>OZ034801.1:62895165-63571765 GCA_964028335.1 Altica lythri
GAAAGAGATATTTTCTGAATTAAAATGCGTGCGGAAAAGTGTTGTTTTACGCATGCTTGTAGAAAAATATACTTTTATATTTACATTTTATTACAAATAAATAATATAAGTAAAATTCAAAATGTAGCACATATACATATATTAATAAAAACGTTTAATACAACTTTTAAATTACTCAAGCAATAGTAAAAGATCCTTTTTACAAATGTATAATAAAACTTTTAAATTATTCAAGCAGTGGTAAAAAAAATTATTTCATCAGTTTTGAGTTTAACATAAAAACACAGTACTCAAAGTCTATAGGTATCCATCTTTTTTAAAGTCTTCTATTTTACATCCAAATGGCATCGTAGTGTAACATTATTGTATTAGTGGCTGTAGGATAATAAAATTTCACATCCAATGGGTTAATTGAGGAAACTATACTCCAGTAAAAATTTGATTTTCCTGGTCCGCCCCA
This sequence comes from Altica lythri, assembly GCA_964028335.1. Taxonomy (NCBI): domain Eukaryota; kingdom Metazoa; phylum Arthropoda; class Insecta; order Coleoptera; family Chrysomelidae; genus Altica; species Altica lythri. Next base: position 62,895,626 of record OZ034801.1, read on the forward strand.
GGTGGTGTCGCATTTGACTTAAATATGCTGATGTTTTAATAATGTTCTTTATAACAGAAATTTTTCAGAAAAATTAAGATTTGTTAGACATTTCAAACCGATACAATGAAAAAAATATTTTAATAAATTACATAAAAGCAAATAAAAACAAATACAGATGCAGATTTAGATGTAACATGTAAATGTTGTCGGTGTATTTGTATGATCAATCCTCTTCCATTATTTCACTGGAAAAATCAGAGTCACTATCAAATCCAAAATTGGAATCGTCAGAATCTGATTCCTCCAATGAAATAATTAAAGGAGGAATATTGTCATGTGAGCAGTTTCCCATGTAAGTAGTCCAATCTGCCAAAATAAGTTCGTCTGTATGTCTACAAAAATTTTGCCACATGTCTGGTGTACATTTAGTCAATGCTTCTGTCCAAGTTTTTTTAACTCTTTCCTGGTCAAGATAAGTAGATGTAATATGTTTGTTATAATATGTCTTAGTAAACCCCCATGCTAGTTCTATTGGATTGTAGTGACAATGGTATGGTGGTAGTCGAAGTACTTCATGTCCTCGTTGTTTTAAAATTTCATCCACTACATATGTCTTTTCGTCAGTTTTATAAGGTAAGATTATAGAGTACAGTTGTTTCTTTGTCATTTTTGTGTCAAACCTAATGTTATTGTTAATCAACCATTCCTGCATCATTGCTTTTTTCGCTGAAAAAGAGGGTGGTTTGTTAATTTGAACTGAATGGTATGGCGCGTTGTCCATGACCACCACACATTTTTCTTGAAATACAGATAGAGCAGGAATGAGTTGATTAACAACCCAGTTTTTAAAAAGGTCACCATTCATACTTTTGTGATAGTCAAGGTCTGTATTCGAAGAGTCTAGTAACAAGTCACATCCTTCCAAAAATCCAGTATCAGTCCCTGCGTGTAAAATAGTAAATCGCTTTCCTTCGGATTTTACACGAGCTGGATTACTATTTAGGTCAGAATCGTGCACCCACTGACGCACTGAACTACCATTTTGATAGATCCATGTTTCATCTAGGTACACGAATCTAACTCTCTCAGCAAGACTTTTTAGTTGTTTATATTTCCGAATGAAAGCGATCTTTCTAATTTTAACGTGTCGTTGTTCACATAAAATATGTCGTCCATTTACTTTTTTAAATTTGTATCCCATTAATTTTATAAGTTGGTATAGTGTCGTACGTCCCCCTTTAAAATCAAAATTTTGTTTAGCATCAGTCAAAAGTTTGTCTAAAGTAAAATGTTCAGTTTTAGCATGGTACATCCAAATCTGTCGCTGTAAGTCTTTTTTTAAAATAAACTTCTCAAATGTATCAGTTTTACATCCTTTATCTGCGACTTTCTCATTATTTTTCAATCCTTCTTTAATAATCTTCCGTATTTTCGATACACTGATCTAAAAAAATTAAGCATTTAGAATGTTTGTCATATTAATTAGATTCAAAAAATATACCTCAGTTACACAACGGTAGTTAAGAGATTTAAAAATATTTAACAAAATTTTGAATTAAATTATAGTTATAAAAATGTATAATTTCGAAATTTGAAATCTGACAACATTGTATATAATTTATTATGATATCTGTCAAAAAAGGTTATGTGTTCTTTTAATAATATAAATTTTATTTAAAAAAGTGATACATATTTATAAATTCATTACAGAAACCTCTCTCAATTAATCTAATGCAAAATATATAAGTTTATGTTAGCGACTAGCATTGATTTAAAAGAAATACACATAAAATCGTACTTACTTGAAAAACCTCGGCCAATTGATTTAAATAAACACTCTCACAGCTGTTAGCTTGTTTCCTAAACATACCATAACATCTAACAATGCTGTTGTGAATTTCTGTACTTATTTTTTTTGGCATTGTATATTGAATCTAAGAAAGCATCAAATATTTCGTTATTGAATCTTCAACAATTTTACCTTTCACAATGTGCTGTCAATATTTCGACAGTAGGTACCAACCCAACAAATTGAAGTGCCAATCCAAGAAATAAAATGCATAGTCTACTGAGATTGAAATAAGAAGTGAATGAATTATATATTACAATCAATCATTCATAGCAACATAAAATAAAAACAACAACAATAAGTTAGTCAAATAGTATAAACTATTAAAAAAATGCAACATTCTCCCCCTTAGTTTTGGGTTTCAGCCAAAACTATAAAGAGTTTTTAACATCCAACACTATAAGTTTGGACACAGCTCTACGGAATATTGTTCCAGCACTGTTCCTAACGTCGACAATCCGGGTTATTTTGTCTTTGGCAGGATAAAGACTATTGCCTTCTGCCAATTATTACGTGGACCATGATGATCTACCATAATAACAACATCTCCAAGTTGAATACTTCTTTGGTTTTGTTGCCATTTGGAACGCTTTATTAAAGTTGGTAAATATTCTTTCGTCCATCTGGACCAAAACAAGTCTGCCAATCTTTGAGTGGCTCTCCAGTGGTACATCAGATTTAAGTCGGTTTTACATGATTCGGTGCATGGAAGTGCGGCATAGTCAGGCCCAATCAAAAAATGGTTCGGAGTCAAGCTTTCTGAGTCAAACGAATCGAGAGATACATGAGTCAGTGGTCGCGAATTCAAAATATTTTTGATTTCCGCAAAAAAGGTTCCAAGAATATGTTCGGGTGGGTGTTTTTCTTTTAACATTTCTTTTAATATTTTTTTAGTACTTTGAACAAGTCTCTCCCAACAACCTCCCATGTTTGGTGCTAATGGAGTGTTAAAAACAAATTTAATACGTTTAACCGAAAGGTAGTTTTTAATGTCTTCACCTTGAAGTAAAGTCAAAAAATTTGCTGATAATTCTTTGTCGGCTCCCTTAAAATTACTACCACAATCACAAAACAATTCTACTGGAAATCCCCGTCTACAACCCATTTGTCGAAGAACGTTAATGAAAGAACTTGCAGATAAGTCATGTGCGATTTCTAAATGAACTGCACGGGTAACCATACAGGTAAAAATTACTCCGTATCTCTTTTCCAAACTTCTTTTAACTGGAACTTCAAAAGGTCCGAAGAAATCTACTCCTGTTTTAATAAAAGGACGTATGGTTGGTTCAATACGGCAAGGTGGCAATTGTCCCATTTGAGGTATAATGGGTGAAGCTCGTCTATTTTTACACCATTGACAACTATTCCAAATCTTACAGATTGTCTAATCCGTAAAATCCAAAATTTCTGTCGAAGATTATTAATTACAGTTTCTTGTCCGTGGTGATAAACTTCTTCATGATATCTTTGAATTAAAAGTTTTGTGATTCTATTCTTAGGATCTAAAATAATGGGTCTTCTGGAGTCTAAGCTGAGCTCGGAAGAGTTGTCTAACCTTCCTCCCAGTCTAATGAGACCGTCTTCGTCGGAATAAACACAAGATAATGAATATAATCTACTTTTAAAATTTAGAGGTTTCTGTTCCTTAAGCAATGCGATTTCAGTCGAAAATGCGTCTTGTTGAACTTTTTTAAACAGCATATTTTCAGCCTGTTGAAGTTCATCTACAGAAAGTTCACTTGTAAGATTTTCATCATTTTCGAGCTCAGTATTTTTACTTTGACTTTTTATTCAGAAACCTTAAAACATATGCAGTTGTTCTTTCAAGTCGTTGCCATTTTGAAAATCTATTAACATCCGGGATTAAAACATTTTCTTGAAAAGTCAAAATACATACAAATTCACTTGGTCTGCTTTCCAGTATCTCAGGATCAATATTGACAGTACCAGCAGACTCTTTAGGCCAAGAACTTTGATGATTCAAAAGAAAGCTAGGACCTTGTAACCACTTACTACTACTGGATGGTTTTCGTTTTGTTGCTTCATCCGCAACATTATCAGCTGATTTTACATATCTCCAATCTGAGACATTGGTTAATTCCTGAATTTCTCCCAACCTATGGGCAACAAACATTTTAAATCGACGCGCTTCCGATCTTATCCAATAGAGAACTGTTTTAGAATCAGTCCAATAGAATATTTCTGAGATTTTTAAATTTAAAGATCGTTTAAGATAATTTCCTAATTGTGCTCCTAAGAGAGCTCCTTGTAATTCCAGTCTAGGAATAGATAACGGTTTTAAAGGAGATACTCGAGTCTTGGCAGACACAAATGCTACTTCTACCTCATGTTCTCGTTGAATTCTCAAAAACGCAACTGTAGCGTAACATTCCTTAGAGGCATCAACAAAAACATGAAGTTGAATTTGACTCTCATTTCTATCCAAAGCAAAGTACTGCCGGGGAATTTTGAATTCATAAATGCCTTTTAGATCTTTCAGCCAATTTATACAGTTTTCATTCATAATCTCACTTATTTCGTCATCCCATCCAATTTTACTTCTCCATATGTCCTGCAAAAGTACTTTACCTTGGATCAAAATGTTAGCTACAAACCCTAGAGGATCAAAAATCGACATAACAATCTTTAAAACTTCCCTTTTTAAAGGTCGTCTATGATTGTCAAGTAAATCTAAATTAATATTATGAAATTTAGTTTCAAATTTAAAAATATCTTCGGATGGACTCCAATATACTCCTAATATCCTTTCTGTAGACAACTCGTCAGCATTGGTAAAGGTTTTATTTACCTCTGCTCTTAATTCAGGACTGATGCTCTTTAGAATGTCTTCGGCATTAGTTATCCAATTGCAAATAGTAAAATTTGCATTTTTGTGGACATAAATTACATCTTTTATCAGTTGGATTGCCTCAGTTACCGTATCTGCACCTCCTAAATAATCGTCCATGTAATGATAATTAATTATATCATGTGAAGCTTTTGGAAGTATATTTTCAAATTCCCTTGCATTACGGTTTTTAGCTTCTTGCGCTAAACAAGGCCCGCATGTAGATCCAAAGAATACAACACATATTTCATATATGTCTGGTTCTCTGTTTCTGTCTTTGTTTCTCCATAATAGTCTTTGAGCTTGTCGATCTTCTTTTCTGATTTGGACTTGCAAAAACATTTCTTTTATGTCAGCTGTAAATGCATATTTCTTTATCCTAAAATTCAATAGTATGTCTGTTAAAGAATTATATAAGTCTGGGCCACTCAATAGAAAATCATTCAGGCTTACCCCATTACTGATTGCTGAGGCATCAAAGACAATTCTTAATTTTTGTTTTTTGGGATTTATAATACCAAAATGTGGTAAATACCAAGTTTTATTAGAGGTAATTTCCGCTTCTTCTTTGGTCAGTTTTTTAACATAACCTTTATTAATAAAGTCTTCAAATTTTTCACAGTACATTTCTCTTCTTTTAATGAAGGAAACTTTTTAATTTTATCTAACAGTACAAATATAATTTGTTCAGGTCGGCCAAATCGTGATTCTAATAATTTAATAGCCTTTTCAACATTTTCAGAAATGATACGAAGATATTGAACTATTTTTTTAGCATTACCTTTAAGGCACTTTTGCAAACGAAACTGATTTTCTTCATTTGAAAATTTACATAGCAAATTAGACCTTTTATATTGGTTTATAAAATGTGGCCAATCCATTGGATTACCATCAAAAAATGCTAAATCCTTTGGTAATGACTGTCTTGTAAGAAAATTAGAAATTTGAGGAAGAGTCATTTCATTTCGACAAACCTGTTTTGCTACCTCATCTTTCCAAGGATTACCCTCTACCCATTTTTCCACATTAGGTTGAAACGAATTAAGTGACTCATGTACCGAACTCGACTCAGATGACTCATCAAACTCCAATTGCTCCGTCTGTAAAGCTAGTTCTAAATCTAAAATTTCTTTTTTCTTTTGTAGTTCTTCCTGTTCTAAACGTTTCTTCTTTATAGCATTTTGAATTTCGGCTATTCTAATTTTAGATGCTTGACTACTCTTACTTTTGCTGGTTTTTCCACAAGATGTCTTACTGTCTCTTGAATTAATGTTCATGTGAACCGTTTTCGTGTTCTCTTCCTTAGGTTGAATATCCATCCCCTTTGTCGACTTTAAAGTACTCTTAGGCTGAACATCTGTCGTGTTCGTCGTTTCCTAAAGGGCACCCGTACTTGGGACTTCTATTCTATTCGTTATCACCTGGGAATCTTTCACAGATTGCACTCTTTGCATTTTTTGGTTCAGGCGAGTGCTGCGTCTCAGTTGCGGCAGTGAAGTCGTTTCCATATTTTACTTCTGAATAGGCTCAAGGACCAATGTTCTAGGATACAAACCTGTTAATAAGTTTAATAATATCCGTGTCGAAGAACCAATGTTCTAGGATACAAACCTGTAAATAAGTTTAATAATATCCGTGTCGAAGAACAATTTTTATATTTTTTCAGACGCTTTTATTGAGAGTGACATTAAATTACATTATATATTACAATCAATCATTCATAGCAACATAAAATAAAAACAACAACAATAAGTTAGACAAATAGTATAAACTATAAAAAAAAATGCAACACATAAGACATGAATTAATTTAAGACAATCAAAAAAACGACTAAATACTAATTCATAGTTTAGAGGCGTTACCGGCTATAGGTAAAAATGGATGTTCAAGTCCTGTCGGATGTGACATTTTTCAATTTTTCGCCTTAATGGGTTCAATTTATGAGGGTTTTTGAAATCGCTGAACGCGAATATCATGATGTCGAAAGTCTCCGCGTCACTTGGTGCCTAGGATTTACCTCTTTTCCTGGGGTTTTATGTTATGTAAATTCTGTACAAAATCAGTGCACAGTTGGAACTCGTTTTTTTGGGTCGCTGAATACGAATATGATAATGGCGATGGTGTCCGAAACACCTGGTGCTTAAGACGGACCTCGTCTCCAGGAATTTTATGCAAACTCGATACAAAATGAGTGTACACTAGGCACTAGGAGGTTTTTGAGGTCGCTGAACACGAATATAATATAATGATTTCGCTAAATTATTCGCATACAAATTTATGAATCCGGGCGCGTGCATAGAAGTAAAACTTCTTCCGGTAGCCCCACTGACTGCCACACTCGTTTTTTTTTGTTTTTGTTATTACTAAATTTCAAAAAATCCCATGACAGATGTCTCAAACTAATAATTTTGGTTAACTAAATATTTTTTTATAAAATGGCCAGTAATTAGTACTGTCCGGTTTATTTTTAGGTCAGAAAATCTCATTTGGACTATTACAATGATTTTCTGGCCCGGTCCGACAAAATGAAATTTTCTGACCCAAAAATAAACTGGAAATTACTAAATTCTGGCCGGTTTAAAAAAAAATGTTGTACGTAATACGTTCCAAAAGTGCTTTTACTGGACTTGTAGGCTTGCAATTGCCCACTCATCCAGTAAAATACCACTTTCGGGACTGGTTACGTATACTACTATTACTAAACCTAAACTTTTTTATAAATAGGTAAATTTTTATCAAACGTACGACTGCCGCACTTATTAAAACATGAATTTAATATTTACTTATTTTAACGTAACAGCTTCAAATTATGAACTATAATTAAATCAAATTAAACAAACTTTAATGTTCGTTTTACTATAGGTACTTAACAAGTGTTGATAAACTATGTGTAAAGTTTTAATTTGTATATAAATAAGAGAATCACTCTATACAAAATTAATTTATATATATAAAGATGAAGAAATCCGATCTTCTCATTGTCTGAATGAATACAGTAGTAACTGGTTGATGTTTATGTTGATGTGAGAAAAATAATTATAAATACAAAAGTGATGGTTCTATATACTTTAATTATAATTTTAATAACAAGTGTTTTAAATAAATGTGTAATTATAGCTGAACAACCAAATATTATTTTTATTATTGCCGACGATTTGGTATGTATAAAATTTATTATTTCTAATTAATAAAGATTTTCCTAGAACATAAATACATTTAAAACAGATTTTCAAGGTCATAAAATGACCTGGATTAATTTCTTATAAGTGATATGTTTTTATTTAAAATGATCAGCCAATTAAAAAATACTCAGAAAACTGACACAAACAAACGATTTTAAAAACGTCTTATCTACTACTTACATGTTTGTTAAAACTTTAAATGGTGTGAAGTTAATTAGTAAATTTACATCGCCTTAGGCGACAAATTTGAAATAATAAAATGTGTGATTATTTTTAGGAAGTTTTAAATTATACTAAAATCACTTTAAGATTTTGAATCAAACAGAAAACTTGTATAATTTATATTAGATAACATTAAAAAAAAATCTTGAGCAGTTAAACTGATTATGCAAATAATAAAAACCAAATATTTTTTAATATTCAATATATGTATTTAATTGCAAATTATATATGTGTAAATAAAAAAAATCAAGTTGACCTTAAAGGCCATGCTTGCAACTTCCCGCTAATTAAAAAAAAACAATTTTTTGAAATTTTTCGACAATGATATCTCACGAACGAATCAACCGATTTTAATTTGCAAAACAGCATTTGACGTGGTTTTTTAAATTTGAGAGCTGATTAAATTATAAAATTTATCGATGTAATAGCCAAACAGATATGCCGAAAAAACATCATTTTTGCAAATTGTTTTTTTCGGTTATTTTGAAATTTCTTGAAATCTATTGTTCCGAATCGGTTCAAACTTACAGGACATCTAATCTAATCTAATCTATGTAAACCTGACATGGTCACTTCAGAGGAGCTCCATGTTATAAGCACTGCTTCCAATGGGAATATTGTGACCAGGTTCGGCACCAAGAGACCTTACATGCACCCGTGCGTGCAGGACTCTAGTTTGCTCAGCAGAAAATCAACACAACGCTGATCTTCAGGTAGGCTTGAATCCCGGTATCCCGGTTCATTGAGTTACTGTTGCCACAGGGCAGTTCCCTTTATAAGAGATTTGAGTCCTGCGACTAGCTCCCCAAGGTGGTGATAGGATTCACAATCGGCACGAGGTGGGTTCCTGTGTCAGAATCCCCATCTTTCGAAGGTGTAGTCTGAATGGTCCGTGCCCAGTGAGCAGGCCCACCAGTACTCTTATTTGACTTCTAAGTTAGATGGAACTCTTTGAAACGCTTTTCAGTTCATTCCGATCGGTCAAACCGTTCAAAAGTTATAAGAGGTTTACATACATCCACACACACATACATCCACACCTATATACAGACATACGGACACCCTCGTAAAAATAATCAGGGGAGGTTCCAAAGACCTAAAAACATCAAGATCCGATGAAAACTCGATTTTTGAAAAACGGGGTAAAAACAATACCTTACCGATTTAAAAAAAAAATTTTTAGCGGGAAGTTACAAAAAATCAGCATAAGATTGTCAGTTAAATAATTTTGTAAATTAAAAAAAATAACTCGCATTCGAGGTATTTGTTTAACACTATATAATTTTACAGTTAGGTCAAAAAGTTTTTTAAAAGCAATAGTGAAAGAATGTGTATTTTTAATGAAATTGTTTTTTTATGCAATATAATCTCCACGGCAGCACTGCAAAATATTGTACCACGGCTGCAAACTATAATAGTATATTACGTATCAAGAGTGGTAAGTAGGATGCGTAATTACACGAGTACGTAATACCTCTTACCACTCGAGTTACGTACTATGCTTTTTCTACGACTCAATATTTTAATTTTAATTCTAAATATTTGACATCTCTTAAAAAATATATGACGAAATTTGGCGTTTAAAATAACATTTATCAAAGTAGTGACATTAAGTAACATCCTAGATTAAATAATAATTTAAAATGTAATATATGTTGCCTAAATCTGTTTTATTTTTATTTAATTTTTTAATAAAAACTATTATATATTTATGTTTTAAAATTGACAAAAAGTATGTAAATAGACCAAATAAAGTAGTACGTACATAAAAAAATTTATTGCAATTTAATTAAACAAAAAATTTAAGTTTTCTTATCTAAACGCACATGTATGTTATGAGATCTCATTACGTGCATGTTATTGTTAAATGTCACTTACAAGGAATGTCTACAGTACGATTTTTGACGTTTACAGTCATGGACGTAGAAAAAATAACTTTATCTACTCCTTTGATAGTAAATGTCATTTATACTCATTGTCACCATGCAGGGTAAGTAAGCTATAACGCACAGTTGTGCGTAATGAAACGTCATGTTGGAACGCGTATTTATGCATGTAAAACAAAATAGTTTGCTGTTTTAAATAATTGTTACATTAAAAAATGGGTGTGCAGCAAATATCTAACCCACACAATATTATAAATTAAAAATATATAATAGTTTTTATTAAAAAATAAAACAGATTACATTTTAAATGATTATTTAATCTAGTATGTTACTTAATGTCACTACTTTGATAGATGTTATTTTAAACGTAAAATTTCGTCATATATTTTGTTAGAGATGTCAAATATTTAGAATTAAAATTAAAATATTAACTCGTAGATAAAGCATAGTACGTAACTCGAGTGGTAAGAGGTATTACGTACTCGTGTAATTACGCACTCGCCGCTACGCGGCTTCGTGCGTAACTTTTCCACTCATACGTAATATCCTACTTACCACTCTTGTTACGTAATATACTATAACGTAACATATTTTGACGTTTAGTTGAAAACTTGAAATTTATTATAAAATAGATATTTAAAATGATGCATTTGATTGTGAATAAAAGGAAGATGAAATTACACAATATGAAATTGTTAAGGCGGCCACCCAAGCAAGGTTTGTTAAAAAAAATGTTAAAATTATTTAATAAAGAGTATTGTTATAAAAATGTAAACTGAATAATATGAAGTTTATGGTACAAAAATGCCCGTTTAAAAAAAATATTTGCCCACTCGTCCAGTAAAAGATCACTTTCGGGACTTGTTACGGAAACTACTATTATATCAGTTGTCATAAATAGTTTTTTAATTTAAAATTGTGTTGAAAACAGTAAAAACTTTGTAATTACACAAAAAATCTTATTTTTTGGGAAATGAACAGATCAAAATTTTGTAAAAACTAATATAGGCTTTATATGTCTGTTTTAAAACATTTAAATATTTTAAATTGTATAAGAATCAATAGAATAAGACAAAAAATGCAAAACTAGAAAGTAATTAAGAAAAATTAAAGGTTTAAAATAAATGTTGAAATAAATTTTAATAGCTAGTAAATTTCTCTTTTAAAAGTAGAAATAAGTTCAAAATTTATAAAATCACGAAAATATAAAAAGCTATATTATGTTTTGATATGTTTTTGTCTTCAAAATTCCGATTTCCTAATATTGATTAACGGTCTTTTTCTTGTAATACATAATAACTGTAATTATAACATTATCATTAACCTTAACTAGATCTTGACTTCAGAGTAAAATTTATTGGCTATTTAATGAGACATAATTAAAGTTATAAAATGTACTAATTACATTTTATTTATTATCTTTTATAGTAGTTGTAATTAAAACTTCTTTTCATGAGTAATAAAAATAGTATCTCCGGTTACAGAATAAATTAGACATGCAGACAGGTTATGGCCTTCCAAATTGGGATTTCCTATTATATCTTAAAAAAACTACAATAAATAATGTTTTTACTAATAAATATTATATATAATTTTCTTCCGTTTTCCTATATTTTGTTTTGAATATTTTTTTTGTTTGTGTATCTTTTTTATTTAATTTTTTATTGTTTTTTTTCCCCATTTTGCTAGGTGTTCATCTATTTCTGATTGTTCCTGTTTTTTTTTATGTCTACTTTTTTAATTTACCCATTTTTCGATTTTTCAATGTGGTCACAAATTTCTTGCAATTTTCACAAATTTTACACGTTTTTTATGGTTTCTATATGATGTTTGATATTTTTAATCATTTTGAACACTTTTTTAATATCGACAACAATAAACAAATACAAAAATTATTCTTTTTTAATTTTTGTACCTTTATATTTATTTTTTTATTTCTGTATATATCTAAATGTATAATAATTATGATAAGAAGCAACATTATTTGTATTTTTTATTTATTTTGTATTTTTTGTGTATTTGCTTTTGTGATTTTTCATGTGTATAGTATGTATTTAGCTTTGTCAACAAAAATTGTAAATTTTTATGATTGATTGATTTATGTGCGAAGCTACGATATTCGGCAATTCCAATCCAGTAACTTTAGTGTGTTTAAAATTATATCTATCTTTTTCTCTTACAAAATTATGTAACATTATATGCAGGCTTTGACTATGTAAATAGCTGTTGACTCTTGAATATCGAGACGTCGTTGAAATATCCGCCATGTATTCGCGCACTCAACGTATCGTCTTGCTCGTGTTTATCAATAGTTAAATATACGTTGTTTTTTGGTCCAAATTTTAATAAGGCCCAAACCCGTCATCGTCAATAAATACAAAGGGTACATTTGTCTGAGACTGTTGCTGCAGAGGCATGGGGTCAAGTATATTTAATTTACCTTCCAAAAATTTCTTCCAAACTGTAGATTCTTGAAGGATAAACGAATCACAATCTTTACCGTAGAAATTAACTTTCTTTCAAAATCCGTCCGCTATTGCGTTCCATTTTTATGGAGTATCCGGAAGCTACGTACACTCAGTAGACAGATTATTGCATATACTTTGAGTTACTTGTCTCACTATGTTGCTAACCGTAAAAATTCCGTCTCTGAATGAGTAATGAAAATCTTTTTAAGATGATCTAGATGCTAAATACTCGAAAAGTATTTTTTTATTGTTGTACTCATCTACAACCAGTATACCGAATGCAGTTGAAGAGCCGGAAGCAGAAAAATGGAGAAACTATCCAGGAGTTTTCTTATAGCACCTAATGTATGATATGTGCGGTTCCTAGCACAACAGTTAACTGCAGTAATATCAAATTGTGGGCACCGGGTACTTGTGACACAGCCGTACTTTACTTAGTGAAATAGGGCTGTGCTTGTGATATGCTGGCATTAGTATTTATTTGTTTTCGTATCTAATTTATTTAGCTCAGCGTTTATTTATTTTATTATGCTCTAACTTTACTAGACAACGGGTACAGGTAGTGAGTTTATGGCTGTAATCTCTTATTTTTATCGCTAAGCTCTGAGTTTATTATGCTACGGATTCTTCTAATGTATTTACTCCTTGCTTTCTGTTTCATGTTCTCATGTTGCACTCCATCCTTTTTTTTTCTATTTCCAGCTATTTGTACAATACCGTTCATGCTGGTCTGGTGCTTTTATTGTTGTCTCGAAGTTGATTTTTACATTTTCTGATCGTACAATTTTCCCTTTTTTGTAATTACGCTTTCACGCATTTATTAGGGCCAAATTCCATCTTAAGATTATTACTAAACCCTTTCACCTGTTGGATATGTTTCATTAGGTCTTCGTCTGATTTTGGGATGAGCTTGAGATCGTGAATGATCAGTAGATAGGTGATGTAGTTTCTCCTTCTCGTTTTAACAAGTATATCCGGTGTGTGTGTGTTTTTTATCGTCTTGGCTTTTTTTTTAGTTTCATTTATTTCATTATTTTTTCCTTTTTCCTTTGATTTTTTCTAATTCTGCGCTCGGTATCTTATTGTTTTTGTTATTAATGAACCGTCTTTGGATGGATTTTAGGGTTTAATTATAGGGTTTAATTTGTATTTTGCATTAGGATTTCGTTTTTATTAAAAAGCGAAGATGTCTTCCAGGTTCGATGTGCCCATTATCTCTAACACATAGTAGTGGCACCATCCTATTGTTCATTTTGTTCTGGAGATTGGTTGTATCTACTGGTGGTTTACTCGCTTCGGTGTTATTCGTTTTTGGTTGGGTCTAGGTCTTGGTTTTTGGTTTTGGTAGTTAGTTCTTTGGCGTAATCTTTACTTTGGTTTGAATTTGTCAGTGGAGCCCACGTCTTTTTCTAAATGCTTTTTTTTACTGGTGTTCTAGACATTCTCTGGAGGTCTTAGAATCTTTAAATGTCCGCTTCCGTGTTTTCTATTAGCAGGTTATATTATTTTTATGATTGCTTTTGCTAATTTTTGTTGGTTGTTTTTGCACGGTGTAGTGTTGTTATCAGGTTGTGTAGGTTCTGCGTACACGTAAAAGTCTTATTTTGTATCATGTTGTAACAGTACCTTTGTCGTTTCATTCGTAGTGTGGATATGTTTAACTTTTGCCCAGTGTATGTAGCTCACCGCTTCTTATCTTTGGTCGTGTGAAATTGTATGGGTTTTAGTCAGTGGTTGGTGGCTGTTGAGGAATTCGCATGATGTCGACTTGATGTACTCTACCTCCTGCCAGACGTGGTGTCAGGTGTTGTAACACTTACACTGTTTATGTCCTTTGTATTTAGAGCTTGGTTATTTTACTCACAATTGTGGGTTTGTGTTTTATTTCACGGTGGGTATTTTATTCCTGACGAGCCGGTGTCAGGCTTCCGCAATTCCCATGAATTTTCGCTAAAAGGAGGTTTTCATCTATATTATTATTATTACATATTATAAATTATTACTACTATTACCCTTCTTAAGAAAGCATTAAATTTGATATAATGTAATCAGCTTTGGAAAGTTGATATACTGGTAATTACTTAAAGAAAGTCAATGTTACCATGAGGGATCTTCATTTATAGTTTTACCAGAAAGTATTAAAAAATTCTTAGCCAACTATAAAAGCCAACAAAATTTAATACTAAAAGTATTTTATTATGTAAAACACCTTTTTAGAATTAAAAATATTTATTACAACTAAAGTGTAACACTTTTAGACCTTTAAAAACAACATTACTTTACAAACCAGACCTGCTTGGCTTCTATCAACTCTTAGTTATGAGAAAATTACCACATTTTACACTTGTTTTGCATTGTTTTGTATAATTTTCCGGGTTGATTATAACCAAATTAAATAATTTTTCTTATTAAAATTATTAATACTGCAGGGTTGGAATGATGTAGGATTCCATGGAAGTAACCAAATTCCAACTCCAAATATTGACGCTTTAGCGTATAATGGAATAATATTAAACAGCCACTATGTACACCCAACCAGTACCCCAACAAGATCAGCACTGCTGACTGGAAAATATCCTATGAAATTAGGTTAGAATTAAGTTTTACTCTCTTATAAATTATACAAAACAATAATAATTTATAGGTCTTCAAGGATCTTCGTTTTTACCAGCAGATAAACGTGCGTTACCAGACGGGAAACTTTTACCTGAATATTTTAAGGTAAAAAAAAGTAATTTTTATGGACTAGACTTAAAAAAAATTACTAAATTATTTTATAGGAATTGGGGTATGCTACATATTTGGTCGGAAAATGGCATTTAGGGTATTCGAAATGGAGTCATACTCCACAATTTAAAGGATTTGATCACCATTTCGGATTTTACAACGGATTTACGAGTTATTATGACTATTTAACCACTTGGAAAGTATGTATTTATTATAATATAACTTACTAAACGGTAATCAGTAGATTCGATATCAATTTTGTCATTTATGTATATTATTGTATTTATAAGTTATTAATTTTTAAAAAAATCATTAGATTTTTTGTTATGCTTTATGTCTTTTATTGTGCATTTTTCTTATAGTCGGCCACAAAAATAATTTTTGTTATAATGTTAATGTTTTTTTAGTTTTTGTTTATTATACTGAACGTTTTAGTTTAACAATAAAGATTATACTGGCTTTGATTTACGAAATGATGGTAATCCAGCATTTGAAGAAACCGGAAAATATGCTACAGATGTTTTTACAAATTACACAGTAAAAACTATAATGGAACAAGATGCTTCTAAACCATTTTTTATTATGTTGGCACACTTAGGAGTGCACGCTGGAAATGAAGGAAAACTTTTGGAAGCCCCTCAAGAAACTATTGACAAATTTACATATATTGTTGACTCCAATCGAAGAACCTATGCAGGTACTTTAATATTCTTAAAGCCATACTTGTTATATTTTTTAACAAACTGCTATAATGATGTTGCTGATAAGGTTAGCGAAATGTAAATAGGAAATACCGTAGAAGTCGAGAAACATGAAGATCACTGTTGAAAGCCACAGATCCCAGTTTTAATACCCATTCAAAGTTTTTAATCACTTTAGACGTTCTTGTTCTTCTTTAAGTACCGTCCCCACATCGTGAAAATTGGTAATGTTCTTCAGCTACGAACATTGCCTTCGGACAGGTCCTCTGCTACCTTCTATATTTTTTTTATGATGAGTTTTTGGAGCTCGTATCCCTTGTACCGAGATATATGTTCTAGAAATGCGGTCTTTCTCATCTTAATTGCAGTTAGCATATCTGTCTTTTCTCAGAACTTCTTTATCCGTGACGTGATCTACCCAGGATATCCTAAGCATACGTCAAAATATCCACATTTTAAAAGTCCTATGGCGATTCATTGTACCCAATTTCATTGTCCAAGCCTCAACTCCATTCAACAAAACTGAATACACATAGCAGTTGGCAAATCTAAGTCTTGTTGCTATTCTAAGCGTATAATCGCTTAGCAAGTTCCTCATCTTGAGTTGCTCTTGCTATCTCTATTCTTGTTTTTATTTCTTGGTCTGGGTCTAAATTGTCCGTTATTTAACAGCCCAAGTATTTGAATCTTGAAACTTGTTTAATTGGTTTTTCGTAAATTGTTATGTTTGTTTGTACATCCGGGTTTCTGCTTGTGATGATAACTTTACTCTTCGTAGTGTTTATATTTGGGCCAAGCTTGTCACCTTTTTTAATTAGCCTGTTGAGTAGCAAATTTAGACTTTAGGATTTGTTATATGAACTACATTACTAAATCTAATAAATGTATTAAATATTTACGTAGGAATGGTATCCAAACTAGATGACAGTGTAGGATCAATCGTAGAAGCATTAGACAACAAAAACATTCTTCAAAATACAATAATAGTATTTATAAGCGATAATGGTGCCCCCACCGTAGCTCCAACATTTAGAAATTGGGGTAGTAATGGTCCCTTGCGAGGTGTAAAAAATACTTTATTCGAAGGTGGTATAAGAAGTATTGGATTTGTTTATAGCCCATTATTAGTGCAATCGGCTAGAGTTTCTACTGATTTAATACATATTACTGATTGGTTACCAACATTATTTTCAGCAGCAAATGGTGATCCTAGCGTTCTTGATGCTGATATGGATGGAATTGATCAATGGTCCAGTTTGGTAAGTATTAGCAAATCTAACCACTCTTTAAAAGTTACCATTGTACGTTGAAAAAAAAAATTGGAATTATTGTAATTTGCAATCGAGAAAAATATTTAATTACGCTGTAAGTTTGATTAAGAGAAAAATTGCCTCGTGGTCATCTATAAATTGTTTATTAGACTTGTTAATGGCAAGTATTGTAACATACGGTGTACCATTAGAAAACGATTATTTGAGATTTCTCTCATGGGATTTTTTGAAAATTTTGAAATTTTGAAAATTTTTAGAAAGTATACAAACAAGAGTATATTAAATGACATTTAAGGAGAAATTAAAAAAATGTCGCATCCAGCGAAACACGAACTCGCAACTTTCAGCTCTACGCACTGACGCCCAGACAACTAAGCTATAAATGTAGCGCGTAGAGCTGAAGGTTGCGAGTTCGAGTATAGCTGGGTGCGAAATTTTTTCAATTTTTCCTTAATGTCATTTAATATACTGTTTGTATACTTTCTAAAAATTTTCAAAATTTTAAAATATCCCACTAGAGAAATCTCAAATAATGGTTTACTAAAAAATCCATGGTTCTGGTCTCCTAACCGAATAAAAATATAAGACAGAGCACTAAAAAAATGACTTTGATGTTTCATTTGTCGATTTGACAAAATCTCTCTCTCTCTCTCTTATATATATATATATATATATATATATATATATATATATATATATAAACTATAAATATTGGGTTTGCAGCAAGAAAACGAGAGAGTACTCTTTTAAGTTGTTTAATCCAAGCTTTCGATCGTGGTTACGACCATCATCAGGGAGCTACAAACGTTTTAAAAAACAGTCAGTGAACATGATAAAGTTAACATTTAAATTGAAACTTACAACTTATTGAGGATATTTCGTTGTTGATGTTAAGAGAGTAAAACACAGCACAAACATATTAAAACTGTAATATATAACACAATTGAGTCACATATCAGACATTAGTTAGGTTAGAAGTAAAACGTGGCAAGAAAGTACCTTCGACATTGAACTTTGAGCGCTGACATTTAACCCCCAAAAACACGGAAGCAAAAATACGAAGTTGACAGACCAGTAGTGGCCTCGTATCTAATGAGACTATTAGCCAACCCATTGTGTCAAGAAGAAACAATAAAGTTGAAAAGAACGGAGGGTGAATATTAAATATAAGAACTCAAATTATATATAAAAATTATGAAAATATTAGCGATACTGTGACTCTATATAGTTATACATATTATTAAAATTATTAATGTTGAACAAAATATTTAAAAAGAGCAAAATTGTATTAGTTGACATAATATGAAACGTAGTTAGCTAAGCAAGGTGATATCGGACTACCCATTGGAGTACCAAACGTTTCTTTATAAAACTTGTTGTTAAAAGCAAAATAGTTGTTATCGAATAAAAACGTAAGTAGATCAAAAAAGGTTTCTTTGCTAATGTTACAATGTCTGTCCCCTGTTAAAATTGTGACAAAATTTACATTGGTCAGACATCCAGATGCCTAAAAGACAGAATTTCGGCCCATCGTTCTGACTGTAAACAATATCCAGATAGAACTGCACTAAGTGAACATGTCAATAATAATCATCATATCATGGATTACAACAACATTAAAATTTTAGATCGTGAAAGCAATATGGTTAAGAGGCTCTTTCTAGAAATGGCCCACATTTGTCAAAACAAGAACACAATGAATCTGAGAACTGACATCAGACATCTAAATGAAATGTTTTCGTTTTTGCTCTCTGTTGATAGTAAGAATTACCATAATAATGTATCTTTGGAATTTTAATTCAGCTGGTCAACCGGATGCATGCATGAAGTTGTTTAACAACATTAGTATGTTCCCCTAATGGTCTCATTAGCCACAAGTCTCATTAGCTGGAAGTATGGGGGTCATGCTGTGATTGTTTTCATTTTGCTCACTGCTTGTAGATGGTTGACTTTTCGGTTTGCTTGTTTCACTAACGTTTCTTTTTAATAATAAAAATTATATTTTTTCTTTCTCTTAAATTAATCTCCTTCAATTTTTATATTCATGTTTCATATTATGTCAACTAATACAATTTTGCTCTTTTTAAATATTTTGTTCAACATTAATAATTTTAATAATATGTATAACTATATAGAGTCACAGTATCGCCATAGTTAATATTTCCATAATTTTTATATATAATTTGAGTTCTTATATTTAATATTCACCCTCCGTTCTTTTCAACTTTATTGTTTCTTCTTGACACAATGGGTTGGCTAATAGTCTCATTAGATTCTCATTCTCCATTATTAGTTAAATAATGGAGAAATTGTTAGTAATATTTCAGAACCAGATATTATTTTTGCCTCTTTATATTTTATAGAAGAACTCACTCCAAAATTATTAAACATTTTCAAAAATGAAAATATAAAAATAGCTCAAAAAAACCTAATTACATTAGATCAAATTTTTAGCAAAATTAAAACTCCTGTTAAGCTTTTAGATAAATCCAATTTAATTTATTCTATTCCATGTGGTGAATGAAATAATGTCTATATAGGACAAACTTCTAGGAACCTTAAGGGTAGAATAACATCCCATAAAAGCGATTGTGGATTACAAAAAAATTCCTGTGCACTAGCTGAACACTCTATGAATACTTCTCATATTTTTGATTTTAATAATGCAAAAATACTTGATGGGGAAAGGAACTATCACAAAAGAGTTTTCCTGGAAATGTTACACATTAGAAATACTTCTAATACAATAAATAAAAAAAGTGATATTAAAGATCTTAGTAATATATATAGTTATTTGATCCAATTATTTAACCAGTAAATCTTTAATATTTTTTTTTTCAAAATTATTTTATCCCTCTTTTTATTTTTAATTTTTCAATCAAAAAATTTTACAGTTGAATGTGACAATCGATATCTAATATACATCAATCAAAAAATTTTTGACTATAATTATACAAAAAAAATTTTTTAAAAAAATTTTTCATTATTCTTCGTGTTTTTAAGGTTTTATTCTTACAATTCTCAACTATTAGTAAGTTAAAATTTTATATTTTGTTCAATGTTATGTAATATTTTGTTCACATTTTAGTTGTCTTGAGAAAGAAACCAAACGGTTTCGAAAGCTTGACTTTTAATAAAAGAGTACACCTTTAATAGTGTTTTAATCACTAGAGGCCTTTGGACCGCAACCCCAAGAAAAATCATTTTTTCTTTTATACTATCCGGTCAAAAATAATTATAAATCTATATATATATATATATATATATATATATATATATATATATATATATATATATATATATAATACATCTGCAGGAACACCTTCCCATCAATAATACAATTACTGGGTTGTGGATACCGGATATTGATTGCTATAATAAAAAAATAATATAAAAAATTATTTTCATTTCCCTCCAATTCTTTCCAATCTGTTCTTCCTGCTGCTTCACAGTCTCAGGCTTCTACTAAAATTATGTATATATTAGAATTGAACTTTTAAAGATAACTGACATAAGTCACATTTCAATTTTGTTGCCGCTTTTAATCATCAATTGTAAAAGTAAATATTTTTAGGATTTTATGTGTAAAATAACTTTTTGTTTTGAAGGTTTATGATTTACCATCACCACGAAACGATATTTTATTAAACATTGATGAGAAAACACGAAATGCTGCTTTAAGATTCTATAACTGGAAGCTAATTGTTGGTATGTGTAATAAATATAATTAATATTTTTTGATAGGTTTAAATTGTAATGATTACTTAATCTTATAATTAGACTGGGGATCCCGATTCAAATATGGTCTCTTAGTGCGAGAGAGAAAAAATATTGAAGCACTGTTTGCTTTTTTTTAACCCTAACCACATGACATTTTTGATACAATTTAATTGGTGACAAAATTTAACAAAAAGGTTATTAAAAAGAAAAGCAAAATTCTCTTCTATTTTTTCTCTCCCACGCTTCGGGAGAACCTGCTTGATGTGCGACTTGAATTGTAGGTATTATAACATATAGAATAAATATGAAATGCATTATAACAAAATTCAGGAAAAACTTAACACTGTACCTTAGTACAGCATCTGCTTAGTATGCAAGGGTTCACGGATACTAGTTTCGGCTAAAGTATTTATTATTTTTCTTTGAATGTTGTTCTTTTTTTTAATATTTTTTATTTTCTTCTGATTCTATTTCTTAATTTCTTTTAGGTGGTATACAAAATGACAGTTTAAGTGGATATTATGGTGACGTAGTGACAGAAAATAGTGAAGATCAAATATACAATTTAAGCTCTGTTTTGGAATGTCCTGCTGGACGTGTTGCAAATAAAATTAATTATAGCCCTTTAAGTCCAGATGAATATGAAGTAATCAGAAATAAAGCAACAATTACTTGTCTTGATAGCAAATCTAAAAGAAATCCTTGCGATCCTGTAGGTAAGCAATCAATTCCCATTAATTTCATTTTCTCCTTGTTTATACGCAACCTTCTTAAGAAACATTAGAGGGGAAAAGTTTGGTCCCAACCTTTGACAATTTAACCAAGGTAAGTTTCGTCATGTTTAACCACAGTTAGTTTAAAACATGGAGTTACAGCTAAGGTTGTTTTCGTAAATATACTACCGTTTGACCACCGATTTTTTTAAATAACCAATCCTTCGAACTTAACATTACAATCCTTTAAAATTAGTGATGAGCAAATGCAAGACCAAGACCAAGACCGGGTTAGTCTTGGTTTTGGTCTTGGTCTTGCATACAAAGTCTTGGTCTTGGTCTTGCAGTCAAATAAGCGGTCTTGGTCTTGGTCTTGTCATTGCAGGGTCCAGTCTTGGTCTTGGTCTTGGTCTTGCACCAAGACTCTTGCAAGTCTTGAATTTTTTTTGAAGATTTACTGGGGTCCATTTTTACAAAAAAAAAATAGGAAAAAATAGTTTTTAAAATCATTACAAGTAAAGAAAGATTAAATGAAAGGGATAGTATTTTGCATTATAAAAATTTTGTTTTTTTTTATATTAAATTGTAGCGATAAATCAAGTA
This sequence comes from Altica lythri, assembly GCA_964028335.1. NCBI lineage: Eukaryota > Metazoa > Arthropoda > Insecta > Coleoptera > Chrysomelidae > Altica > Altica lythri. The sequence goes on from OZ034801.1 coordinate 62,917,798, forward strand.
TGAAAGTACAAATCCCATGCGCAGTTCCTTTATCATTACTCGGAATAATATTAAAAAATTCACTAAATTTGCTCTTCATATTCGGCATAGGCGTTGGCATTTGTGTATCCCGTGTATCCGATATTTTTTTTTTGGATCTTTTATGAGGCAAATATCTTTTTAATTTTTGAGAGGTCGACGGTGTAACATCTTCATCTCTTTCTGAATCACTTGAAGTGTCACTAACACACAACGACGATTTCAGGTCACTGATTGTTTTCTTCTTCTTTTTTTAATTTACCGATCCTATTCCTATGAAGGACAGATTAAGACTATTTTAGGCGCCTTAACTAAACTTTGAGAACACAACAAGTATGAACTGGCATGTAATATTGCAGTACTGTACAGAATTATGGTTAGTTTTCTACACAAAACAAAATGCGACATCTGTTAATTATTAGTTAAACCCGCTAAAATAATTTATTAGAAATCTACTTACAGCGGTTGCCATATGGCAACAGCCGTCCTTTATGGGTTAATACTAAACTGATTCCAAAATAATAATTTAACAAAAAAATGTTGGTATGTTTATTTACAACCCCAATATTCAACACTCTTTGCAAAGTCTAATAAAATACCAATAATATAAATTATTCCTTTTGCCTAACCGGCCGCCGGCCGCTTTTCTATTGTTTGGTGATTTATGGCTCTGCTTAAGGGTATCGTAATTATTGATATTATTATTTGTTCTAAAAACATTGTGCCATTTGAAAGGTTTGTAGAAATTTAAAGTGCCCATAATTGTCGCAGATAAACTCTTTTAAAATACATATACAAGGTTAATTCTAAATTAAAATAAAGCGATATGATTTTATTAGTATTGGACGAAAGATTTTTGAATGTTATTATGGCCATAGGTATGCCCTTTAGATATTGTAATACGATGCATATTCTGATAATATAAAGCGTCATCCTAGGTTCTTTATAATATACACAGTGATTTATAAGTATTGAGGTCGGATTACTTAGGTTAATATATATATATATATATATATATATATATATATATATATATATATATATTGTTATGATCTCTATACTCATATAATTGTATTCTTGTGACTCTTCAAGGTTGGGTTCTTCGATAATATTAAACTAAAAAGTCCATCTCAATTTTAACATCATTTAATATATAAATATATTAATTCTTTACAACACTTTAAAAAACAATATAACATTCATCATTTATCCTGTCATAAACTTAACACTAATTAATTTTAAATGAAATTTTGCCCTCTTTTCCTAAAATCCCCGAATAACTATTTCTAATACACCTCTATTACCAGCTGATAACAAACCATACCAGAAATACTTATCTTTATAAACTATGCTTATTTTATTTTGAAAATCCAATCTATGCAAATATCCAATTAATCTTCTCTATATATATCCATTTTATTCCATATTTAACTCTACCATATAGTTATTATAACATTCTATTCATACATTAATCTTCTTTTATAATTTTTATATTTATATTCATTAACATTCAGTATTTATCTTCATTTTCAATTTCTATTATTATTATATTTACTTTATAATGGTTTTTTAAATTTTTAAATTCTATATAATTTCCTAAACTTTTTCTCTGACTTTCCTCTCCAAAATTCTATGACATTCTATCAATAATTTTTTTTTTTATCCCCCTAGAAACCTCGCAACCCAAATTTTTTTTTATTTATGATTCCTTGATAATTTGCATAAATTGATTATTCAATTCTAATATCTAGTTAGTCTTAATTACACTTATATTACATATAAAGACCAACTATTGAATACCATAACAATATATATATATACAGGGTGTCCCAGAATTAACTACGGAAACTTCGTATACGTATTCCTTGATGACAAATAAGTAGGGTCTTTCCTATAAAAAAAAATTTTTTAGAGACTCCTGTCAGAGTTATAACCCCTTAAAGAGGGGTGGTAAAATGTGCGCTACTTGATCGCGATATACGATACTCAATTGACATGGTCCTACTTTTTATTTTTTTACTCCAAACCGAAACGATTTCGCAAAAAACGACAAGGAACAAAAAAGTTTCTAAATAATCAAAACTTTCTAAAATAATTTTTTGTTATTGCAAATATTAATTGCTAAGGAAGTTACAAAAAAAATATTAAGAGGGGTTCCTTGATTTGCACCCTTAGAATGGGGTTAGAAATGCGTCTTTATAAAAATGATGTTCACCCAAATTTTTAATTTTTTATCTTGGGCCAATCAGAAGATATTAAATTAAAACCGTATTTTACCACCCCTCTTTAAAGGGTTATAACTCTGACAGGAGTCTCTAAAAAATTTTTTTTTATAGGAAAGACCCTACTTATTTGTCATCAAGGAATACGTATACGAAGTTTCCGTAGTTAATTCTGGGACACCCTGTATATATATATATACAGGGTGTTTCAAAAAAAGGTAACACCGTCTCTTGTATAGGTAAAAATCTGTAAAATAATTGGGGTTTGCTTAGTAAAAATTTTTTCTAACGCTATCCGTTTTCAAGATAAAGGGCATTGAAAAAAACAAAAAATTACACATTTCTTACGATTTTGCCGAAACTACTGGTAACATTGTAATGAAATTTTATACGAATATGTTTTGGAAGCTGATATATCCTATGAATTTGTTTTTATATCTAACTCTCATAGAGGGCGCTAGTTACACGATTCATACAACGTATTATTCAACATAACTTTTTTAAGGGTAGAATTACTAGTCAAAACTCCAAATGAACATAAACATCGTTCAATTTTACACCAAAAAGGTACTCTTGGTAAAACTCGATATTATGTACCGTTTTCGGAATATTTCGATTTGAAAATTATGAAGTAATAATCGCTCCTGGTATAAACTAATGATAAAGTTCGCTTTTCTCTAAGTTTGCCATGTAAAATTGTTATGACAATAAGTCAACAATAAATAAAGTTTTGAAACCTTGTTATTTGTAAAATTAGATATTGTTAAACAAAATGTAGGTACTCAAATGTTGAATACATCTTTTGTTTTCTTCAATGCCCTTTATCTTGAAAACGGATGGCGTTAGAAAAAATTTTTACTAAGCAAACCCCAATTATTTTTTAGTTTTTTACCAATCCTAGAGACGGTGTTACCTTTTTTTGAAACACCCAAAATACTTCGTTAGCACAAGTTGTGCTTAGTTAAAAGGTTAGAGTTTAAAATAATCCGTAGCTGCTTTATTTTTCGGTTTATATGTTTAAAAAACGCAAGACCGCAAGACTCTTGCAGGCTTGGTCTTGCGTAAGTCTGGCAATGCTAAGTCTTGGTCTTGCATAAGTCTTGCACTGCTCGGTCTTGGTCTTGATCTTGCAGCCTGAAGTTGGTCTTGTTTTTGGTCTTGGTCTTGCATTTTCTGCAAGACCAAGACCAAGACCGCAAGACCAAGACCAGTCTCGCTCATCACTATTTAAAATAATGACTAAAGAATAAACAATTTTAACCACTGTTTTAATTTGTTGTTTTTATTTAAAACGTAGGGACTGTCTAATTTCTGGCAATATAAGACCACCATTCAATGAAAAAAACATTTCCTTTACCTAAATAAAATGCCTCACCATTTTTTTGGGGTCTTTTGGTGATCAAATATTTATTCGCTTATTCTTTTACATTTACAAATTTGCTCTTGTAAAAAATATTTTAGAGATAGAGAAGCACCCAAACAACTTTAATAAAAAAGAGGAAGCAGTCAAGATTAACAAAACATTTGTCCCCATAATTAAGGGTGCAAAAACTCCACCCTTAACGAACAACACCGACCAGAACCGATTGGAATCAAAAGCAACTGAGGCCACGCCCACTTCCTTCCCGACGTATAAATACGGGCTCCGTCCACGCAGAGCTCAGTAGTTTGCAGACTGTCAACCAGGAAGCAACTTCTGAAGATGCCAACCGCTCGTGTTGGCGAAACGTCAAGTCAGCAAGACAATCGACGCCTGCCTAACAGCATAAAAACCATTGATACATTAGACAATGGCCGCGAAAGCCTTTTACAGTTTAATATGTATTTTTTTTATCTTTTGAGTTCCTCGAGCTTAAGAAGGTATTTTTTGTGCCATTTCAATCTTCTTGAGCTTAAAAAAAACTTGAGATCTGAGGAAAACTCGATTATTGTTAAACGGGGTGCAACCAATAACAAATTCAAAAACTTTTTTTTTATTTTTGAAAAACCATAACTTATTAACACGTTAAGCGATTTTTAAGTTCAAGGTCACAATCGACGCAGTTTTTTTAGTGCTAAAATCATTATCCTTACTTTTAAATTGATTAGTCAAAAAAATCTTATTGTGAAAACGATATCTTACAAACGAATCAACCAATTTTGGTTTCCAGAACGGCCTTTGACGTAATTTTTTAAAGTTAAGAGCTGATTAAGTTATAAAATGGGTCGGTGCAACAGCCAAAAAGTTAGTAAACGATTATTTGAGATATTACCCATGGGATTTTTTGAAATTTTAAAATTTTAAAAATTTTTAGAAAGTATAGAAACAAGAATATATTTAATATTTCAAAATTTTCAAAAAGCCAAAAAGTTATTCTCAAAAATTTTTTTTCTTAATTTCTTGGAATCTACTTCTTAGGAGGTCTAAGTTGAGTGAAACTCTTTCAACCGCCACAAGTCTCGTTTCTATCGGTTTAACCGTTCAAAAGTAATAAGGGTTACACACACACACATACAAAGATCTGGTGAAAACTCGATTTTCGAAAATCGGGGTAAAACTATTAACGTCCCAATTTAAAAAAAAAATTAAATAATTCTTAAATATTTACCTACAATCTATTTTAAAATAGTTATTTAAAAAATTTACTTTTTTAGGTGGTTCCTATTGTTTGTATGACATTCCTAGCGACCCATGCGAAGAAAATGACTTGGCGAAATTTTTTCCTAGTGTCGTACGTCAAATGAAACGAGCTTTGGTTAATTACCGATCAAATTTAGTCAGTCAACTTGATGAGGAAATCGATATAGAAAATGCGGATCCGAAAAATTTTGCTTACAACTGGAATCCTTGGTTGGAATGTACAAAATCTGATTGTAAATCTCCTTTATAAATATATTTGTAATTTCTTTTAAAACAAGTATTATTAGATAGATTTTTAGTAATATGAACATTATTTACTGTTTAATTTTATTGATAATTTTAATTTTTTGATGCATTTAGTAAAAATATCGATAAGGTAAGTCACATAATTTTTTATTGTCTTTTTAAAGTTGTTTCATCAATATCTGTTTTAAATAAGAAAATTTGTTTAGATTTTATTCCATTTTAACTAACAACGAGTTTGTTATGTATAAATTGTTTTTATTTTATATTTTAAGTACATTATCTAATCTTGTTACACAGAAACAAAATTGCTTCAGAAAAAAACTGGTTTTTATGGATTCGTTACAGATAATAAAATATCTTTAATGTATTTATTAAATATAACAAAGCAATTGATAGTATTTCTCACTCTTGGCTTATCTATATACTCCAGCTAAATAATGTAATACATATATGGATTTCAGATACCAACCTTATGCTACGGCCACACAAGCGGGATAATTTTCGTCATTATAAAAATAGTAGGCCACACCAGCAGTTTTTCACGCGCGTAAAAACCAGCTCATCCCTTATCAAACATATTGGTTTTCAGATCTTCGCGTGTCGAAAAGGTGAGCCTCTACGGAAATAAAAGAAATTACTGTCAATAAACATGCAGTTAATGTCCTTTAAGTCACAGTTATCGTTGATCGTCTGACAAATCGACCATCGATAGGCAAACACGTACTTCAGAAAAACATATTTCTAAAAAACGTAGATTTTTTTTGAATACTACAGAAAATTTATTCTTTTGAACTGCGTCTATCAAAAATTAAGGATCGTACATCCAAAAAAAAATACAACAAGAGGGATTGAATTTATAAGATTGATTTAACCAAAATCACGGCGCGTGATTTCCGACTTGGGTGGTAACCCAAGACATAGTGAAAAGGAAGCTCGAAAATGGAACCAGTCCTATTCGTGAGCGGAAGACCTTGAAGACGTTCACGTATTCTTCATTTCGAGCAGGATTTCCTGCCGTGTTTGGCCAGCCAATCTAGTAACAATGCTATTTTTTGTGTGTTTTAACGCTGAAACGCAGCGTGAAATCCTGCGCGTGTGGCTTTATCCTTAAGCATTGGCGTACTTCGTACCGTGTCAATATCAATAACCAACCATTCTTCACATACTAAAATTCATATAAGGCAAAGAAAGTTTTAAAAGGCACTTTGAATTCGTATTCCGCTATTGTTCTACAAATGATTCTGCGTTAAATGTCTTCATTCTAAAAATTTTACAGATTTTAGCTTCTAGATCATTTTTATTATTTCTAATTTATACGACATTTTAAAGAAAAAACTAATAAATAAATCTTAACTGACAATAAACAGAGTAAACAAACTTTCTTTTTCTTAAAGCAACTTAATTTTTTTGTTTTTGTTAAAAATAAAGCCAATTAATTATGTACCAAAAGTTTTGAGACATACATTAGAAGAAAAATTAAACGAAAAAATTAAATCTTTTGAAAATTTAAAAAAAAAACTCAATATTATATGACAGAGAAGATTGTTTGGAAAGGCAGAATAAAAAACATATTCACATTTTGTTTTTTAATAAATTAGGATATTAAACATAAAGGAGAAATTAAAAAATGATACTCCATCCGGTATGATTTGAACCTGCAACCTTTACCTACGGCGGAATACACCACTTTAGCCACAGACAAATTAGTAATTAGTCGGCTTTTTGATTGTCTTAATTCAACTTATGTCACATGTGACACATACTTGCTTCCTCACAATTGAAACCTCAAAGTTTTTTGTGCATAGTCTTATATTTTTATTAGGTTAGGAGACCGGAACCATAGATTTTTCGTAAACTATTTTGAGATCTTTTACAGGATTTTCGAAATTTAGAAAATATACAAACAAGAAAATGGCACCAACGAAAAGGACTCAAACCTGTAACCTTTACCTAAACGATCTAAACATTTCAGCCACAAATGCCTTTATACTTAGTCAGGTTTTTTCTGATTTTACCTTCTAAATTTCGGAATTCCCAAGAGACTTATGTACCTCAAAATAATTATTTTACTAGAAATGTATGTTATCAAAATAAATCTTTATTGATAAATCTGGTAAAAGCTAGTTGTAATAATCCACCATAATTTTTAACTGATCATATATTCGGTTATATGCCCACTATGGATTAAAACTGTAAAATAAAATAAACCAAAAAATTTATATAAAAAAGTGTGCGTCTCAGGACGCGCGACAGAAGTGATAACTTTAACTAATCCAAGTTGAATTATTTAATATTAAAATTGTTTAACTTGAGAAAAACTTTGCTTATTACTTAAATTTTATGTACATTAATATGATAATGTGAGAAAAGGTTATTTATAAAAAAAAAACTTTTATTCTTGAATTCTAGAATTTTGTGTATGTACATTATTAGTATTTAAACAAAACAATTAAATTAGTATTAACACATACTACAACTTAAAATGAGTATAGCCAAATTGACCACCGTAACTCAGGTAAGAAGGTGTATGGTGTGAGAAGGATAGTCGTAGAATATGATGGCCTTATAAATATGGCAACGTTGCGACAAGAGGGTGTACTCAGATTTTACAGATTTACAATCATTACGCGTTAAACACTATTAATTAATATTTTGTTATTTATATTATTTTATTTATTTATATTGATTATAGTTATATATGTACGTGTGTATGTATATTGTATATATAATAAATAAAAATAATGTTACTGTAAAGAAATAAAAACCCCAGATAGCAATATGAATTCTCGAAGAATGTAGGAAGAGTTCTTATTTATGACTTGGACGTCAGAATAATCTTCAGAATGAACTTTTTAAGAAGTTCTGAAGACCTCGTATGCGCCGCTTTATGAATAAATTAAGAGTTCCTAGAAAAGAGCTCGCAAAGAAGTCTTTATTCTGACTTCTCAAATAAAAGAATTCTTTAAGAGCTTATGTTTATGATTCATAAAAATGGCTCCTTCAAGAATTCATTTTTCTGAGTTCTCGATAAGGAACTCTTAAACAATTCATATTTTGGAAGTCTAAAATATGATGACATTAAGACTTCTTATTTTAGAGCTGTAGCATTTTATTGTAGGTATAAAAAAAATTTCTTTTTATTATTAAATTCAAGATTGTTTATTAAAATGAATGATAAGTACAGAATATTATGAATAAAATGACATGTATTATAGATAAACCATGCATTGTTCTTATATTATAAGTAATATCTTTTTATCTTATTATGATAAAACAAATTTTTATATTTATATTAACAGTACATAAAGGAAAAAAAAAGTAAATTTGTTTAATTGACAAAAAAAAGACAATAGTTCCATAATGTTAATCTTTGTTTGGTTCGTAGTGTTTTTCATTTGCATATTTTACCCGATCACTGGCATGTTGAAGCCAACTTTTAATTGCATCGTTAAGTTCTGATAATGTGCATCGTGGATTACACTTAATGATAGTGCCTAAAATTAAAAAAAATAATAATTATTGTGACATACGATTTTTTTCAAAAAAAGTGCATGCCTTAAGCGCGAGCGTAGGTATGCTCTACTATCGCCTAAAAATCAAAATATGGGTTTCGTCAGAGCTTATAATTAAATTAATTAATATTTCGTGGTTAAAGTGGGTTGACTTGCATACCACAATAAAGGAAAAACATTTCTCTAGAAAAATGTTGTAAAAATGCCCCATCATGCTGTACTTGTAATCTCGATAACTCTCGAAAAACACAATTAGTTTGCTTGATTTTTAATTTTCATAAGTTCGTAATTTCATTGCGAGGAACGTTATTTCAATTCTATCCGCGGGAATTTTTAACTTACTCTGTCATTGAATTGTAATTAATATTTATTTCCTGTAATCATAATTTTTTTTCTTTACATTTTTTCAATTAATCTTTAATAAGATTATTGGATGATTAAAATTTAAGTAAATATAATTAATAAAATATAATATACATGAATTTAGAATTTTAACGTATTGCATGAGCGCTTAAGGCATACACATTTGGTTTTATCAAATTTTCCCCCTTATTAGTTAATATTATTTATATTAAATTATTATAAAAAGAAACACTTCAATCGTTTACAACTGTCAATTTCAACTTTCAATTCAAATTATATTTTGAAGATAGAAAATACAATCTAATTAATGAAGACCTTTAATTAAAAACTTTTGATGTAAAATTGATTTTTTTACAAAAAATATTTCTTATAATTCTTAATTTCTTCTATGCTTGACTTATAATTTTAAATTGAAATTCAGGAAAACGATTTATTTATACGATAAATAACTTATTGTTTACAAAAAGTTAATATTCCTACAAAATATGTTTCGAATGATTGTTTGTAACTTTTAGTATGTTATAATCAGAATTTTAAACTTCAACAAAAAATTTTGATCACATCATTATTCCTATTTGTATACCTCAATTACTACAGTAAAATAATCACCCTGTAAAGTATAAATTTTACACCGTTAGAATATTAAAATTTCCTACCCAATTTTTAGCCCACATGAAGTGAAGGATGCAAAAGCTTATACTATTTACATTAACAACGTTTACACCCATAATTGTCATGAATTTGTAATTAAAAATCATAATTTCATAAACAATTTAAAACAATATTTTTAATAATTTAGAACCAGGCATAATTCAAAACAATAATCTTACTTGTCAGAATGTTAACGAAATTCATCTCCTTCACAGATATGATTTTTTTTTTACCGCTCCAGGACGTGTTTTTTTGCATCAGCCACTTTTCTCAGTTCAATAACTTTGGTCTGAAAAAGTAATATGACACAATTAATGATGCATTAATTTGAGGAGACCAATGAAGAATTACTAATTTGGTAGAATTATTTATTAGGATTAAAAGAAAATAAAAATAAAAAAAAGTTTTTATAAAAAAAAAAGAAAACCCATAAATAAATCAACCAGAAATATTGAGCTTAAATGTTTTTACGTATTGTGTATGTGCTTCTTTATTGTTCAGTAACAGTTGATTAAACTGCGTTAATGATTCAATATTCTTGAGAGTAAATTCAGGCAAAACATTAAGAACAAGGCTTCGAAGACATTTGTGTAGAGTTTGGAATTTCCTTAGAATTTACGACCAAAAGTATAGTGTCTAATTTTCGAGACATTTGATCTAGCTTTAATTGACATGCAGCTGTTAACAGAAAAGATTCATCACTATTTTTTAAACCAAATAAAAAAATTGCGTAAAATTTCAATTGTTAACAAACAACTATTAGAATTCTAAAAAATTAAAAGTTAATGAAATATTGTTATCAGAAAAATATCAGAATTGAATCGCACTTACGACAGCATTGACAAACTGGCGCATCCAATCGTTTGGCAGTATTTTGTTTTTGTCCCTCAGAACCAGGCTGAGTTCCATAATTGTTATTAATAACCACCGAAAGTTCATCGTCATTCAGATTTATGGCCTCATTAAGCATGTTGTCTTTGGAAGCAATGTCTGGTTGAGCTAAATTATTGTTCTTGCTATCATCATTACTTCCATTATTTTTTTTAATAAAAACTTGTTGTTGAGATTGAGCAATTGTCAAATTTTTACCAGTTTTAGTAGGCACAAAGGGTAAATCTATATAATAGCAAAATAATTATTAAATTTGGCATGATGAATTTTAAACATATATCAATATGAGATTTGTGGAATACTTACCAACGGTTTCAACACTAATCACCGATATCTTTTTATTATTCTCTTCGTCGTCGTTTAAATGACTGTACTCTGAGTCGCCAAAAAACTACCATAATCTAAGAGCTGAGTTTCTAACAAATAATCATCAGCATCGGCAGCGACTTTAGTGGACTTATAATAAAACTTGTTTTCAGGATAAAGGCTCTTATTACTGTGGTTATTATCTTCCTCTAAACATTATAAACGATCAAGATGCCATTAATTTGTAATTATTGTTATAATCATATTGTAACGGGATAACCGTAAAGGAAGGGACCTTAATTTGAAAGATTGTTGTTGACAGTTGATTTTTAGAAGTTTGTAAAAAAATCAACTGACCATTTTAAATAATGTTTCTAGAAAATTCTAGAAACTTCTAAACACACTAGATTAAATAATGTTGTATATAAGGGGATGCACGGACAGTTAACGTCAGTTCGAGTCAAGTGTTCACAAGAGTTCATTGTATTGTCAAGTAGTTAGACGTGATCCAGCAGAGTTCAGTGTATCTTAACAATTTTGTAAATAAATTGTGTAAAAAGCCCCCATACGTGTTTCAATATATTGTAAATAAATACTACATGTTCAGAATGAATAAAACCTAACTGGTTTAATCTTCTGTCTTAAAAATGGAGAACCCAAAAAATTATACTTTTGACTTTTTTTTTTTTTATAAGAGTGACATTAATTATTTATTATTTTACATAGAAACCAAAAACAAAAAATTAACACTATAAACTATATAATAGGACCATACTCTTCATTTTCAACATCCTCCCACCTTGAGGCTTTTAATACAAAGACTCAATCAGACAGTTGAAACCTTTCAGGAGCTTTAAGTGGTCTACCATAACGACTAAACTTAAGGTTAGATGTATGGTCAATAGTTTCCTTATTTTTCTCTTTATCCTTATCTTTCACGATATTTTCTTTAACACTTTTTTGTTCTAAATCTTTTCTAAAATCATTTCTTTCTATATCAGAACGTACTTCTAAAGGATACAATCTTTTAATAGGTCTGGTCATAAAACCGGATGACGTTTTTAATCGTACAACTCTAATATTACCATCTTTTCCAAGAAACGTTTCTGTAACCATTCCCAAAGGCCAATCCATTCGCTTAATACCATCATTACCTATAAGTACAACATCTCCAATTCTAATATTTTGGGCAGAACATCTTTTGTTTCTGAGAACTAATTGACCCAAATATTCTTTACGAAATCTTCGTTTAAAATCAGTTTTTAACTTCACTCTATATTGAAGATGTTTGTTTAAACTGTGGGTTTCTATCTTATCGATATCAGGAGTACCTGTCTCTTTTATTTCTTGTAAGAACATCTGAGGAGTTAATGGAACCAGATCTTTAACATCATCAGAAATGTAAGTAAGAGGTCTTGAATTCATAACAGCCTCACATTCGTATAAAATTGTGCAAAGTTCATCAAACGATAACGAGGTAGTACCTAGAGTTTTACGAAGCAGTTGTTTTAACAATCGAATTAATCTCTCCCACCAACCACCCCACCAGGCTGCAGTTGGTGGTGAAAATATCCATCTAATTCGTTGTGCAGTACTATATTTTAAAATTTTATCAAAATCAATTCGTTTAAAAGCATTCTCAACACCTACAAAATTTGTTCCATTATCACTATATACAATATTAGGTCTTCCCCTTCTACTAATAAATTTTCTAAAAGCCTGCAAGAAACTTTCTGTTGATAAACTTGGAACTAATTCGAGATGGACAGCTCTATAAACAGCGCAAGTAAAAATACAGATCCAAACCTTTTCCCCACTCTTAATGAATAATGGTCCAGCCATATCCACACCAATAATTTCAAAAATAGCTACATCTTTAACACGGTTTTCAGGTAAGGAAATAGGATCCGTTTCACATCTCTTAAAATCATACCTACGACACCTCACACATTTTGAAACGACACTTTTAATTGTCCTTCTGCCCTTCAAAATCCAATAATTTTCCCTCATTTGACTGAGTAAAGCTTGAACGCCCATATGACAGTAATCAACATGAGTTTTAAAAATTAACCTACAAACCACAGGATGACAAGAAGGGAGAATTACTGGGTGTCTAAAATCAAATGAATCATTTCGCTCAGAAATTTTAGTTCGAAGACGTAATAATCCATCTTCGTCTTTAAAAGGAATAAAAGAAGAAAAACTTTTATCATAAATGTCAGTAAAAGCTTCCTGCTGAACTAACTTTAATACCACAATTTCAGCATTTTTTACTTCATCTAATGTAAGAACACTACCTACAACATTTTCTTTACGACAATTGTTAATAAACCTATAAATCCAACCCACTAAATTGACAATTTGACTATATTTTGAAAAATACCTGTAATACCAAGAAAAGTCGCGGTGAAAATTTATACAAGATGTAATAGAACGATTTATCTTCTCTTCAGACACTCTTTGTTCGTCAACCTCATAGTGTTCACTTGGCCAAAATTGTTTTTCCTGACGTAACCAAACAGGACCCTCCCACCATCGAGACTGCAGCAACTGTTTAGAAGAGCACCCTCGGGAAGGTAAATCTGCCGGATTCAAACGACCCGGTATAAAAAACCAATCTTCTTTTTGGGTTAACGACTGAATTTCTTGTACCCTATTCCCCACAAACGGTTTCCATTGATCCTCTCTACGAATCCAAGCCAACACCGTACTAGAGTCTGACCAACAATAAATAGGCCCTTCAAACTCGAGAGTAAATAAAACAGAAGATAAAAGTCTAGCGCCAATGGTAGCTGCTAATAACTCCAGCCGTGGTATGGACATCTTATTCCGAACTGGAGCTAATCTACTTTTTGCTTGAATAAGCTGAACAGCACACCCATTTATATCTTCGGTTCTCAAAAAAACTACTGCTGAATAAGACGTTTGGCTGGCATCGGTAAAAAGATGAATACTTTTCGAGGTGTTTGCTAAAACAGTGGACAATGGATAGGAAAGATATCTAGGAATTTTAAAATTGACTAAAACACTAAAACTTTTGACCCACTCGACAAATGTTTTCTTAATATCCACAGGTACCTCTGAGTCCCATCCTATTTTCAGAGACCACAACTTTTGAAGTAAACTTTTTACAACCAAAATAACGGGACATAAAAAACCAAGAGGATCAAAGACTTTATTAGCAAAAGATAAAATTGTGCGTTTCGAAATTTGTTTCAAATCAACCGTTGTAAACCAATCAAAACAAATTTCTAAGGTATCCTCTAAACGATTCCATTTCAACCCCAAAACTTTTGACACGAACGTGTCAAGATTATTATCTACTACAGTAGACTCCCATAGACGTAAATCAAATTTGGCCTCACTCATAACTTTAGTTGAATGCTCAATAAATTCTCTCAACTCATCTTCAGAATCCACACTTGACACACAATTGTCTACATAAAAACTTTTACTAAGCTTATCAATAACTGAAGAAGAATATTGAGATTTACCTTCATGACAATCAACTAAAATACGATTTAAATGTAACTGAATAACAGCATTAAGATGAAACGGACTACAAGTTACACCAAAAACAACTCTAGCGTGTCTAAAATAAATAAGATTACCTTCTTTATCATACCATAAAAAACGCAGGAAGTCTCTATCACCTTCCGAAATACCAATTTGAAGAAAAGCTCGTTTAATATCAGCTATTACTCCAATTCTGAAAAGTCGAAATTTTAATAAAAAAGAAGGTATTAGTTCTAAGAGATTAATTCCTGTTTCTAAACATTGATTAATAGAAGGAGAACCTTTTTCTCGTGCCGAAGCATCAAAAACAGGTCTAACTTTTGTTGTAACACTATCTAGTTTTACCACATGTCGATGAGGTAGATAATGGACATTTTCTTTTAGTTCTTCTCCTCTGGGTACAACCTCAATAATCTTCTCAGCTAGCCATTCACATAAAACTTTGTTATACTCATCATAATATCCATCTTTCTTCAACTTTACTATTAAATTATCTAGGCGTCGTTTTGCTAAAAAAAAATTACTAGGAATTGGGGCATGACCTTCTATCCAAGGTAAGGCAACTTCATATCTTCCATCATCAATTTTAACTGTATCATAAAAATGTTGTATCACGGCCTTTTCCAATTCTTTTTTGGATTGTTTATCACCAGGATCGGATATTCCAATAAGATCAAGATTCCATAAGTTTGATATCTGATCATTTTTACACAAGAGCGATGTTATGACGTTTAAACTTGTAGAAGTAGAAGTATTTAAGAGAGCATTAGAAATTTTTCCCTAAAAGAGTCCATCCTAGTTGGGTTTCCATTGCAACCAAGCCACTGGGTAAATTGTATTTGTTACCAGTAAATAGTTTGCCAGCGATGTCAGCACCTATTAAAACATCAATTGGAGCATCTTTGATATCAAATAATTTTATTCCTAGATCAGCTAATTCATCTATCCAAGGACCTCTAGGGATGGAGTTGATATTCGAACATATTATGGGTTGATCTAACACTTGGAAATTACATGCATATCTGTTATCTAAACTATCTAATCTAATTTTATATACATTATGGGTCACAACTTCTGATTGACCACCAAAAAGTGCATGCATTAACATTTCTTGTCCAAATGGTTGCAATTTCATTTCAGATGCAAGGAATTTATTAATATACGAGCGCTGAGAGCCTGTATCTATGATACATCTGATGTTTCTGGAACTAGTACCATTCTGCAATTTGACCATAATAGTTTGTAAAAATATATGATGATAAGTATTGTTTGAAAGAGATTCTACATTTTCTGGAGCTTTCAAACTATTGATTACAGTTTCTTTTTTACCAGCTTGTTCCGGACACATTAACGTTACATGGCTCTTTTTACAATGTGAACAGTGCAATCTGACTCGACATCTTCGTGCTATATGTCCATACTTTAAACAGAGATGACAACACCCTGCAGTCGACAAAATTTGTTTCTTTTCTTCCAAACTTTTTTCTTTAATTTCACTACAGTCGACATTCTTATGGTTACCCTTGCAAAAAACACATTTAAAATTTTTCTGGTAATTGATTAATTCAGCAGCCGTAGGAACAGAAATATTTTGTCTCATTATAGATTTCTTACTTTTTATATCAAAACTAGATGTAGCAAGGCTAATTTTTTCTTCACCTTCAACTTCTTTCTTTAAAAATAACATAAGTTTGTTTAATCTCAAGTCTGTAGAATTAGTAATATTATTAGAAGTTGAATCAAACTCGGTATTGCTTTGACTTCTTTGCCACACTCTCAATAGTTCTTCAGGAAGACACGACTCAACTAAGGGGAATAACATCGCGGCATATTTATCAGAAGTTACCCCTAATGTCTCCAAAGACTGAAGTTGACTTTCAAGCCGATCATAAAGTGTGGAAAGACTAGTTTTCTCTCTTAAATTATTAAGCACCAACTTTAACAATTCACGAACATAAAATTCAATCAATAGTTCGTCATTTCCAAATCGTGTTTTTAAATTGGTAATAACTTTATCATAATTTTTTGCACTAGGCGGGTAACTTTCAATTAATTGTCGAGCTCGTGATTTCGGTATTGTCGCTTGAAGTAAATATTGGAATTTGTCTTCGTTTGGAATATTGTCATCTTCGTGAATCCTCTTAAATTGACTCCAAAAATGAATCCATTCTTTCAAATCTCCACCATATTTTGTAAATTCTATTCGTGGGAGTTTTAAATTAGATTTACAAGTACTATAGTGACTGGAATGACTACCGCAAACACTTTGAGCAGAAAATTTAGCACAAACTTCTTCAACTTGAAACTTTAGTCGATTATATTTAGAATTAAGATCATCAGATTTTCTTATTTCATGTTGTATGGCATTTTCTTGTGTTTCTGGATTATCTAGTAAAAAATCAATAAGTTCCTTACTGAGAACATTGATATCTTCAATTTTATTGTCCAATACACAAAGTCGACCTTTAATAGTGGTGATGTCAGGTAAAGATAAATTCAAAGCACCAACTATATCGTCATACATTTCAATAAATGCCTTTCGTTGACTCTCTAAAAGCCTCTCAATTTTCTCCATGTCGTAGAAGAACTGGAAAGTCCTGTCACGGTCGCCACAAATGTTCAGAATGAATAAAACCTAACTGGTTTAATCTTCTGTCTTAAAAATGGAGAACTCAAAAAATTATACTTTTGACTTTTTTTTTTTTATAAGAGTGACATTAATTATTTATTATTTTACATAGAAACCAAAAACAAAAAATTAACACTATAAACTATATAATAGGACCATACTCTTCATTTTCAACACTACACCTTCTTCATTATCGTCGCTCGACTCCTCGGATTTTTGATAACGCAAAGGTACCTACTTTTCTCTCGCGTTTGGGTGGATTCTTCTCATTATTATCAATATTTACAAAGGATGTTTCATCACTTGTTGATAAGTTAACAGCAGCCATTTCTACTTGTTCGTTTTGGTTATGCATATGTAAACAACATATTAAGCGCATGCGCATTGACTCACCATGAGCATGCGCATAAAAATTATATTTTCATTATAAAAAGACATTAGAAAAAGATGTCTTGAAGGACTCATGTTTTTGATTTCTATGAGAAGTCTTTAAAATGAATACATTATGTTATCATAAAACTGACGTCTTTACTATGAGTTCTTAAAGAGATCATAATTTTGATTTCAATAAGAATTAAAAAATAAGAATACTTATATATGTCATAAAACTGATGTCTTAAAAAAGACATCTTGAAGAATTCTAAAATTTGAGTTCTTAAATATGATGCCTCTATGAACTCATATTTGGACTTCTGTCAGAAGTCTATCAAAAGGCTTCTCGCAGTATTCTTTATGATTTGGATGCTATCTGGGACACGTAAAGAAAACAACAGTAAATAAGTCAAAAAAATGTAAATACAACTACAATTTTTAAATTGTAAAAATTTATTTATTTATTAAAAAAATTATATATATTTACAAATTTACAGGGAAATTAACAAAAAATTCTTTTTCCAAAAATATTTTGTCGCTTATAAATTTGTTTTTGTACAAATTAATATAAGTTTTAATCTTTTCGTCTCTCTGTCTAATAATTTTATTAAAATTTGTCTTTACATATGTAATTAATTGAAAATTTAGCAACACATCAATGAAACTGTAAATATCGGGGTGTTGATGGTAAAAATCTATATATATAAAAGAAAGTCGTGTTAGTTACACCACTTATAACTCAAGAACGGCAGAACAGATTTGGCTGAAAATTGGTAGGCAGGTAGCTTAGAGCCAGGAGATGGACATAGGATACTGCTCATTGTTGCCACTCGCCACCAGGTGGCGCTGCAGAGTAGCAACTTCTGTCCTGTTCAACCGATTGTCATGAAAATTGGTATGTATATGTATTTTTTCACGGAGAAAACGAATATGCTATGCTCATTGATGCCACTCGCCACCAGGTGGCGCTGCAGAGTAGCAACTTCTGTCCTGTTCAACCGATTGTCATGAAAATCAGTAGGATGCTGTATTTTTAATGGTTAATATGAATGTGATATTCGTATTAATGGAAGTTACCACCAGATGGCGCTTCCATTAAACGAGCAACCACTACTCATTTGATTACTTTATATCACGCCACCGTAAGGTGGCGCAGTTAATATCACATATATTTAAACGAGCAATCCTTATCTACCTATATATATATATATATATATATAAAAGGATGTTTGTATGTATGAAATCGATAGACTCAGAAACTATTTGACCGATCAATATTAAAATTGTTATGTACATATATTTTTCCACGAAGAAACTTTATATGCTATGCCCATTGATGTAACTAGCTACCAGGCGGCGCTGTAAACTATCGACTTCCGCCCCGTTCAACCGATTGTCATGAAAATCAGTATGATGATGTATTTTTAATGGAAAAGATTAATATAATATTCATATTAATGGAAGTTACTAGCAGATGGCGCTTCCATTAAACGAGCAACCACTACTTATTTGATTACTTTATATCACGCCACCGTAACGTGGCGCAGTTAATATCACATACATTTAAACGAGCAATCCTTACTTAAGTATTGTGACGCCACCGGAAGGTAGCGCAGTTAATATCACTTATATTTAAACGAGAAATTCTTACTAAATTACCTAAGTATTGTTATGCATCTTATATATTTTACCGATAAACTACAAAATAAAACGAAAAAAAAAATGGTATAAACCTGATAACTAACGAAAAAATATGATGAAAACGATAAAATCAAAATAAATTAAAAAAAAGAAAAATTGAAGAATGACATAAATGATTTGCGGTAGGAAGTCCGCCGGGTCAGCTAGTTATTATTTAATTGCTTGTGAAAAGATTCGCAGGCGTTAGATGTTGGGTATTCCAAGTTTGTTTCAATATTAGTGGTGCTTCATGGATGTGATTTATTTCACTTTTGATTATCTCGAAATTATCACCTTGTGTGGTTATATATGATTTACAATTGTTTTTAGAACAGCGCCTAAGATGATTATTGATTTTTTTTTATAATTTCTAAATTTATAACCGGAAAAAGTTAAATGTTTTTCGCCCCGTTCGCTAGTAACAAAAAATCTGTTATCGTCAAAAATATTAAGTTTGTTTGGAAGACAAGATGAAAATAAACTTGTTTTTCTAACACTATTTTTTTTTCAAGATTTTACGCGCGTAATCGGGCATACTGAAATTTCGGAGATTTCGTAATGCAACGTTGCCAGCTGTACTACTTTCTCCATACAACCCCCAACCCGAAGTCTTGTACCTGCTAAGTGGTGCTCAATTTGATTCCACCGCTTAAAATGGGTCAAGTAATAATACCGCTTTTTTGGCTTTTGTCAGGCTTTTGTTAGTGTTTGACACATAGTCCAATCAATAGGCAAAAAACGCGACAATAATTATAATTCAAGAATGAATCGGACCAGTGCAGTTGTGTTAAGGGCAATAACCCAATAACCATATATATTATATACAAAAAGTAACCCCTGAAAGGGTATCGTTTATAAGCAGGGAGCTGCCAAAGTTGGCAGAACCAGTTTTTTAATTCTACAGGCTAAAGTGTACTTTTGATAAAAAAATGTTTAAAATAAAAGTTGTAGGGAATAAAAAAATCTACAATTTGAGACTTTATTCAGTCAATTTGGTCCAATTGTTATTGCAAAAAAGTCAAAAAAACCTCAAAATGGTCGTTTTTTCAATGCTCTTTATTTTTTTAAAAAACGACTTTTTTATTACTTTCTTAAAAAGCCTTTGTAATTCTTAAAAAAATGAAAGGTTGTAAAAGTTATCGAATAATTTGTTGCTGAGATATTGTAAATTGTTTATCCCAAGTTACTTAATGTTTAATGCTATAACTTTTTTTTTGACTGGTCCTCTTTTACTGGTCCACAAGGTCTCATTTTCTTTTTGAAAAAACGACCATTTTGAAAGTTTTTTTTACTTTTTTGCAATAACAATTGGACCAAATTAACTGTATAAAGTCTTAAATTGTAGATTTTTTTACTCCCTACAACTTTTATTTTAAAATTTTTTTTATCAAAAGCACACTTTAGGCTGTAGAATTTAAAAACTGGTTTTGCACAACTGGATAAACTCCGTCCAGTCCCGTTGATTTGAAGGGGAAGAAGCTAGATATTGCCCATTTAACTTTGTTCTAGGTAGCAATAAGTCTGGCAATGTGCCAGTCCTCTGCCGCGGGTATGTGGTATTTCTCGTTCCACTTTGCCTCTACCGTGGCAACGGGATCGGGGAAATATATTTCTCGCAAAAGATGAAGACATTCTTTTAGTGTGGTAGTTTGGCTACCATCCTGTTTTGTATACCAATATCTCTGTATGGATCCTTTGTTAACGCTCTTTGGATTCTCGCTGCCTGTGGAAAATTCTCTATGTCTTCACAGTAGGGTTTCCATGCCGTTCTCTGTTTTTGTCTATCGACATTTTAATATTCCTTTAGGTGGAACTTGTATAGATAGATAGATAGATATATACTTTATTGTCCAAGAAGATTCTTATTGACAAAGTAAGTTATAAAATTTATATATAAATTTGGTCATATAATATTAAATATAAAACAGATAGGTGTAAATACAATACATACAGTTAAAATAAAGAATAAAGACAGGAAATATTAACAATAATAACAAAAAAGAAACATAATATCTTTGCATAATATAAATGCAATTAAATCACAATATATACACATATACATACACACACATATATATACATATATATACACATATATACATACATATAAAAACATCTCAGCAAGCATATAACAACATGTTAATCTACATGCAAGTGCACTGAAGAAACTAATAATAACAATAATAATAATAATATGCAACATCATTTTACGGCCTTTGAAGCATGTCAACATAATATTCCTGCAGGCTATAGTATGCTTTCCCAAGAAGCAGATTTTTAACCGATTTTCGGAAAATTTTATGATCCAATATAATCTTGGTTAACTGTGGTAGGTTATTGAATATTTTCTTCCCTGCATACATATTAGAGTGTTTTGTTAAATTCAGTTTAGGTATTGGCAAATGAATATTATGATTCCTACTCTGTCTGGTATTGTAAGATCTATCTTCACGAGTATCAGTAACGCATCTCTTGTGAATCAGGCACACCACTTCCAGAATAAAAATGCTCACTACAGTTAGAATCCTCTGTTGTACAAAGAGATGTCTACAGCTATCTCTGTAGTTAGCTCTACACAAATATCTAAGAGATCTCTTTTGCAGTACGAATACCTGATTAAGGAGTTCTTGATTACAAAATCCCCAAAACGCAATGCCTTATCGTAGATGGGATTCTACTAGGGCAAAGTAAGTCGATCTGGCTGTGTATATGTCGAGTTCATTTGCGACAACTCTTACAGCATATGATCCAGAGGCTAACTTCTTACATAATGATGTAATATAATCATTGAATTTCAACTTATTATCAATATGCAATCCAAGAAACCTAGTACAGTGTGTTTCTGCGATATTGATACCATCCAGTTGCAAGTTATCATAGCTGAATTTAAAGTTTACAATTTTCGTCTTATCCACATTGAAACAGAGAAAGTTTGAGTCACACCATTGTTTAACCTTGGATAAATCTGAAGAGACCACTTGTTTCAAAATTTCAGTGTTTTTTCCATGCCATAATAAAGTGGTATCGTCTGCAAAAATTGTGAAGGATCCGTTGATATTTATTGTAGTGAGATCGTTAATATATAGTAAAAACAAAATAGGTCCTAAAACAGATCCCTGAGGTACTCCGCAATGTGTAGCCTTAATTTCAGAACACACATTGTTTATTTTTACTATTTGTGATCTATTATCAAGGTATGACCTGAACCACTCGAGATTTGCTCCTCTTATTCCATAAGGAAGCATTTTTTGCAGCAGTATTCCATGATTAACACAATCAAATGCCTTTGAAAAGTCACAGAATACTGCTGCAATAGCTTCACCTTCATTCAAACTCATGTATACTTGTTCCAAAAATGAGAAGATTGCGTCATTAGTATTTTTGGAAGTTTGAAACCCAAATTGACATTCATTTATTATATTTCCATTTGTTAAAAATTTCAACAATCTTTTCTTCACTAATTTTTCTATGATCTTCGAAATTGTGGACAACAACGAGATTGGTCTGAAATTTGAAGGAGTGGTGGTATCACCACCCTTATAAAGAGGCATAACAAGTGCCGTCTTTAAACCTGAGGTAAAAACTCCAGTTTCGAAAGAATTATTTATTAGTTCTGCTAGTACCGAGATATAAATTCCAATCCTCGAGAAGTTTTGTACTACTTGCCTTGTTAAAATCCTTTCTCGCTACCTTCCTTAGGCGTTCTAATCCCGGGCACCACCAAGGGGTGAAATAGCCTTCATTATTGATCAGCCTTAGTGGGCAAGAAATTTCATAGGACTTGATGATTGTGCTCTGTATTGTTGTTGTATGCCGTTCCAGATCACTATTCTTTCTGGGTGTGGAGACTTTACACTCGCGCAGAGCCCTTTTCAACCGAGAAGCATAAGCTGCTCTGTCGGTCTTCCTAGGGTCGCCGGATAGAGTTGAGGACACAGCACCCAGATCTATTTTAAATGCTAACCACCGGTGATCTGACATAACTGACATTGATTTTTCGTCAGACACCTACCAGCATCGGATTTGTTTTGGTGTTTTAGTTATACATAACGTTATATCTACTACGGTTTGACTTCGAGAGTGTACAAAGGTGGGAGTGGTACCTCTGTTCATAATGGTTTCTTCAGTTCCCTACTAGGTGGTGATGCAGCTGCGTCGGAGGGGAGTAGACTAAAGGCCAATTCTCACATAGCAGCGCCGCAGCAGCGCGTCGCGTAGCCGCAAATGCGGCTCCATAAAGTATTCATTATTTTAAATGGAACGGTTCCCACATAAGCAGAGCAGTGCGGCAGCAGCACAGCGCGTCGACATCTAAAGGATCCCCCAGACCGACGCGAAACTTTTCCGCC
Source organism: Altica lythri (assembly GCA_964028335.1). Lineage (NCBI taxonomy): Eukaryota > Metazoa > Arthropoda > Insecta > Coleoptera > Chrysomelidae > Altica > Altica lythri. The sequence goes on from OZ034801.1 coordinate 62,941,173, forward strand.
GCGAAAGTTTCGCTGCGGAAATTTCGCTAACGGCACGGCAGCGAAACTGAGTTGTTCACACCAAACAGCGATTTTATCGCGGACACCAGATCTACTTAGGTGTTTCTAGTGGATGTAATTCTGTTAAATTATTGGATGATTTAGATTTTTCCGATAGATATTTTATTACTGCAGCAGTGGGAGAATGGTTTTTAACGTCTATAACTTTTTTTGATCGCTTATTACGGTTTGATTGATGAATAGATGAATGACTTGTCGATATTTCATTAGATGACTTCGGCGTATTATATGTTTCATTTAATTCGTGGGATATTTTTTACACACTCAATTAATTTTTCTATTACAGCCATTTTAACAAATCAGATGACGAAACAGGTGTAGAATCACAACTGAATTGAACTGAATACTCGCGAAACTGTAGCGGACCAGCGGAAGTTCCGTGCAAGCAGCGTCAATTCCGCAGAACGCTGCAATGCCGCGAGTCTGGCGGAATTCGCCCCGATTGGTGTAGGCATCTCCGTATACCGCTGTGTATCTTGGTCCGCTGCGAAACTTATTCCGCAGCGGCAGCGGAAGTTTCGCGTCGGTCTGGGGGATCCTTAACGCCTTCGAGAGCGTTGTATGCTGCTCTGTGCCGCGCCGCGCTGCCAAGTGGGTATTAGAAAGCAGCAAACACTGCTGAGGTTGATGTTATTTGGTTAATAAACTACAGAAAGCTAAATAAATAAAAAATAATTTTTATGAATGATCCTTAAGAAAACAACTAGATGGATTTGGAACAAATAACAACTCCTTTTATAGATTTCTGTAGAATAGAGAAAGATTCTATATTTGTTTATTGTTAATATTCTTAAGTAGATGTCGTTAATTTATTAGAATATTCGTTTGGTATTTCACATAGTCAGCATTTATTAGATATTTCCTTTTTTATGCAAGGGTGCTGTTTTATTTTTTATTGTTGGATATTGAGTAGTTTATTTTTAGTTTTTATTGAAAAATAAACCTAGTAGATATATACGTATAAAGGGTACATACAGGTACGTGATCTAACAACATCAAATCGAATGTTGATATTTTGATTTTGTCCTTTGTTTAGTTAGATATTTTTGGTAGAAACAGAAGATGGAAGACAAAATCGAGTTGTGCACCCAACAGCTTCTTTTTTTTCTTTTTCTGATAACAATACAGCAAATACATAATCATCTCTAGACGAGGAGCTCGACATTTTAAAAATCGTTTGTTGTTTTAAATAGTCTAAACACTACTGGGACAAATGTTTCGCAACCGCTTCGCTCGTGATTCTGCTGCTGCTGCACTGCTTAAGTGGGAATGCCATTATGGTTTTTGCATCGCGGCGAAGTTGTGAAGCGCTGCTGCCGCGCTGCTGCGGCGCTGCTATGTGAGAATCGGCCTTAATGCTGGGACTATGGTATTTGGTTGTCCGTCGCAACTAGCACATTCCATCCGTACTGCAGTCAAGTCTGAGCAGGAGAGATGTGCCAAAGGATGAACTTTAATTTGCCTAGGCAAATTGCAGTCCTTGACTGGTAATTACTGGTAAAATAAAAAGTATTACTAGTTAAAGTACTTAAACCAATGATTTTTTTTTTTTGTACAGGGTTCTTGAAATAATGCAACTGTGTCCTGTTGCTCAGCAAGGTGGCGGCTGATGGGTGCCCTGGCCACTTTGCTGTGCTGGAGGTTACACTGAATAAATAAAATCGTGTCGGCTCTTCCTCTACGATCCATTTTTTTATTATTACTATTATTATTTATTCGGTAAGGAAGTCCGTTTCTGAGGACCCGTCGGTCTGCACCTTTTTAGATTCCTCTTCGGGTACCTCGTCTGCAGGGCTGTCGACGGCCAGACTTCCTGGCTCGGCGGCAATGCGGGTCTCCTTCTGACCTCCCTTCTTGGCCACTTCGGCCTTTACTCTCATAGTCAAAAAGGTGAACGCATAGCTCAACCTCATCGAATTTCGTTTGAGGGTAGTAAAGTCCTTATCCTCTACTCCTAAGACGTAGAGATGCCCCCTCGGTTCTGTTTTGGCTTTGTGGTGGAAGAAGCACCATCTGGAGACCTTAACGTCCGCGTTTTGCCCAATTAGCCAACACAGCAGGACCTCCTTCTCCTCGAGTATCACGGTTGATGTACTCGGGATCCAGAGGAATGCTTTTGTCAGCTTCGGTAGGCAGTCTACTCGCACCACCTCAATTGATGCGTCCTCCCACGGTCGAAGGCCAACAACAGTGTTGGTAAGCCATGCCAACGTCGCGTCGTTATCGCAGGTAACTTTGATGATTTCACCAGAGTGCGACCACTGACGGAACGTTGGTGGCTTGGTGTTATGGAAGGAGGCAGCCAAAATTATTTTGCCGGCTCTCCCAGCAGCATGTCTTGAACAAGAACTTCCCTTTCGGAAAAAATTTTGCCGTAGGAGTTGCTTTTGTATATTATAGCTATATACTCGGAGGTGACTGGTGGCCACCTTCTTGTAGCTTTTTGGTAGGGCGTCCGTTATTTTTAGCAAATCTTATTTTGTTTAATCGACAGGTTTTTAAATTATGAAAACAAAATACCGATTTTAATACTTTAATTTTTATTCAAATATACCTCCACTAAAATATCGATAAATCCGTACATGAGTAACATTTCAATCTGTCTATACAATTGTTGCGATTAAAAATCTTAACTTACTTTGGTTACTATCAATTGTTGAAACTCCGTCCATACTCTAGTCAACATCTTTAAAAACGTTTATTAATTTAGTAATTATGATTTTTCATAACTATTGCAAAATGAAATATTCAAAAAAGTTGAGCTTTTTTCAAAATTGCTTAAATATTTATATTTTTTGAGTTATTAACAAAAACATAAATATCATTTTTTTTTTCATCTTATTTTGTTAATAACATTTGCAATTTTTTACCTGCACCAAAATCCTTCAAAAACATTTTTCTAGAGGTGATTCCGAATCTAATGAGCTATCGCTCATATTTTTAGGACCTTTATCTTCATTTTTCACGTTTTTAAAAATGTTGACTAGAGTACCAGTCCTCTTTGAGTTTATCGCTAACAGACAGACAAACGCGACAGGGACTTTGTTTTATAATATTTACAGTCAAATATTTCCATGTTTATTCGACGATTCGACAATCCTATCCAATATCATTATTTTCATTGTCTATTTCTGATTCATTGAAATATTGTTGTTATCTTGTATTTACTAATTTATTTTATTGTTTTTAAAGAATTGACGAGATTTGTAGTTTAACAAATTTTTCTATTAATTAATGTAAAGACATCTTTATCTTTATATTCGAACATAAATAAATAATTATATTTAGGGATTAATAATATTTTTTGTATTATGCATACTTACTATTAATAACTGTTCGGTGTTATTAATTAGTACCTAAATAACCTTTGCTTGTGAAACATCACAATCATAAGACCTTTCTGCTCGATAATGTTACTCGGGTTTTACAAGGTTCTTACTTTAGCAGCACGTGTGGGATGAACGGAAACTTGTTTATTTCATGGTGGTTTTCTTGAACTGATTATTGATTGAGTGAAGTTTAAAAAACCAAATCTGTTTGTTTTTCTTTAAAGCTTTATTGAGACGAGTTGTAGCTTCGTGACACTAAATTGTTTTTAAACGTTTTCTTAAAGATCTATTAGGTATTTTTAATAAAAACTTAATTTAAAAAGACATATATTATTACTAATATAATAATAGTAGTATGACTGCTCGCCGATAGAAAGAGTCATATTTTTGAGTTTGTTGTAGCAGTTTTTTATTGCCTGAAAACTCTAGTTATCCGAAACTCCTCGAATATTAAAATTCATGATAATCATATGGGCTGTTTCAGAAATTCAGATTGCAATATATTTAATAAAGTTACCACACACCTGTGCAAATTAAACAATAAATAAATATTCACAAATTACTAATTAAGACAATTTATTTAGTGGTCATAAAACATCTGGTGCATCAACAACGAGATATTTATTTTTTTAATGTTATGTCACTCTGCATTTGGAAGTCTTACAGTAAAGATAGTACAATTGTTGGATTAAATTGAGAAGACATTTATTTAAAAATTTCAAAAAAAAAAATTAGTCTTGAAAATCACGTAAAAATCCAACTTTTACATAAGCAAGGATTGGTTCAAAAAGAAATTACGAAATTGGTAAAATGTTCGCGGTTCGCAGGGCAATTGGCTATTAAACATTTTACTGAGACTGACACTTACGACTAGTAGCCGTTAGAACAGGAAACTTATCCGTGAGTCTGTGAAAGAGAAAAAAAAACTACTTTGGAGCTGGCTGAAGAGACCCCATAAATACTCGGACTGCAAGAAGGAGGCTAGTAGAAGCAGGCTTAAAAGGTTGCAAAGAAGAGGAATGATATATATATATATATATATATACAAAAGGGGAAAATTATTGGGCATGTACGCAAAAAAGATCAATAAGGCCACGAGTAGGATTGGTAACCGCAGACATGCATGTTTCTGGCTCATTAGCCGTCATCAGTGCGGCATAACCAAGTAGAGTATTGCACTTGGCTAGCAAAAGTGTTGGGTACTTGGGAGCAAAGGATGTTGGGGAAACATGTGTAAAGAAACATAAAAACACAAAAACAACGAAAGCTCACACAGGAGTCCTATCGCCATTTTGTGCTTTCGGCCAGCTGTGCCAATGGGTTTTCGGCTAGCAACTAGCGTCGCCACGTATATATATATATATATATATATATATATATATATATATATATATATATATAGTTTTTTTTTTTTTTTTTTTTTTTTTCCTTTTTTATATATATATATATATATATTTTGTAATGGTTTCTCTTCTTAACTCCGGCTTTCTGGGATGGATTCCTTCTTACTTCTTTTATTCTTTTTTTAATTTTATTTAAAAAAATTCACTATTCAATTAATTATAACTCTATATTAAGATCAACTTTAAATACAAAATGACAAGTTCAAATTATCAATCAAAAATCAGAAATCAATTCATAATCGTTTCCATAACATTTTCCCTCATATTTATATCAATTATCAAAAAAAAATAGTCACTGGTCTATGTCGTCACACTATACAGTAAGATATTTTAATTTACACAATAGACACAGTGATACCATAACAGATCCCCACAATTAAAAAAAATTAAAATTTTCTTCAAAGACATATTTTAATTTTTTTAAATTTATTTTTAATTTTTTTTTTTTTTATTTTTTTTTATAACTTTTTTTATTCAGTGTTCCTTTACATTTTGTTTTAAACATTTTATAAAGCTTTATTTATTTATTTTTATCCATATTTTCAATTTTAATCTTAATTTTAATTTAGTTTTAATCTTATTTACTTTTATTTAACTATTTTATTTTTTTCTCGTTTTATAATTATATTCAATGCTCATCCAAATCTTCCTTAATCTTCTATTATGTTATCTATTTCAAAATAATTTATATCATCTTCTTTATATGTTTTATGTTTAAACTTCTTTTTATTCTTATAATCGTAACTGAATTTAGTTTCAAATTTCATTTTCTTTACATAATATAGTTTAATATCATATTTATTTCCTTCAGCTTGATATAATTTAACTTCATATCTTAATTCTTTATCTTTAAAATATTTATTTTTATCATTCTTCTTATCATTTTCATTTTCATCATTTAACTTTAATTCCATAATTTTATATTCTTGTTTCATTTTGTTTTTATAAGTAACATATTCTTTATAATAGTTATTTTTACTTTTTCCATTCTGTAAAATGTCTTCGTAAATATATTCTTCTTTATATTGTCTCATAGGTTTATTTTTTTTTATATTTATTTCATACATTTCTATTAATTCAGATTTATCTTCATTTTTAAGTTTATTTTCCCCCATATCTTTTTCTTCAGGAGATTTAATTTCATAGTCCTTATTAATTACTGATTTGTTATAAATTATTTTCATATCTTTTATTGTTTCTCTATACATTTCCATTTGGTTCCTCATCTCATCTTTAAATGCTTCTATATTTTTGTTCATGTCTTCTTTAACTCCATGTAAATCTGATCTTATTAATTTAATTTGTTCAGTCATGTCTTTTTTTATCTCTTCTTTATTTTTGTTAATATCTTGTTTTATTGCTTCTGTATTTTTGTCTTGTTTTTCTTGTAAATTCTTTTTCATTGAATTCATATCTTCTCTTAAGTTATTATTCATTTTTTCTAAAAATTTAAACATTCTGTCCATGTCACTTTCTTCATGTTTGTTACCACTACTTTCTATAATTGCTTCTATAATTGTAGTATTCTCTTTTTCATCTCCCGATTCATTATTTTCCATAATGTTTATATCATCTTTTTGATGATCTCCTTTTTGTGCATTATCCCTATCCTGTCTTTGTCTTCTTGTTTCCATAATTCTATCTTTTTTTTTTTTAAATTTTGGTTTTAAAATTTATTTTTTTATTTTAAATTAAATAATTTCAGTTTTATAATTTATGTTTAATTGTTTTAATAAAATTTTCCCCACAAATCACTGCGTCTATTATATAAATGCAAATATCTTACCTATCTGTCAGTCCCGTCTGTCAAAGTCCTTGGAGGTGTCTCGAATTTGCAGTTCTAGGTGCTAGTAGGTGTCTCGATTTGCAGTTCAGGTACTTGTAGGTGTCTCGAATTTGCAGTTCAGGTGCTTGCAGTGGACTCGAATTTGCAGTTCTGGGTGCTAGTAGTTGACTTGTATTGGGCCCCACGTTGGTTCGACAATTTTGTAATGGTTTCTCTTCTTAACTCCGGCTTTCTGGGATGGATTCCTTCTTACTTCTTTTATTCTTTTTTTAATTTTATTTAAAAAAATTCACTATTCAATTAATTATAACTCTATATTAAGATCAACTTTAAATACAAAATGACAAGTTCAAATTATCAATCAAAAATTTTAATTTACACAATAGACACAGTGATACCATAACAATATATATATATATATATATATATATATATATATATTGAGATGATATAAGATAATATGCTATAATTAACAAAATAAATTAAATAAAGTTATGATTAAATTAATAAAACGAGGCTATTCTTGATCATGGGTAGAATATAAAGTCTTAGAGTTTATAAATTTGTTCAATTTTCTTCAGTACTATAAGTTGTTATTAAGTTATTCTTTCTTCTTTCCTAAAAAGGGAAATCAAAATATGAAAATAGAATATAAAAGTAGTTTTCTTTTTAAATATATCTATTTTTAAAAGTGCATATAATAGTTTGTGATATTTTAAAATTAAGAGGATTACTTTTGAGTAAAATAGGAAAACTAAATATTTAAAAAAAAAAGTATTTATATAAAGTACAATGATACATATTGTTGTTTTAAAAGAAGTTAAATAGAAGAATTGTAATTAAATAAAACAAGAAAATTGATTGTGAAAACATTAATAATAAAGATACATAATTTCAAATAAAGAATAATTTAAAGCAAGAACCAAATAAAAAAAATTACTTACGTTTTAAATAATTAATATAGGTGTTTCAAAGCCATAATAGTTGTTTTTAATTGATTTAATTTTGAAGAAAATGAAAAATCCTGAAATTGAAAAGTATTTTAGATTATAGTTAAATAAATATAAAATTGTAAATTCATTATGAATGTCATAGTATTTTGGATATAAATAATTGTGTAAATCAAAATCAAAAAAATCAAGTATTCGAATTTTTTTTTATAATTGAGATGTTATCAAGTAGGTTTAATTTAGATAGGTATGTAGATGAATATTGTTATAGTTGTTCAATTGTCTGTTTGTTGATTTTGGAATCTCTCTTGTTTTTGATGTTGAAAGAAGTAAGTCGTATTAAATTTGTTCCTGTTTGAAATTTGAGTTTTTTTGAAAAATATTAAGTAAAAGAAAGTTTAATTGTAATAAAAACATTAAGAAAACTAAGAAAAGGTTATGGAATATATGTGGTAAGCAGAGAATTTGATTTATAATTAAAAATAAAGTCAATTCTTACGTCAACAAGAAATTCAATCGAAATTCGTTTAAAACCCTCACAAAAACGCATAAAAAGTGTAAAAAATAAGTATAAAACAGAGCGAAAACTTTTCTTAAACTTCAAAAAGTAGTGCAAAACTGTGTTAATGTGTAATTCGTTCCAAAAGTGCATTTTTCGTAAGGTGTGTTAAACCTATTAGGCAATGTTTCAATAATTTGATAAAAATATACAAAGAAAGTATTGTATCAAATTGTGAGGTTGATTAACGTCTGCTCCGTGATTAATCCAATTTTCCAAGGGAATTACGGACAGGTAAATCGCCAAGTTAACGTAGGGTGTAAATAAAAGTACAAGTGCACTAGTGAGTGAAAATAAATCGTCCAAATCATCGAAAAAGTTTATTTTTAAACTAAGCTTATACTTATATTGTACTCTATACAGACTTTTCAAAAACAGCAACATGTGCATTACAAATAAAAAGTTTGATTATTGCAACAATACTGTAAAAAATCATGTTTTATGTAACATTTGCCAAACAAAGTGTTACCATGACAGCTGTGCTAAAAGAGTTTGTACTTTTTATGGGACTTTGATGAAATGCCCAGCATGTGTTCAAAGTGAAGTAATGTTGAATAATGAAAAAACGAAAAATCTCCGAAAATACGAATCAAAATAAAGCTCAGGAATCCTTTAATAAAAAAATTCTTAATATGATTCAAGAGCTTAAAGAATCTATAAACTATATGTCGAATAAATTAGATGATAATTTGAAGGAAAACAAAGAGATCTTAGAGAAAATCAAAGATCTTCGAAAAGAAAACATAATGCTAAAAAACACCATCAAATCTATACAACAGCGTCTTACTACTTTAGAAAACGAACAAACGGCATGTTCAATTGAAATAACTGGAACAAAAATTGGCAATTTTGAGGATCCAAAACCTGTGGTACTTGAAATAGTCAATGACTTATTAAGCTGCAATATACAGGAGCAGGAGCTTGAACAATGCCAGAAAAAAAGTACAAAACAAGGACCAGTTATTATTGCAAAATTTGCAAGCAAAGATATTAAAGAAAGGATACTAAAAAACAAAAAAGGAAAAAAACTGGAAACGAGTCTGCTTCAAACACTTTCGAATAATGCAAATCAAAAAATTTTTGTCAATGAACACCTGACAGCTTACAACAGATCCCTTTTTAACATGGCCTACAAACTCAAAAAAGAAAAGGGATACAAATACCTTTGGACAAGATATGGCAAAGTTTATATAAAAAAATCTGAGGCAGAAGGAGAATGAGCTATCCACATTAGTAGTGAGGATATGATAAACACACTTTAACCATTAAATAACAAAAAAAAACTAAAATAAAGTGATAGTAATAAAAATAAAATAAAAATGGCTGTGCACTATAATAAAACTCTTAGTGAATACCTGATATACCAAAACAGTTTAGATTTTAGTGTTTTATATTTTAATGCTCAATCTATGCGAAATAAAATAACTGAGATTGAATTTATTTTAAAAAGTGTTACACCGGATGTACTGGTGATAACAGAGACTTGGCTTCACCCCGATGAGGAGCAGTTTTTCAATTTTTGTGGATATAATTCTTTTTATGCAAGCAGAGATAAACGAGGAGGTGGAGTTGGAATCATCATCAAGAGTCAATACCGCTATAAACAAATATATAAATCTGAAGACAACTTGTCAATTCTCTTCATGGAACTTCAAGATTTTAACGTTACTATTGGTAGCATATACCGCCCTCCAAACTATAATTTTGAAAACTTTATAAGTGAGTTTGATAACATTACAGATAGTATAAACATAGCAAATAAAAAATGTTACATCTTTTGTGACTTTAATGTGGATTTATTAGTCAAATCTATGCAACAACAAACACTTGAGCTCACTGTAAATGCAAATGGCTTCACAAATATGAATTCCAAAATACCCACCAGATGTACAGCAATATCCAGTACCCTTATTGACTATACCTATACCAACTGTGGCCTCCAGGCAGACCTTCACATAGTAGATGGACTGATAGGAGATCACCGATGTCAAATTTTGAGAACTAACCAATTCGTCAAGCAAAATATTCCTAAACCGGACTGTATTATTACAACCCTTGACAATTCTGAATTCCGCAAAAAAATACAACAAATAAACCTTCAAACATGGCAAAATCCCGATGATCTTTGCAATGAGATAGTAAGATCATACCAACAGTGCATTTTAGTAACATCCAAAAAAAATCGATTTAGGACAAATACAGCTTCATGGTTTAATGCAAATACTTATAAAATTCTGAAAGACAGAGATTTTCATTATAAGCGGCACAAGCAGTTTCCTAACAGTCACTTCCTACTCCAGCTATATAAAAACTCACAGGCATTGCTAAAAAAGACAGACCAGAAAAGACAATATTATCAAGATCAACTTTCGCTTGCAGAGAATGATAAGAAACAAATATGGAAAACTTTAAATAAAATGATAAATAAAACAAGCAAAAAGCAACACACAAATACTCCTAAACTAAATGTAAATAATATACTTGTCGACAACCCCCAGGAAGTTGTGCAGAAGTTCAATAATTTTTTTACTACTGTTGGACCAGTGTTAGCTAGTAAGTGTGCAAATCCTAATATTACTCCGGAGTGGAAAGCCAATCCAAATAAACTTACTTTTCCACCAACAACGGTACCAGAAATCAAAAAGATTATAAGGAAAACAAAAGCTGGTAAAAGTCCTGGGAGAGATAATATCACCTGTGAAGTTTTTAAAGACAACATTGAGGATATTTCAATAACTCTAAGTAACTTAACAAACTTGTCATTCACAACTGGATCTTTTCCCAGTGCACTTAAGACTGCAAAAGTGATCCCCGTGTTTAAAGGAGGTGAAGAAACCTGTATAAGCAATTACAGGCCCATTTCGCTCCTGTCCTGTATATCTAAAATTGTCGAAACATGTGCAAACAACAGACTTCATAATTTTTTAAATACAATTAACTGGTGGTTCTCAAACCAATATGGTTTTAGATCCGGTTCAAGTACGGCTGTCGCTGCAGCTGACCTAATGACAAACATCCTAGAGAAAAAAGACAAAGGTTTTGAATGTATATTTGTGTCACTGGACCTTAAAAAAGCCTTTGACACGGTAAACCACCAGTTGTTGTTAAATATTTTGGAGAAGGCTGGTGTTCATGGAAAAAGCTTAGACTGGTTTAGAAGCTACTTTTCCGGACGTACTCAATATGTTTGTACAAATCAATTTCAAAGTGGATACAATGACATCACATGTGGCGTACCACAGGGTGCAATACTTGGCCCGACACTCTTCCTTGCTTATATCAACTCAATTTCCTTGCTAAAGCTTCGAGGGACCATTTAATTGTATGCTGATAATACTTGCTTAATTTACTTTAGCAAAGACCCTACTCAAATAAAAATTGATATAGAATATGATTTGAAATTAATAAATAATTGGTTAAATTATCACAAACTGACCTTAAATGCTGACAAGTCCAGTTACATGATCATATCCAATAAAAGGGAATGGGCTGACCTCAATATATCTTTAGATGGAAACAATCTAGGGAAAAAAGACTGCATAAAATACCTTGGCCTGTACATAGACAACAAACTCTCCTGGGAACAACATATCAATTATATCTGTAAGAAAATAGCACCGGCAATTGGTGTGCTAGGCAGACTCTCAAAATATCTTACACAACAATATAGAAAAATGATTTACAACTCTCTAATTCACTGCCATTTAACATATTTGACAGTAATATGGAAAAGCACCTACCAATCAAAACTGCAACCATGATGCACTCTCCAAAACAAGACATTAAAAAGAATATTTAACTTACCACACCTGTTCCCCACAAAAGAACTATATTTACCAAATAGAATAATGGATATTGAATCAATCTACAACTCCCAAGTCTGTGTACACATCCACCAATGCCTTCAGAATGAAACAATATCTAATATGCGATTCACGTCTGCAGGAGAAATCCATAACTACAATCTAAGAAACACAGGAATCCTAAGAACCAGTCAGACAAAAAGTACTCTTGGTCAGAGAAGTATTCTTAGCAGCGGAGTAAATATATATAATAAAATCCCAGTGGAAATCCGGAATCTCAGAACGTCTTCATTCAAAGTGCAACTAAAACGCCAAATATTTTCGGGTTTATTTAATAGTGATTAGTATCATTAAATCTAATGCATATGTATTTTTTTTTCTTGTATGTATTTTTTTTTATATATATTTGGTGATTATTACCTTTAAGAAAAATTAAAAAAATTGTTAATCTCGAAGGCTCAGATAGCTATAAGCTCGAGCCGTTACTGTTTTCTTTCTATTAGAGAATCTATCTAATTTACTTTTTTTTGTCAAATATTATATATTACTGAATGGAATAAATAAAAAAATAAATAAAGAGCAAAGCAGCAGATTGTACGAGTCATATTTTAATTGAATTTAGAAGAATATAGTAGCAGATAATAGATAAAAAGTGCCAGAATTTACTTACCAGAGTATTACCTTTTGATCTAATACTAATAAGTATAACGTTAAAGGTTTAAAACAGAATGACATTATTATAGGGACATAAAAAAAATCTTAAAAACACATTGAAACAACAAAATGTATAGGAACTTTAATATTTTTGGTACAGGGACGATAAAATAAATAATAAAATAAACAGTAAGGTTTACAATACAATATGGTATATATAGAATACAAGACATTACAGTTATTTTATTAATGGCGAATAAATAGGAGATAAACAGCTTATATATGTTAGACAATTAACGTTGTTGGGATCTTTCTTGATTTCTACCATCTCCAAAAAACTTCGTTTTGTTAGGTCATTTTCTTTTGCAAGAATTTTAACATTGTCAAAGTCGAAGTGATGAAATTCATTCAAAGAATGTTTTGAAAGGGCGGTGGAATATTCATTTGTGGTTCTTACATCATATTTGTGTTGGAAAATACGTTTATTTACATATTGTCTGGTTTTTCCGGTGTAAGACGAAGGTCAATCTTGACATTGTATTTTATATACTACGTTGGTTTGATAAGGAAGTTCTATTTTAGGTTTAAGGTTAGTGAAGAATTTTTTTCCCAAAGTGTTTATAGGTTTATAGGCAACTTTAATATTAACCTTTCTAAGAACCTTAGCAATATTGTCAGAAACACCCTCTATGTATGGAAGTGAAATAAATTTATAATTTTGTTGTGTATTGTTGGATGTAGTGTTGTTATAATGTTTAATAATTCGATTTTTTATTAATGGGTCATAGAATGTTTTAGGATAGTTATTGTTTTTTAGAGTAGACTTTTTTAATATTTTTAGGTCTATGCATAGGATGTGAGAGTTTGATAGATCTATCAGTGAGATTATTCCCTACACTCTTTTTATAGGATTTAGTTATATTAGAATTAAAATTAAGATACCTTCCAGACCACACAGATTTGGTATACCAATTTGTTATATTATACCATTGCCGTCATAGGTCAAACTTAAATCCAAGAAATTGATAGTTTTGTTGTTTTCTTTTTCAATCGTAAATTGTAGGCGTTGATGAAAGCTGTTAAATAAATCAGGTATATATAGGCTTTATTTGATTTTCTTCAATACAAAGAAAACAATCATCAACGTATCTCTTGTAAAAGTCTGGTTTAACAATAAGCTTATCAATTATATTGGATTCAAGCTCTTCCATGACAAGATTGGCGATGGTAGAAGATATAGGAGAGCCCATTCAATTCCGAAAATCTATGAGTAAAAAGTATCGTTATATCTAAAGTAAGTAGAAGTGAGACACAACTCAACACCAGCAGTAAACTCATTTAACGGAAGAGATATGAGATTTTCAATTTCAGTCCAACGTTTTCTTATGCAAGCAATAGCCAAACTGACAGGGATATTGGTAAATAATGAAACCACGTCAAAAGATACAAGAATGTGTTTGTTAGGGACTATTTTATCCTTTATAAATTCATTAAAATGCCATGAATTTCGAACATGGTAGTCATTATTACCAAGAATTTTTAAATAGTATCTGATAGAAACTTTGACAGATTATATGTTGGAGAATCGATGTTATTTACAACGGGACGTAATGGAATATCTCTTTTATGTAGTTTAGGCAATCCATATATGTAAGGTGCATGTCTGTTATTACATTTAACTTTGTTCTTTTGTTGAAGATCTATAAAACCATCACTATACCAACCATTAATTATTTTATTCAATTTTGCTTGTATTTTATTTGTATAAGTATTTGAATCATTTAAAAGTTAGTTCATTTTGTTTTCATATTGAGATTTATACATAAAAACAGTTTTGTTACATTTATCAGCATTTAGAATATAAAGACTGGGATGTTTATTTAAGAATGTTTTTGTTTCTTTCTCAAAATAATTATATTGACTTTTTGTAGTTTTTTTTTATGTTATTAAACTTATGTTGTTGATTAGTGATAATACTGATAATGTTACAAACCTTTCCTCTAATTTCATCTTTATTTATGTTGTTAAAATAAGAAAGACCTTTTTCTACACTGGCAAGTATTTTTGTTGTTGGAATGTTAAAAGTAGGTAGTGAAAATTTTGGTCCAAGACTTAAAAAATATGTTATGTTTTCTGGTATGTTAATATCTGTAAGATTTTCAAACCAATTACTGTTAATTACAAGTTTAATAGTAACCAATTGTTTTTTAGTAAGCATGTTTATTTTTTTGAGAATGGTTGATTTTTGTGAGAGAATTGTTAATAGCAATATTCATGTTGTGTATATTAGAATAAATATCAGAGATACATAAATGTAAAAGTTGTATGTAAAAAATATTATTATTGTACTTACTTTTGTTAGGCTGAGTTTTAACAACATGACTTTTGTTTTTAATTTTAAAAAAATTAGGAATAACTTGTAATGTCTTGCATCGTACTAAAAATATTTTTGGTACAGGGACGATAAAATAAATAATAAAATAATTTATGTTTATAATTTGTGTTTTAGATATAAATAATTTGTAAATTCAAAATGGCATGTGCCGAAACATATTATGTAGTGTATAAAAAATAAAAAAAATTAATAAATAATTGTTGACCGAATCCCAGAAAATTATTAAGTACATTTAATTCGAATTAAACGGTCAGGAAATATATTCATTAATAATAATCGTATCTTGGATAGTCATTATTATCTTATATATTATTGATGTTGAACTCCTCGTAAGAAGCCAACCTTCCAGTCAATACACTGTCTGGGGTGTGGATTCTGCACTTCATGGAAATCAACAGCTTTTATTTACAAACAAAATTAAACACACAATTTTCTTTTTTCTTTCTGTCGCTGGTCTTTCTTTTCGCTCCTCTACTTATTTTCTTAACATTTTAATTTAGTTCATTTATTTACAATTATATTTTATATTGTTTAGACATTCTGTAAAATTAAATGATGACAACTCGAACTAATGAACAAAAAACAACTATCTAACAAAAGCCTAATTCAGAACTCCTAGTAACCTTAGTAACTATAGTAAATGATTTCCTTAAGGGTGATCAGCACTCCCAGAAAATCACTGAAAGAGTACGGCCCGAAGAAAATTCATTTATATAATAGATATCTTATACTTTTTTGTCTTAAAGTTGCCACTTTTAAGGTAACACTTATTTTTATTCAATTGATCCAACATATTTTATACTGTCATATGCAAAAACAATAAATATTTCGTTCAAGTATTTGGAGACATATTGTAGATACAAAATGAGTCCGGTTCTGTTTTATTAAATTCATGCTTATCAATAAAAAGGTTTGAGTGCATAGGTCAAGTGGATGAATGTTGTGTAATACTGAATTATTTTTATTTATAGTCGTTCTGAGAAGGGCTTAAATATTTGTAACTGAGAATGAATATTAAATATATCGGTTTAGTGCTACTTTTTGTATGTAATTATTCAGATAGTTATAGTGAGTTAATTATGGATTATTTATTTATATAATACACAAATTCGTATTTTGTTATTTAAGGATTTCAAAAAACGTTAGGACATATAAAACCTAAAGTTAATTCCAATATACAAGCTATTGCTGTGTCAGAGTTAATACAAAGAATTTTGCCTAGTGATGATTCCAAATTTATAGTAACTATTGATCCCAACTTTATAATTAACGAAAAAGAAGCATTTCGGGTAAGTTTCAACCGTTTACACATATTTGAATACGTTTCGCCAAAAACACAAGCCGCGCTAGTTTATTTATAACAATTTTTTAATAGGAATATGTCAACTTTTAATTTTTATCAAAGCATAGAATTAAAGTTTTACAATTGTTCTTAATTGTGTTATGTTAAAACCTCAACTAAATGACCGCATAAATTATTTGTTTTTTTTTTTTTTGTACAAACCGCTTTTAGCAATTTTAGTATTTAGTTCACAAATTCCTGATAAAATACTGTCCGGTAAGTTTCCGGTGAGGTGAAATATTTCGCAATCTTCTTTGAAACATGATATGGTGCTGAATTCTGCTAGAAGATTTGTTCGCTAACTACTTCCACTTTTCGAGTTTTCTGCTGTTCCTTATGATCACGATGTACTTATATAAGTTTTCTTGTTCGCTCATAAAAAATCCCTAAAAGCTGTAATTAACTTATATGCCCACACTTTTCCTCGGTAACTTTTATTGGTGCCTAACCCTTTTGTATAAGCCATTCACTTTTTATTTCCATCTCAGTAGACTCTGTTAGTTACATGAAATTCGCCCAGTATAATACACGTCTGTTCATATTGTTCTGTGGTCTTATTAATTGTAAATACGATGTTGTCACGTCTTCAATAAAAATATGTGTATTCATTACAAATATCTTAAGTAATTAAATCTGCAAACCAAATTTAAAACTTGCCGAAAATAAGTCAATGTATTTAATATTAAATTGAATAGGTACTAAAGTAGATACGTCAGTTTTCGCTGCAAGTAGGTACTATTAATATCCAAGAATGGTCTATTTAAATTCACATGAATTTTGACTGATATTCAAAATAACACATTCCTTTGCACAGAACAGATCCCTGTTTATAGTCAATTATCATATTATATTAATGATCTAGAACGAAAATAGTTATTATCCTATCAAGTGCGGAAAGTTATACTTTCCCGCAAGAGTTAGGATCAATATTTTTTCTACAAGCATAAAAAAGATACTTTATTCATTTTTTAAATTTTATTTTCAACTCCTAACAATGTAACAAAATTTTAATTTGTGACAATTAAAGTTTGTTGTTGCTTTGAGTAACGTTTACAGAGGTGTCTTAATAAATTATAATTTTTTTAAGAACAAACATTTTAAAAATCTCTATTTTTATGCAAAATAATCTTTTTTTTACTATTTGTATGTAGTAGGTACAACAACATAAAAGTAATAATACAATAATTTTCCAAAAGGTTATTGAAGGACATATTCATTTAATAAAAAAAGAGAAAGAGATATTTTCTGAATTAAAATGCGTGCGGAAAAGTGTTGTTTTACGCATGCTTGTAGAAAAATATACTTTTATATTTACATTTTATTACAAATAAATAATATAAGTAAAATTCAAAATGTAGCACATATACATATATTAATAAAAACGTTTAATACAACTTTTAAATTACTCAAGCAATAGTAAAAGATCCTTTTTACAAATGTATAATAAAACTTTTAAATTATTAAAGCAGTGGTAAAAAAAATTATTTCATCAGTTTTGAGTTTAACATAAAAACACAGTACTCAAAGTCTATAGGTATCCATCTTTTTTAAAGTCTTCTATTTTACATCCAAATGGCATCGTAGTGTAACATTATTGTATTAGTGGCTGTAGGATAATAAAATTTCACATCCAATGGGTTAATTGAGGAAACTATACTCCAGTAAAAATTTGATTTTCCTGGTCCGCCCCAGGTGGTGTCGCATTTGACTTAAATATGCTGATGTTTTAATAATGTTCTTTATAACAGAAATTTTTCAGAAAAATTAAGATTTGTTAGACATTTCAAACCGATACAATGAAAAAAATATTTTAATAAATTACATAAAAGCAAATAAAAACAAATACAGATGCAGATTTAGATGTAACATGTAAATGTTGTCGGTGTATTTGTATGATCAATCCTCTTCCATTATTTCACTGGAAGAATCAGAGTCACTATCAAATCCAAAATCGGAATCGTCAGAATCTGATTCCTCCAATGAAATAATTAAAGGAGGAATATTGTCATGTGAGCAGTTTCCCATGTAAGTAGTCCAATCTGCCAAAATAAGTTCGTCTGTATGTCTACAAAAATTTTGCCACATGTCTGGTGTACATTTAGTCAATGCTTCTGTCCAAGTTTTTTTAACTCTTTCCTGGTCAAGATAAGTAGATGTAGAATAATATGTCTTAGTAAACCCCCATGCTAGTTCTATTCTCTATTGGATTGTAGTGACAATGGTATGGTGGTAGTCGAAGTACTTCATGTCCTCGTTGTTTTAAAATTTCATCCACTACATATGTCTTTTCGTCAGTTTTATAAGGTAAGATTATAGAGTACAGTTGTTTCTTTGTCATTTTTGTGTCAAACCTAATGTTATTGTTAATCAACCATTCCTGCATCATTGCTTTTTTCGCTGAAAAAGAGGGTGGTTTGTTAATTTGAACTGAATGGTATGGCGCGTTGTCCATGACCACCACACATTTTTCTTGAAATACAGATAGAGCAGGAATGAGTTGATTAACAACCCAGTTTTTAAAAAGGGGACCATTCATACTTTTGTGATAGTCAAGGTCTGTATTCGAAGAGTCTAGTAACAAGTCACATCCTTCCAAAAATCCAGTATCAGTCCCTGCGTGTAAAATAGTAAATCGCTTTCCTTCGGATTTTACACGAGCTGGATTACTTTTTAGGTCAGAATCGTGCACCCACTGACGCATTGAACTACCATTTTGATAGATCCATGTTTCATCTAGGTACACGAATCTAACTCTCTCAGCAAGACTTTTTAGTTGTTTATATTTCCGAATGAAAGCGATCTTTCTAATTTTAACGTGTCGTTGTTCACATAAAATATGTCGTCCATTTACTTTTTTAAATTTGTATCCCATTAATTTTATAAGTTTGTATAGTGTCGTACGTCCCCCTTTAAAATCAAAATTTTGTTTAGCATCAGTCAAAAGTTTGTCTAAAGTAAAATGTTCAGTTTTAGCATGGTACATCCAAATCTGTCGCTGTAAGTCTTTTTTTAAAATAAACTTCTCAAATGTATCAGTTTTACATCCTTTATCTGCGACTTTCTCATTATTTTTCAATCCTTCTTTAATAATCTTCCGTATTTTCGATACACTGATCTAAAAAAATTAAGCATTTAGAATGTGTGTCATATTAATTAGATTCAAAAAATATACCTCAGTTACACAACGGTAGTTAAGAGATTTAAAAATATTTAACAAAATTTTGAATTAAATTATAGTTACAAAAATGTATAATTTCGAAATTTGAAATCTGACAACATTGTATATAATTTATTATGATATCTGTCAAAAAAGGTTATGTGTTCTTTTAATAATATAAATTTTATTTAAAAAAGTGATACATATTTATAAATTCATTACAAAAACCTCTCTCAATTAATCTAATGCAAAATATATAAGTTTATGTTAGCGACTAGCATTGATTTAAAAGAAATACACATAAAATCGTACTTACTTGAAAAACCTCGGCCAATTGATTTAAAATTTAAATAAACACTCTCACAGCTGTTAGCTTGTTTCCTAAACATACCATAACATCTAACGATGCTGTTGTGAATTTCTGTACTTATTTTTTTTGGCATTGTATATTGAATCTAAGAAAGCATAAAATATTTCGTTATTGAATCTTCAACAATTTTACCTTTGACAATGTGCTGTCAATATTTCGACAGTAGGTACCAACCCAACAAATTGAAGTGCCAATCCAAGAAATAAAATGCATAGTCTACTGAGATTGAAATAAGAAGTGAATGAATTATATATTACGTGTATAATAACACTAAAATTTATTTTGCTTGTTTTATTTATATGAACATTTAGTAACACAACTGTAATTATAGTTTTTATAATGAATATATATTTTTCGAATGGCGGACGTTTGCTTCGAATTTTCTTCTAGTAATCGTAAAAATCGTAATCGTAATGAATCGTCGGTTGGATCGGCTATCTGTCACTCTCCCTGATTGCGCAGTTGCCACGTAGAGGACGATTTCCTGAACATGCCGCCAGCCTTGAAAATCTAAAGATTTCAACATTTAATTCGCTTCATCAGGAAAGGGACACAATTTGACCGCTGGTCGTTGTATCTCATTGGTTGCTGTTTTGATAGTAGCTGTCCGAACGATGCTATCAGAACCTGGATGCACCGCGGAAACAATGCCAATTTGCCACTTCAATGGAGGCAATCCATCTTCTTTTACCAGTACCATGATTCCTGGTTTAAGCTTCGTGGGATAAGCTTTCTTCCACTTTGTTCGTTGCTGCATTTCGGATATGTACTCTTTTGACCACCTTTTCCAGAAGTGTTGGACCATTTGCTGTAGTCTTTTGAATTTAGACAATCGATTCTCTGGAACACTAGTATATTCTTCTTCTGGCAAGGATGTCAAATGTTCTCCCATCAGGAAGTGTGCAGGAGTGAGAGGCTGAGGATCAGAAGGATCAGGACTGAGTGGAGATAAAGGTCGAGAATTAAGACAAGCTTCAATTTGTGATAAGACCGTAGCATATTCTTCAAAGGTTAATGGAGTATTACCAATTACTCTCTTTAAATGATATTTAGTGGACTTGACGCCACTCTCCCATATGCCACCAAAATGTGGAGATTTGGGTGGGATGAAGTGCCAATCTATATGGAGAGAACTCAAATTCGAAATAATATCATGTTTATTTTTGACAAAAATTTATAAATTTCATTTTTGGCGCCAATAAAGTTAGTACCATGATCGGAGTAAATATTAGCGCTCATACCTCTTCTAGCAAAAAATCTTTTTAATGCGGCTATGAAAGAGTTTGTACTCAAGTCGCCTACAAGTTCCAAATGAATCGCGCGGGTAGCGAGGCAAATAAATAGACACACCCAACCCTTTATTGGTTTAAAATTCCTAGTTAACCTGTCTTTCACTACAACCGGACCCATATAATCTATTCCTACGTTTAAAAATGGTCTGCTAACTAGTACGCGGTGTGTGGGTAAGTCACCCATTAAGTATTTAGTTCCTGATGCATTAAATCGAAAGCATTTGGTACATGATCTAACTACCCCTTTGACTAAATTTCTACCCGAAAGAGGCCAAAATGTTTCACGTAAAGACGCGAGTAGAGCTTGAGGGCCGGCATGAAGCAGCCTAAGATGTTCCCTTTGCACTATTAATAACTATTAATAACTCTCAAGATGCCTTCTGGATCAATAAACGGGTTGAGACTTAATAGTTTGCTTTTTGAATCTACTATTTTATTTGACCTTAAATGAGTCATTTCTGTCTGAAATTCAATGTTTTGGACTGCCTTTATCAAAGACCATAAACTGTGGTTTGTTTCTTCTGCGCTAAGATTCTCAGTTTTCCTTAAAGATTTATGGTTTTTACAATTATTCACAAATCTATGGCAATAAGCCCAAACATTAACTAATTTATTTAAAGAAGAAAATTTATCAAATATTTCTAAGACATTTATGTTCTTAGATATCAAAGAGCTTATAGATTTAGATTTTATCTCTGGTAGATTTGACAGTTTTATATTTTTTGTATCCGATTGGGGCCAAAGTTTGTAATCCAAAGACAACCAGGATGGACCCTTCCACCATAATTGATTGCAAATAATCACCCCAGGACTAACCCCTCTAGAAAGGATATCTGCAGGATTTTCCTGAGATTTGACATAATGCCAACCTTGCCTGTCAGTTAAACTTTGAATCTGTGATATTCTATTTGCAACAAAAATTTTAAAGTTTTGCGATTCTTCCTTTATCCAAGCTAACACTATCGTGCTATCACACCATAAATAAGTTTCATTAAATGATAGATTTAAAGAATTTTTTACTGTATTTGTAAGCTCAGCTAGTAACAGGGCACCACATAGTTCCAACCGTGGAATTGTTACAGTTTTAATGGGAGCCACTCGCGTTTTTGCACATAGCAGCGCAGTATGAATGTTTCCAAATTTATCGACAGAACGAACATAGATGCAAGCACCGTAGGCTTGCTCGCTAGCGTCAGAGAATCCATGCAATTGTAAAAGAGTGGGGTTTTTGAGTAAAATGGTTCTGGCAATTTTCAAATCATTCAAGTCATAATTGGGATTGAAAATTTTGCCATTTCAAATAAATATCAGGAGGCAATGATTCGTCCCAAGATATCTTGCACTGCCATAACCTTTGTATTAAGATTTTAGCAACAATAACAATAGGAGCTATAAGTCCCAAGGGATCAAATATTTGCGCAAAGCAGGATAATACTCGTCTTTTAGTGAACCTGTTATATTCTGTAATCTTAATGGAATATTTTAAAATATCGTTATGTGAATCCCAATATAAACCTAATGTTTTGGTTTCAGAAGAATTCCCAAAATGTACCTCACTATTTGTTGTCTGGAGGTTAGCATTTAAAACGGGTTTATTTGAATTGAACTTTCTGAGTTCAAAACCTGCAGATAATAAAATCTCAGTAATTTGTTCTTTGATGACCTTGACTTCATCAATTGTATTACCACCAGTACAAAGATCATCGACATAAAAGTCTTGAGATATGATTTTACTCAATTTAGGATTGGAATTAGCACAATTTTTAGAAATTTCCTCGAGACATCTTGTAGCAAGATATGCTGCTGGACCCGTACCATATGTGAGGGTATTTAATTTGTAAGGCTTAAGTTCAACGGTTGAGTCTGAGCGCCAGAGAATTAGTTGCAAGTCTCGTTGATCCTCCGCAACTAAGACTTGTCTATACATTTTAGTAATATCACCGGTCAGGATTATTTGGTGTTGCCTAGACCTTAGGAGAATAGAAAATAAATTGTCTTGGATGGTTGGTCCCACCAGCAAAATGTCATTAAGAGAATATCCTGTGGTTGTCTTGGCAGAGCCATCGAAAACCACCCGTAGTTTTGTAGTTGTGCTTGCATTATTAATCACCCCATGGTGTGGTAAGAAGTAAGAATTTTTTAATATTTGGTTGAAATTTGTTTTTGTCATATGACCAAGAGATTCATATTCTTCCAAGAAGCATGTGTAGTCCTTTTTTAATTCTAGATTTCTTTGGAGTTTTCTTTCTAGACTAAAAAAGCGTTTAGTAGCCATTTCTAATGATTCTCCTAAAGCAGTAGGAGAAAGTTTTAAAGGTAACCTTACTATGAACCTTCCTTCATTATTACGCGTGGTGGAAGATTGGAAAAGATCCTCACATTGTTGATCTTCCTTAGTTAAGGTTTTCTTATAAGGTTTTTCTTCAATTTCCCAAAAATTTTGTAGAGATTGATCGAGAGAATTATTAGTACTAATATGACATGAAATTTGAGATTTAAATGATTGATTGTATTGTATTTCACCTGAAATGATCCAACCCAGTTGGGTCTTCTGAATAGTCGGTAAATTATTTCCTAATTTAATTTGGCCAATAGCTAATAAATCCCAAAATTTCTCACAACCGATTAAAATATCAATTGGTCCAGGTGTATTAAAACTCGGATCAGCTAATACAATGTTAGATGGAATTTTTAAATGTGATATATCTATGGGCAATGATGGAATTTTATTTGTGATTTTTGGTAAAACTAAACATATTAGCTCAGTTTCATAAGCACTATGCCGGGCTTGTATTTTAATTTGCGTTTGTTTTAATATTTTAGAATAAGTTTGACCAATCCCTGATACAGAAATATTTGCATTTTTTGTATTTAAACCTAATTGATCACACATATTTTCAGTTATAAATGATGATTCGCTACCACTATCTAACATCACTCTGCAAAAATGGATATTTCCATATTTGTCGCAAACATTTACTACAGCAGTAGATAATAAGATTTTTTGTTCAGAATTATTATTATTATTGTGACTGGTTAAAGAGTTGTCTTTTTGTTGAACCGGCAACGCTGCAAGATAGCTACCGTGATTGATAGGATTTGTGCCGTTAACGGGCGCAGGTGCAACATCGGCTAAGTTACTTGAAATATTTGATTCTGCTTGAGGAGCAATAGAACTATTGTTTTGACTATTTACATTATTAATGTGTAACAACGTATTATGCTTCATAGAACATTTTTTACATGGCGTAGATTTACATTGACTGGTTAGATGATTAGTTCGTAAACAATTTAAACACCATTTACGCCGCTTAGCTTCTTCTATTCGTTTATTAATATTAAAATTGAGAAATGTTCTGCAATTATAAACTGTGTGACCTTTTTTACAAAATGAACAAATTGGTTGATTTTTATTTACGCTAGCAAATGAGTTATTTTTCTTATGCTTTTGCATATCTTGTTTACTATTTATTTTTAAAGATTCTAGAAGTCTACATTTTTCACTTAGAAAATTTGTAAATATTTCAAGCGATATTTGATCATGCTTTGAATATTCAGATTCCCATTCCCTTCTAGTTGTTTGATCGATTTTTAACGAAATCATATGAATTATTAAAGAATCCCAAGTATCTACAGGTTGTTTTAACACTTCTAATGCTCGCAAATGCTTGTTAACACCGTCTACAAGAGATCTTAAGCTTTTATAACATTCGGATTGCACCGACTCGAGATCAAATAAAGCTTTAATGTGATTTCTAATTAAAAGTTGTTTGTTTTCATAGCGCTTGACAAGAAGATTCCAGGCTACGTCATAATTATCTGCCGAACCTTCTAGAGATTTTAATAAATCAGAGGCTGGACCTATTATTGCTAACCTAAGATAATGAAATTTCTGTACCTTTGGTATCGTTATATTATCGTGTATTAATGACATGAATGTGTCTTTAAAAAAGAGCCACTGATCATAAGCACCATCAAAAGTTGGAAGAGGTATGGGCGGTAATTTTATAATGCACCTGTATGTTCACTTGACAGCAAATTACTGCTGTTTGACTGATTATCAGTACTCTGAACTTGATTTGTTAACAATGTTTCCTTAACCAATGTTTTAGCTTTAGATATAATATTAAAATATGTATTTTCAAATTCAGTTATTTCCGTTTCAAGAGAGATATTACCATCGCCCAAAGTTAAAGTTTCTATTTGATTGCATATTGTATAAAATGTATCTAATAAAGGTTCAATATTTCGAATTCTAAGTTCCAATTCCTGAATTTGCACTTCGCTTAGAGTATTTTGTTCAACAAATGTTTTGAAACGGGTTAATTGTCTTTTAATGTTTCGTTTATTGTTTCTAAGAATTTGAACTTCCGTTTCAGCCATTATTGTGTTTGATTTTTATTGATATTGACAATGAAAAATTGTGATAGGAATTGCAAATAATTGAAGTTTTGTCTTATTCAAGTAAGTAAATGAATAGTTGGAACAAATATTAGTTTTATTTAGGAAGGAAATAGGAAAGCACTAACCTGATGTCTACTTTTCCGTTTGTTCACTTTGATAATTGCTGGTTGTTTCTAGTGTATGCTTCTCTCCGCGTCGCTTTCAGTTTTTTTACAAAAATGGCAGCCGGGCTTGTCTTGCATCACTTAGTAATAATCAATAATTTTCTTATTCGTTTCGAAGGACCATGTATATTACGTGTATAATAACACTAAAATTTATTTTGCTTGTTTTATTTATATGAACATTTAGTAACACAACTGTAATTATAGTTTTTATCGGTGTCTTTAAATTGCACCACCAATTTCTTATATTATACAAAACGTGAAAATAAGGGATTAAGCAGAGACTTAAATAGCACCACTAACCGCTACAGGGGGTCGGCAGGTAGCTGCCTCTTTAGAGTAGGATTAACCCAAGGAAAACTTACGATTTTATTTTAAAAGTGAATAAATAGTAAAAATATCTGAAATTTCAATTCATTTGACTATTGTCCACTGCTGAAATTAATTATTAAATTTAGTTGAACTTGTTTTTATTGTTTGGAAAGTTATTAAACAGTCAAAATATTAGAAATTTTGAATTCATTTCATTGTTGTCCACCGCTAAAATTAACCATGGATTTCGGTAAGTTCATACCAACAACGCTTCAAATACTGTATGAATGTAAAAATTAATTTAATTTTATTTTTTTACTCTTACGTTTCTATATCTTTTTGAATATCTGTATATTATAATCTTTATCTTTATGTAAATGTTTATATTTTTAATTTTTAATAAATATTTTAATTATATATTTTTTAATATACCTGCCTATACATATATATCTAGAACTCCAAAGTATACTTAATTTAAATAGGATGGACTTAAAAGGTAAGTTTATATTATTCAATAGAAAAAGAGTGCAATATTATCTGCAGGGGTTCCTAATCCTATATCCTAATTTTCGTGGTGCAATTTAAAGGTTGGATTTTAGACCCCCCGTAGCCGTGGTGCAATTTAATAGCGCCCAGTTTTTATAATGAATATATATTTTTCGAATGGCGGACGTTGGGCTTGGAATTTTCTTCTAGTAATCGTAAAAATCGTAATCGTAATGAATCGTCGGTTGGATCGGCTATCTGTCACTCTCCCTGATTGCGCAGTTGCCACGTAGAGGACGATTTCCTAAACACCTTTATAAAAAAGTTTGTTTCATCTAAAAAATAACAGATTTTCCAGTGTTCTAGTAAACAAACATATTTGTTGCTAAAAGTTTTTTGTTTTGAGAACTTACAGCTTTTCTTTAAGGTGTCTCCGAATTATAAAGTCTTGCATTTTTACTTTAGTCTTTTTATGTCTTTCTAGAGGTCATAGCTTGTCTTTATAGGATTCTTGCTTTCTTTATTACCTACAGTTCTTTTTCCGCAGATTTTTAACTGATCAAGCCTTTTTTTGTATTATCGTATGAAGCTTATAAAATACTTCCTTGCAATATTTCTTGGCTTTAAAAATGCGTACTTACTAAATTTTCTAAATATTGTTTCGCGCCGGTCCGAACCTGTCGCCCAGGAAGTAGGCGAGACAGATGGGCAGTTCCTAGAATCTTCCGATCGATCGGACGGTCTAGTGGCTGTTAGAACGTCTAAATAATTCGAGAATGTTCTGTTTGAAATGTAACGTTGGAGTTACTTCTAAAAGGATTTAATTTTATATATAAGGGACCGCTTCGGACAGAAAATAATAATTGTACAAGTTAAAATGGTGTCGTGGGACACCAGGTAGGAACTAAGTTCCGTCGGCTAATGTAGAATCTACAGATAACACTACTCGCTTGTGTATACAACTGTAACGCCTGCGCATGGTCAATATATCAAAATCAGTGAAATCTTGGCGTTAAGAAAGAAGCTTCTTTAAAATTCAAGGTGAGCTTTAAAGAGTAATGTATACATTTTGGTGAAGCAGCTTTTGTTTATGACTCGGAGGCTTGCTTTCGCCCAGTATTTCAATACGAAATAAATGACTTAGGTGCAGATTTAATTATTCGTATATTGGATACATTTAATACATTTAACTGAACAATTAGTAACAAATAACAACTTTGTGAATTTTGCACGTGTAGCAACGAGAACGAGAATTGAATTGAATGTGTTCACCTTGACGGCGATAGATAGCGTCTGTCCTGCGCATACGACGGCCACATACACAACAACGGAAAAGGCGCGCGAAAGTTGGCGACAATTCAAAAAATAGACAGAGGCGTATCCATACTCCCCCGGGCTGAATGACTAACCAGGAAGTCAGAAAAATGGTTTTAGATTCACTAAGAAGGCATCGGTAATGGAGCAATGTTTCGGAGAGCCCGCACTAAAACACTCGTAGCAGTTCGAAGGCGAACAACACGCACAACGTTGTCAGCTCCTGGTAATAGTTCAATGATGCGTCCTAGGTTCCATAGTTGTGGAGGGAGGCAGTCATCCCGTATGAGACAAAGTTGTCCAATACATGGCGTCGAAGAAGGTGCTAACCACTTGTGTTGGCGTTGCAGCTGCTGGAGATATTCTCTGGACCAGCGTTTCCAGAACTGGCTTCGAAGATGCAGAAGAGATTTGCTGATGTCTCTGAGATCCCGTGGCGGTAGAGATGCATCCTCGGAAACCATATCAGTTAGTGTTCGGCCAAGTAAAAGATGGGAAGGGGTTAACGGTTCGAGATCGGAGGGATCGTCGGAACAAGGGTACAAAGGTCGAGAATTGAGGATGGCTTCAATCATGCATAAAAGTGTAGAAACATTTTCATAATTTAATAGACAGTTTGAGAGTGATTTGTACAATAAGGTCTTGCAAGACTTTACGTTTGATTCCCAGATTCCCCCGAAGTGGGGAGCTCGTGGCGGGATAAATTTCCAAATGATAGGTTCGTCAGACAAGTGAGTCATAATTGAGTTTCATTCTGTTTTCAAAAAGTTATATAACTGTTTGAGCTCACGAGCGGCTCCGACAAAATTCTTGCCATTGTCCGAAAGTATAACAGCTGGCTTGCCGCGTCGTGAAATAAAGCGACGAAATACTAATAAAAATGCAGGCGTGGTTAAATCGGTAAGAAGTTCCAAATGAACAGCCTTTGTTGCCAAGCACACAAATAAGCATATGTAAGATTTGATTTTGACGTTGGTTCTAGATTTGCCGTCCTTAATTAGGATCGGACCTGCGAAGTCTACGCCCGTTGTATGAAAGGGATGTATTTCCCATTGGGGGAGAAAAGCAAACCGGCTTTTGGCGAAAACAAGTAACGCACTCTCGGAATACCTTTCTAACTAAGCTTCTACCACTGATGATCCAAAATTTGTTTCTTATGGAAAATAAAGTCTGCTGGGGACCAGTGTGAAGCAATCTACGATGTTCATATTCAACTATGAGTCGAGACAAGTGATGAGTTTTTGAAAGAAGGAAGGGATGCTTTCTTTCTTCCGAAAGATGACAGTCTGAGAGTCGACCACCCACTCTAATCGTGCCGTCCTCGTGGAGGAAAGGCTTTAGGAATCGAATAGAGGATTTGATAGGCATGCATTTTCGAAGCAAATCCAATTTTTCTGGGAAGGAGGATTGCTGAGAGCATCGAACAAGAATAACTTCAGCTTGAAAAAGCTCCGAAGTGGAAGGAAAGCACCCTAGGCCAGGAGATATTGTTACCGGATTTGGAAGAAATCCATTAGAAGCTTGAGCTTTATTGTGATCTTGAGTGGAAAGGAGATTGTAGAATCGATAAACAAAGGCGTAAACACGCCGTAGGCGGGGAAATGATGAATAGTTTTCAAATGGAATGCATTCTTCCGGTGTCGAAGAACGCAATACCATTGAAGAAGCGATGGGCCGAACCTCTGGCAGAGAGTCAGGTGAGGGAAGGGTCGGAGAACTTGTTTCATCTGTAAGGGTTGACAGAAATGAAGGGCCACGCCACCAAAAAACATTAGAAACGAGAGTCGAAGGTTTTATGCCTCTAGAAGCACAATCAGCAGGGTTTTGTGAGGTGGGAACATGATGCCAATGAAATGATTTGGTTAGAGATTGTATCTCAGCCACACGATTCGAGACGTATTGCTTTAGCTTATGTGGAGGAAGCTTCAGCCAAGCTAAAACGATGGTGGAATCAGTCCAACAATGGACGCTAGATGGACCAGATTCCAAGCGAGACAAGACTTGAGTGAGTAGTTTGGAAAGAAGCAAAACTCCCTGTAATTCAAGCCGTGGAATAGATAGTGCCTTGAGGGGGGCTACCTTTGTTTTTGCACATAATAGATGCACCTGCGGGTCATTATCATCGACAAATGAACGAACGTAAATACAGCAAGCATACGCCGATTTGCTAGCATCGGCAAAGCCGTGAAGTTCGAAATCAGAACGAGAAGAGAAAACGAATCGAGGTATTGTCAAGGAACTGAAGGCAACAGCATCAGTGCAAAATGAATGCCAACGATTAGCAATGGTGTTTGGAACTGGATCGTCCCATGAATTTCTTTCTAGCCAAAGCTCCTGCAGAAGTATTTTGACCAGTATTATTGACGGAGAGAGAAATCCGAGGGGATCAAAAATACGAGAAATATCCGACAATATTGTACGTTTGGTGACCGTGTTCGATGATGGGCAGAAGCGATAGCCAAAGGTATCAGAAACGACGTTCCAAAGAAGTCCTAAAGTCTTAGGGGTGTCTTCAGAATCAAAATTATACATGCAGGGATGTAACGACGAAGAGGGGAGGGTATTCAAAGCCGTGGATTGATTGGAAATCCATTTTCGAAGCTCGAAACACCCTTTGGCGAGAGTTGCAGTCAAGTCATGAGCAATAGACCGAGCTTCATCGATACTATGAGCACCCGTTATAACGTCATCAACGTACATGTCCTTTAAAATGACACGAGAGATAGTTGGATTAGCATGTTGCTCTTGATGAGCCAATTCCTGAACTGACCGAATAGCAAGAAAACTAGCTGAAGAAGTACCATACGTGACGGTATTCAATTCATAGATGTCAATAGGATCGTTAGAGGAAAATCGCCAAAGAATTCTATGTAAGGATCGCTGAGAAGGATGTATTAAGACCTGTCGGTACATGGCCTTGATATCAGAAACTAAAGCAATAGGGTATTTGCGAAAGCGCAGCAAAATGTGAAAGAGTTCCTGTTGGAGAATAGGACCGACCATAAGAATATCGTTTAGAGATTGGCCGGAGTCAGTAGGCTGGGAACCGTTAAAAACAACACGTAATTTCGTAGATATAGATTCTTCCTTCAGAACCCCGTGATGGGGCAAATAATATGCGACTGCATTATCAGAACGTTTTACTAAAGCCATATGTCCAGCGGAAATTTATTCGCTTAGAAAGTCCTTATACATTTTTTCAAATATTGGATTGGCCTTGAAACGGCGTTCTAGAGCTAGTAGTCTGTTCTTGGCACAATTGTAAGAATTACCAAGAAGGCTTGGTTCCTTTCGAGTTGGAAGACGCACGACAAAACGACCATCGACTAATCTGGAAGTAGTTTCACGAAAGGAACGCTCACATTCTAAATGTTCTGGAGGGACGACAACCTCGGAAGTAACCTCTTCAATGGCCCAAAATTGTTCAAGCTGAGAATTAAGATCGTGCGGGCGAGCTACGTTGCAATTATGTTTTGAGTGGAAGGACGACATGAGAGAACAAGGACCTGAGATGATCCAACCTAAGTAAGTGTTCTGAAGATTAGGCATTTGAGGACCCAGAGATAAACTTCCTTGAAGCAAAAGTGTCCAGAAGATTTCACTTCCTAGAAGAAGACTGATTTTAGAAGGTTCATTGAAAGAAGGATCAGCAAGAGTGATTCCTTCAGGAATTGAACATGTCGAAATATCGATAGAAAAAGATGGAGTATCCGATGTAATGTGAGGTAAAACGAGACAAGTAATCTTTTTCTTGAAGTTAGATACACGAGATTGTACATAGAGATCGCAAATAGTGGTAACCAATGAAGTGTTATTACCAACACCCTGAAGTGGCAAATGGGTAGGCCGTGTATGAAGATTGAGACGGTTGCAAAGATCCTGTGTGATTATATTGACAGAACTTCCAGAGTCTAGGAGGACTTTATTGGTTAATCGATTATGTGGAGAACCGGAAACCTCGACGAGAGCGGTGGGCATCAGAATTTCGGTTTTTATCGAAGACAACAAAGAAGTTTGAGATTGACCATCTATGACCAGGTTTGAAATGCGAGAAGTCGAAACAGGTGTTTTGGAAGCTTCGGAAGCAGTGTAGTCAGTGACACTTGAAGTAGCAGATCCTGTCTGAGAAGTAGCTGCTCTTGGGTAATTTGACGAAGAAGTTTCACCAGGCTGCTGGATGAGACTCGACAAATGAAGCATTGAGTGATGCTTTGAACGGCAAATACGACATGTCGATTTGGAAGGGCACGTTGAGAGGAAGTGACCCTTACGCAAACAGTTCAAACAACATTTGAGCGATTTTGCTTTAGAAATACGATCTTGTACTGACAAAACCTTAAATTGATCGCAGTGCATTAAAGAGTGCGATCCCGGACAAATGAGACATTTTGAAAGTGGAGAAGTTATCGAAGAGTTTATCGAACGACTTGTTGAACGACTGGATGAACCCTTCGAAAGTCTTTGTTCCACTGAATCAAGAAGAGAAGTTCTTTTCTCCAAAAATGAAAAAAATTCGTTAACCGTAGGAAACTCAGAAGCGTCTCTATCGAAATCACGAGCAGTGACGTTGTCTAGTTTAGACCATACTAAATGCATAAAAAAGATATCACGTTGATCAGCCGGTTGAATAACCTTGTCGAGAGCGCGTAGAGAACGCCTACAAATATCAAGTAGATTTCTTAGATGCTTGGAAGACTCCTTGGTGCAAGGTTCTAAGTCCGAAATGGTTTTTAAGTAATGAAAGACTAAGAGCTTTTTGTTGTCATATCTTTCACAAAGAGTATCCCATGCGATTAAATAGTTGTCACCAGTGTGAGCAAGGTCTTTGATGACGTCGGCGGCTCCACCACTGACGGCCGAGTTCAAGTAATGAAGTTTCACTGTGTCCGATAAGTCAGGACTGTCATGAATTAACGAGATGAATAACTCCTTAAAGCTAAGCCATTCCGAAAAGTCACCAGAAAATTTGGGTAAATCAACCTTGGGTAATTTCGGTAAAATGCTGCGAATGTTTTCGTTATGGATAGAACCATAACTAATTGAGTCATTTGAATGATGTGAGTGTGAAATAGAGTGGAGAGATTCTCTCGAATTGTGAAGAGAGGGCTTATTGTTTGTTTTAATAATGCGATTTGCTAGCGATGTAGCAGCGAAAAACTTGGACTCGAAATCGGCTAACTCTCTGTCCGCGATGTCAAACTCTTCTAGCTCGCCATCTAAAATGGCAACGGTAAGCTCTTGAAATTCACTGAAACTAGCTTTAATACGGTCGGATCGCTCGTTTAAATCGTCGAGTTCATCAGTAGATAAAGCGTCAGAAGTTTTCGATTTAATTTCATTGACTCTTGTTTGAAACCTCGTTAAAGCCGATTTAAGAACACCACGTTTGCTTATTAATTTATGAATAGGCATTTTAGTTTTTTTCTTAATAACAGTAACGTCTAAAAATAGTAATATATGCTGTTATACTAATAGACAATTAGCAAATAATGAACTAAACCAAATGAATTTAATATTTAGAAGATAGTTTCAAAGTGTTCTGAATTAATCAGGAAAAACCAAAAAAAACTAATAATAAAGTGAATATACAATAAACAGTAATTAATATAATCCGGCCCTGGCGTTATTCCAAGTAATTTTGAGCGCGTAGTCTTGCACTGAGTATATTAAGAATATACGTATTCCTTGAATACAGAAATTTACTTACGATAAAATGAATAACTACAACAAACAAACGAGAAAATGTTTCATGCAATTTTATTAATTTTTGTTTAACACGACTGAATGAATAAATAAACTGATTTAGGAAAAGGGAATAAAGAACTGACCTTGCTTGCTCTTGAACGTTGTTTTCGTCGCAGGATGCAGTGCCACTATATCCAAATAGATGCTAAATGTGTTCACAACTTGTTGACTGGATTATTCAGCTTCGTAAGGACCCAAAATAACGAATCCGGCGTGTCGAAGGACCAAAAAATGGTGAAGCAGCTTTTGTTTATGACTCGGAGGCTTGCTTTCGCCGAGTATTTCAATACGAAATAAATGACTTAGGTGCAGATTTAATTATTCGTATATTGGATACATTTAATACATTTAACTGAACAATTAGTAACAAATAACAACTTTGTGAATTTTGCACGTGTAGCAACGAGAACGAGAATTGAATTGAATGTGTTCACCTTGACGGCGGCGATAGATAGCGTCTGTCCTGCGCATACGACGGCCACACACACAACAACGGAAAAGGCGCGCGAAAGTTGGCGACAATTCAAAAAATAGACAGAGGCGTATCCACATTTATTTTTCTCACCTTTCCTAACTACTTTCAACTATCAAGATTTTTAAAAATTATATACAAAAAAAATTTGCATCGGCCAGGAATCGAACCCCGCGTGGCAGGCGAGCATTCTACCAATGAATACCGATCCTACGTATAATAACTTCCAGAATGCGTTTGATGCACGTTTCATTTAACGGTTTTTCGTTACGGTTTTACTATTACCTACATTTTTTTCAGTTCAGTCACGCAGCAAAATCCCTATCTCATCCAAGCCTGCCGTAAGGAACTTAGTTCCAATAGTAATAGCTGGCGATAAAGTAGACTTATCAATTTTGTGTAAATTAGTAGGCGATTGTTGTAGACTTATCAAATTTGTGTAAATTAGTTTAAGAAATTGTTATCTACTTGTGTTCACCAATAAATTGTTAAGTTTGTCTGCTGTTCACTTATCCCGAATCCACGATAGAAAAATATAACAATATTTTTTAGTTTTTCCTTGTTGAAAAGTCCATAATATTAGAAAAATCAGTAACTATTTTTTCAAAACACAAAACCACATGTAAATTAGTTACAATAAGGCACTATAAACATAGGTATTATCGTCAGCCATGTTTTGTCCAATGTCAACCACAAAACCAGAGATAATAGAATAGATGTGTTGATGCTAATATAAAGATGGCAACAAGTTCCGACTTCAGCGCACCATGCTTAAAACTATTCACTATACTTCTGCACCCTTTTTATGCTTAAAGTACCTTAAATTTATATTAAAACAACACTACTAGTACTTACTAAGGCACTATACGATTATAACTACTTTTCCGCTTTTCGAGCTACCAGCTGGGTTAGTTCCTATTTTCACCACTACAAAATATGATTGCACGTCACTTTAATTTGTTTATGGTCTAACACGTGAATATAGTGACATTGGACAAAACATGGCTGATGATAATACCTATGTTTATAGTGCCTTAGTTACAATAACCGGCACAACGACTGACAGCATAATTTATAAATTTCAAGCCAGGTCAAAATTTTAATACAAAAGTTTTGTACGGCATGTTGTTAACTAGAATTTTGCGAATAAAAAGTTCAACACGCTGCTGTAAAAAAATAGGCCTGGAAAGCTTTAAAATCGACCAACACAATATGTCGGATCCAATGAGAGCGAAGAAGTTAAAAATGTTCTAGAGAAAGCGGATAGTTACGGACATGAAACAAACTTTAAAGATTTTATGTCTAATTATAAACTTCGAAAGAAGATTTGGAGTTACTATTAAGGTTAGCCAAAATATTTTCGATGTTCCAGCTGACGTTTTCATCGCTCATTGCGTAGCCGAAGACCTTCGAATGGGTGAAGCGCCTAGAGGTTGGCCAACGATCCTTGCTATACTTGGTGGTTATCAGAAGAGCATCTGAAAACAAATAAGGACACCTATTAAAATCTTTGGTCTACTTTAAAGACGTGACATGCTATTTATGAAATGACGAATTGTTTGTTGAGGTATCTGTTGCCATTCTTGAAGCAAAGCATCTGTAAGTTGTTGTAGGTTATTTGGCATTTCTCTCTGTCTCATTCGTCAACACACAGATGTTCTATGGGATTTAAATCCGGACTATTAGGTGGATTTCCATAACTGTAATTTGATTTTCTTGAAAAAAATATTAAACTTGTCAGGCGACATGAGGACGGGCATTATCCTGTTGGAAAATAAAATCTTCTCCATAATTTTGGGCATAGGGCAATCCATTGAGTTCTAAAATTTCGGAAATATATCGATTTGCTCTCAAAGTACCACCCTTAATAACAACAAGCTCAGTTCTTCCATTGGAACTTATGCCTCCTCACACCATTACAGATCCTCTTTTGTACCATATTGTCTTGGAATCTTTCACCCAGTCTTCTGTAAACTCGAACACGCCTATCAGGTCCACACAATCAAAACCGAGACTTGTCTGAGAATAAAACTCGTTGCATTCCTGTTCAGTCCAGTTTTCATGTTCGTGGCAAAAAGCTAGACGCATTCTACGGCGTCGTCTTGTTAATTCTGGTACACTTGCTAACCGTCTAGATCTTAATCCCACTTCTCTTTGGGTTGAAATAGGTCTATATGCTGTTACAGTAGATTTGCATGATGTCGAGCCGTGAAAGATGGATTTTGAATTGCATTTCTTACTAACAAACGGTCCTGGCGAGGTGTTGTAATTCGTGCTTGTGGACCATATGGTCTTCTTACTATTCCAAGTTATTGAAATCACAGATTGGCTTACCCGAATTTTGGCGGCAATTTGACGTTGTGACGCCCCATCTCTATAATACGATGGATAACAATGGATGCTTGAAATGAATTAATATGTAACGAAAAATGATTTTATATAAATACAATTAGAGAAAAAACCACATACTCCATTTATATTGTATTTGCAAGCAACTTATTTGGCTGTAAATTTCAGGTGTTTAAAGATGTAAATGGCTCCATAAATTTAATTGGTACAAGTGGAGTGGCTGCAGCAACAGCGTTTAACCATTATTTAAAGTATTTTTGTAACGCTCATATTTCTTGGGAAGCTACTCAATTGAATTTACCTCCAACACTTCCTGATGTTGACATTACTATAAGTTTTAATGATAGGTAACAAATATATACTTTATCTACAATCACTTGAACCAAAAGAATTTTGAGCTTCTTTAATAAAGTGGTAATTTTACTTTGTTGATGAGTATTTTTTAAAACTTGATATATTATTCATTTTATTTTTTTCTATACATTTTGGATACCGATATATTCTCTCATACAATTTTCTGTTTAAAATGTGTTTCCTGCTAATAATTCTTATGTTGTATGTGCACTCCTTGAACAGTTCTTTGTTAATGGGTTTCTTACATATTTTTAGGTTTAGATATTATCAAAATGTCTGTACAACTAGTTATAGTTTTGTATGGTGGAGTTGGAAAGATTGGGAAAAACATATAGACTGGATAGTTCTTAATTCTTATAATTTTGTATTAGCTTTTAATGGACAAGAAGCAATTTGGGAAAGAGTGTATCACAATTTAAACTTTACTCAGGGAGAGATTGATGAACATTTTACTGGCCCTGCATTTTTATCATGGTAAGAAAACTCCTTTTAGTAATAAATTTTTGTAAACGCTTGATGTATTTATTAAATATTTGCATATATTATAAAAAACCACTAAACAAATGTATAACCAAAAAAAATTTTTAGGTTACGTATGGGAAATTTACGAGGATGGGGAGGTCCCCTATCTCCTGCTTGGCACCAGAGATCTATTTGGTTGCAAAAAAAGATTTTAGAAAAATTAAGAAATTTTGGAGTTATAACCATTCTACCAGCTTTTGCTGGGCATCTACCCAGAGCAATACGACGGTATTTAAACAATAATTTTAGTCAATTTATCATTGTAATTTTCTTCTACATTATTATAGAATATATCCAGACATAAATGTAACAAAAATGGTAGTTTGGAATGACTTTAATGATTCCTACTGTTGTCCATATTTTCTGGATCCTACAGAACCTTTGTTTAAAGTAATAGGAAAATTGTTTATGGAAGAGGTAAAGTTATAAAATTAAAATACATTAACTTTACTTGGAAGAAATATATTTTTTAGCAAATCAAAGAATTTGGAACTGATCATGTCTACAATTGTGACAGTTTCAATGAAGTAGATCCTGCTAGTACTGACTTACAATATTTATCAGATGTAGGACAGAGCATTTATGGAGCCATGACAGATGCAGATCCTAATGCTATTTGGTAAATATTATTTTCTATAGTTAAAGGTAGCTTGTACAACATATAAAAAGCTATCTGTTCTTTTATTTAGTATATTACTGTATAATTGAGAGTTAAAGTAATAAATAGAGACCGGATTATATGCAAAATGTCTTTAATACCAGTATTATATCTAAAGATCTTATTAAATGACAACAAAAAAAGGTTATTGTTAATTTTTGTAACCTGTTTTTAACTAATAATATTTTATTGGTATTTGGTGGGGTTTGAGGATATTCGGTGATGGTTTGTTTTTATTTCATGGAATAAAGAATAAAAGTTGGCAGGTACCAAAGTTACAATAAATTACTAAAAAGTTTAAAGGTTGGTCAAATAAAAATGTAATTCCTTTAGACACATAATTTAAATGGAATATAACGACTTTTTATATTGCAAAACTTTTATTGTAAACATTTATTTCTATTAAATAAACATATTAATAACTAAAACTAAAAGATAATTTAACGATTTTTGCCATAAATGCCCTAAAAAAAGATAATATTAAAATAGCAACCAATTTTTTAAACAAAATATCAAAAAATAAATATTTTAATAAAAAAATAGAATAATTAACCAAAAAATACTTTTCTTTTGAGCATAACCTGCCTTAGAAAGATTATATTTTAAAACGTTACACTCAAGCTATTTAAACATTGTTACAATGTTTAAATAGCTTGAGTGTAATTCTCCAGCAAGAGCTAAAGACATCACTTTTCGACACATATTTCGCACAGTTGTAAACAAATTGGTTTTTTACAACCCACGCATAAATATTTTGTAACATGATAGCAACGTTGACGTTTTTTTGAGTAGAAATTTTTCATCACAGGGTACTTAATTTTCCTTGGGAAGTCGCTAAATTCTGTTAATAATGAGGCGTACTTCGCGAGTTACTTCAGGATTATTCAGTCTTCTCTTCATATTTTCTCGAACTAATTTTACTGCTAGTTCCTTTGCAAATTGAGTTTCTCGTTTATTATTTCTAACAGTTCCTACATAGGTCTACCAGCTCTATTGCGGAAAGCTAATTGTCATTTGTTATGTTGCGGTTGGTACCAAAAAAAGGCTTTGAAAGGCGTATCACTGCTTGCGTTGGTTTGAAAAATTTTAACTTGTCTGTACTTAGTCCAAATCCATCAGACCCTTTGCCACTGTATATATAAGCATTGCAAAGATAGGTTGTTTTGGAATCTGTTAAGCACATACTCTTTATGCCATATTTGCAGCACTCTCCTATTCCATAACAGTTTTGACAATTCTTAATAAATTTGGAGAATTGTTTCAGAAATTGCTGCCGTGGGATCATCTTTTTTGCCATTCGTTCTTGTTTAAAGATTATCAAATCGGTCATGAAATATATCTCTACTGTACCATCAGTAGTAAACAGAGTTTCGATGTTTTCATGGATTGAATTAAAAATCGATGTGTAAATTAGAAGACCTGTAAAGGCCTCAATTTCCATTATGTCTACACAGTTTTTTATTTAGTTACTCGGTATTGTCTTTTTTAAATTTTTGCACAAAAAAGTAGGTACCAACACCTAAATCATTAACTTTTTCTCTAAGAGCTGGAATTTTCAAAATTATGTTTTGTTTGCGAACTCACGATGTCACAACCTCAATAGAGCAGTGCCTGTACCGATTTTGCCATAAAAATATTTTTTATTTTTTAAAAATCAGCGTTACACTCACTATTGCTTTCTTTATTTTCTTCGTCTTCTTCTTTATGAATAGAACTCAGAGAGATAACCCAGAAGCTTGTGCTCAGATTCTAAAAATTCCTGCTCTGTTGCACTTTACACATCACTTGCACTATTGTCTATTTCATAATACCACTGTAACATTGTTTCATCAAAATTTTTGTTACCAAATGGAACTCTTTTCGATGGACCAGTCATAATAACTCAAAAAATTTCGTAAAATACCAGGTGGTGCCATCAGATAGAAGCGCAGACAAAGACCATAATATTTCTAAAACAAAATGCTGCAGATTGACAAAAAAGGGGTAATAAATAAAGTACCAACAGCTTTAGATGGTGGTACTAGTTAAAAGATATCTTCGGTTTAATTAATGGCCGTGTCTGTCAGACACTTGTTGGACGGTTGAGGGCTAGTATCCAAATTTTAAAAATATGCGCATATATAGGTACACATATTTTTCTTTGTTTATGTAGACATACATATATTCCGGTCTTTAATACAAATGCTTTTTTCCAATAATTTATCTTGGTCAATTTTGTGTTCGTTTGCTTTGTTAACGGTTTAATTAGATGTTTTATTCTCAGGCTAATGCAAGGTTGGTTATTTGTACATTCGTTCTTTTTCTGGACACCGCTTAGAGCAAAAGCTTTATTAACATCTGTGCCAATAGTAAGTTTAATAAACAATATTTTATTCCTAGGCTTATGCAAGGTTGGCTGTTTTATAATAGTAAATATTGGCAGGAGACTGACAGAGCAAAAGCGTTGGTCACCAGTGTACCAACGGTATGTTATACTTATTTTTTTTTATAAAATTCGTCGGCCAAGTTTTTCCTAATCTACTATTTTTATATTTTAATCATAAGTGTATACTTCATTAATATCAGGAAACTCATTTTTTGCACAACTTAAAAATTGCCAACCAACGGGAGCACATTAGGTTTGATAGTATATTTTGTTATATTTCAATAGGTACTTATAAACTAATTTTTGATTTATTTAACGGTAAATAATTGAAAATAGATTACAATAAAATTGTAATTGTAGTATGTGGTGCCGGCAGCTTAGAATTAGTTGAGTCACACTGTTATTAATATTTAAATGGAATCTAATTAATTTTGTAGGGTAAATTAATAATATTAGATCTTCAATCCGAAGAATTTCCACAATTCGGTAGATTGGAATCATATTATGGTCAACCATATATTTGGTGTATGCTTCATGACTTTGGTGGTACTCTAGGTATGTTTGGGTCAGCCAGCATTGTAAACGAGGTAAGAATAACTATTTATTTAATGAGACAAATAAAATTGAAATCAATATTTATCTTTTAAATCCATGTTAATGAAAACAAACTAAATTCAAGAAAATTAAAACTTACATTTGAACAATAACACATTTAGACAAAGATTTTTAAATAGCCGTAAAAGAAAACTGGAGTAAGTTACTACAAGAAAGAGGAGAAATCCTTATTAAGACATCGCAAACGTGTAGATATAATTGAATAGCTGCCCCGAACAAGGTTGCAACCCTCAATTTTGAAATTTTACACTAGCCAAAATAATTAATTAAATCAATTATTTGGTAACTTTTTCCAAATTTTATTATTATTATAGCTCATAAACATATTTTTTTTTAATTCTTAAATTTTTGGCCTGATCTTATTGATAATAATGCTACAGAAAATTGTACTAATAAATTTGGTCGGGAACAAGGTTGTAACATCGAAATTTTTTTATGCTTACAACCTTATTCGTCTGAAATATTTTAGCAATGGCTCATCAGTTTTGTTAACACTAGCTTTACCAAACTGCTTCGGTATTTTGTGAACTGATTAATAAATATACAGGAAAATTAAATAAATGAATTTTTCGAAAATACAGATCATGTGGTTAGTAAAGGAGGGGGAGGGGGGGTAGTAGTGTGAAGCTCAAATAAAAAAAAATTGATTTTAATTAAATTTTTATTAAAAAAAAAACTAATTACAAAATTTAGAACAAAAACACAAAAAATTTAAAATCTATTCTGAACGAAGATTTAAATAAAAATCTCTGTACTCTGTTGGAATGTACCTACACATATCTTCTAAGTCTTTTTGTTTCTCTCGTTTTATCGGTAGAGGACCGCTATATAAAAGTGGAAGCTTCTCCAAATCAACCTTTGTAGGTGGTAAGTACCTGTTTTTATTTCCTCTTGATTTTTTAGCCATTGAATGAGTTTTCCATGGTTGGAGAATATTGTGACTTCTTCTGGCACGTATAGTTGTGGGGTCATCCTTACATATCTGGAGCCATGCAGCTTCCGTTATTTTAAATTGAGGGTCTCTTT
Organism: Altica lythri; assembly: GCA_964028335.1. Lineage (NCBI taxonomy): Eukaryota > Metazoa > Arthropoda > Insecta > Coleoptera > Chrysomelidae > Altica > Altica lythri. The sequence goes on from OZ034801.1 coordinate 62,983,059, forward strand.
TCAGTGAGTTTTCAATCACACTCAGATCTTTGAAATCATTTCCTTCCATCTGATATACTGTAAATGGGTGTGAAGGTCTGGCTTCTATAATCAGTTTTTCCCATTGTTTAGGGTCATAAACAATAGCCGTTTTTTTCTTACGCTCGATTAGTGCAAAATCACGGTCACATGGAAGAAAGCTATGTCCACTCACCAAAAATTTTTGATCAACTGATGTAAAATAGTTGAGTGAAATGAGATATTGAAATAAAGAAATCATGCGCCAGTTATTATTTTGGCCAACACACCTGTCTGACCATATAATAAGTTTTTTTTCTTCTCCATTTCGTAAAGGATTGAAATTGCAAGTTATAAATTTCAACAGACATGAAGAAATTTCGGCAGATCCCCTTCTCCCCACGGTCTCATTCCATAAGCACATAAATACATCATTGGTTGCTTGATTATGGATAGCTTGATTATAGCATGAAAGCTGTCTTTGATAGAAAATTGAACTGTGTGTCAGTGTTGGACAAAAAAGCACTTGTTGCAAATCTGTGCAGAGCACAACGATATTGGGATTCTCCTTTGCAGACTCAGTATCTTTTTGTAAAGATAAATATGCTGTTTCCGATCTAATATGGTGTAGTTTACTTTCCACTTCAATTTTTTTTCTCTCCTCTTCGGAATCGCAGCCAATCATTTGGATATATAAGCGATCACAGAATGCACAAGAGTCGGACCTTGGGACACCGAATCTCAAATTAAAATCGGATCTAAAAATGTCTCTATAAGTTTTTTCGCAGCATTTGATATCGGGGTATTTAGTTGTAAACAGATTGTATAACTTACTGACACTTAAATCGGGAGATAAACATAATTTTGAATTTTTATTTCTGGAATAGTGACTTTCCTGTTTGGGTAAGGCATCAATATGAGTCTTGATAAGCTCCTTAACATTCTCTTCGATTTTATTCGGTCTATTTGAATGTTTCCCTCGATTATCAGTCAATGGCATGTTAAATTTTAATTTTTCTTGCAGTTTTTGCAATCGCCTCGGTGAAATTTTTAGAATATAACATAACATTTTTTGACAAATTTGAATTTTGTTTGGGAAAAAATATTTAACGGAGCATTGTCTCCGGGAAACCCTTTCATCCGTGTACCTCCGTTTTATAGGAACGATATCGATACATTTTTGTGCAAGCAATTTAGTTTGGTCGTCGTACTTTAAGTTGTAAAATTCACTGTAAAAACTAGTTTTCATTACTAGCGAGATATTAGCACACTCGTAATTACAGGAACAAACAAGAACCTACAAAAAATAAAATTTAGATAGCTTGTTTATTTTATTAATTTATTCATTTTTAACCAAAAGTTGAAATGAAGATTACTTGATATTTGGTATCATATCTGCTTTTAAGCAATTTCAAAATCATGCAGACGGTATCAAAACAAAGTAGGGTTACAACCATGTTCTACTCACGTCATCTGGAGGTGATTTTCCTTCTATTTCCTTCCCTCTTTTAGAAATATAAGCCTTCCCACTATCACGCAGCCTTTTCCTTTTATTATCCTTCCATTCCGATAATTTTATTTTTCTTTTTCGCCCTTTATTGAGCTGTTTTTCCGCTGAGGAAGTCATCAACACACTTTGTACGGGAGCCATTGTTTACTGACCTACCAGAGGTTACAACCTTATTCTTGCCAGCTGTATGTTTGGAGCCTTACAGTGTTGTCAATTTTCAAGTTACAACAAAAAATATACCTTCATTCGATTTCTCACGTCTGATACAACATTGTTCGATATAAAACTTAATTTCTCAATTTCTGAGGGTTACAACCTTGTTCGGGGCAGCTATTCAATTGTTGAAAGCTTTACTGGAGAAATTAAGAAAAGAAACTAGATACTATTTGGTTTCAATCCTTAAATAAACCAAAGAACAAATTAAAAAACTTAAAGAAATGATGATAACTAAAAAAACAAAACAAATATTTGTTTGTTATATGAAGTAGAAAAAGATTCGTTTTATACAGGACAGATAATGCATATGTTCTCTAAAAGAGCAAGGTTCACCGCACTTCACGTTTTGCAGTTATATCAATCCAGTAGTCGAATAGTTTTGACTTGGCTTAGCAGAACCGATTTTTTGTTCATTTTTACTTCTGAAAAGTTCTTTTTAGAGTACGGGTATATAATATTGCTGTAAGGAATTTAATTAAAATAAGTCATATCCAAAAAGAGTGATTATTCAACCTATAGCAATGTTTTGTCTAAATTAACCGCTTTCCATGTGTAATTGTACTAAAAGTGTTATTATTAACTTTAGTGAGTGAGCAATCAAGATAACCACTATTAATAATTTTGTACAGTTCTCCTGGTAACATTGTAGTATTTTGATTTCACCAAAAGGTAAATCAACCTCTTAGTGTTTCAATCTACTATTTGCAATCGTCGATGGAATGGATGTCTCTAAAATTATCGTTTTGTTTTAAATTTACCAAAAAACAAAAGAGAAAAGTAACTTTTATTTTAGTGAACCATTTGTAAATTCCAAAAAGTATTCTCTCTTTTTTATAAAAGTGTTGCAGTACCAATTGCACTTTTAATAGTATTGAAAAGAAGCTGAAACAATGGGCAAGGTCGAGTTGTCTCCCGTCTTGAGCAGGTAGTATTTTTATAGGTCGAATTGTCTCCCATCATAGGTCGAGTTGTCTCCCAAGGTAATATACATTAAAAGGTATTAATTTTCACAAATTACACCGTTGTTGCCAAATCAAAATTGTTATTTATAAAAGTACGTTAAACTATTGATACCTTTTTCTTTTTATAAAATGTCTCTCAGGATATAAGAATCATTTAACTACCTTGAAATAGAAAAGTAAGACAATTTAGAAACAGATATAACTAAATACCTTACTTATATTTTTGGTTTACCATTCCTTAAAGCAGAAGACGTTGGCGATTGCTTTGTTCTTGATCTCGTTGCAATTCAACCAGATGATGAGAGGGTGATTAAATTTAATGACTATTTAGTTGAAACTTACATAGATGAAATTTCTACCTTTCCTCCTAACATTTGGGCTGAAAACTCTTCTTCTTTAAAAAGGACAACAAACGCATGCGAATCTTTTCATTCGCGTTATAATGCTTCATTTTATAATACACACCCAAATTTTAACCAGTTTATAAAAGTTCTTCTAGATTTTCAAATAGATACCTATATTAAGCTTCAAAGTATTGATACCGTGGTCAAAATATATATGATCGAAAAGTATTAATGAAAAAAAAGTTTTTGGACGATAATTTAAAAAAATTAGAAGACGGCAGCATTACCAATTTTCAATTTTTAAAAAATATTTCTTTTAAATGCAGAATTTAATTTGTATTATAAGTGTGTACAGTGAAAAAGTTTTTATATCATTTTTGTAAACATTATTGTCTTGAAATACAATATATCCGTTAATATAAAAGATACGAAATGAAATAATTTTACATTAATAATTTTTATTGACTAGGTATTGTACTTTATTAACGTTTAAGTATATCGTATTTTAACCCGCTACCTGTATAAGCAAACCATTGTATATTTTCCTTTGTTTTATTATTACCTATAAAGAGGATACCTATGTAACGAACTTAATTTTTTATTGTTTACTTATTTGTATCGAGTATATTTTGTTTTATAATATATTATATAATAAAATAATTATAATTTCCTACGTACTGTTTTATTTTAACAAAATTAGGAAATACCATTCCAAATATTTCGTCAAGATATAAGAAAGATCGATTTGGCAACAACGTTTAGATTTTAAGGTATTATAAGTACTTATGCTAATTACGGATTCAAATCATCCGGGAGACAATTCGACCCTCACCTTTTTGAGAGCAGGTAATATTTTTATTTTGGGAGACAACTCGACTCCGCCGGAAACAATAATATTACTTGATATATTTTTAACACTTTTATCACCTTGTCTTATTTTTATTTTGTGCTTACTGGTTTGTTTTTACCAAGCAGATATACACCTAAAGTTTAGATTTCGATATTGTGTACAATCTGCACAATTTCACTTTAGTTCTGACGTTGATATGCGCATGGTTTATGATGAACCAAGGTGGGGAGACGCACAGATTCGTCGGTCTCGAGACACTCTCTTCTTTATTTGCGCATATCACAGCTAAAGTGAAATTGGGCAGATTGTACTGTGATGTGATTTATTTCTATAAAAAAAATTTGAAATTTTATAATTTGTAATGTCATTGTCTTATTTTTTTATTATATCAATTTAAAATGTACTGTTGGTAAATTTTAAAATTTGCTCCAATGATAACCTCACGAAGAATAAGTTTGTATTTTCATGTTGATAAAAAAAGTATTTGTATTCAACAATTTTTTTTTAATATGTAGAGTGTCTTGAAAAACAATTAAACAAAATTCGAAAGAGTTTTCTTTGATTAAGGCCTTATTTTGACTGCAAATCCAATATTGATAATCTCATCTAATTGTTATTTAACTTAACTATCAAGTCTTTGTTTCATTTAGTAATCTTTCAGATTGGGAATGTAAAGCTAACTATGTGGCTGTTATTAAAGTGAATTATGAAACTAAACCATTTTCTTTTTTTAAATTTCTCTTTTTTCCTTTTTTTAATAAGGATGTGCCTTATTTAACACTTTTATTTTTCTATTTTAGCAATATTTTTCTAATCCTTCCCAATTTAACATATCTTGTATAAACTCAAACTTTACCATCTTTTTTAAAAAAAGAATCTATGACTCGCTCTTCTCTCACTACCTAAGTGTCGTTTTTCTTTGTAGTTAACTATTTGTTATTGTTTTATTTTAAATTTATTTAACTAAGACTATCATCATTTTTGTTATGTTTTCGTAATAATAAAAAAAATTTGAAAAAAACTTGGTACAGAGTTTCTAGAAATGTATGTTAAATAAATTAGTTTATTAATTAATAATAAATGTAATATGGTTTTTAGAAAATTATTGAAGCTAGAAACGAAGAAAATAGTACCATGATCGGTACTGGTTTGACACCAGAAGGTATAAATCAAAATTATGTTATATACGATCTAATGTCTGAAGCTGCTTGGAGACAGGTACCTTCAAATTTAACAGACTGGTTTAGAAATTATACTATTAGAAGATACGGAAAAGTTAATACAGAAATTATACAAGCTTGGCAAATTCTTAAAGTATGGCATACAAATCTAATAAGCCTTTTTTTGTATATATTTTTTATAAATTATAGGACACAATTTACGATTTTAAAGGATTGAATTTAATAAGAGGAAAATATGCGATCACCATGACTCCAAATACAAAGTTTAACATTTGGGTAAGATTTTTCAACCTAACACCTTTTCATTATCACTTCGGTATCCCATTGCGCATTCAGCAACGTGTGACGCATTTTGAGACTTAAAATTAAATTTCTACCTACATTTAGGTACCTTATAAACAAGTTAGTTAATTTTGTTTATCATGTACTGTAAGTTAAAAAAAAACTAAAAATTTGGTTTTATTGCGAATAGTAATTAATGTTATATTCCAAGCTCCCATAACACTGGGGTATACGACATACAACACCTTATTTTAAACTAGTTGTACTCGCAACTCGCAACGTCGTCGTTCGCGTGGCGTGTGATTGTTGTATAAAAATTTCTTACCCCACCCCATTTAAGGAATGGGGGAGAAATTTTTATACAGCAGATGTTAAGTTGAAAGAAGACAAATACATATGTGAAAACCGCATTCGAATCAGATCAGTAGTTTTCATGTGATGCGCGCACAAACATACAGACAAACAGACAGACAAAAAAATCTAACCACATTTTTGGGTTCTATTTCGATGTACCCGCGACGTCGTTCGCGTGGCGTGTTGATTTTTGTATAAAAATTTCTTTCCTCACCCTGTTAAAGGGGTGGGGGGAGAAAGTTTTATACACCAGATGTTAAATTGAAAGAAGACAAATACGTCTTTGAAAACCGCATTCGAATAGGATCAGCAGTTTTCATATGATGCGCGCACAAACATGTATATTTCTACAGTTTTACTATATGTATAGATTGATTGATGAAAACAATAGCTTATATTAGTATTATTAGTATTATGTAAATTATAAATGCCCGACAGACTTTTCATTTTGTCACTGTCAATTACTTTTTTTCTGGACAGACCATGTTTTTTATAAAAGTATGGCCAACCATCCGATTCAGATTGTTATATAACAACATAAAATTCATTTTACATCACGTTTACTTTTTATAATCGGTGAAGAAGGTCACACACGTTAATGTTGTGGAAAAATTACTATTTTTTAAATTTTATCCTTTAATGTTTTTGATCTCATGCATAGATATAAATATTTTCACTCAAGTCTGACACAGTTCTTTTTTCTTAGCGAGACCACTCGTAAAGTAATATACTATTTCAAAAGTTCAAAAACTGTTTACTTTGTGACATACAAGATTAGGTGTATATTGACATCTATTGCACGATTAAAAGAATTAGTAATAAGAAATGATTTTCTGAGAATCGATTTCACGATCCTTAATTTTTATACATACGAATACTGTGCTAATAAGCAGCACAGTAAAAATTGTTATATTGATAATATTAATATTAATATCTAATAATTTTATATAAAAATAGCAGACAATAAACTATTATAGTTCAATGAGCAATAATAAAATCGAGATATGTATTTTCATAATTGAATGATAAGTAGTCGTAAATTGACATTAATGTCAAATTTAAAATAAAAGTTGTGAGAGAAATTAAATGTAACTTTGAATCCTGCTTACCTTTAGAAAAAGTTATTAGGTTGGTATATTATACGCTGTTTTTAAATAAATTTAATTAAAATTTGTAGTATTCATTATGTATTTTTGATGACTCATAGCGCCATCTCTTTAGATAATCTAAAAGCTACTTTGCCGGCCTAGGCCGGAAAATGTCATTTTCCCGACGATTTTGAAGTATTTATTAGTATTGTTTCTGGGCGGAGAACCAAAAAATAAATTGCAAACTGACGTAGTTTATCTGACTCCGGTGCTTCTACAACAATAGCCAACCAACCATCCTCCACTTTTTCCAATGGATTTAAAGACAGAGTCCCAGACATTCTACAAAATCTGTTTATTTCTTCATTCTCTCTATACTCGCTAGTAACCCAATCTCTTGAATTTTTCTCCAGATACACTGCATGAAATAAAAATTGCACCTAGAAATTTTTGAATCGTGGTGTAAACTAGAAAGTGCATTTATAGCTGCAATTTTAAAATAAATTTTTATTAAATTTGGTTTCCATTTCGATGCCCATTTTTTTAAAGCATCGAATAATCTCTTGTACATTGCTTCCGCTTTTTTCTTGGCAGTAATGCAAAAATAATCGGCTGCACGTTACTTTCTTGGTGGTTGCTTCCCTCATCTATATGAATGCGATAAATAATATTATAGTAAAACAAATTCATTGGTTTCTAATCTTTAAGATGTTCGAAAGTCCCACCGATGGTGAGTGTTTAGATTAAGGCCAGGTATGCGTTTTCGCAAATCCCACCAAAAAGGTTCAATTCGCAAATCCCACGTTCGCAAGTCCCACGGAGCCGGTTAATTAACGTCCCAATCCGTGAAATGAACAACTATGTTTTTATTTATTTTATGCACGATCGGGCGGTAAAGTACATATTATTATATATATTTAGCGGGCGTAAAAAGCCACTTTGGCGCCCGTGGACTACTTTACCGCCCGCCGGGCGATAAAGTGTAAATGGCGGGCGGTAAAGTAATTTTTTTATCTTAAATGCTTGCAATCATCTAAACTGACAATGAGTCTAAATAAAAATGGCCACCACCTATTTTGACTTTGTTGCTAGGGTAACGAGAACATAGGTATATAGATTATTGTTTTAAAATATTATTTCTAGCCTCTGTGCATATTATTATTATCCGATGAGTGGTTATACAGGGTAAGTTGTTAATAATATCGGGGTTCGAGGTATAAAATTCATGCAAGTTGAGTAAAGTAAAATTTATTTTTATTTTAAATAACTTAAGAGACAATACAGTTATTGCTTGAGTAAACGAATTTTAAAATATTTTGTTACTGGAAATTCATTATGAACTATGACCCTCCGATGACCACCATAGTCCTCTCTTATTGTAATGTATATTGTTAAAATTTAACGAAATAATTGTCATCCATCCTTTAAAAACTATCCCCAAACAGAGGCCAAATAAAATGGATCCTAATTAATATTCTGAAATATTTATACCAATTTTTTTTATAAGTATAATAACGGAAGAAATAAGAATATTATTTGTCTCGGATTATTTTGTGTCTTTACATATATTTATATAATGAGGTGAAGAAATGTTCCGTTCCTCATTTATGTAACGTTCTCTCTGTCGCAACACCTCTTCTTTACCTAAGTTACTAAAGTTGGTTTTTAAATATACTTTTTAATTAACATACATTTTCAGACTTGGTATAATTATAGCGATGTTTTTGAAGCATGGGATATATTTGTAAAAAATGCTGATGACCTGAAGGATAATCCAGCGTTTTTACATGATGTCGTAGATTTAACTAGACAAGTATTGCAGATTAACGGTGATATTTATTATCAAAAACTTATGGATTCTTTTAAAAAGAAAGATAAGCAGAAATTTAGGTATTTTTTTGTTATTAAGGATATAATAAAGGTTTCTATTTAATATATTTTTTAGTGAGGCATCAAACACGTTTTTATCTATTTTTGATGATTTAGAATTGATTTTATCAACCAACAAAGCTTTTCTGTTGGGACCATGGATAGAATCTGCTAAGAAGTGTGCAAACAGTTCCGAGGTAAGATAAAAAATTTCATGCTCTATATAAGTAATATTTTGAACTTTAGGAACAGAATCAATTTGAGTATAACGCTAGAAACCAAATTACATTATGGGGACCTAAAGGAGAAATTATTAATTATGCTAATAAGCAATGGTCAGGTAAGTAATTGTTAATAAACAAATGCAGTATATGACAGTAAACTGTTAAAATATTAATATTTATTTTATTTGCTACCTCTGTGTAATAGTAATTTAATTTATTTAAAACCGGCCAGAAATTAATACTTTCCGGTTTATTTTTAAGTCAAAAAATCTCATTTTGTCGAAGAAGGCGAGAAAATAAAAATGAGTCCGGTAAAAGCTTTTACCAGGCTCATTTTTATTTACTTTTCGGCCTATCTTTAATGAAAACAACAATAAAATAGTTAGTCTACGATAGCGGTCAATTGGTTTCTATGGTAACCGAGTTTTATATATATTTAAAAATGTAAACTGAATAATATGAATTTTATGGTACAACAATGCGCGTTTTTAAAAACAAATATTGTACGTAATACGTCCCAAAAGTGCTTTTACTGGACTCGCAGGCTTACAGGGCTCGCATGCGGCTCGCCCTGCAATTTGCCCACTCGTCCAGTAAAAGACCACTTTCGGGACTTGTTACGTAAACTACTATTATTTTGTATTATAATTTAATATCTTATTGATTTATCAAGAAACTCATATTTGTCATTTTAGCATTTGACTTTTTTCACATATTAATATGTCATTTTCGAAAGTTGACATTTAAAATTTTTGAAATTTGAAAATTGACATTCTTGAGATTTGACGTTTTTGATCACTGATCTTTAACATTTTTGATGTTTGACATTTCTGACATTTGAAGCTTTTGTCATTTGACTTTTTTAACATTTGAAATTTTGACAATTGATTTTTAGAATTTTTGATATTTTTGACATCTAACATTTTTGGATTTGACATTTTTGACATGTAATATATTTGAATTTGACTTTTGGCATTTTGAACATTTGGACTATTTGAGAATTATTGACATTTTTAACATTTAATATTTTGACATTGATAATTTTTACATTTAATTTAATATTTAAAACTTCTGACATTTGACATTTAGAAAATTGTAAAAAACTTTTCTAGGTATTGTTTCTGATTATTATAAACCTCGATGGGATCTATTTTTATCGCTAATGGATACAAGTCTTGAGGATAATATAACATTTATTGAGTCTGCAGCTAAACGATTAGTTTTTAAGAGAGCAGAAGAACCGTTTACGTTTGATAAAACACTTTTTCCTACAGAACCAACAGGTACCTACGTCTCTTTTTTAATTTATGCGCAATAAAATTAATATTTTTAACAGTAAGTTGACATCTTTTATTATTTTAGGAAACACAATTGAAGCCGCCAAATTAATCCATAAGAAATGGATAAATATTGATCAAATAAATTTCCAAGAGAACCCTCACAATGGCCATGTGCCAAGCCAACGGGAACCATTATTATCATTTGTTTAGAAATAAATTTAAATCTAAAATACAATTCTTTATTACAGCCTATTTTAAGCCTATGAATATAAACAGTTACCTATACGGTTTCTTTGTTTTCTAAAACTTATTAACATTGAATTGACACTCTTTTATTTTATAATTTAATATCTAAACCCTGGTTTACTCGCTTGCTTATAGATAAAAAAACTATAAACACAAAAAGGTTTTAGCAAGAGAAACTTAATCCATGAATGTTTCCACTTTTCGTAAGTATATGCTGCCAGCTTCCACAGAAGTGCTTTTATGTCTGCAAAAAGTGCAAAAATCTAATAAAATATACTACACAATGCGCATGTCAGTAATAAGTATCGTTATGAAACTGATTTTGCTGCAAAGCGAGTTGTGACGGCTTTTTGTACTCAATGTTTACTGGTTATACAGCGATTGTAGTAGCTCCACTTAGCTTGGCTGTTAAATTTTAAAAGCATACGAACGTTTACTCTGCTACTCATGTGTTATAGCGCTAATTAAACTTAAAAAAAACAATTTCTATTTTTGAAGTTATACTTCTATTCATGCACTCGGTGGAAAAGATTTGTGTACAGTTAAATGGGAAAAATCATTACATATGTAATGGTGTGAGTAAGAGAGAGACAGACACACTTATAAGGTATATTGGTAGGTAAAAACAAAGATGAAATATTTATCACATGTTATTAGTCATAACTATAAGTCCTTTGAATACCGTTTCAACATTGAAAAGGGATAGCTATATAAAAAACAGTCTGAACTAATGTATGAATATCATAGTGACGGACCACATGATTACTTGACAGATTATTTTATAATTCTGTCACGTAAGTTACCATATTAAGTTTAGTATTTTATATTAATAATATTAATAATAATATTCAGTACTGAGTATTGTATTGTAGTCTAAAATACCGTCACATGGTTGCAGTATATCCTGCACTATGCTTTTGAGGTTGTTGGCTACATAAACAGAGTTTTTACGAATAGTCGAGGAAATAAAGCACCAAAACCTCCGAATTTTGTAACGTAGGATGGATCGGAATGTGTTTTTTTGCATTGGATTCGTTAAAGTATTAGGAAATTTGTCGCTATATGTTATAATGTAAAAATGGAAATTGCATTTCAGCATTCGAAAAGTATCTACATTCCGAACAGACAATAGAGAGAAAACTTACAACTCCGTAAGTATTGTTGAAAATGGGTTCAATTTATATACTCGTGGTTTTTGGAGTCGCTGAACACGAATATCACGATTCCAAAAGTCCCCGCGGCACTTGGTGTCTAGGGTATTTACCTCTTCTCCTGGGGTTTTATGTAAATTCTGTACAAAATCAGTGCACACTTGGTACTCGGTGGTTTCTTGAGTCGCTAAATACGATTATAATGATGGCGATGGTGTTCGAAACACCTAGTGCTTAAGATGGACCTCGTCTCCAGGAATTTTATGCAAATTCGATACAAAAAGAGTGTGCACACGGTACTGGGAGGTTTTTGGGGTCGCTTACCATGAATATCATATAAATGAGTTTGCTAAATCATTCGCATACAAATTTATGAATCCATGCGCGTGCATAGAAGTATAACTTCTGCCGGCAGTCCCACTGACTCCCACACTAGTTTTTTAATATTTTAAAGATTTTAAAGGATACGGATTCTAATTGTGTACCTTAATATACCTAAATGTTTATTATCACTAATAATATTTTAGTTTTAAAGGAATTTCTAGTACTGTCATCAACCTCAAGCGATGTCCCCATGACAGTTGATCATGCTAAGCTTCAAAGAATTTAGTTTCACGTCTATAGTAAATTCCTATTCCTATTTTAAATCATGTGACTGAAAATCTAGCCTTAAAATGAGGCGTCAATGAGTCCAAAATGTTATTAGATCTGTTTTGCATCATGTGTACAAGAAACAAGTGGGTGCAATTAAATTGAAAAATATGAAATAATTATAAGATATACTTATGCTTGCTTCGTCGAAAATCAAAATTACTTAGACACCCACTCGCAATTAACAGCGCAAGTCAGTACTTACAGTACATACGTTTTCTTGTGAATCGAAATGATTTTTTTCTAACGCTACAATAACAATACGAGTTAAGTTGGGACGGCACATATAATTGTTTCTAAACGGTTCAACTTTCAGTTGGGATAGTTTTTATGACGTAGGTAAAGTTAGCAGTGGAAGTATAGCAGTTTTAAAATCTGACTATATAATTTTAAAAGGCTCATTAAAGGCTAATTTAGTACCCCATTGCGAAATTAAGTGCTCCAATGGTTTTCGAAAAATTAAGGAAACTGCTAACTTAACGTAAAGTTAGCAGTGGATTCTAGAAACTGCTATAAAAATGGATTTTTAGAATTCAAAAATGGATAGATAATTAAAGGCTCTAAGAAAATGCAAAAATATTTATAACTTTTTGTGTATAAATAGTATTTTTAGCAAAAAATGAAAAACTGCTGTGTTAACCCTATATGACGATTGCCAAAATCCATTAAATCTTATCTTTTCTAATTACACATGTAGTAAATAATTAAAGGCTAATTAAAGGCTCTACGAAAATGTAAAAATATTTATAATTTGCTAATCATTAATACAATAATTTATGATTTATCGTCAACTTCAGACCGCTGCTGTAGGTATTTATTTAAATAAAATAAAAAAATTTTTGTGAAATAACTGTCAAGTAAATAAAGGCTAATTAAAGGCTCTACGAAAATGTAGAAATATTTATAATTTTCTAGTTATTGATCCAATAATTGAACAAAAACTATTTTAGCGCCAAATTCAGAGATGCTGTATTTATTCAAATAAAATACAAAATGATATTTGGTATAAAATTACTGTCAAATAAAGGCTAATTAAAAGAGCTACGAAAATGTAGAAATATTTATAATTTTTTGATTGATAATATAGTAATTTAACAAAAACTATCTAGCACCAACTTAAGACAGCTTTTGTAGTTAGTCAAATAAAATAAAAAATGTTAATTTTTGAAAAATAACTGTTAAATAATTAAAGGCTAATTGAAGGCTCTAAGAAAATCTAGAAATGTATGTATTTTTTTTGTATAAATATTTTTATTTAAATAAATACAGCAGCGGTCTAAAGTTGGTGCTACAATAGTTTTTGTTAAATAATTGTATTAATAATTAGCAAATTATAAATATTTTTACATTTTCGTAGAGCGTTTTATTAGCCTTTAATTATTTACTACATGAGTAATTAGAAAAGATAAGCTTTAATGGAATATGGCAATTGTCATATAGGGTTAACACAGCAGTTTTTCATTTTTTGCTAAAAATACTTTTTATACATAAAAAATTATAAATATTTTTGCATTTCCTTAGAGCCTTTAATTAGTCTTTAATTATCTATCCATTTTTAAATTCTGAAAATCTATTTTCATAGCGGTTTCTAGATTCCACTGCTAACTTTACGTAAAGTTAGCAGTTTCCATAATTTTTCGAAAACCATTGGAGCACTTAATTTCGAAATGGGGTACCAAATTAGCATTTAATGAGCCTTTTGAAATTATCTAGTCAGATTTTAAAACTGCGATACTTCCACTGCTAACTTTACATGCGTGATTTTATGTATTACCCATGCATCGTGTGGTTATTTTACGATTTTCGCTTCAATTGGGACAAACCTTATAGTTAAGGTAAACATAACCTTTTCTCTAGTTCCATTACATCGACATATTATCAGTTAAACAAGTATTTCTGGGTGTTGTTGAGTCATTAATATTATTAATTAATAATAATAATAATAATATGTTTATTTGTCGAAAGGTATACAATATAAAGACAAACATAGAAATTTAGCACAAATAAACAGCACTCACAGAAGCAGATTGAATCTGCTTGTACGTGAGTGTTAACAATTTTACAAAATTCAAAATAATTCTGTTAATATAATATACATTTAGATCAATTATAAATTTATAAATATTAATCTTAATTAGAAAATTTTGGGACAGAAAAAGGTGAGTAGGTCATAAAAAGGTAAATTAGGTCACAATAGGGTACCTAAGTTTAGTTCAAAACATTATGGAAAAATAAGTTTAACTAAGGAAATCAAGTTATATTGAGGAATATTTATGCACATAACTTATAGTCTATGGTATTATACATTATTAATAACATTTGAAAAGAACTTTCTATCGGTATTCTCAATCCAGACTTTTAAATTCTTCCGATACATGCCAATGTTATTGCTATTTTTTACTTCCTTACGTTGTAAATTTTGGCCGATAGATATCGTATGCTACGTTGTTTAATAGTTTTTTCACATTTGGAAACTTGTACGTTAATCGATTTGTGATGAGTTTTGTGTTCGTAATTAATAGGTTCTAATAATATTTTATTCTTATAAATATTTACAAGTACTTCTTGAAAGTAAAGTTGCCCAATATCAAAATTATGCTGGTATTATACAGTTTGTCACTAGAGAAGGTTATGTTTTTCTTTTAAATGATTCTATTTCTGTAATACACTTAGCTTTTCAAAGAAACAATCAGAAACTCCACACCAACCCAAAAGACCATAAGAAAGTTGCGATTGTACGAGGAAATAATATACAGTTTTCAAATGATGGACATCTAAAAATTGAGTTAAGTATTGAATTTTACTAATAAGACCCCTTACTTTCTTTTTTTTTGGAGGGAGATAATCGCATGGCGCTCTTAACTTATATCAAGAGTAGTGTGGGTCGCTACTCCCACTAAAACCTCCCTTGAACTTCTAACCCAGGCACCATCCGTTCCGATATATCATCTGGATTAAAAGCTGTCTTACTATGTTCTACCAATAATTTCTTTTTCTTTCATGACGGTTATAATGTAATTATATCCCATATCCCAGCTTTCTTTATCTTTTAACATTCTAGCAATGAACTGTTCTGGGTGCCGTTCTTCCACTCCCCATGCTAACTGGGCTCTTAAAGTTGCCCACTTTGGACATACAAAACATGCGTGCAGAGGGCTATCCTCCTGCTCCTCATTGCATAAGTCGCAGGTTTCACCCTCCGTTTTCCCAATCCTTTTTGTATATTGTTTAAAGCTACCATGTCCAGTGAGGAATTGGCTGAAAAAGTAGTCTGTTGTGGCAAAGTCACACCTTGCCCATACTCCGATATTTGGAATCAGGCGCCTAGTCCATTGGGCCACCTCTAGGTTATGGTCCCACCTCTCTTGCCAGATTCGGATAGTCTCATCGCGCTCATTCCGTCTAGCTATCTCTGTTATTGTCCCTGTCCTCTGCAGTCTGGCTCTCTCCTCGATTAATAAGTCGATAGGCGGGATCCCACATATGACCGCCAAGGCCTTTGTGGACACTGTTCTGTAGGCTCTGGCAACCTTTAGCAGCATGCTTCTTTGTGCTGAAAGAAGCATTTTCTTGTATTTACCGAATTGCATTGCTTTCTTCCAGATTGGGGAAGCGTATGGCAGAATGGATGAGACTACCCCCGCCAGAATCTTCCTCTTTCCAAACCCTGGACCACCTATATTTGGCAGTATCTTAGCTAGCGCATTTGCCCTTTCCCTAGCTTTTTCACATGTTTTCTTGACATGTTCTGTTCAGTGAACGTCAATCGACCGTCCAGCCACACGCCCAGGTACTTTACGTATTTGTCTGGCACAATCACCGCCCCGTTTATGTTAAACAAGATGTTATCTCTGTTTCGTTTCCCTTTTAGGATGACACTTTTTGTTTTAGAGGTAGCGACCTCAAGGCCATTTTTCTGCATCCACCCTAAAACCTCGCTAAGGCTTACATTCGCTCTATAGCATAGATCATCTTTTTCATTTGCCCTAATGATCAGCGCCAGGTCATCTGCATGGGCTATAGTTATGCATCCTTCTGGGAGGTCTAGTTTCAGGATACCATCCTACAACAAATTCCACAGAAGGGGACCAAGAATAGACCCCTGTGGGACTCCTTGGGCCAGGTTCACCCTAGTTGATTCGATTGTTATGTTCCTATCCATGAAATAACTTTTGATAATATTGACAAGGTACTCACTTATCCCGAGATTTTCTAGGCTTTTTATAATTAGATGCCACTTGGCAGTGTTGAAGGCGTTTTTTACATCTATTAGTATAATGGCGCTCCATGTACAACCTGTGTTACGGGTCAGATCAATCACCCTATTGATCGCCGATATAGTTGACTTTCCCTCTCGGAAGCCATGTTGGTCGTCAGAAAAACCTTCAAGGTCGCTTATTTCTATTAGCAACCGCGCTTTTACCAGTTGTTCGAAAAGTTTACCGATTACATTCAGTAGGCAGATTGGTCTGAAACTCCGCTCCTGCAATTGGCCTTTGGGGATAAGTGAGACTTTTCCCTCTTTCCAATCGGTCGGAATATTCTGTTCCTGCAGTATGTCGTTGAACATTCTTTCGAAGCAGTTAGGGTGTTCCTTCACCGCCAGTTTGATGGTCTCCGGGTAGATCCCGTCTGGTCCCGGGGATTTTCCAGACTTTAACTTTGCTACTGCGAATAATAGCATTTCCCGACTGAAGGGAGTGGGGTCCATGCAGTTCGCTTTGCCCTGGATAGGAACAACCCTGGTTGGTGGGAACAATCTTTTCACGATTTCTGCTTTCTCATCGCTTTTAATTTCGTAAGGCACTAAAAGATGCCTGAATTTATTGGTGACCAATTTGAATCCTATTCCATAGGGATCGTTTTCTAGATCATTGCAGAGCTCCCTCCACGCCCTAGCTTTAGCCTTCTTTATTTCTTTCCTGAGTTTCCTCCTTGCCTTCTTATGAATCGTCTCAAAATCCTGTATAGCATGTTCATCCAAGTTTCTTCTTCTACCCCTAGTTACGGCTCTTCTTTTGTTGGTACATTCTCTTCGTTTTATGTCTATTGCTTCATTCCACCAAACAGGTTTCCGACATATCCTATTTCTAACAACCGAACCGAGTCTTTGTGAATCCTTCAGTGCTTGCGTAATCTCTCTTACATTTGTCTTTCCAGGGATTGTGATGTCTATCGCATCTTTAAAGACTGCCCAGTCTACATACTTTACGCCGCTTGTGGAATTGGTTTTCTTCTTCTTACCACTATTGTTACCCAATATGTTAAAACTTATGTATCGGTGTAGACTGAGGGTTTCCTCCCAGTCTATGACCTTCCAATCGATAATATTCCTCGCAATGGCTTGGGTGCAAAATGTAATATCTATAAAGGATTTTGTCCTCCTCTGACAAAGGTGGGGGTTAACCCATCATTCAATATTACAAGATTTAGCGAGTTTAACGATTCCTCTAAGTACTCCCCCCTTTGGTCAAGGAAGGCAGAGCCCCACGTGGGTGACTTAGCATTGAAGTCTCCGGCTATCACGACTTTTTTGCTTGTGACCCGAATTTTTGCCATTATCGTGTCTATATATTCTTTAAATTCTTGTAAAGGCACGTTAGGTGAAATATAACAGTTAATTATAAGTAAGAGGAGATCATCCATTTCTCAAATGTGGTCGTATGGTAATACCAAAGAAAACACAAAGTCCGTACCACACAGTAATTTATTGTAAATTGAAATTTATTGACAACTACTTTCGACCGTAACGGTCATCATCAGGTCTGTAAAAATATGGAACGATAGAAAGGTAATAATAAAATAAGGTTTAAACAACTTACTAAATATAAACACAAAAGTAATAAAAATTAATTATATAAAAACATTATTGGAATGAGACGAAAAGGTTCTTATGTAATCAACACAAAATGTCCATCGGTGGTAGATTAAAGTCTGTCGTTGGAAAGTAAAGAGGTAAAATAGACTAAATGAGCCAAATTGGTACGAAAAATTCTATGTTAAGAACATTACTATAGTAGTAATGTAAAAAATAAAAACTTAACACAATAACAAATAGTCAAAAAGGAAAATAAGGAGTCAACTGCAGCATCAAAGGTTAATAAAGGTGACTAAAGATCCCAAAAAATATTTGTTGTTAGGTGGACTAACGTTAAAATGAAGTAAGCCCAAAGAGGGACTTCGAAAGAAACTCATTACAGAGATTAAAAGAGAGATGTTTGGTATGTGATCCAAAGTGATTAACAGTAAATGAGTTCTTGTATAATGACCGTGGGTAAAAGGTACTTAGGCCTTTATATGGAAGTGGAAGTGGTTCAACAAAATGCGGAGAATAAGTCCACAGAGAAAGAGGGGATCTTAGATCACCAAATATGATGTAATGAGTGATAAAGCAAAATGATGAGGAGTGGAAAAGTGATTGGTCCACCAATACACATCGGCAAGTGAGGAGAGAGTCTATGAAAAGATGGACAACTAATATGCCATAAGTTATAAAAAGGATCATCATTGTCGATGAAACGGCTCCAGATCAAATAAAGTCTATAACACCGCACTAACACACAAGAAAATATATAACAAATATGAGATGATCACGGATTTCGTAAAGTGAAACTTGTTAAGCACTGTATGATAACGAAGGAAGCTACGTGGCAAACGTAATGTAAAGGAAGGATACTGCGCTTGAGCGGAAACAAGAACCCGGAAAACATGATCAAATTATGACATAGAGTGAAGAAAACATAGAACCATGAAACATAGTTAAAGTGATACATAAACATGAAATACATTATAGTTAAAAGAATTAATTCAAATTGTGAAAACATTAATTATAAGTTACTTAACAAAGAGAGAAAATCAATAATAATATTAACATGAGTTACAAAGAATGTTTAAAAAATTTTAAATGAGAGGTGACAAAGTAATTCAAAGTACTATAAAATATGTTCAATAAGACAAGCTGTTGATAGATGTTGTGAAATGTAACAAAGAGAATGTTAATATTAAAAATTAATTAAATTAATTAAAAGAAAATTTCGTATGTTAAAGTTAGTAAATTAAGCGACGTTGGAACATGAAAGAAAGTTAATATAAATTTGTTTTAATACAATTTAAATTATAAACAATTAACATTTAAATTTAAAGAAATCGAAATTATAAAATAACTAATAAAAATTTAAGTAATTAAAATCTTTTATAAATTTATTTATTTTAAAAAGGAAAAAGAGGCAAGGGAAGACGAAGAAGAAACTGCTCATATAAATACGAAAAAGACGAAAACGGTAGCTCATAAATCAAAGAACTATCTTAGAAAAAAGAAGAAGAAGTCGAACATAATATATAATGTAAACAAAGGTAATTAATAAAGACAAAAAATTCTTGTAATAAGGAGAAAGAGGAAGTGAAAAGGAGGAAAAGAAGTTATGAAAATGAGAATCGAAAGGATGATCAGAAAGGTAAGTCAAAAAACAGATAATGTTCCGAAAAATTAACTTGTTCATTAAGGCCAGTGGTATTCAGATTATTAAGGTTTTGGTTAATTTCGAAAATTTCTAGTAAATTCATTTTAGGGCCTTTAGAACAAATGTGAAGGAGTTTTGTATTCGAAGGAGAGAAGGAATGTTTTTCTTGTAGAATGTGGTTGGAGAAAGCTGAGGGACTGTGAACAAACTCAGTATTCTTGTATTTGTTAATGTAGTGGATATGTTCATTTACACGAGTAGAAAGTCTTCTACCACTTTGACCAATATAGAAAGAGGAACAATCAGAACACGTAAGTTTATATATGCCAGATTTGTGAAGAATAGGGATTTTGTCTTTAGTGTTTACAAAGAAAGTTCTAAGATTATGTATAGTTTTAAAGGCAATTGAGATGTTATGCTTCTTAAAAAAATTTTGAATTTTATAGGAAATGGAACCTAAAAAGGGGATGGAACCCAAGAAAAAGTGATCACGAGATGAAACAGGATGAACAGAACAAAGTTTGAATTTGTAAAAAAGTTGGAAATAAATTTTGTTAAAAATATGTAAGGGGAAGTTATTATTCACTGCTATTTGTTTGAGGATGTCAATTTCTTCGTAAAAACATTGTTGTGACATAGGTATAGAAAAAGCTCTGTTAAGAAGGCTTTGGAAAGAGGCTGTTTTATGGTTGAAAGGATGAGAAGAAAAATAATTGATAACACAGTCTGTATTGGTAGGTTTCCTATAAATTTGGAAATTTAGTTTAGAAGAAGAGACATCTCTGGAAATCAAAATATCTAAAAAGGGTAAACTATTGTTTGATTCAAATTCTATAGTAAATTTTATTCTCTCATGAAGTGAGTTGATGTAATCTAAAAAAGAAGTAGCTTGGGCTCTATCACCTTTGAAAAGAACAATACAATCATCAACATATCTATAATAAAAAACGATGTTATCTACAAACGTAGGATGAAAAAGAAAAAGATTCTCCAAGTTATTCATGAAAATTTCTGCTAAGAGAGGGTTAAGATTAGAACCCATAGCTAAGCCAGTAGACTGTCGATTGAACTTATCATTAAATTGGAAGAAATTTTGTTCTAGAACTAGAGTAGTAATATCACAAATATATTGAGCAAAAACCGGGTCAGTATTATTCTTAAGGAGCATCGAGTGAATAAGAGAAACACAATCTTGTGGAGGGATACTAGGGAAAAGGTTGCAAACATCTAAGGATAAAAGGAAAGAGTTTTGGGGTACAGTAATAGAAGAGATCCTGTTAGTGAGGTCAACAGAGTTACGGATGGAAAACGAATTATTAAAATCAGTAATATCTCTAAGAAAATTATTTAGAAAAGAAGAGAGCTTAGAAGCAGGAGTGTTAGTAAAACTCACAACAGGACGAATGGGAACGTTAACTTTGTGGATTTTAGGAAGTCCATATAAAAGAGGGGTGACTTGAATCATAGGGATTAAAGAATAAGTTTTTACATCCAAAAGTTCAAAGAAATCAGAATAATTAGTTAGTTTCTGTTTGAGTTTTCTATGAAAGGAGACATTAGGATCAGAAGGAATCGAAACGAACTTTTGGATGTAAAAACTTATTCTTTAATCCCTATTATTCAAGTCACCCCTCTTTTATATGGACTTCCTAAAATCCACAAAGTTAACGTTCCCATTCGTCCTGTTGTGAGTTTTACTAACACTCCTGCTTCTAAGCTCTCTTCTTTTCTAAATAATTTTCTTAGAGATATTACTGATTTTAATAATTCGTTTTCCATCTGTAACTCTGTTGACCTCACTAACAGGATCTCTTCTATTACTGTACCCCAAAACTCTTTCCTTTTATCCTTAGATGTTTGCAACCTTTTCCCTAGTATCCCTCCACAAGATTGTGTTTCTCTTATTCACTCGATGCTCCTTAAGAATAATACTGACCCGGTTTTTGCTCAATATATTTGTGATATTACTACTCTAGTTCTAGAACAAAATTTCTTCCAATTTAATGATAAGTTCAATCGACAGTCTACTGGCTTAGCTATGGGTTCTAATCTTAGCCCTCTCTTAGCAGAAATTTTTCATGAATAACTTGGAGAATCTTTTTCTTTATCATCCTACGTTTGTAGATAACATCGTTTTTTATTATAGATATGTTGATGATTGTATTGTTCTTTTCAAAGGTGATAGAGCCCAAGCTACTTCTTTTTTAGATTACATCAACTCACTTCATGAGAGAATAAAATTTACTATAGAATTTGAATCAAACAATAGTTTACCCTTTTTAGATATTTTGATTTCCAGAGATGTCTCTTCTTCTAAACTAAATTTCCAAATTTATAGGAAACCTACCAATACAGACTGTGTTATTAATTATTTTTCTTCTCATCCTTTCAACCATAAAACAGCCTCTTTCCAAAGCCTTCTTAACAGAGCTTTTTCTATACCTATGTCACAACAATGTTTTTACGAAGAAATTGACATCCTCAAACAAATAGCAGTAAATAATAACTTCCCCTTACATATTTTTAACAAAATTTATTTCCAACTTTTTTACAAATTCAAACTTTGTTCTGTTCATCCTGTTTCATCTCCTGATCACTTTTTCTTGGGTTCCATCCCCTTTTTAGGTTCCATTTTCTATAAAATTCAAAATTTTTTTAAAAAGCATAACATCTCAATTGCCTTTAAAACTATACATAATCTTAGAACTTTCTTTGTAAACACTAAAGACAAAATCCCTATTCTTCACAAATCTGGCATATATAAACTTACGTGTTCTGATTGTTCCTCTTTCTATATTGGTCAAAGTGGTAGAAGACTTTCTACTCGTGTAAATGAACATATCCACTACATTAACAAATACAAGAATACTGAGTTTGTTCACAGTCCCTCAGCTTTCTCCAACCACATTCTACAAGAAAAACATTCCTTCTCTCCTTCGAATACAAAACTCCTTCACATTTGTTCTAAAGGCCCTAAAATGAATTTACTAGAAATTTTCGAAATTAACCAAAACCTTAATAATCTGAATACCACTGGCCTTAATGAACAAGTTAATTCTTCGGAACATTATCTGTTTTTTGACTTACCTTTCTGATCATCCTTTCGATTCTCATTTTCATAACTTCTTTTCCTCCTTTTCACTTCCTCTTTCTCCTTATTACAAGAATTTTTTGTCTTTATTAATTACCTTTGTTTACATTATATATTATGTTCGACTTCTTCTTCTTTTTTCTAAGATAGTTCTTTGATTTATGAGCTACCGTTTTCTTCTTTTTCGTATTTATATGAGCAGTTTCTTCTTCGTCTTCCCTTGCCTCTTTTTCCTTTTTAAAATAAATAAATTTATAAAAGATTTTAATTACTTAAATTTTTATTAGTTATTTTATAATTTCGATTTCTTTAAATTTAAATGTTAATTGTTTATAATTTAAATTGTATTAAAACAAATTTATATTAACTTTCTTTCATGTTCCAACGTCGCTTAATTTACTAACTTTAACATACGAAATTTTCTTTTAATTAATTTAATTAATTTTTAATATTAACATTCTCTTTGTTACATTTCACAACATCTATCAACAGCTTGTCTTATTGAACATATTTTGTATTACTTTGAATTACTTTGTCACCTCTCATTTAAAATTTTTTAAACATTCTTTGTAACTCATGTTAATATTATTATTGATTTTCTCTCTTTGTTAAGTAACTTATAATTAATGTTTTCACAATTTGAATTAATTCTTTTAACTATAATGTATTTCATGTTTATGTATCACTTTAATTATGTTTCATGGTTCTGTTTTCTTCACTCTATGTCATAATTTGATCATGTTTTCCGGGTTCTTGTTTCCGCTCAAGCGCAGTATCCTTTCTTTACATTACATTTGCCACGTAGCTTCCTTCGTTATCATACAGTGCTTAACAAGTTTCACTTTACGAAATCCGTGATCATCTCATATCCTATCCTATCCTACTCCTACTAATATTATATACGCGAAAGTTTGTTTGGATGGATGTATGGATGGATGTTTGTTCCTCTTTCACGCAAAAACTACTAAACGGATTTTAATGAAACTTTACAGTAATGTAGCTTATAGATCAGAATAACATATAGGCTATAATTTATAAAGATATTGTGTGAATTGTCCAAAATATAACGATAAATGTCATTTAAGTCTGAAAAAATTCTGCAATCTGCGAGCTATAGGCCTATGATTAGGGGTTTGCAGTGCTTAATTACTGTATTTCTTATGTTGACAATATTGTTACTTTATTACAGTGCGAATGTAACATCTCAATATTGTCAGACTGTTACATTTTTCAAATACGACCCAAAAATTATGTATGTTATAATTTTAATGTCATAATGTTAGTTCTTTTCACGCTAATATAAGATACATAAAGACCTTGCTTTTATTCGAATTACACGCAGACGAAGTCGCGGGCAACAGCTAGTTTGTTATATATTTTCTTGTGTGTTAGTGCGGTGTTATAGACTTTATTTGATCTGGAGCCGTTTCATCGACAATGATGATCCTTTTTATAACTTATGGCATATTAGTTGTCCATCTTTTCATAGTCTCTCTCCTCACTTGCCGATGTGTATTGGTGGACCAATCACTTTTCCACTCCTCATCATTTTGCTTTATCTCTCATTACATCATATTTGGTGATCTAAGATCCCCTCTTTCTCTGTGGACTTATTCTCCGCATTTTGTTGAACCACTTCCACTTCCATATAAAGGCCTAAGTACCTTTCACCCACGGTCATTATACAAGAACTCATTTACTGTTAATCACTTTGGTTCACATACCAAACATCTCTCTTTTAATCTCTGTAATGAGTTTCTTTCGAAGTCCCTCTTTGGGCTTACTTCATTTTAACGTTAGTCCACCTAACAACAAATATTTTTTGGGATCTTTAGTCACCTTTATTAACCTTTGATGCTGCAGTTGACTCCTTATTTTCCTTTTTGACTATTTGTTATTGTGTTAAGTTTTTATTTTTTACATTACTACTATAGTAATGTTCTTAACATAGAATTTTTCGTACCAATTTGGCTCATTTAGTCTATTTTACCTCTTTACTTTCCCACGACACACTTTAATCTACCACCGATGGACATTTTGTGTTGATTACATAAGAACCTTTTCGTCTCATTCCAATAATGTTTTTATATAATTAATTTTGATTACTTTTGTGTTTATATTTGGTAAGTTGTTTAAACCTTATTTTATTATTACCTTTCTATCGTTCCATATTTTTACAGACCTGATGATGACCGTTACGGTCGAAACTAGTTGTCAATAAATTTCAATTTACAATAAATTACTGTGTGGTACGGACTTTGTGTTTTCTTTGGTATTAGTTAATTATAAACCAGCCTCCAAAGTCTGGAAGAATAAAACCTCTGTTTTTATTGTTGCACATTACGGCGGTTCTATTGTCCGTGTCCATAATCCATCTGGGATCTTTTCTTGTTCTATTTAAATTTGGCTCCTGTGCTAGGATCAGATCTATGTTTGATCTGGATGCGTACTCAATGGCCAGGTCTTGTGAATACCTTCGTCTGTCAAAGTTTATCTGTAGGCAGGAAACTTGAAGACTCATAATGTGTATAAATGTATCAATAAATAGTAAAAACTTATAAATATAAAATAAATATCCAATTGTATATATAAAATCTAGTAATAAATACGGTATTAAAATTTGAGTATAAAAAAAATAAAATCTAAGTATAGGAGTGTAAAAATAAAAAATTGTCGAGTATAAGTATATATAAAAGTGGGTCTTAAAACTAGTTATCACAGATTATTATCACTGGCTGAAATTGCCATATTACTATCCATTGGACCTTCCGGTAGCTCTACGCCCTTTTCTAGCTTCGCTTGCTATGGCAGCCTTTCTGCTTGAGCCAGTCCTATGTGGACCTGCCTCGCTCTTAGTCCGTTTTCGAGCTGCGTTCCTTGTTTTATTTAGGAATTCTTTAAATATTGGACATTTAAGTGTGCCCGCTTTATGTCCTTTTATCTTGCATAAAGGACACGCTTCCTCATTTTGACACTCGTTAGCGGGGTGTCCTTCTTCTCCGCATTTTCTACATTTTCCCGTTCTATCCGGACCTTTACAGTTTTTTGCCGTGTGATCGTATTCCCAACACTTACTACATTTATCCATTTTATAACGTGGTTCCACTGGGCACTTAGCTAGTGCCACCCTAATATATTTTCCATCAGTCAACTTGTTAACTGCTACCTTGTCCATGGTGACTGTTGCGGCAAAAGTTTTATTTTTCATTGGTCTTGTTTCACTTATTTTATAGGATTCTTTCCAGTGGCCCAGCTTCTGGGATAAAGCTAATTCCACTTCTTCCTTTGTGGTGCCTTCTTCCATGCTCCCGATGATAATTGCATCTTGTAAGGCATCGTCCAGGTTTACAGCTTTGATTCCCGATGATCGTTCCTTTAGTGCCTTTTTTATGTTTTTTAGCGCCTCCTCGTCCCGATCAATGGTCAGTAAGAGCTTTCCATCTTTTGTACTTCTTAATGTCCGGATGGCATCTCTTGCCTCGTTTGCGCTGAGAGCCTCCTTCACCGTTCCAAGGATCTCCTTATACTCTTTTCTCCCCTCGCTGATGACCATGCTAAATGTTTCCTTTGGTTTTCTTTCCATTGGAAAGCTGGAGTTTCTCGTCTTTTTGTTTCTTGTTGTGAATATTGTGATTTTGGTATTCGTCTTTTGAAAGATGGCTTCCAACATCTTCCTGAATGTTTCCAGTGAGAGGAAGTTCACGTGATGCACTTCCACCTCCGTCTTTCTCCGTCTCTTTTTTCAGTGTCACAATCTTTTCCCACAAATCAGGCTTCGTGCCGTTATGCTTTACCTTAGCAATTTTCCTTATAGAAACCGTATTGTTTCCAGACTTTAGTCTAGTCTGCTGCTCTAGAATTTCGAACTCTCCCGCGATTTGGGCGAGTTCCGGAAATTTCTCCTTGTATAACTTCTGCACGCTTTTAGCCATTGTCAGGTCATCCGGTTCAATGATAACGACTTTTGTGGTAGAGTCTGGGGTGGTTGTGGGGTCTCCAACTTCCACTCTCGTATTTACGTAGAGGGAATCTGTCCACTCTCTTCCTTCAATAGCTGCCCAGTCAGAGAAAGTGTTTACTCTGTCTAGAGTAGTTATTTTTTCCGGGTTTCTACTCCACGGCTCTGTTTGCGTGGAGATTTCCTTATTACATGGCGCATCGGTCTGCGTATCTGCATCAAAAGTTATCCGTTCGACTGGTTTATATCGATGCCTTTCTAGCCACTCCATGATTGACTGTCTTCTGAAACCTTCTGAGTTTCTCTTAATTTTCATTGCTAACTCTTTTATTTTGACTTGGGTTGCTGTTACCTGGGCGACTAAGTCTTCTACCAGTTTATTGTTTATCTTTATTGTTTTGGTTAAAGAGTATACTTCGGTACACTCTATTCTATTATATGGGTCGATAGAGTCCAGGCTGTCTAAATCATCAGTCCTCTTTCTCTTTGTTATGTCCCCAGTCGATCCTCTTCTTCTGTCATTGCGATGTATGTTCCCGCCTAGTGTTAGGTAAACGTTTTTGTTTCCAGTTGAAGTTTTCACCTCGGGCTGGTTACCCCCCGT
Source organism: Altica lythri (assembly GCA_964028335.1). Taxonomy (NCBI): domain Eukaryota; kingdom Metazoa; phylum Arthropoda; class Insecta; order Coleoptera; family Chrysomelidae; genus Altica; species Altica lythri. The sequence continues at coordinate 63,010,377 of OZ034801.1, forward strand.
GTCGTTGTTTTTTTCGCTGAAAAGATCCATTTGGTTCCCACGAGTAGCTAGGGAAATTAGCGGAAGATTTTCTGGAGTGCCTGGCGATCCAAACCTTTACCGATGGTCTTCGAGAAGCCGAGTTGCAATGGGCTGTACGGTTGGCGAGGCCAAGATCTCTTGTAAACGCCTTGACCATTGCCCTGGAGTTCGATACGGCGACGGAGGCCTCACATGCAGCTGCTCGACTAATGAAAGACACTGGTAACTTCGACCATGCCGTTTATGCCGTCAGCGACGTCGAAGCGGTAGTGGAGAGGTTAATGAAGTTTTCTTCAAAAAGAAGGCGCCCAGTGAGGTGCTGGAACTGCGGAGAACTAGGCCACATAAGAAATACTAAAAAGATTCGGGAATGGAAGAGAATGGAGCGTCGTCCGTTGTGGAGAGAGATATCCTCATCCTCTCCTGTTTTAAAATCATACTGGGCCCAATGGAACTCTTTAATTTTGGACGGTGGGCTTCTTAAAAGACTTGTAGAAAATTCCGAGTGCACAGAAACAAGGAAACAAATAGTGGTCCCAATAAATGCTGTACCGAAAATTTTAAAACAGATGCATAATGATAGTTCTGGAGGACATCTGGGTATCACGAAACCGCTGCAAAAGATCCGAGATAGATTTTACTGCACCGAAAACCGAAGGCGGAAAACCTTTTGAAAGAATCTCAGTAGATGTATTGGGGCCACTTCCACAGACCGATGAAGGAAACAAATACATCTTTGTTGTAATCGATTTCTTCACTAAATGGGTTGAAGCCTATGCAGTTCCCAATCAGGAAGCCAACACTTTCGCAGATATATTAGTTGAAGAATTCGTCAGCCGATTTGGGGTACTACTAGAATTACACTCAGACCAAGGAAGAAATTTTGAGTGCAAGCTGTTTGCCAAAGATTAGGCATCTACAAAACGAGAACCACAGCGATGCACCCTCAGTCTGATGGAATGGTGGAACGAATGAACCGGACTATAACCAACTATTTGTCAAAAGTGGTGTCAGAGGGATTGGAATCGACATATTCCACTATTTCTAATGGCAATTCGATCGGCCATTAACGAATCAACTGGCCAAACGCCTACGAAGGTCCTGTTCGGTAGAGAAATGAGGCTACCATGTGACTTGGTGTTTGGTTGTTAACCTGGTGAAGAAGTGGCCCGTGAACAATATGTCGCCGATCTTCAGAATCGAATGGAGAATATACACAAACTGGTGCGTGGAAAACTTCAATTATCTAGTGATCGGATGAAGAGGGACTATGACACGCGGACAATGGAAAAGAGTTACCAAGTTGGAGATTAAATCTGGTTTTATAACCCCTGACGGCGTCGAGGTATTTGTCCCAAATTACAGAACAACTGGGAAGGTCCATACACATTTAAAAAGAAGATTAACGATGTCATTTATCGGATCGTAAAAATTCCCAGAGGGAAACCCGTCGTGGTCCATCATGATCGTTTGGCGCCTTACCAAGGAAACCACAGTGGAGATGTGCAGCAGCTCCAAGAAGATGGTTTGGCTGGCTCAAGGAGTGTGCGGGATTCTGATTTAGGAAATAACATTCCAGGAGGAATAAATCTAAGGAGGGGGCAGTGTAACGGGATAACCGTAAACGAAAGGACCTTAATTTGAAAGATAGTTATTCTAGAAACTTCTAAACACTGTCTAGATTAAATAATGTTTTTAGAAAATTCCAGAATGTTCATTTGTTGTATATAAGGGGATGTAATGACAGTTAACGCCAGTTCAAGTTCAAATATTCACAAGAGTTCATTGTATTGTCAAGTAGTTTAGACGTTATCCAGAAGAGTTCTGTGTATCTTAACAATTTTGTAAATAAATTGTGTAAAAGTCCCCATAAGTGTTTCAGTATTTTGTATATTCTGCTTCCTGAATACATATCTTGGGATATATGTAAGTTACCAAGGTGAGGCAAATTTGTGGCATATGAAGTAAATGGCATATATAATTTGTTTTTTTTTGCATTTAAGGTAAGCTTGTTTTATCGAAAACACTTGACTACTTCGTTAAAATCAGTTTCTGCAGTTTGTCATAGAGCTTACCATGAATTGGCCTTGTAAAAAATTGTAGTATTATCCGCGAAGCTAATTCCTGTTCCTTTTAAGATTAATGTTAAAAGGCTATTAATATATCATGTAAACATTAATGGTCCTAATATTGTCCCCTGTGGGACCCCTAAAGTAATAGTTCTCATTTCACACAAAGTGTTATATATGTAAACCTGTTGTTGCCGACTTGATAAATAGCTTTTCAGGATATCAAACGTATTTACTCTTATTCCATACAGCTGATGTTTGTGAAGCATTAACTCATGAGAGACAGTATTAAATGCATTGTTTGTAAGCTTAGTATATATGTAACAAGATCACAATCAAGCATCAACTAAAATTAGTTCTAAAATCAACCGGTTCGATCTCCATGTCAAAGGTTGTCGCTCGCTTAAATGCAGTGAGACCAACACCATTTTGATATGTTAGTTCTAAATTTACTTGAACACAACTGGTCAATGAAACTGCAGCCTTAGTGTAGCAATCATGGTACCTACAGTAAAGATATCAGCCAATTGATGTAAATTAACACTTTCGCAGTTGTTGCTGTGATTCTGATTCTTAAACATATAGGTAATAACATTTAGGTAACAAATTGTTGTGTATTTCTTTACTATTTTTTGTCATTATTTATTGAATGTATCTTTCTTTTAAAATTTTACCTTTGATAAGACGTGCTGTCAATATTTCGACAGCGGGAGAGGGCGTTTTCGGTTTAGGTACCAACCCAAGAAACTGAAGTACCAACACAAGACACAAAATGCATATTTTACTGTGATAGAAATAATAACTAAATAGAGTATACATACACACATACCTACATACATTGCAAATTAAATAAAAGCTTTTTATTCCTGATATTTAAATAGATGTTTGTATTTCGTGTGACTTAATATTATAAAAAATGGAAATAGGTAAATTTTGTTTACATTTTTATATTTTATCTATATGTTAAAAAATTTAAAGTACTCACCAGTTGAACTTAAGATATAACTATTCGGTTCTCAATCGCAGAAATAAATTAAAAAAGTAATATGCTGGCTTTGGTGATAAAATATAATACATGTAATGATGTACAGTTTAATCTATATCTATACATATAATAAAACTGTATCAAAACAAATCAAATCAAAAAGTGCTTTATTGTCTGAAGTAAGGAAACTAATTGACAAAGCTGGTAGAAAAAAAGAAAGAAAACATAAATAAATAACAAAGATACAAAAGAATAAACAACATACATATATATTAAATTACATTTAAAACGTTAAAAAAAGTTAAAAAGAAGTTAAATACTCTTATGTGTCATTAAAAAATTCCGCCAGTGTGTAATAAGCCTTCACAGATAGAACACGTTTAAGTTGCCTCCTAAAATTCTTCTCAATACTTATCTGTCTTATTTCCCCAGGCAAGTGGTTAAATATTTTTTTACCATTGTAAATTATTGATTTCTGTATAAGAGCAGATGATGGTATTGGGAGAGGCAAGAAAAAAGTCAACCTAGTGCCATGCACAGAAGCTTCACGAATATCATTTTTATATTTTTTGAAAATCAAGCAGGCCCTTTCCAGAATATACAAATTATATATAGTTAAAATCTTATATTGTAAGAAAAGTGGCCTGCACGAAGTAGTAGTAGAAACTTAGCACATGTTTCTTATTGCCCTTTTTTGAAGAAGAAATATCTTATTAAGTGATTCCTGCGACGCTGAGCCCCAAAAACATATTCCATAACGTAGATGTGATTCAACAAGAGAGAAATAAACATTTCTTGCCACAGCAAAATTCATATTGTGTGCTACAGATCTAATGGCGTAACAACCTGATGATAACTTTTTAGTTAAGTAGTTTATATGATTGTCAAATTTTAGATTGGAGTCTATGTAGATTCCCAGAAACTTGGTCTCCGCATTATTTTTAATAGTTAAGCTACCTAGGGACACATTATTTAACTTACATTTAAAAGTAATGATATTGGTTTTACTGATATTAAATGTTAAATAATTAGCATCACACCAATTTTTAACCTTAGTAATATCTGAATTAATTATAGCTGTTAACTCCTGTTCGTCACGTGATTCCCACAAAATTGTAATATCATCAGCAAATAATGTAAAAGATCCCCTTATATTAATATTTGTTAAATCGTTAAAGTAAATAAGAAAAAGCAAGGGCCCTAAAACAGATCCTTGGGGAACACCACATTTAATATGTGCTTTGCTGGAAGCTTGATTTTTCACTAATACTCTCTGGTATCTGTCAGTTAGATATGACTCTATCCATTTCAGTGCTACACCTCTAAACCCATATATTTCCAACTTTTTAAATAAAATTTCATGATTGACACAATCAAACGCCTTCGATAAATCACAGAATACCGCCGCCGAGATGTTATTGGCATTAAGATTTAAGAGCACTCGCTCGAGGAAATTAAATATGGCATCTGTGGTGTTTTTGGAAGATAGGAACCCAAATTGAATAGCAGATATAAGATTGTGTGCCTCAAGGAATTTTAACATACGTTTTTTTACTAACTTTTCCACAATTTTCGATAATGTTGGTAATAATGAAATAGGTCGGAAATTGGAGGGGTCATTGTGCTCTCCTCCTTTATAAACAGGCAAAACAGTTGCCAATTTTAGACAGGTGCTAAATACTCCAGTTTGAAATGAAATATTAATAGCTTCAGATAGAACTCGCATGACTTCCTCAGGGAGCTTTAAAAATATTTTAACTGACATTTCATCCCATCCCGCAGTGTTTTTATTTTTAATCTCAGACATAACTTCTTTAATTTCAGAAATATCAGTTGGAGCAAAGTAAAAAGTATTAGGAACTGAAATATTATCTAAAAATTGTATAACATTACAGGTTGGTCTCCTATTACTTGATAAATTGGGACCAATAGAGCAATAATATTCATTCAATTTTTCTGGAGATATTTCAACATTAATAGGAGCCACTGACTTACCCCTCAAATCATTAACAATAGCCCAAGCCTCCTTTTGTTTATTGTGAGCATTATTTATTCTGTTTTCAAAATATAATTGTTTGGCTATCTTTATAGTTTTTCTATATATTGGTTTATACTTATTATAGTAATTAATAAAATTTATGGTGTTATAAGTATACCTTTTAATTAAGTCCAGATAACGCAAAAATCTTGATGATATTCTTAATCCTTTAGTAACCCAACTTTTTTTCTTTTTATTTCTTATTTTCCTAGGAGGAAATGCCTTATCAAAAATTTTTGTAATTGACTATGTATGTAGAAATGTATATGTTTGTGCGCGCATCACATGAACACTAGTGATCCTATTCAAATGCGGTTTTCAAAGACGTATTTTTCTTCTTTTAACTTAACTTATGGTGTATAAGACTTTCTCCCCCCACCCCTTTAATGGGGCGAGGAAAGACATTTTTATACAAAAATCAACACGCCACGCGAACGACGTCGCGGGTACATCGAAATAGAACCCAAAAATGTGGTTAGATTTTTTTGTCTGTCTGTCTGTATGTTTGTGCGCGCATCACATGAAAGTAGGTAAGGGGACGGTACCGCCAGACAGACTTTACCCCCTCCACTACACCCTTGTGACGTCACTGTCGCCAACTTCAGGTCGGTCGGTAAGTTAGGGATCTTACCCCCTCCACTACACCCTTGTGACGTCATTGTCGCCAACTTCAGGTCGGTCGGTAAGTTAGGGATCGGCGGTTCCGCCAGACACAGCTTCTAAATTTCGCCGCTAGATGGCGCCACAGGTGGCGCTGTTGGTTGAAATCTGTGCTAAATGGTTCGTAACTTGGCTAAAGCGCGCCAAATTTGCATTTTTAAATCTATAGGGGGCGCCAGCAGTCAACTGTCAATAGTTTTCGAACATAACCTTACTTTTTTCGAACATAACCTTACTTTTTTTTTTCAAGAGGTAGAACACCTATCGTTAGCGCTGGAGCCCTGGCGCTCTGGCAGTTCTTTTTTTTGAGTGGCCTTTTACGTTTGACACATGCAGCCGATTCTTCTTTTTCGTTATCTTTTTGAATTTTTTGCGCTTTGCTGTCATCGTACCAACTTTACATGCTACCAACCTTACAGTGCTACCAACTTTTGCGTTATAACAATTTAATTAAAAAAATTCCAAGCAGAATTGAACCCGGGTCCCCCCATATGATAAACAAATACGTTAGCCACTACACCATCGCAGGATTTAATAAAAGGTTACAAACAATAGTAGAAAAAAATAAAAAACAAGTCTTATCACCATAAAGATAACAGACTTAGAAATATTTTAAATCAGTTAATTATAAAAGAATTTAATGTGTGACGCATCATTCTAAAAGGGGTTGCTGTATAGGGTAAGATAAAACGTTAAAAAGTCCTTATTGATAGTGCCAAAAGACATTATAGCTATATCTCGTAAACGGCCGAACGGATTTCGGTGTATGACATATCATTGTAAAGGGGTTGATGTATAGGGTAAGATTAAGCGTCAAAAAGACCATATTGATGAGGCCAAAAGGGCATTATAGCTATATCTCATAAACGGCCGAACGGATTTCGGCGTATGACATATCATTGTAAAGGGGTTGATGTATAGGGTAAGATTAAGCGTCAAAAAGACCATATTGATGAGGCCAAAAGGGCATTATAGCTATATCTCGTAAACGGCCGAACGGATTTCGGCGTATGACATATCATTGTAAAGGGGTTGATGTATAGGGTAAGATTAAGCGTCAAAAAGACCATATTGATGAGGCCAAAAGGGCATTATAGCTATATCTCGTAAACGGCCAAACGTATTTCGGCGTATGACATATCATTGTAAAGGGGTTGATGTATAGGGTAAGATTAACCGTCAAAAAGACCATATTGATAAGGCCAAAAGGGCATTATAGCTATATCTCGTAAACGGCCGAACGGATTTCGGCGTATGACATACCATTGTAAAGGGGTTGATGTATAGGGTAAGATTAAGCGTCAAAAAGACCATATTGATGAGGCCAAAAGGGCATTATAGCTATATCTCGTAAACGGCCTAACATATTTCGACGTATGACGTATCATTGTAAAGGGGTTGCTGTATAGGGTAAGATTAAGCGTCAAAAAGACCATATTGATGAGGCCAAAAGGGCATTATAGCTATATCTCGTAAACGGCCTAACATATTTCGTCACGTGACATATCGTTGTAAAGGGGTTGCTGTATAGGGTAAGATGAAGTGTTCAAATCTTCTTTTCGCTACCAACTTTACAGTGCTACCAACTTTTGCGTTAAATTTGTAGATGATAATAAGTTAGCAGAGGCGTACTGTCGATGTGACGTCATCGTACCAACAGACTTCAGGTCGTTTTCACAATAATAATAGGTTGGAGAAAAAGTAGTGTCGTATTTTGTCAATAGATAGCAACACTTAAACATAGTGTAACGGGATAACCGTAACGGAAGGGACCTTAATTTGAAAGATTGTTGTTGACAGTTGATTTTTAGAAGTTTGTAAAAAAAAAATCAACTGACCATTTTAAATAATGTTTCTAGAAAATTCTAGAAACTTCTAAACACACTAACTAGATTAAATAATGTTGTATATAAGGGGATGCACGGACAGTTAACGTCAGTTCGAGTCAAGTGTTCAGAAGAGTTCATTGTATTGTCAAGTAGTTAGACGTTATCCAGCAGAGTTCAGTGTATCTTAACAATTTTGTAAATAAATTGTGTAAAAAGCCCCCATACGTGTTTCAAATTGGTGTCAGGTGTGGGGTGAAGATACAAGAATGCCTGGAAAAAAGATAAATGAACTATTGGTGGCAGAGCTCAGAAGAGAGCTCGAAGAATTAGAATTGGAAACTACTGGAAGCAAATCCGTATTGTTGAGAAGGCTCCGTGAGTACTACGTAAATAATAATTTGGACCCTGACGCTGTGGAGTTCGAAGACCCAGTTCAAAAAGCAAATTCTGAACTAACTCAACAACTTTCCCGGCTGCAAGAAGAACAAGCTCAACAACTTTCCCGGCTGCAAGAAGAACAAGCTCAACAACTTTCCCGGCTGCAAGAGGAGCTATCAGGACGAATGACGAGCCAACAAGAAGAACAAACTCAACAACTTTCCCAGTTGTCCAGTCAGATAAGCAGCCAGCGCGAAGATATGTCCCAGCTGAAAGAGGAGCTATCAGGACGAATGACGAGCCAGCAAGAGGAGCTATCCAGTCAGATGAGAAGCCAGCGCGAAGATATGTCCCAGCTGAAAGAGGAGCTATCAGGACGAATGACGAACCAACAAGAGGAGCTATCCAGTCAGATAAGAAGCCAGCGCGAAGAGGTGTCCCAGCTATCACAACGGATGTCTACCCTACCAGAAGAGTTATCCAGTTCCTTCTCCCAGCAAATATCACACCTTCGTGACGAGCAAAATCAGCAAGTTGCCAACTTGAATCAGCAGGTAGACAACTTGAATCAGCAAGTGGACAACATGAATCAGCAAGTGACCAACATGCGAGACGAGCAAAATCAACAAGTCGCCAACTTGCGAGACGAGCAAAACCAGATCAACCAGCAAATGCAGTCTGAGATAAGGAAGCTTCAACAAGAACAGGAAGCTAGCCGCCGAAACCAAACCATCCACCACGGCGACGGAGATGCAAGAAGGATGGAAACCTGCCACGCAGACGTCGAACGACAAAGAAGCGAGGAGACGACCCATGTACGAACGACGATGAAACCCCCGACCTTCGACGGGAAGACTTCCTGGCCAAATTACCTGAAACAATTCGACGCAGCGGCCAGAGCAAATGGATGGTCATCCCAGGAGAAAGCATTGTCCCTAACCGTAGCTCTGCGAGGCGAAGCTTTAGACGTCTTGCAATCATTGACACCGGATGAAGCTGACAACTTCGAGTTATTGGTCAATCGTCTAGAGATGCGTTATGGTCAAACTCATCTACAACCGGTGTACCGAATGCAGTTAAAGAGCCGAAAACAGAAAAATGGAGAAACTATCCAGGAATTTGAAGCGGATGTAGCAAGAATGGTACGACTTGCGTATTCAAATGCAGCGGAGGATTTCCTGGAGTGCCTAGCAGTCCAAACCTTCACCGATGGTCTTCGAGACGTCGAGTTGCAGCGCGCTGTACGGTTGGCGCGGCCGAAGACTCTTGTGGACGCCTTGACCATTGCCCTGGAGTTTGAGGCGGCGACGGAGGCCTCACGTGGAGTTGCTCGACTAAGGGAAATCACCGGTAACTACGACCATGCCGTTCATTCCATTAGCGACGTTGAAGCGGTAGTAGAGAGATTAATGAAGTTATCTCCAAAAAGAAGGCGCCCAGTGAGATGCTGGAACTGCGGAGAACTAGGCCATATAAGAAATACGTGCCCCCAAAAAGAAAAATCTTCTGCTGAAGTACCCCAGCAGCAGGAAAACTAGAACGGGTCGACTCCTGGAGGGCGAAATCGACCCCAAACATTCCCGAAGCCCCTCACACCATTAAATTGGCAACTCTGCGACATCACGTGGACAGCTTATATGTGGATGGCCTCATTGATGGAAAGATCTTTAGCATGCTGGTAGACACTGGAGCTACAAAAACTATCGTTCGACCATCCATCATTATGCGAAAGAAGATGTGGCCTACCAGTTGGAGACTGCGTACCGCTACCGGAGATTCTGCTAGAGTCTACGGTGAGATACAGGTGACGCTACAGTTTGGTTCAACCTCTCTTGTTCACTCAGTCCTGGTGGCTGACGTTGATGAAGATGTTGTTCTGGGCATGGATGTTATGCTCCACTGTGGTTTTCATTTAGATCTTCGCCAACGTATCCTTCGTACTGGTAATGAAGAAATATTCCTGCACCGAAAACAAGTTGACAATGCCTCGATTAAGCTAATCGATGATATCGAACTTCCGGCAAGCTGCGAATGTGTCGTCACAGCGCGGTTGGATGGACTGGAGCCAGATGGTGCCCCAGCCATGATAGAGCCGAAGAACCATGACCATGAATTGGGAAAAGGACTCCTTGTGGGTAAGACTCTTGTTAGATCCGCCAAAGAGGTACCCATCCGAGTTATCAACTTGAACGATCATCCAGTTCTTCTCCGAAAGGACACGGAAATGGGAAGTTTAGAACCAGTAATGGCCATAATTCACAAGATAAATGTTACGGAAACAGATGAGACCAACGAAATTGAACAATTAATGACAAAATTAGACCCCTCTTTGTCAAAATTAGAAAAGAAACAGGTAAGAGATCTACTTTACCGTTATAAACCTGTATTTGGTTCTAAAAGTAAACTAGGAAGAACTGATGTTGTACAACATAGAATTGACACTGGTGATGCACGTCCGATTCGACAGGTACCCCGAAGGATGCCTCAAGTTAAAAAGGAAGAAGCAGACAGAGCCCTTAAAGAAATGATTGAAAATGGCATAGTCGAACCATCCAGTAGTCCGTGGGCTTCTCCTGTGGTATTAGTGAGAAAGAAAGACGGATCAATGCGGTTTTGTGTCGACTATCGAAAGCTAAATGATGTCACTAAGAAGGACAGTTATCCTCTGCCAAGGATTGATGATGCCCTCGACGCTTTGGCGGGTTCTACTCTGTTTTCTACCTTGGACCTTAAAAGCGGATACTGGCAAGTTAAAATGAATCCTGCAGACAAAGAAAAGACTGCCTTTACCAGTGGATCAGGGTTATGGCAATTCACGGTCCTTCCATTTGGCCTCTGTAATGCTCCTGCGACGTTTGAACGACTAATGGAGAACATCCTGCGGGGTTTGTCATGGGAAACTTGTCTAGTTTATCTAGACGACATCATCATAATGGGTAAGACCTTTAAGGAACATTTATCTAACCTAGAAGAAGTTTTTAAAAGATTACAGAACGCTAATCTAACATTGAATGTTAAGAAATGCCACTTGTTCCAGAGACAGGTCAACTATTTAGGACATAACGTAAGCAAGGATGGCGTTGCTGTTGACCCCGCTAAGATACAAGCCGTTCAGGAATGGCCAATCCCTATAGACAAACATCAGCTCCGGAGTTTCTTGGGTCTTTGTTCCTATTACCGACGATATGTCAAGAATTTTGGAGACATCGCCAAACCCTTGACACGTTTGACAGAACAAGATAAGTCCTTCTGTTGGGATCAGGAATGTCAAGAGGCGTTTGAAATATTGAAGAAACAGCTTACGTCAGCACCTGTTCTTGCTTATCCACTTCCTGATGGTAAGCTTATTCTGGACACCGACGCCAGCAATGTGGGAATTGGAGCCGTCTTGTCACAGCTACAAGACGGTAAGGAAAGAGTGGTTGGTTACTTCAGCAAAACTTTATCGAAAGCTGAAAAGAACTACTGTGTAACTCGGCGGGAACTGTTAGCAGTTGTAAAATCCGTCGAACACTTTTATAAATATCTGTATGGCAGAAAATTCCTGATCAGAACAGACCATGCTAGTTTAAAGTGGCTACTTAGCTTTAGGAACCCAGAAGGACAGATAGCAAGATGGCTCGAAAAACTGCAGGAATATGATGTTGAAATCGAGCACAGACCTGGAACCAGACATCGTAATGCTGATGCACTTTCCAGAAGACCATGTCGACCTGATTGCCCCCATTGTACCCGTATGGAGCAGAACGAGGAAAAACTTGCCTTAGTTAAGGTTGTGCCAGAAGACGAGAGCTCTATGCTGGAGGAGCAACAAGAAAACGATCCCGTTCTGAGAAAGATTAGGGAGTGGAAGAGAATGGACCGTCGTCCGTTGTGGAGAGAGATATCCTCATCCTCTCCTGCTTTAAAAGCATACTGGTCCCAATGGAACTCTTTAATTTTGGACGGAGGGCTCGTTAAAAGACTTGTAGAAAATTCCGAGGGCACAGAAACAAGAAAACAAATAGTGGTCCCAAGAAATGCTGTACCGGAAATTTTAAAACAGATGCATAATGATAGTTCTGGAGGACATCTGGGTATCACGAAAACGCTGCAAAAGATCCGAGATAGATTTTACTGGGTAAATTGCACTAATGATGTTAAAGATTGGTGTCGTAAATGCACTACATGTGCTGCCAGTAACGGTCCGCACCGAAAACCGAAGGCGGAAATGCAGCAATACCTGGTTGGAAGTCCTTTTGAAAGAATCGCAGTAGATGTATTGGGGCCACTTCCACAGACCGATGTAGGAAACAAGTACATCTTTGTTGTAATGGACTACTTCACTAAATGGGTTGAAGCCTATGCAGTTCCCAATCAGGAAGCCACCACTTTAGCAGATATATTGGTTGAAGAATTCGTAAGCCGATTTGGGGTACCACTAGAATTACACTCAGACCAAGGGAGAAATTTTGAGAGCAAGCTGTTTCAAGAAGTTTGCCAAAGATTAGGCATCCGCAAAACGAGAACCACAGCGATGCATCCTCAGTCTGATGGAATGGTGGAACGAATGAACCGGACTATAACCAACTATCTGTCAAAAGTGGTGTCAGATTGTCAGAGGGATTGGGATCGACATATTCCACTATTTCTAATGGCAATTCGATCGGCCATCAACGAATCAACTGGCCAAACGCCTGCGAAGGTCCTGTTCGGTAGAGAAATGAGGCTACCATGTGACTTGGTGTTTGGTTGTAAACCTGGCGAAGAAATGGCCCGTGAACAATATGTCGCCGACCTTCAGAATCGAATGGAAAGTATACACAACCTGGTGCGTGGAAAACTACAATTATCTAGTGATCGGATGAAGAGGTACTATGACACACGGACAATGGAAAAGAGTTACCAAGTTGGAGATTTAGTCTGGCTCTATAACCCCCGACGGCGTCGAGGTATTTGTCCCAAATTACAAAAGAACTGGGAAGGTCCTTACACCATCAAGAAGAAGATTAACGATGTCATTTATCGGATCGTGAAAATTCCCAGAGGGAAACCCGTCGTGGTCCATCATGATCGTTTGGCGCCTTACCAGGGAAACCACAGTGGAGATGCGCAGCAACTCCAAGAAGATGGTTTGGCTGGCTTAAGGAGTGTGCGGGACTCCGATGTAGGAAATAACATTCCAGGAGGAATGAATCTAAGGAGGGGGCAGTGTAACGGGATAACCGTAACGGAAGGGACCTTAATTTGAAAGATTGTTGTTGACAGTTGATTTTTAGAAGTTTGTAAAAAAAAAATCAACTGACCATTTTAAATAATGTTTCTAGAAAATTCTAGAAACTTCTAAACACACTAACTAGATTAAATAATGTTGTATATAAGGGGATGCACGGACAGTTAACGTCAGTTCGAGTCAAGTGTTCAGAAGAGTTCATTGTATTGTCAAGTAGTTAGACGTTATCCAGCAGAGTTCAGTGTATCTTAACAATTTTGTAAATAAATTGTGTAAAAAGCCCCCATACGTGTTTCAATATCTTGTGTTGTACTTATCGTATCTCTTTATAATAAATGGCGATTTGAAGTTGACAATCTGTGCTACAAGTGTCACTTTGACAGTGTTGTGATCGTACGTTTCAGTCTCAAGTTATCGCGCGTAAAGATGGAGTCCACCAAGCAAGAAATTCGTCATATTTTACGTTTTTACTACCTGAGAGGTAAAAATGCAACTAAGGCGACCGCAAAAATTTGTGAAGTTTATGGGCCCGATACTGTAACGATTCGCACAGCACAGCGTTGGTTTGATCGATTTCGTTCTGGTGTAGTGGATGTCGAAGATGCACCCCGTACTGGTAGGCCACTGGGCGTAGAAACCGATAAAATCGTCGAAATCATCCAAGTAGACCGGCATGTGAGCATTCGTTCGATTGGCCAGGAACTGGGTGTAGACCATAAAACCGTTTGGAACCATTTGCAGAAGATTGGATTTCAAAAAAAGCTGGATGTTTGGGTGCCACACGAGTTGACGCAAAAAAATCTCTTGGACCGAATCAACGCCTGCGATGCATTGCTGAAACGGAACGAACTCGACCCATTTTTAAAGCGGATGTTGACTGGTGATGAAAAGTGGATCACGTACGACAACGTCAAGCGAAAACGATCGTGGTCGAGGAGCGGCGAGCCGGCCCAAACCATCGCCAAACCCGGTTTGACGGCCAGGAAGGTTTTGCTGTGTGTTTGGTGGGATTGGAAGGGAATCATCCACTATGAGCTGCTCAACTATGGCCAGACCCTCAATTCGGTCCTCTACTGTGAGCAACTTGACCGTTTGAAGCAAGCGATTGATCAGAAGCGGCCAGAATTGGTCAATAGGAATGGTGTGGTGTTCCACCAGGACAACGCTCGGCCTCACACATCTTTGATGACCCGCCAGAAGCTACGGGAGCTCGGATGGGATGTCCTATCGCACCCACCGTATAGTCCGGACGTGGCACCAAGTGATTACCATCTCTTCCGGTCCATGCAAAACGCTCTCGGTGATACTAAGTTGGCCTCAAAAGAGGCTTGCGAAAACTGGCTGTCCGAGTTTTTTGCAAATAAGGAGGGGGAGTTTTATAAGAGGGGGATAATGAAGTTGCCTTCCAAATGGCAACAAGTTTGTGAACAAAACGGCGCATATTTGTCTTAAATCGGATAATTCTAAGTATGTTAAATAAAGCGTTAAATTTCAATCACAAATACGACATTTCTTTTTCCCCAACCCAAGTAAATTTTAACTCTTTCATATTGAAAAAAAAATCAAAGTAATCAAAAATTATTTAACTTACCAAGTTTAGAGAGCTCAGAACACCGCAAAATAACACCACATACTAAAGTAAAATTTTATTTCATAGTTTAATTATAATTATTCAAAATTCAAGTCTGGACAAGTTAAAAGTGACGTCACCTTAATTAGATTTTTACGTAAACCGGAAACTCTTATCAACTAATTTTATTGAAAAACATGTATTTTTTTAAAACGTTATCATATCAAAAGTTATATAATTTTATCAGTGACATATAATAAACTATATTCACTATATTAAAAATAAAAATAAAAAATACGAGTTATATTTATTTGAACTTGTTTAAAAAAATTTTTATACGAAGTAGCGAAGATATATTTTGAAGTAAATTATTGTAAAATCAGGTACATTATCTAAAATTGCAATATTAAGATAAGCCTCTGATTTACGTTGAAAAGGAATTTGCGTTCTCATCAACTTTGTAGATATATACCGGTGGTATCAAAAGTAAGTGTCTCTGTAGATTATTGTTATAATTTTATCTTATTACTCTGGATCTGGATGATGCAATACTTTTTTAAAATTACGCAATATTACATTATATAAGAATAAGAGATGCTGAACAGATCACTTTTTTTTAGGTTTTCAAAAAGGTCACGTGACATGTAAAATTACGGTGAAAATTGAGAGAGATTATTGATTTAAAACTATTTATCAGTCGTTTGATTATTTGCCAATTTAAGGCTACCTAATAAGACGGTCGTTATAGAGGGTCCATACTTTGCTCTGCTACGCTCTGGTACCCTCTGCTACGCTCTGCTATCGTCTGCTACAAAGACGTCACCTTGAAAAATGTAGATCAATGTGGAAAACAGGGTAAGAAGAAACCTCTGTGAATACAGATGGAAAGTTAATTTTTATTATTTTAGTTGTATATAATAGTTTAAAGTAGGGTCTTAGAGATTTTAGATTAGTATGTCGGTACATTTCCCCACCACCTAAGAGGTATTACCGTGGCGCGTTAGTTTTTTTTAGTGGAAAACTTCGCCAATAGCCCTATTAAAACCACTTTGAGGCTTCGACTTTATTTAATTTGGCCACCTCAAAAAACTTTTTACATCAGCAAATAATTTTTTTGGTTATTTAGCACATCTTTTTTCTACATTTTTGGTGCATCAGACATCTTTTTAGGCAGCACGACTAACGGTCCTCAAATTAATGAGAATGAGTCATTAATTAGCCATTATTTTTGTAACTAAAAATTTGTCAAGGCTCCAACTTTATTCAAATTGGCTACCTCAAAAAACATTCTAGATAAATATAAAGTTTTTAATCCTTTAGCACATCTTTTTTTCTATATTTTTGGTGCATCAAAAATCTTTGTATTAGGAAGCAAAAACCATTCTCAAATTAATGAGAACGAGTCTTTAATTTGTTATTAATTATAACTCAATTAAAGGATATATCAGTTTCTCAAGGCTCCAGCTTTATTCAAATTGGCTACCTCAAAAAACATTCTAGATAAATATAAAGTTTTTGGTCCTTTAGCACATTTTTTTTCTATATTTTTGGTGCATCAGACATCTTTTTAGGAAGCAATCCTCAAATTAATGAGTCATTAATTAACCATTAAAACTGAAAAATCAAGGCTCCAATTCTCATTGGCTACCTCGAATCACTAAACATTAATTCTTAAAACTAAAAAACCACGGCTCCATTTCTCATGAGCTACCTCGAATCACTAAAATTATTCTAATTTTTGCTGTTTATATCCGTAAGGAACAGAGGTGCCGTCATCAAAAAACTTCCTCTTCATAGAAAGAGGTTTATAATTTTTTTTCAAAATTTCTAGTGACCACATCGTGCTCCTTCGTTCGTGCTATTTGTCTACATATAATACTTATAGAATCAGATTTTTCTAATATCATTTCCTTAATTTTTTCAAAATTAACTATACGGCTTGTCGTGTAGTTTAAGGAAATACCTTTTACTTTACAACAAACGTTCTCTTTACCGTTAATGGTGTACCTGTATGCATAGTTTTTGGGCCCGCCAGAAACGAACTCTGTAATGTAACCACCACTCAATTCATCGGTTAAATCACCAATACAATCACCTGTAGGAAGATCAGGGTAACGAGGGTGAGATAAATAGATAACACTATCTGTATCATTAGCACCCTATCTTCTATTTGTTCAAGATAGGAATATAATTTTAGTCTAGCTAGAGCTGTAACGTAGGCTGCTAAGACCACATTAACCGTAGGAGAAAGATTGTAAGCTTCCTCCTTATACTCCCACGTTACGATTAACGTCTCCTCATTAACAGGAAGAATGGTGTTAACGTATATAGCAGGGTTTGTCATCATAGTGTAAAATTCTTGACTAGTTCGTACAATACTTGTTTTGGGTAAATTTTCACGTTGGGCGAACTTTCCCCAGAATGAATTTAACATTAGTTTAGCGAGACAACGAAGGCCGGGGTTTTCTGTAATCTCGCCAAACTCCAGTAAAACACCTTCTCTTTGCAGAAATTCCTCAATATATCGATTTTTGTCTTCCTCGGTTATACAATGTTTTGGCCATCCTGACGCTTGTTGTTTTATTTTTATGAATTTATTCATCATATCCGACAAAAGACCCTTTTGATTTTGTGACAACTGAATAGTATCGTACGACCAAATCTCATACGTGTCCATCAGAGTGTAACCTTTGGCTAACGCTGTCACAACTTCGTCTATCACCCAAGTCCCTGTTAAGGCCCTCTCCTCCGCAGAATGCGTGCATTCATCCTGAACAAAATCCTCCCCACACTTACGGCAAAGAATAAACATGCATTTGTTGTTCATCTTAGCGGGAAGAACAGAGTGATAGAGATTGGTAGGAGGCAATACTTTACATTTAATCAACCCAGACAGCAAAGAAATGTCAACATCACGACAATCATCACCTACAAAGACTTTTGGGTGGCCAACAGGAAATTTTCCGTATTTGCACACCCAGGGGTAAAGTGAGCAAACATCTACATACTTGATCTTCTCTTCTTCCTTGGATTTACAATATTCCACGGTATTACCTGTTCTTCCACCATATAAAGAGTCTCGAGGATTTAAAGGTAGATTTTTCAAACAGGGATGATTTTCTGTGTATTGTTTAATGTTTTTGCTCATTTGTTTACGAAAATCACATTCCCGCATTTCAATAACTTCATACCCTAAATTCCTTAATCTTTCTATTTTGGCTATGGTTCTTTCATACCTGCTTTCCAGACAGTCTGTTGGGTCATCGTGTAACGGTTGTGTACGATTATGTGTAAAACATCTAGTACAACCGTGATAAAGACACCCTTGAAATTCAAATACTGTCTTCTCAAAAAGTCCGTCAACTTTACATCCTCCGACAAGAGCTTCAGGACCGCGACCAGCGTGTTGTATCATTATTCCCCTTTGATGTTCTTCCCACAACAGCCACTGTAGAGCTATTTTAGATTGATTTTCACGCCATCTATATCCTCCTTTGGGTATCAATCCTATTGTATTAGGTTGTAGAAAATTACGCCTAAATACCTTGTTACAGGCTGACGCTATAGTACTAGCTTCTGTGAAGGGGCAAACGTTAGATGTTGCCAGAAGCTGTTGACGGAATTTCAGGCATGCATTTGTAAGAATATCAACATCAGATGTACAATATTCTTCAATCTCTTTCTGAAAATCAAAAACGTAATTCTCAGACACCCTTTCTGTATACCATTTAATTAATTTTTCACGTGCATCCTCCTTTAAATTATCAGGGTCGTAAAAAGTCAAAGCAGGTAACGGTCCTATATAATTTTGGTTTTCCACTCTGTTAAACAGGTTTGGAAAATAACCCTTTTTCAATTCTGTCAAACCAAAAGCCTTAGGAAGAGAAGAGAGAGGCATAGGAAAATAGCTTAAACTATCAAGAAATTTAACATTACCAACTGTCATTAAAATTAATTTTGTCCCCCGCATTACAAGTTCAGGAGTAAGGTCTGTGTTCATCAAAACATGATTTAGTATAAACTGGTGGTCAAAACCGCCTCCATTGTGTGCAAGAACAACAACTTTCTTGAACAACTTTCGTTGGTTTAAAATAAACTCCACTAACCGGTCAATAACATTAAATCTTAGTATCTGCAATTTTACCCCACATTTGTTACAAATTTTACTATTCGAGCCAATACATACATCACAACACTGCCGAAATACGCAAAGATTGGGTTCGTGTAGAAGAGAACCGTCAGCGTTATTCTTTTCCTGACGTGTCTCTAGATCGTAAAAAACAAAGAGAATATCAGAAGTTTTTGGAGAACCCTTGTCTGGTTGAATATAACACAAATGACCAGGAGGTTGATGTTTATTGCATATTTTACAGAATATTTCACCGCAGTGGTGCTCCCTTTCCTGCTTTACTGTTTTAAAACACTCAGGGCATTTTCTGATTTTACCGCAAATGTTTGGCAAGTGTATTTTAAAACACTCCTCACCGTAAAAGTCTCGGTTGCAATCAACACACCTCTTCTTTATTACATCTTTTACGCAAGCCGGTGAACGCTGACACCCAGGGCAGGTTCCACCACACCTGTGTTTATTTTTGTTGTTAAAAGGTTGGTGGCACTCCTCACAGTAATAACCACAACAGAAGGCCGCTGTAAGTGAGGTTATAGAGTTGTAATGTCCCTCATGGTAGAGCAAGTTTAAAGAAGGACCATCGTTTTCACCACTAAAAACAACGTCTCTACCTTTTGAGCCATATTGATAAACGGTAATTTTATAATTTTTTAGATACTTCTGAAACTGTTGAAGTTCTGGTATACCTGCTCCCTCAGAAGGAATGACAACACCAGAACCTTTTAGCAACTCTGTAGCTCTTTTGGTTTGTAGTTTCCCAGTATCTTTTCGCACTTTGATATATAACGGGTCCTTGTCAATGTAGGCCATAGCAACGACGAGAGCACGAGGTAGACACAAATTGTCTTTATTATTAATTACCACTATACCTCTTCGCTTGGTACATTCCTCGTTAAAGTTATTGTAGTTGCAACCTCTAGGTGTACCTGTTCCTCGAGGCATCTTGACTGAAGTAACACCTAGACAAAATGTTTCGGTGTTTAAACCACAACTATTGGATTGGTAAATAGAAGAAATTTTAGACCAAACATCGTCATAGGTCAGTTCACTTGCGGGTTTAAATGCTATCCAACCCTCACCTCTAGCAAAATCTTTGGAACAAAATGTAAACCCCACTTGGTCAGAGGGATCTACATCTTCTACCCCTTTTGCTATAATACCCTCGATAGCATCCTTGACCCACCCTACAGGCTCTTCATTTTTAGGAATAGATTTAATTTTAAATTCCAGAGTTCGTCCCTGTACCCCAAATTTGCGTACTTTCTTAACGACGTCTTTAAGTATAAGGTATTTCTCCATTATTAAAATATATTTAAAACTTTTAAAACATAAAAAATTTCGAAAGAATCAAAAAAAATTTTAAAAAATCAAAAAATCGAAATTTTCAAAAATTAAAAACTTACAGACCGATCTGGCAGCAGGTTTCAACGGAAAATAACAAACAAATATAGGAAACTATGTAAAAATCAAACTGTTTTAGTATTAATAATAAATAAACTTTCGAAAAATTCAAAAAATGAAATTTTTTTTAAAAAATCAAAAAATTCAAACAACAAAATTGTAGACTTACGGTATAACTTAATAAAATAGGTAAAAACTCAAAAAAATTTCGAAAAATTCAAAAAATGTTTAAACTCAAAAACACTCACAAAATTACAGCGACTGGTAGCAGCAGTAGCAGGAGCAGAAATGAGCCAGACGCTGCTGCTGCTCTCTTTATAGGTATTCGAAACGGTCACGTGGTACTCTCTGATAAGGAGAAAGGGTGTAAGAAAATGCTGTTTAAGAAAAATCAGGGGTGTTTATTTTCAATTTTTTGTGAAAACAGCTGATTTATGTGTATAAAACACTACAATTAGTCATTTTACGAAATACCTGTTGTAAATTATCTATATTTTCGAGTTGAAGTTTTCATGCTGTGATAAAAAATTTAAAAGCTAGTTTATTTAAAATAATAATATTTTATAATTTTATAATATAAATGACCCTCATTGAACTCTATAGAATATTTTACATTTGATACATCAGCATTTTTCTATCGGTAGTTGTCTGTAGACAATACATTTGGTTCGATTAACTATTAAATTGCTGACTGCAATAATCTTTGTAAAAAGTATAAAAATTGTTATATGTTTGGCTTATAAAGGTTTTGAGATAAAAACAATTATTAGCGGTTTAAAATTGTCTATTTAAATAATTACAACGATAGTATAATATTAACAGACCATTGACGTAGATGTTCTAAATTTCTCTGAGTGCAGAGTCCATAAGTAGAATGGTTTAAACATGACTTTGAGTTAGAGTTGTATTTCCCAGTGGCGTGGGGTGATTCATCAAATTTAACAACATCCACAATAACAACATTGAAAATTTCAAATTCTTCACACTTCTTTCGCAAAAAATCAGCTTTCTGTTCACCTATTACATAGACGTAGTCGACAATGTGAAGTAAATAGTTTTTCAAAATATCATTAAGTTTACAGATTTTATTAAATCCATTGTGCTACCACAAATTTTAGTAACAGCTATTAAATATTTTGAAATTAACATGTAAATGCAACTGTTGTTAACTTGTTACTATTAATAAATAAATAAATAAATAAATAAATAAATAAATAAATAAATAAATAAATAAATAAATAAATAAATAAATAAATAAATAAATAAATAAATAAATAAATAAATAAATAAATAAATAAATAAATAAATAAATAAATAAATAAATAAATAAATAAATAAATAAATAAATAAATAAATAAATAAATAAATAAATAAATAAATAAATAAATAAATAAATAAATAAATAAATAAATAAATAAATAAATAAATAAATAAATAATTAAATAAATAAATAAATAAATAAATTCCATGCACATGGTTTTCTATATATCTCACAGTCTTTTTATCTGCATAGCTTAATGATTTATAAGTTTGTGGTGGTTCAAATAGAACATGTTGTTGTTTGAATCCAAATTCAATGCTAAGTTCTTTAGGATAAAATATTTCATTAATTTGAAAACCCTGAATGTCTGCGAAAGCAATCTTCATAATTTCTGGTTAAAGAATAAATATCACACTTTAGCATGAGGTCATCGCGATATAATGCTCGACTAATGTTAATCATAATTAGGAAATAAAAAACAGTTGTAAATTTTTAGTTTTCTATTGTCTAGTGTATGTATACAATAAATTTTTTATCTGAATCTATGGTGTATTATTTCTTTTTAATATGTTCCGTTGAAACGACCAAAACAACGTTCAAATTCATCGTGTTGACGTCTATTTTTTGACACCTTGACGTTTATGAATTTAGGAACGATAAAATAGCGAAAACCGACCCATTTTTGACACTTTGAAATTATGTTTTTCCATAAGAAATACATGTAAATCGTAAATTTCTTTTGACCAGTTTTTTAATACGTTATTGCGACAAATTTTAACGCTATCTTGACGTTTGGACGTTTCACATTTTAGAACTGTGACGTGCATAAATTTTGCCTCGATAAAATAACATTTTTGACGCTATATTTATCGATTTTGAAATAAAAGTCATTATTTTTTTTTATAAAAGTTTATTACATATTTTCTAAATCTCTTATTACATTTTGTTTATAAAAATAAATATACTGACGCAAAGCGTTACATAATAAAGGATCAGTACATATTTCACAAAATACATTTAATGCTTGAAAACAGTTATCATTAAAATTTCTTTTAATAATATCTATAACATTATTATAATAACAATTAAAGTTCATATTTTCTATAAGTGAAATCTGATAAGTTACGATAAAATGATGTACTCTAACAAGTTCATCTACATCCTTCTCCGTTAGATGATATCCTACACCGTGTTTTGCAACTTCTATGTTATCGTATACCAACTGCCGTATTGTACAAAAATCTCCACATGAAAATGTTACTGGATCATACTCATCTGCGTAGGTTGGTAGTGGTTCAATAAAAAATGTGCTTCTGCTTAAAAATTCAATAAGATCAAGCCATTCCATTTTTCCAAACGACAATTTACTTGGCTTACAGTATTCTGATAAAATAATAGCTGGAGAAAATGTTCTTGCGGGAGATAAACCAACTGTTATAACATACCCCTTAATTGCGAAAGATGATTGTAGCAGCAAATAATTTTCACGTTTTACTTTGTCTTCGTAAAAATTTAAAATTCTATTTACTTCTTCCATATAGATAGAATCTTCACTACTACTCTCAGAATACTCTACCAAGTCTTCACTACTATAACCACTATCTTGCAACATTTTGTTTGAAACTAAATTTAAAAAAAATGTTTTTCCAAGTCAAACTTTTTAGTCGGACCGCAGACTGAACGGTTTGAGCAATAGATGATATAAATCAAAAAGGCCCCCGGAAGCTGTGAAAACGTATCTTGTTTGTCATAAGAATACGTGTAAAAAATGTTCAAAGTAAGAAACAACGGAGTTTTTCGATCCAGCTATTATGTGAACTATCAAACCCCAACCATTTAACGTCAGAGCGTAGCAGGCGGTAGCAGAGCGTAGCAGGCGGTAGCAGAGCGTAGCAGAGCATCATAGCAGAGCGTAGCAGAGCGTAGCAGAGCAAAGTATGGACCCTCTATAACGACCGTCTTATTAGGTAGCCTTAAATTGGCAAATAATCAAACGACTGATAAATAGTTTTAAATCAATAATCTCTCTCAATTTTCACCGTAATTTTACATGTCACGTGACCTTTTTAAAAACCTAAAAAAAAAGTGATCTGTTCAGCATCTCTTATTCTTAATTATGTAATATTGCGTAATTTTAAAAAAGTATTGCATCATCCAGATCCAGAGTAATAAGATAAAATTATAACAATAATCTACAGAGACACTTACTTTTGATACCACCGGTATATATCTACAAAGTTGATGAGAACGCAAATTCCTTTTCAACGTAAATCAGAGGCTTATCTTAATATTGCAATTTTAGATAATGTACCTGATTTTACAATAATTTACTTCAAAATATATCTTCGCTACTTCGTATAAAAATTTTTTTAAACAAGTTCAAATAAATATAACTCGTATTTTTTATTTTTATTTTTAATATAGTGAATATAGTTTATTATATGTCACTGATAAAATTATATAACTTTTGATATGATAACGTTTTAAAAAAATACATGTTTTTCAATAAAATTAGTTGATAAGAGTTTCCGGTTTACGTAAAAATCTAATTAAGGTGACGTCACTTTTAACTTGTCCAGACTTGAATTTTGAATAATTATAATTAAACTATGAAATAAATTTTTACTTTAGTATGTGGTGTTATTTTGCGGTGTTCTGAGCTCTCTAAACTTGGTAAGTTAAATAATTTTTGATTACTTTGATTTTTTTTTCAATATGAAAGAGTTAAAATTTACTGTAATAAGCTTTTTATTATTGTGAAAACGACCTGAAGTCTATTGGTACGATGACGTCACATCGACAGTACGCCTCTGCTAACTTATTATCATCTACAAATTTAACGCAAAAGTTGGTAGCACTGTAAAGTTGGTAGCGAAAAGAAGATTTGAACACTTCATCTTACCCTATATAGCAACCCCTTTACAATGATATGTCACGTGACGAAATATGTTAGGCCGTTTACGAGATATAGCTATAATGCCCTTTTGGCAGCATAAATATGGTCTTTTTGACGCTTAATCTTACCCTATACAGCAACCCCTTTACAATGATACGTCATACGTCGAATGTTAGGCCGTTTACGAGATATAGCTATAATGCCCTTTTGGCCTCATCAATATGGTCTTTTTGACGCTTAATCTTACCCTATACATCAACCCCTTTACAATGATATGTCATACGCCGAAATCCGTTCGGCCGTTTACGAGATATAGCTATAATGCCCTTTTGGCCTTATCAATATGGTCTTTTTGACGCTTAATCTTTCCCTATACATCAACCCCTTTACAATGATATGTCATACGCCGAAATCCGTTCGGCTGTTTACGAGATATAGCTATAATGCCCTTTTGGCCTCATCAATATGGTCTTTTTGACGCTTAATCTTATTCTATACATCAACCCCTTTACAATGATATGTCATACGCCGAAATCCGTTCGGCCGTTTACGAGATATAGCTATAATGCCCTTTTGGCCTCATCAATATGGTCTTTTTGACGCTTAATCTTACCCTATACATCAACCCCTTTACAATGATATGTCATACGCCGAAATCCGTTTGGCCGTTTACGAGATATAGCTATAATGCCCTTTTGGCCTCATCAATATGGTCTTTTTGACGCTTATTCTTACCCTATACATCAACCCCTTTACAATGATATGTCATACGCCGAAATCCGTTCGGCCGTTTACGAGATATAGCTATAATGCCCTTTTGGCACTATCAATAAGGACTTTTTAACGTTTTATCTTACCCTATACAGCAACCCCTTTTACAATGATGCGTCACACATTAAATTCTTTTATAATTAACTGATTTAAAATATTTCTTAGTCTGTTATCTTTATGGCGATAAGACTTGTTTATTATTTTTTTCTACTATTGTTTGTAACCTTTTATTAAATCCTGCGATGGTGTAGTGGCTAACGTATTTGTTTATCATACGGGGGGACCCGGGTTCAATTCTGCTTGGAATTTTTTTAATTAAATTGTTATAACGCGAAAGTTGGTAGCACTGTAAGGTTGGTAGCATGTAAAGTTGGTACGATGACAGCAAAGCGCGAAAAATTCAAAAATATAACGAAAAAGAAGAATCGGCTGCATGTGTCAAACGTAAAAGGCCACTCAAAAAAAAAGAAGAACTGCCAGAGCGCCAGGGCTCCAGCGCTAACGATAGGTGTTCTACCTCTTGAAAAAAAAAGTAAGGTTATGTTCGAAAAAAGTAAGGTTATGTTCGAAAACTATTGACAGTTGACTGCTAGCGCCCCCTATAGATTTAAAAATTCAAATTTGGTGCGCTTTAGCCAAGTTACGAACCATTTAGCACAGATTTCAACCAACAGCGCCATCTAGCGGCGAAATTTGGAAGCTGTGTCTGGCGGAACCGCCGATCCCTAACTTACTGACCGAGCTGAAGTTAGCGACAATGACGTCACAAGGGTGTAGTGGAGGGTGTAAGATCCCTAACTTACCGGCCGACCTGAAGTTGGCGACAGTGACGTCACAAAAGTGTAGTGGAGGGGGTAAAGTCTGTCTGGCGGTACCGTCCCCTTACCTACTCATGAAAACTACTGATCCGATTCGAATGCGGTTTTCACATATGTATTTGTCTTCTTTCAACTTAACATCTGCTGTATAAAAATTTCTCTCCCATTCCTTAAATGGGGTGGGGTAAGAAATTTTTATACAACAATCACACGCCAAGAGAACGACGCGCGACGTTGCGAGTACAACTAGTCGACTATATTAAAAGTGACTCTTTTCCTGTTTGGTATTGTTCCATAAAAGCATTTAAGACTTAAACGACTTTAATTTAAAAAATCGGTTGTTTATACTATTTCTCATAACAACATAGCAAAATATCGGTTACAGCAAAAAATTTTAAATATTTGCTAGCAAACTATGTAATGTTAAAACGTCTTAAAAGCCGTTATTTCCTAGCTAGCTCAACTAAGTCATGAATTACCAATTAAGAATATTGCCAGTCTCCCACAAACATGTAATTAAAATCGCTAAATTTAAATTTCACATATTATAGTCAACCACCCGTTTTTAAAGATTTATTAAAATTATATTTCTTTCAAAAAATATTCAACACTTGAATATTATATCAAAAGAATGTATGTCAATTAAAAAATTAATTATTCTCTTATCGCTCAGTTTCCAGCCAATTTGGATTTTTCCACTTTATTGAGAGTAAATTAATCTTTAAAGCACGTGTAAAAACTTTGATGAATAATAATCAATGATGAATAATAAAAATTTGATGATCCTTTTTTAGACAAAGGAAACATTATTAAAAACGGCATTTCAAAGAGATTAAACACAAAAGTACCAAATTATTTAACTTATTAACTCGTAAAGGAACGAGTATTACCAATCACGACTAGAAACTGTCAATAATATTACTGCAACACCGCTCACGGCAAATGTTTGAACTACAACTCTTAAACTAAGTAATTCTGACCGATACAGGCACGGTAAGAACAGTCTGGTGGAATTATTTATAACACAAAACGACCGTTACAACTATTGTGCAAGATAAAAAATTTGTGCATTTTTTGTTGCACATATGCCATAACCAATTGCAATCCGTACCTTTCTGTTCTGTGCAAATAACTAGGAAAATATCAATATATTGTTGTAGGTACGTATACTTTGAGAACACTTTAAATTTATTAAATATTTCATTAGTAACTGGGACATCCTCTAAATCACAGTATCACAGAATTAATGTTTGAATTATTGTCATTATTGAAATTTAGTCCAAGTGTATTTAATTATTTTAATCCATTGTTGTAACTATGTTGCATGGTTTTAACGGGTATCTGATTGACATAAGACTATTAAGTCGTTACAATTATTTATAATTTAATTCAACCTTCTTTGTCAGTCTACACCGACAAGTTAAATGAGCTTTAAGTCAATAAAACTGATTGTATCGAATACAACTGTTTAATTTAACACAAAAATGCAAATGAAGACGCTAGTAAATTTAAATATATTTATTGCGATATTTTTTGTAATAGAAATATCTGCATCTGAAAACTACAAGTTTAAAGATGCGCTCAGGAACAATTCCAGTAAAAATAATAATAATAATCGAACAAACAACAATAACAATGAATATAGTACAGATAATGACGTTTTTAAAGAAGAAGTTTTAAAAGTCTTCAGTGACTGTTCTTCTTCAAAAGATTATAGGAACACTAATGATAATGAAAATGACAGGTATTTATACAAATTATATAAAAACAATGATAATAATTATTATAATTGTAATAAAGATATTTTTAATTTATTAAAAATATATTTCAATCACATAATCACATAAAATATTTATTTCAGTGTTAAAATTAATAATTAAATTTTTAATATACATTTTTTAGATACAGCAATACTGGAAATGGACAATCGACGAATGGAGAATATTATAAGAATTTCGGATACGACAATAATAATCAACGTGATAATATAAATAAAAATTCGAATCCTAGAAACAATAGACAAAATTCGAATAGAAATTACGGTGATTCTGATAGCGGTTACAGGGGATACAACAGGAACCAGAATAATAATAACGGTGGATCTGTAAGTATTAATAAAAATTTAATTTAAAGTCCCTATATTTCGAACTAGCTGACCCGCCTATTAATCAATGTTTTTTTTTCACTGATTTTTCTCGTTTTTTTCCGATTGGTTTCCATGTTTTTGTTAATTGCAGTTGTTTATTTTCGATTTTCCTTTTTTTATATAATATTTTTCGTTTTTTTTACTTTTTTTTGACTATTTTCTATTTTATTTTAGCTTCTCGTTGTTTTCAATTATTTAACCATTTGTAATATTTTTTTTTCATTTTTACTTTTTTTTAGATAAAATCAATTTACACAGATTTCGTTTTTATTTTCTTAAAGTTTTCTACTTTTTATTTTTTTTTTTTTTATTTATCCCTATATTCTCTTTTTCCGATTTCGTTTTTTATCATTTTTCGATTTTCGATTTTTTTTTTCCAATTCTATGTTTTTTTCAATCTTTGCTGGGTTTTCCTGTTTTTTTGTTACAATTTTCTTAAAATTTTTCATTTTTTTGTAGAATGTGGCAAATACAAGTCAAAGATAAATTCAGTAATCTTTGTTTTTTCAAATTGTTTTTCTTTTCGATTTGGTTTTTTTTCGATTTTTCACACGCGAATGAAATCGCGGGTACAGCTAGTATTAAATCCAGTTTTAAACTGGATTGGTGTTTGGTTAGATTTCTAACTCAAGACACCGGTAGATGCTGCGAAATAGGAGTATAAGGACATTAATCAGCCCATACAGGGGCAATACCAACTACAGACACGTGTTTCGCTCTTTTTTTGAGCTCATCAGTGTAGTATAGGTTATGTCTCTTCAGTCACTAATGAAGAGACATCCCCTGTATGAATCGACTAAATCCTTATAGATGTAAACTGACGAAAGTAGAAACCATTCGCAAGTGGCCCCATCTTTACTCCAAAAATGGAACTACAACAGTCGCTTTGCATCTTAAAAGTACCTTTGGCAAGGTTATAACATAAAACGAACAGAGCGTTTGTGACAGTCTTATATAACAAGATGTAAGAGACGATACAAACGTATCTAGTGCCGTGCTGTCAATAATAAATCCAGTTTTAAACTGGATTGGTGTTTGGTTAGATTTTCTAACTCAAGACACCGGTAGATGCTGCGAAATAGGAGTATAAGGATATTAATCAGCCCTTCAGTAGTGACTGAAGAGACATAACCTATACTACACTGATGAACTCAAAAAAAGAGCGAAACACGTGTCTGTAGTTGGTTTTGCCCCTGTATGGGCTGATATATATATATATATATATATATATAAAAAAATAACGAGGATATTGGGTTTTTTGCAGCAATACGAAAAGTGTACTCTTATAAGTAATTTAATGCCAAGCTTTCGATTATGATTATAATCATCTTCAGGGCGCTACAATATTTTATGTTATAATATGGACTAAAAAATTATTTTTTACTTACAACTTGTTGAGATTACTTCGCAATTGATAGTAATTGATAGCAATTGATGTACATATGTAATAATTATTGAAAAAACAAGCTTTTTAAAAATTATTAAAAAAGAAACTGAAACACTAGAGCTTTTTTTAAAAAACGATGATACACGCGATTACATTAATTAAAACATGACTGGATGTATTTGTGTCATATTGGCTTTTGATTTAGAAAAATCCTATGGAAACGAAATTAGGTCTTGAAAAAAGATCATAGGAAACAATCAATAAGTATATGAAAACTTATTATAGTATTTAAATATAAAGTTGTATTAAAAATGTTATTAAATTTTTTAATAAATTGAAAGTAGATATATAAAATTAATTAAAAAATTATTAAATTATTATTATAAATTTTATTTTAGTTATTTAATTTTTTGGTAGTTTTAAATTATTATTTAGATGGTTAATTTTCAAGTATATGTAAAAAATCAACACTACGTTTTTCAAAAACAATAGGTAAGAAAACATTTCGTTTAAATGCCTTATATAAGTTCTATGATTCATAGAATGTGGTGTCTTATTGATATGTGTCATTTCCAAAAAGAGTCTTCTGGACATATTATTATCACGGTCTAAAACTGTAACATTATCATAATCTATTCGATAATGTTACAGTTTTAGACCGTGATAATAATATGTCCAGAAGACTCTTTTTGGAAATGACACATATCAATAAGACACCACATTCTATGAATCATAGAACTGATATAAGGCATTTAAACGAAATGTTTTCTTACCTATTGTTTTTGGAAAAACGTAGTGTTGATTTTTTACATATACTTGAAAATTAACCATCTAAATAATAATTTAAAACTACCAAAAAATTAAATAACTAAAATAAAATTTATAATAATAATTTAATAATTTTTTAATTAATTTTATATATCTACTTTCAATTTATTAAAAAATTTAATAACATTTTTAATACAACTTTATATTTAAATACTATAATAAGTTTTCATATACTTATTGATTGTTTCCTATGATCTTTTTTCAAGACCTAATTTCGTTTCCATAGGATTTTTCTAAATCAAAAGCCAATATGACACAAATACATCCAGTCATGTTTTAATTAATGTAATCGCGTGTATCATCGTTTTTTAAAAAAAGCTCTAGTGTTTCAGTTTCTTTTTTAATAATTTTTAAAAAGCTTGTTTTTTCAATAATTATTACATATGTACATCAATTGCTATCAATTACTATCAATTGCGAAGTAATCTCAACAAGTTGTAAGTAAAAAATAATTTTTTAGTCCATATTATAACATAAAATATTGTAGCGCCCTGAAGATGATTATAATCATAATCGAAAGCTTGGCATTAAATTACTTATAAGAGTACACTTTTCGTATTGCTGCAAAAAACCCAATATCCTCGTTATTTTGTTACATAAGAGTCAGCAAAGAATTTTTAAAAGTTTATATATATATATATATATATATATATATATATATATATATATATATATATATATATATATATATATATATATATATATATATATATATATATATATATATATATATACAAAAGGGGCAAACTAATGAGCACGTACGCAAAAAGGATCATAGGCTTGGAACGGCTCAAACACAATGAGTCCGTTTCGCCAACGTGACGACGCTGGTCGTAGCCCCGAAATGTGGACACAGCTGGCAGAAGACACAAATGGCGATATGTTTCCCCTTTTTGGTATGAATTTTTGTTGCTGATAAACCCTTCAAAACAAAAAATTTTATTACTGCACGATATTTGGTTTTGGGATGGACTGATTAATATTTATATTATACAATTTATGGAGTAGAGATATACTTACGATTTTGTTTATTTTTCGCAAACTTTAATAACAATTATTGGCCAGTCTATACCGGGGATGTCTCTTCATTAGAGACTGAAGAGACAAACCTGTACTGTACTGATGAACTCTAAGTAGAGCGAAAAACAGTGTCTACAGTTTGGTTTTGCCATTTTATGGACTGATTAATATTTATATCTATGTCTTAACACCCTGTGCTTAGAGTTAGGAATTCTAACCAGGAACTAATGCAGTTTATGTATCTGGATATGTTGACAGCAAGTCGCAAGATACGTTTGTATTATTTTTTTATTATTTCATGTATAAGTCTGTCAAAAGCCAGACATTTATATATAGGTTATATTAATATGTTTTATGTTTAATATAACATTCATTAGTTTGCTTATTCTTGTTTCTTATTGTATCTAAAAACAGCTTAAACAATACATTTTTAGTATATTAATAATGACGAATATGGTTCTAATAACGGTGGTGGATATAATTCAAACAGAGGAGACAATTCGGACAGATCAAACAGGTTTGTTACTTTTATATCAAACATTTGCACGATAAAACTTCGATGTTTAAATAATATAATATTCTTTCCTAAATCAAATTTTAGCAACGAAGTTGTTTTGACGTGCAAATGTCCGTGGTGTCAAATTTATCAAACACCTTCTAACGATTACAGTTTCAAGACCAATGACAGAAATGGGAATAGTAATAATAATAATAACAACAGAAAAAATGGTGGTGGCAATAATCAAGGGTATGATTCAAATAATTCTTTCATGTATCGGGGAACTGGTTCTAATGGATACAGCTCTAGTCCTTACGACAGCTCTAGTCCTTACGACCGGAATAGTAACGACGACATGAGTCAAAACAGAAATGGTACATTTTTTTATTATATTAAAAGTTTAAAAAAACTAAAAAAGACGCTTTTAAAGCACATTGAACTATGTATGTATGTATGTATGTATGAGTAGTTACGGCTAACCGCTAACAGATACACCTGCGACCTATAAGATCTATTATGTCCCCCTTTTCTTGCTATATTTCTGATGATTTCTGAGACTTATAGCAGCGCTTTTAGTCTTATCTTCCTTAGAAAGTTTAGGATATCTTTGGGTTTTAAGTTAGGTAGTTCTTTCTTTTCTATTTCATATGACCCTATGTATTTGACCCTAGAATTACTTAATGCGATGCATTCTGAGAGTATGTGTATTGAGGTTTCATCCTCTATCTCACAGAATCTGCAGTTTGCTTCATCTACTAATCCTGTGTCCTCTTAATCGGCAGTGTCCGGTTAGTATTCCTGTTATAATTCGGAGGTTCTTCTTACTAAGTTTAAGACAGCTGTGAGATTTCTTCTGGTTATAGTTTCCTAGGAGCGTCTTCGATTGTCTCAGTCCTTCGAGATCATTCCAGTACTTGGATTTTTCGCTATCCATTTTTTTCCTTAGTTTTTCTAAGATTGTACTACTGCTGATTCGACAGGATGGTTCTGGTTCCAGGTATGGGGTTTCAGCTACTTCTTTTGCCAGCTTGTCTTATTTTCATTATTTTTTTGGCAAGTTTTTTAATTGTAGAGTTATAATTTTTGTTACTTTTTTTTCTTCATGTTTAATCCTTTTTTTAATATATTTTTTTATTATATTCTCTTCTTTGAAAACCTGCTTCCTGAGATCATGCAAATCATAATGTTTCTGCTGCAAAACACCAAATGATATTTGTTTTATTGATAAGATACGCTTACTGTGATTAATATACACATTTACAATTAAAATTTCTAGGTTTTCTATGATTGGTTTGAAATTTACTTAGAGTTACTTGGGTTTCGTTGTTAGGTTAGGTTTTTTCTTCTTGAAAACATACGTATAATTTTGTTTCAAAATTGTATGTGTATATTCTGCCCTATTCTATCTCTACCTGCTCTTTGGTTTACATGCATCTATTTCGTTTTTTCTTCATGGATGTTGAGTCCCACCTTTTTTGTTTCCTTTTCTATTTGAACAAACAGTTCCTTGGTTTTTGTTTTGCTATTTCATACGGTATCGATGTCGTCTGCATGTGCTAGGATCATTTCGTAGCCCTGGCTTAAGAACACTGCCAGTTTTATGTTAGCCTCTTTGATAGCCATATTCAACACTATGTTTAAAAATAGAGGCGATTACCTTGTTTTAAATCGTTGGTAATAGAGAATGTTTCCCTAGTGTGTTTACAGATTCTGACTTTCCCCGTTAAATTTTGTATACATATTTCTGTCATATTAATAATCTTCTTTGACACGCCAACGCATTCCATAGATGCATACGCTATCTCTTACGATGCTATCATAAGCTTGGCGCAAATCTACAATCGTACGTCTTTGTTAAATTCCCAGCTCTTATCCAGAAGCAGTCTGATAGTGAATATCTGGTCTATTGTCGATCTTTTTGGTCGAAAGCCACACTGGCAGTCCCCAAGTTTCTCTTCTGCATATGGGGCTATTCTAGTTCTTTGCACCTTGTAGGCCACATTTAACAGCGTTATTCCCCTTTATTATGAATTGGGATAATTATCCCTACGTTCCATTCATTCGGAAGTTCTTGTGATTCCCATATTTTTTCTACTAAATTTTGTATCATTTCATGTAGTTGGTCACCGCCATATTTTATTAGTTTCGATGGTATTTTGTCGCTTCCCGGCACTTTACTGTTGGTCACTTGCTTTTTTGACCTCCGCTAGTGATGGGTTCTCTACTTCTTCGTCTGCTCTCTGATACCTATTATCAGCTACAAAAGCTGTGCATTCCATATTCAACATTATTACCTTTTTTTAATATGATTGTTTCCTTGAGCGGATTCGGACATTTAAATTGTATTTTTGATACTCACGCCTTATTACCCGATAGGTCTTATTACCTGCATCTACCTTAAAGCGCTGAAAATCTTATCCAGTGTAAGTCGCAATTAACAAATCCTCCAATAAGCTTTATTCTGGTATCATGCAACGCTCGATTATGTAGGTTTTAGTTGTGTTATTCTTGTTCTTTAAAAAAAAGCGATTATTGTTTTGGGCTTAAACTTATTAACGTTTAGGGCGCTGCTTTTTCATTTACTTTGTCAGTTATAACGATCTAATTAATAGTTTTGAATTATGGCTGAAACTTATCCAATCTAGTTTTAGTTTAGTAACTCGGGTGGACCTTTCCAAATAAATTTGGAAGTAATTTATATTTTAAAAAATCAAAGAGGCTAAACATATAAGACTCAGATTATTTGAAGTACCAACAAAGGAATGAGAAATATTAATCACGACTAGAAAATGTAATTAGTAATTCTGCACCACCGCTTACGGCGAATTTTTGAACTACAACTCTTAAACTAAGTAATTCTCACCGATAAAGGCATAGTAAAAATAGTTTGGTTAAATTATTCACAATGCAAAACGATCAAATAGATCTTGTTTACAACTAGCATAACCGCGGGTCTGCTGTTTTTTTTTTCATTCAAAAATATTTGTCTGTTCTAAAAACTTCTGGAAAGACTCTCTGCAACGTCAAACTAGTACATTTTGCCTCTATGGTGCATTAAAAATTTAAAGATATACCTACATATTTGTCATATTCTGTCGATTAAACTATTTTTTAATTGTACTATTACTTAAGAAAAACTTGTGGTCACTTTAAACAGATAAACATTTCAGCTGTGCTGCAGTGTGAATCAATTGTTAAAACTAAATACCAGAAATTTTAAGTAACTTTGTTTTGTGACTCAAATATATCGTTGATTAGTTAGTTGGCAAATAAACATTTACTTATTACCAACACCAATGTTGTTATATTAATAAATTCCACTGCTATTCTGTAGGAGGTTATAACCAAGCTTCTTACAATTCAGGATCTAGTAGCTACTGGCGAAGAATGAAACGCTACAGTAAGGACAGCAGTAGCAATGATAAAAAAGAAAAAAATCAGGTATTTTTGTCCCTTTTATTATAATCTTTTTTAACTTTATTTTTTCTTTACATAAATATTTGACAAATAATTTGTTTATAGTGTCAAAGTCAATGTGTATATGGTCGCATGGATCTGGTAAGTATCTTATAGCAGTATAGCTTAAAATTTGGATCCATACAATTTACAGTTTGTTTTTAGTTAGATGAAGATTTACTACCTTCAGAGACATTAGTTATTAAATGGATTCAAGATCATATACCAAATGATGATTTAAAAAGGATTAAAACTTTAAGAGAAATAAGAAAATGTTTCTCTCGAATGTCTACAACAGGTACTGAATTAAAAATATCGTGTTAGAATTTGATTTTTTGATCAATTTTACTTTTTAAACTTGTTTTTAGTTTAATTTTTTTTTGTTTTTAGCTATTGATGATCCATGCGAATATGCAGACGAACTGTCCAAGTGTTTAAACTTAAACATTTTTTAAACTAATTGAAAATATTAATACTTATTTTACGCACCTGTGTTTATTATTCGTTCTAATTCAAATAATAAGTAGATTACTCTAAATTATTTATTTTATTTTAGTTTGTAATACATACTCTCCCTACAATTATTTCTTGTAGTTTAATTTCATAAACTGCACAGCTATTAAGACAAATGTGATATAATTGATAGGACATGAAAGTTGACTGAAACTATCAAATATGTTTTATAGTTATTTATGTATCAAGGGAGTTATCAGGATGTTAATTACCGAGGGCAACAGGTTGCAATCTCGAGGGACGCTAGTCCCGAGGGATTGTTAAGTTGCACGAGGTTATTAACATCCAATAACTCACGTGGTAGATAAATGTTTTTATTTCATACTAATTAAATGTGAAAACCAAAATTTGCTGGTTTTTAAAATTAAACCAACGTTGTTTAATAATTAAGTAGGCATGATTACCATGGATATATCAACTGACAAATTTGTAAATAAAAATTTATCAAATTTATTAATTTGTGAAAATGAATGAAAACCTGGAGAAAAGTGAGATTTCAGGCGATTTATTACAAAAAGCTGAGAAAGCTCGTGCCGTACTACTACCGACAAAGTCAGAACCGAAGTATAAAAATGAATATGACAAGTTTCTACAGTGGCTGAAAGTTAACCGTATTGAAAACAAAAATATAACTGAAACCATAATGTTGGCGTACTTTCAAGACATGATATGTGTTTATTCTTCCA
Source organism: Altica lythri (assembly GCA_964028335.1). Lineage (NCBI taxonomy): Eukaryota > Metazoa > Arthropoda > Insecta > Coleoptera > Chrysomelidae > Altica > Altica lythri. The sequence goes on from OZ034801.1 coordinate 63,046,950, forward strand.
CGTTCTAGCATAAGTGATATTGATTTACTTTTATTACAGTCTGAATCGTACAGTCCTAATTCCCTGTGGACTAAGTGGTCCATGGAAAATTCGACAATTGTCGGTTTATTTTTGTAAATACATTAGAGGGAGTTAAGGATTTATAATTGCTTAGTATAACTACCAAGGGAGTTATGAACATGTTTATAGTTACGGTAACTAAGGATTTATTTGTTTATAATGTATTAGTATAAAATAAAATATTTTAAATACAATTTATCAAAGTACACTTAGTCATTGAAAGGGACCACTATACTTGAGCTCATATGTCGTCACATTATCATGTTTTTATGGTAATATCACGCTTATAAACACACTGCTATCACGTATGTATGGGTACATAATAAAAATAAAACGGAGTATATGTACAGGAATGTACACGATATAAATAAAATAATGATGTAATTGCGTTTGGAATATTAGCTGCTCGTTAGAGATGTTTCCCGAGATTTACAATCCGATTTTGGTGACAAAATTTTGCTTACATCGTATTGCATGCATCATAACATGTTGTACAGAATAATATTCGCAACCAAATGGGTCATTTTCGAACTCAAGTTATAGCTGAGAGATGCCTTGTAATGTAATTACTACCCTTGGCTAGCTCCAGGGTTCGTGGCTTCCTTCTGGTTTTCTTTAACTCCCCCCAAACAAATATAAAAGGGCGCCAAATTACTGACAAGCAAATAAAAGATGTTAAATCAGTGTTAATCGTTTATTGCCAAAAATTAATAATTAAAGTTAATAAAGATTGATTAGAGATTAACTAATTTCTTATCTTTTTGTATCCAACTTCGGAAGACGTCTGAAAGCCAGAATAAAGATGCGGTTGGTAAGATGTCTTCTTAAATTTAATGGTTCTGCAGATGTGGTTGGCAAGATGTTTTTCTTAAACTTGAATGATCTACAGATGTTGATGGCAAGATGTTTTCATAAAATGAATGATCTACAGATGTTGATGGCAAGATGTTTTCATAAAAATGAATGATCTACAGATGTTGATGGCAAGATGTTTTCTTAAATTGGGTAACTGTTAAAACCTGCTTACAAAGCTTCTCTCCAAAAAATTGCTATTTATAACAGCCCTATCTTGGGACCCTTCAAAAATTTGGCAATGGCCCTATGAATAAAAATTCACACCGTCAAACTTCCATCTCATTAAACCTTATTTTCGATTACAATCAACCAAAGTTTCTCCAAGTTCGAGAATAGAAAAAAGTTAATCACTTTATCTGTTTACATATTTTTAACACAATAAAAACTGATTTAAACAATGATTGTAATCGAAATAATTTAAAAGATATAATTATTATAATCAATAAAATATATTCACCAAGTTTTTGACTATTAATAAAATTTTTAAACAATTTTAACTTTTACTCACCAAATGAAGGGAGAAGAAATAAGAAGAGAACTGCTGGCTATGAAGCACAAAATTGTAAAGAAATTAAAAATACCGACTCTCTTTACGGGTGAACAAAGGCTCCCCGCTTATACGGAAATCAAGACCGCGCCGACTCCCAGAATCGTCGCAGAATCGAAAAGTAAAATAGACGAGAAATTGAAGAAATAATATATTATTAGGCCAGGCCAAACAAATAACGATGTAATCGTTACAGCCTCTTGAAATATGGTATGATTTATACCAAAATCGGTATATTCAGGTTTCTGGGGTTGCTGATTACGAATCCAAATTCAAAAATTCAACCGATTCAGACCAAAATCGATATGTAGGGGAATTGATTCACTGATTACGAACCCTAAGTAAGATTTGCAAAATTTAACATAGCAGATTGAAGAGGGTGTACCGCATTTAAAAAATTGATTCAAATTCGGTCCTCTATTTTGGATTTTGTATCTTACTTAGATTTGTAATCAGCTACCCAAAAAAAACCTATAAGTATACCGATTTTAGTATGAATCGTTTGAGTTTTTTAAATTCGGACTGCCATCTCTCAAATTCGTAATCAGGGACCCCACACCAATTTTAGTCAAATCAGTTGATATTTTTAAAATTTGCATTTTTTATCTGATTTGAGCAGTCATTTTGATTTTCACTTTGCGATTGATACTGTCTTTTATTTTTTTATACACAAAAGTTATAGAAATTCACGACATTTTATTTAAACACACAGTATAATATTAAATCCCAATTACCGACAATATGTTTTGTATACGTAATGTATCTATCCGCAAGAGAATTGTATCAGTAAGTATATAAAGACGAATCATCAAATTCGCTTTAATTTATCTGATCACCTTGATATTTTATTTTATTTGAATTTAATGCTACTTTGCATCTGCTTTCTTCAATTGTTCTTTTCAGAAGAGTTGAGGAGCGAATCCATCAGTCTCTTCCTCTTCTAAAAAAATACATAGATTTAGGTTTGCGAATCCATTCAACCTTACAGGACACACCGGTGGATCTAAGGAAGATCCCGAAAGATATGAATAAAAAGTTCCCTGATTTCTCTGCTTAAGTAGTTTATAAATCTTGCAGAGTATTGCATATCAAAAAAAAAATTCTTAAGATAACGATGCTGTTTTAGTCGACGAAAATGATAAGTTCTGAACATGATCTTGAAGATTCTCTGGTGAGAAGGAAGTTAAACCAGTTGAACTTATAGAGATGTTGAATGGTATTAAAGATAAATTTAATAGTCTAACTAATAGATCCTTTTCGTGTGAGTATTCTTACAGTTGTTCGTGGTTCGTGGAGCATTCATAAAGTTCCCAAGATATTTTGCACTTCATATAGAATGGCATACACAGCTAAAATGTTAAAAGCTTCTCGAGGAGTTTTGGCAACTGCAATTAAATCATCAGGTAAAACTTTACCTAAAGCAACAGTTGAAAAGTAATACAGTTTTATGAAAAATATCAGTATTCTACCAAACACAAAACTTACAGTAACTATGAAAATTAATAAAAGTAAAAGGAAGGAACAAAAAAGTTCAAATTAAGGGCTCGTAATATGCTCAAAAATTTTGTTTTCCTATAAATTACAAGATTTTCAGGTGGGACTTGAAGAAAGAAAATGTTACCCAAAAATGAAGCACCCTATATATATATATATATATATATATATACGTATTATATATATGAAAATGAAAAGTAAAAAGGCATTTAGTATTTTACAAAAAAACTTGTAATATTGACTGTTTCTATTTAATAAGACTATCAGATTTATAAAAATATTAACGTTGTACCTACAAATTGAGAAGTGAATGGTAAAATGAATTATATCATTGTCTATAATAAAAATTATAAATAATTCAAAAAAAACGAAATTCCGTATATATTTTGGCTCTAAAATTATGATTTCCTTAAAAAGTTGCCGTTCCCCAAACCATGCTGCTATGCGGAAATCCATCACTGATGTTTAAATATTCTCTGTAACTTCTTTGTGGCATAATTGCATATATTTAATTGGGGAACTTTTGCCACTAAAAACAAACTAATAAAAAATATAAATCAATATTTCGAAAATGACCCTTGCTTATTAATCCTGATAGATATGTCAAAATTGTCAAGGGTCGTTTTTTCAAAACTGAAAATGCCTAACAAAAATGAAAATAATTTTCTTAATAATTCTTAGCTTTCGACAACGAGATCGGTTGTCGTTTTCAAAGATAAAAAATTCTAACATATACTTTTTAATGCAAAGCTTGGTTTATAACTTTTTTGATTTGTTTTTTGGGTTCATTAGATATATAGATTATCAAATCCTTCTTTGTAAGGTGGTTAGCCAAGATCTAGATAAAGTAAAATTGGAAATACATTCATTTTTAGTAAACTATTATTTTTGAGATAACTCTCAACGTATTTTTAAAATTTAGAAATTATACAAACAAGAAATTATTAAACTGACATTAAGGAGAAATTGAAAAAATGTCACATCCAGTGGGACTCGAACCCACCATCACTGCCTTATACGCAGGCATGCTTTAACCACTTAAGCTATTGGATGCTCAAGTGGTTAGGAAGCGAAACATTATAATGAATTCAAATTCCGTCAGTGATGGTGGGTTCGAGTCCCACTGGATGTGACATTTTTTCAATTTCTCCTTAATGTCAGTTTAATAATTTCTTGTTTGTATAATTTCTAAATTTCAAAAATACGTTGAGAGTTATCTCAAAAATAATAGTTTACTAAAAATCAATGGTTCCGGTCTCCTAACCGAATAAAAATATAAGACAGGGCACAAATAAAGTGACTTAGAGTTTGATGTTTTAATTGTCGATTTGACAAATCTTCTCTCTCATTAACGTCATGTACCATGTGCTTAAGGAGGAAGTGAGTGAATGTCATATCTGACGGAATTTGAATTCATTATAACGTTTTGCTTCCTAATCACTTGAGCATCCAATAGCTTAAGTGGTTAAAGCATGCCTGCGTATAAGGCAGTGATGGTGGGTTCGAGTCCCACTGGATGTGACATTTTTTCAATTTTTGAAATTTAGAAATTAAACAAACAAGAAATTATTAAACTGACATTAAGGAGAAATTGAAAAAATGTCACATCCAGTGGGACTCGAACCCACCATCACTGCCTTATACGCAGGCACGCTTTAACCACTTAAGCTATTGGATGATCAAGTGGTTAGGAAGCGAAACGTTATAATGAATTCAAATCCCATCAGATATGACATTCACTCACTTCCTCCTTAAGCACATGTTACATGACGTTAATGAGAGAGAAGTTTTGTCAAATCGACAATTGATACATCAAACTCTAGTCACTTTATTTGTGCCCTGTCTTATATTTTTATTTGGTTAGGAGACCGGAACCATTGATTTTTAGTAAACTATTATTTTTGAGATAACTCTCAACGTATTTTTGAAATTTAGAAATTAAACAAACAAGAAATTATTAAACTGACATTAAGGAGAAATTGAAAAAATGTCACATCCAGTGGGACTCGAACCCACCATCACTGCCTTATACGCAGGCACGCTTTAACCACTTAAGCTATTGGATGATCAAGTGGTTAGGAAGCGAAACGTTATAATGAATTCAAATCCCATCAGATATGACATTCACTCACTTCCTCCTTAAGCACATGTTACATGACGTTAATGAGAGAGAAGTTTTGTCAAATCGACAATTGATACATCAAACTCTAGTCACTTTATTTGTGCCCTGTCTTATATTTTTATTTGGTTAGGAGACCGGAACCATTGATTTTTAGTAAACTATTATTTTTGAGATAACTCTCAACGTATTTTTGAAATTTAGAAATTAAACAAACAAGAAATTATTAAACTGACATTAAGGAGAAATTGAAAAAATGTCACATCCAGTGGGACTCGAACCCACCATCACTGCCTTATACGCAGGCACGCTTTAACCACTTAAGCTATTGGATGATCAAGTGGTTAGGAAGCGAAACGTTATAATGAATTCAAATCCCATCAGATATGACATTCACTCACTTCCTCCTTAAGCACATGTTACATGACGTTAATGAGAGAGAAGTTTTGTCAAATCGACAATTGATACATCAAACTCTAGTCACTTTATTTGTGCCCTGTCTTATATTTTTATTTGGTTAGGAGACCGGAACCATTGATTTTTAGTAAACTATTATTTTTGAGATAACTCTCAACGTATTTTTGAAATTTAGAAATTAAACAAACAAGAAATTATTAAACTGACATTAAGGAGAAATTGAAAAAATGTCACATCCAGTGGGACTCGAACCCACCATCACTGCCTTATACGCAGGCACGCTTTAACCACTTAAGCTATTGGATGATCAAGTGGTTAGGAAGCGAAACGTTATAATGAATTCAAATCCCATCAGATATGACATTCACTCACTTCCTCCTTAAGCACATGTTACATGACGTTAATGAGAGAGAAGTTTTGTCAAATCGACAATTGATACATCAAACTCTAGTCACTTTATTTGTGCCCTGTCTTATATTTTTATTTGGTTAGGAGACCGGAACCATTGATTTTTAGTAAACTATTATTTTTGAGATAACTCTCAACGTATTTTTGAAATTTAGAAATTAAACAAACAAGAAATTATTAAACTGACATTAAGGAGAAATTGAAAAAATGTCACATCCAGTGGGACTCGAACCCACCATCACTGCCTTATACGCAGGCACGCTTTAACCACTTAAGCTATTGGATGATCAAGTGGTTAGGAAGCGAAACGTTATAATGAATTCAAATCCCATCAGATATGACATTCACTCACTTCCTCCTTAAGCACATGTTACATGACGTTAATGAGAGAGAAGTTTTGTCAAATCGACAATTGATACATCAAACTCTAGTCACTTTATTTGTGCCCTGTCTTATATTTTTATTTGGTTAGGAGACCGGAACCATTGATTTTTAGTAAACTATTATTTTTGAGATAACTCTCAACGTATTTTTGAAATTTAGAAATTAAACAAACAAGAAATTATTAAACTGACATTAAGGAGAAATTGAAAAAATGTCACATCCAGTGGGACTCGAACCCACCATCACTGCCTTATACGCAGGCACGCTTTAACCACTTAAGCTATTGGATGATCAAGTGGTTAGGAAGCGAAACGTTATAATGAATTCAAATCCCATCAGATATGACATTCACTCACTTCCTCCTTAAGCACATGTTACATGACGTTAATGAGAGAGAAGTTTTGTCAAATCGACAATTGATACATCAAACTCTAGTCACTTTATTTGTGCCCTGTCTTATATTTTTATTTGGTTAGGAGACCGGAACCATTGATTTTTAGTAAACTATTATTTTTGAGATAACTCTCAACGTATTTTTGAAATTTAGAAATTAAACAAACAAGAAATTATTAAACTGACATTAAGGAGAAATTGAAAAAATGTCACATCCAGTGGGACTCGAACCCACCATCACTGCCTTATACGCAGGCACGCTTTAACCACTTAAGCTATTGGATGATCAAGTGGTTAGGAAGCGAAACGTTATAATGAATTCAAATCCCATCAGATATGACATTCACTCACTTCCTCCTTAAGCACATGTTACATGACGTTAATGAGAGAGAAGTTTTGTCAAATCGACAATTGATACATCAAACTCTAGTCACTTTATTTGTGCCCTGTCTTATATTTTTATTTGGTTAGGAGACCGGAACCATTGATTTTTAGTAAACTATTATTTTTGAGATAACTCTCAACGTATTTTTGAAATTTAGAAATTAAACAAACAAGAAATTATTAAACTGACATTAAGGAGAAATTGAAAAAATGTCACATCCAGTGGGACTCGAACCCACCATCACTGCCTTATACGCAGGCACGCTTTAACCACTTAAGCTATTGGATGATCAAGTGGTTAGGAAGCGAAACGTTATAATGAATTCAAATCCCATCAGATATGACATTCACTCACTTCCTCCTTAAGCACATGTTACATGACGTTAATGAGAGAGAAGTTTTGTCAAATCGACAATTGATACATCAAACTCTAGTCACTTTATTTGTGCCCTGTCTTATATTTTTATTTGGTTAGGAGACCGGAACCATTGATTTTTAGTAAACTATTATTTTTGAGATAACTCTCAACGTATTTTTGAAATTTAGAAATTAAACAAACAAGAAATTATTAAACTGACATTAAGGAGAAATTGAAAAAATGTCACATCCAGTGGGACTCGAACCCACCATCACTGCCTTATACGCAGGCACGCTTTAACCACTTAAGCTATTGGATGATCAAGTGGTTAGGAAGCGAAACGTTATAATGAATTCAAATCCCATCAGATATGACATTCACTCACTTCCTCCTTAAGCACATGTTACATGACGTTAATGAGAGAGAAGTTTTGTCAAATCGACAATTGATACATCAAACTCTAGTCACTTTATTTGTGCCCTGTCTTATATTTTTATTTGGTTAGGAGACCGGAACCATTGATTTTTAGTAAACTATTATTTTTGAGATAACTCTCAACGTATTTTTGAAATTTAGAAATTAAACAAACAAGAAATTATTAAACTGACATTAAGGAGAAATTGAAAAAATGTCACATCCAGTGGGACTCGAACCCACCATCACTGCCTTATACGCAGGCACGCTTTAACCACTTAAGCTATTGGATGATCAAGTGGTTAGGAAGCGAAACGTTATAATGAATTCAAATCCCATCAGATATGACATTCACTCACTTCCTCCTTAAGCACATGTTACATGACGTTAATGAGAGAGAAGTTTTGTCAAATCGACAATTGATACATCAAACTCTAGTCACTTTATTTGTGCCCTGTCTTATATTTTTATTTGGTTAGGAGACCGGAACCATTGATTTTTAGTAAACTATTATTTTTGAGATAACTCTCAACGTATTTTTGAAATTTAGAAATTAAACAAACAAGAAATTATTAAACTGACATTAAGGAGAAATTGAAAAAATGTCACAAACAGTGGGACTCGAACCCACCATCACTGCCTTATACGCAGGCACGCTTTAACCACTTAAGCTATTGGATGATCAAGTGGTTAGGAAGCGAAACGTTATAATGAATTCAAATCCCATCAGATATGACATTCACTCACTTCCTCCTTAAGCACATGTTACATGACGTTAATGAGAGAGAAGTTTTGTCAAATCGACAATTGATACATCAAACTCTAGTCACTTTATTTGTGCCCTGTCTTATATTTTTATTTGGTTAGGAGACCGGAACCATTGATTTTTAGTAAACTATTATTTTTGAGATAACTCTCAACGTATTTTTGAAATTTAGAAATTAAACAAACTGCGTATAAGCCAGTGATGGTGGGTTCGAGTCCCACTGGATGTGACATTTTTTCAATTTCTCCTTAATGTCAGTTTAATAATTTCTTGTTTGTTTAATTTCTAAATTTCAAAAATACGTTGAGAGTTATCTCAAAAATAATAGTTTACTAAAAATCAATGGTTCCGGTCTCCTAACCAAATAAAAATATAAGACAGGGCACAAATAAAGTGACTAGAGTTTGATGTATCAATTGTCGATTTGACAAAACTTCTCTCTCATTAACGTCATGTAACATGTGCTTAAGGAGGAAGTGAGTGAATGTCATATCTGATGGGATTTGAATTCATTATAACGTTTCGCTTCCTAACCACTTGATCATCCAATAGCTTAAGTGGTTAAAGCGTGCCTGCGTATAAGGCAGTGATGGTGGGTTCGAGTCCCACTGGATGTGACATTTTTTCAATTTCTCCTTAATGTCAGTTTAATAATTTCTTGTTTGTTTAATTTCTAAATTTCAAAAATACGTTGAGAGTTATCTCAAAAATAATAGTTTACTAAAAATCAATGGTTCCGGTCTCCTAACCAAATAAAAATATAAGACAGGGCACAAATAAAGTGACTAGAGTTTGATGTATCAATTGTCGATTTGACAAAACTTCTCTCTCATTAACGTCATGTAACATGTGCTTAAGGAGGAAGTGAGTGAATGTCATATCTGATGGGATTTGAATTCATTATAACGTTTCGCTTCCTAACCACTTGATCATCCAATAGCTTAAGTGGTTAAAGCGTGCCTGCGTATAAGGCAGTGATGGTGGGTTCGAGTCCCACTGTTTGTGACATTTTTTCAATTTCTCCTTAATGTCAGTTTAATAATTTCTTGTTTGTTTAATTTCTAAATTTCAAAAATACGTTGAGAGTTATCTCAAAAATAATAGTTTACTAAAAATCAATGGTTCCGGTCTCCTAACCAAATAAAAATATAAGACAGGGCACAAATAAAGTGACTAGAGTTTGATGTATCAATAGTCGATTTGACAAAACTTCTCTCTCATTAACGTCATGTAACATGTGCTTAAGGAGGAAGTGAGTGAATGTCATATCTGATGGGATTTGAATTCATTATAACGTTTCGCTTCCTAACCACTTGATCATCCAATAGCTTAAGTGGTTAAAGCGTGCCTGCGTATAAGGCAGTGATGGTGGGTTCGAGTCCCACTGGATGTGACATTTTTTCAATTTCTCCTTAATGTCAGTTTAATAATTTCTTGTTTGTTTAATTTCTAAATTTCAAAAATACGTTGAGAGTTATCTCAAAAATAATAGTTTACTAAAAATTTTTTCAATTTCTCCTTAATGTCAGTTTAACAATTTCTTGTTTGTATAATTTCTTAATTTCAAAAATACATTCATTTTTATTTAATAAAATGTGTTGTAACCCTAATTTACCCTAGGTTAGATCCTGGGTTCGTGGCTTCCCTCTGAGTTTTATCAATTTTCCCCAAACAATTAATTCTGGGGCCATAGTACAGACAAACAAATAATACGCAAAAAATCAGTTTAAGATGATTTATTAAATCAAGATTTCAAGAATTTTATTAAAATATTTGAAATAAATAATTAATTAATTCTCTTATCTTTAGTTTTTCAGGACTTCTTTTCCGGAGGAGTTTTGAATATTCTCTTCAGGATTTCATTCATTCAAATAATTCTGGGATGGTACGGCTTTCTCTTATATAAATCTTCTCAATCCCGGGAAGATAGGTTTTTGTCTTCGTACGATTTTCAATTACAGCAACAAAATGGCGGACGGCTTGTCACGTTCTCAAATTTATTAGATATTCCTCTAATAGGGCCCTTCTGGATTAGGCAATAATCCTAATAATGAAATTATAATCAAAACTCCAACCTTTAATAATTTACATTCAAGTAAATTCGCTATCTGGTTCTCCATATTATCGAGAAAAAATTAATTATATTCACATGTTTATATATTTTATGATCACAAAAAACTGACCTTTACGATAGCAATTTACTTGAAATAATGTGTTAGTAATAAATTAGAATAACAAATACACCGCAATTTGGACAATTTAATAAAAATAAAATTTAAAACTGAAGCTAAAGAATAACATACTATTTGAAGGGCACCGGTCAGATGAAGGATCAGCGAATAAATGAACGAACAGATATAATATACGAATAAGGAAACCGACAGATAACCGATCGATTCGTTCCCACTTAATAATAGGGACGGATGTAAATGGGGCGCGAAAATAATCCCTTTACCTGTAAATGTAAAATTATTGTTGATCCTAACTTGTAAACTGGGCGCATGACCTTTCTTAAGCGGCTTCCAGGTAATTTTTTAAAATCTTAAATAATCTTTATCATTAGAAAGCGTGTTTAATAATATAATTTATTTTTAATTTGTTTACTTGCTTAGGTCAAAAGCCCTTATATTTTAGTTTATTTCTTCTTTTGAAAGCAGATAGATCTAAGTAAAAAATGTCGGTGTCAGTGATTAAAGGTGAACGTGGAAAGGATTTGATTTTATATGAAAATTTTACGTTTTCAAAAGACAGAGTGTTAAAAAGTGGTGAGACATCGTGGAGATGTAGGCAAAAAAAGGCTGCATTGTAAAGCTAAACTTTACACTCTTGGTCCCGAGAACCTTATTTCTACAAAGGATAATGTTCACAATCATGAATCAGATGAGCAAAAGGTTAGCAGAAAATGTATTACAAATATTTGTAAAAGGAAGGCCGAAGAAGATGTTACTGAAAGACCTTCAAAAATTATTTGTAAGGCATTAACATCTCATTTGCCATCATCTCTCACAACTACTGATGTTAGTTATAGTATAACTAGACCCACTTGGATAGGAATTATTTTTACGATTTTACCAGGGGAAACTCAAAAGAACGTCATTATATGAACGAACCTAGTAAAATATCTATTTAATGTTGCTTTTAACTTCCCGACTCACACATGTACGCCCATGAAGAGAATTCTTGGAAATTCGAAAAGAGCGTTGACCACGCCTATTCAAGTGGTTTTGGATAAACTATACATAAGAAGAAATATTTATAACTGTCGTCGCAAGATACTACCAGGTCCGCTACCTAAAAATATAGAAGAAGTGCACGGAGCTCTCAGTGCATATAGGGAAATATTAACAAATAAAGGTGAACGTTTTTTGTTTATTAACAACCTAGAAAATAATATTATTGTGTTTACATGTGAAACAAGTATTTTAACGAAGATAAATACACTGTATGTGGATGGAACATTTTCTTTTTGTACAAAGTTTTTTTGTCAATTCTTTACAATTCATGGACTCCAGAATGGACACTATGTTCCTTTAGTTTTTTGTTTATTACCGAGTAAGACTACTAAATGTTACAAAGAGTGCTTTTTTTTACTAAAATCTAAAATCTATGAAAAGTATGGTCTTTTGTTTAATCCAAGACAAGTTTCTGTTGATTTTGAAAAGGCCATACATGTAGCATTACTTTATATTTGGCCTGATGTTGAAATTAGTGGTTGTCGATTTCACTTACACCAAGCATGGTATAGAAAAATAAAGGAAATCGGATTGAGTTCTGATTATGAATCAAAAACTGAAATCGGCATCTGGCTTAAAAACACTATGGGGCTGACTTATTTGAATCCAAATGAAGTACAAGACTGTTTTGTATTCGATTTGATGTCTTATAAACCACACAATAAAGTTTTGGACAAATATTGTGATTATTTGTTAGAAACATATATAGGGGAAAACGCAACATTTCCACCGTCTGTGTGGGCGGAAGAAATTGCTTCGGTTACGAGAACAACTAATTGTTGTGAGTCGTTTCATGCAAAGTTTAATTCCTCTTTTTATTCATCACATCCTTCTATATATATATTTCTTGAAAAGTTAAAAGAAATTCAAATTGAAACATATATCAAAATACAAAGTTTAAATGAAACTGCTATATTGAAAGACAAAAATGTAAAAGCTAAGTTGGCTTCACTTCATAATCTTGTTAATAAATATAAGTTACGAGAAATAAATAGACTGCATTACCTAAAATGTACTTCTTATTTATAATGTATTAATAAACTACATACTGTAAAATGAAAAATTTGTGTTTTTTTAATAGATACTCGAATAACGCACACAAACTACAAAGAACCTCAAATGTACTTTCGAAGTAATAAAAGAAATAAGAATTTTAAAACAATCTCATGCAAAATATAGTAACTTGTTTAAATATTATACTATTCAATTATGAAAAACCCGTACAAGAACAATTTAAGCTTGCGCCCCATTTACCTATAGGATTAAACTGACTCTAAAATCCTCGCGCCCAGTTTACATGTCCGTATTATGAAGCAGGTAAACTTCGCGCCCAGTTTACCACCACCGAATAATAGTAATCGGGCGCAAAATCATAAAATAAATATTTATCCATAGTCAGGTGGATTTCGGCACAAAACGGACCCTGACCGTTACAGTGTGCTGTTTCTTTTTATAGAATTTTCTTCTTTGCATAAAATTTTTGTGTCATCCCACCTTATTTCGTGATTCAGAAAATTTACAGCATGTTCACAAATCTTAGATGTATCTATATCTCCTTTTCTTATATATTTTCTGTGTTCATTGAAGCGAACTTCAGGAGGTCTTCCTGATTCCTCAATGTAGACGTTACCTTGCCACAATCACATATATTATATGGTATAGTCCATTTCACCGTTTTTAGCCGATGACAGAAATCATACTCGAAGTAAATTTAGAGTTACATCTCTCTCAGATACAGGCAAGTTAGAAATTTAAATGAGGACGTTTGTTTTTTAATACAACACTTACGTAACTGCATCTTGTTTCACCGGTAGATAAAAAGTATTCAATACGGAAGTCTTGACTTAATTCACATTCCTAGTAACCTTCATGTACGGCTCGTTGTTGAAGGGTTGAATTTAATAATTATTAATGTCATATTTTTGTAGATGTCAAACCACACTGATAGTTTCAGAAACTTACTACCTTATTTAGACAAAAAAAACTCTCCGCCATTGGTAACTTGGATGACAGTTTAATCTTATTTCAGTGGTTTCTAATATCAAATCGGCCAAAAACGGTGAAATGGACTATATACTATACTTATACACAATTTTTTGTGTTTTTGATCAAAATGAATTGGTTTTGTTTTGAATAAAAGTGATCTAATTGTATTATACCTTTGAAAAATTGTTCTAATATTAAAAGCATTACCATTTTTTTTATTTTTTTCAGAAATACCTTTTATATATCGAACTTTTGTCGTTTTAAAATTTTGTTATCCAATCTCTGAGTTTTCCATTTTATTTTTTATTTTTTTTTTTTTTTGAAAACGTTTATTTATCTTAAAACAAATGATAACAACAATTTTTAACATTTCTCAAATCAGTGCATTAGAGCTCTGGTCTCGAGATGAAAAACATAAAGGTACAATAGCACTATCTATGGTACATACCTATAAGTAACCTACTTACGTTATTAAATGAGCATACTTTTACAAATCTTAAAAAGGTATGAAAAATAAGAAAAATAACTAGTGATTCAAATATAACTTTAGCTTTTTGACAAATACATTATAGGATTTATTCCTAATATCTAGTGGCAAATTATTAAACGTTCTAGAAGCTAAGTTTAAGGGATTGTTCAAACCTATATTAGTCCTATTGTTATCAATGTAAATATTAGCTAACTTATTTTCTAGCACCCTATAAATTAACTTGGACTGTTCAAGTTTTAAAACATTTTGTATATTTATAACATTCAATTCCATGTAAAGGTCATTTGTGTGATAAAGAAATGGATATTTAAACAAAATTTTTAATATTTTGTTTTGACCTATTTGAATATATATGTCAAGCGATTAATTCCGTGACAAAATCCGAAGTTTAATGATAAGTTCCAGGACATTAGGTAAGTTCCGGGACTGGCTGGAACTTTTATAGGTTAAATGATCATTTCCGGGACTTTCGGCCTGTCCCGGAACTTACTTTTAAAAGTTCCAGGACATCATTTTTGATAAAGAATTAAAAAGTTTATGAAGGCTGGTCAAATATACTCTTAAAATTTTTATAATTAAAGTGTAATTGTTTGATTCTTTATTTTTCTTATAATGTAGTAGTTTTGAACCCATGACTTAACCCAGGTAGTTATCAAAATTTTAGAAATGAGTAACAAAAAAACCTAATAATCAATTCTTATAAATCCACATTAATTCTGGGGCAAAAACTGATATTAAAAATATGAAAAATTCAGAGATATGAGATAAATTTCTGATTATTTAAGATCAGAAAAATACAAAATGAATTAAATAAAAAACATTATTAGATAAGCAAAGATTAATATTTTCCAATATCATCTCTTTTTTTTAATATATAATGATAAAATATTCTTCATATAAAATTACACGTGGCTTGCATCTCTACTTTTTGAGAGTTGTGCCGAGATGGCTTTTATTTTTCGCCGTGGCGGTCTGGGGCTACTTACTGATGATTGTTGGTATCATTTTAATCTTTAAAAGTATTTTAAACAATAGTAGTAAACAGTAAGCAGGCAAACTCACAACACACATTTATTACTAGTTGTAGGTAAGCGAAACGCGACTATTTATTTTTTTCAGGCCGCAACCAAAACGTACCAAATTTTAATGTCAGGCGAAACGGGAACAGGCAAAACGGGAATCTACAAAACAAACTATTATGTTTAAAATATTCATAAAGCTAAAAACTAATTTTGTCAGAACAAACCGATTTTCAAAACATAATTACTAATTAACATCCGTCGTGCATTTTGTTTATTGAAGTTATACTTCTATTTATGCACTGGATTTGTGTAATGGTGTGAGTAAGAAAGAGACAGAAACACATATAAGGTATCAGTACATTGAAAAGACATAGATATACAAAAAACAGTCTGAGCTAATGTTTTGGAATATCATAGTGACGTATTACATTGTGTTTGACAGATTACTTTATATTTCTGTCACGTAAGTAAAGATATAAAGTTTAGTATTTTATATTAATAATATTAATCATAATATTCAGTAATGAGTATTGTATTGTAGTCCATACTACCGTCACATGGTTGCATTATATTTTGCACTATGGGGTTTTGTAAACACTTTTTTTGTACATTGATCATTTTACTGTTTAGTTTTCGTGTTTGAAGTAAGGACACACATCAAATGGTCTTATTTTTCTAAGTATTTATTTAATTGAATACAGTTAATTTAAAAAAAAATATTTTTACTTGCCTGTGTTTGTAGTTATTAAATTTTATTAGTTAACAGTGATGCCATTGATGTATATTTGATGGCGCCGAGTGATGATGATATAAATGTGAAAATTACATGCGCGAGTTGTAAACGATCTCTAAAAGGCGAATTAAAATGTACCAAATGTGAAAAACAGTATCATCCTGCTTGCCTAGTTCGTCTAAGAGGCGCAAAAGTGGTTGGTCAAAAAATCATCTGTCCATCATGTGCTGAAACTGAAAATGATGGCGACCATGCGTCATAATATAAAATACAGTGCTATTTGTTTGGTCGAGCACTTTTTTTTAACAGAAGAGGTTCAGCATCTAAATGTCTTTGATTATTTTTGTCGTGTACAGAATAAACGTGGTGGAGCTATAATTTTGGCAAAACATGGTATGGAGGTAAATCCTTTAAAAATGATCGAAAACTTATCATTTGAAGGACAAAACACCTGGTACTTAAGACGGACCTCGTCTCCAGAAAATGTTATGCAAATTTGATACAAAATCAGTGTGTACTCGGTACTAGGAGGTTTTTGAGGTCCCACTGCCGGCAAAACTTTTTTTTTCATATATACTGCCATTTTAAATTTTAACAACGAATCCGAAACAAGATTTGAAACGTAAAGAAATTAATAGATTACAATCAGTTGGTACACCGGTATTTGCAACACTTTAAATCATACATAGGCAATATTTTGAAATACTTTATAAGTTGCAATAAACAAAAAATTCTATTCGAAATTTTTAAATTCAATGAATTTGAGTTTAAAACACCAATTTATGATATATGTCAAACGATTAGTTCCGAGACAAAATCCGAGGTTTAGTGAATAGTTCCAGGACATTACATAACTTCTAAGGACTTTTATAGGTTTAATGATTATTTCCTGGACTCTCTCAAAATAAAAGCAAATTTGTCTTATGATGTAAGAAATTCATGTAAAATTTGGATATTTTTCTAATTTGAAAAGAGTTTAGAAAATCTAATTATGCTTACTTTAAATGTGCGAAATGTATTTGCAGGAGCAACCAACTTAAAATGTCACCATTTTGAAATTAAGGATTCAAACCCATTAAGACAAACATCTAGGAGATTACTTTTTTTTTAATTTTTCACAAACAGATCAACGCCTCTTGTAAGATTATATGTTTATTTCTGTATTTTTTGTTTATACAGTGAGGACCAAAAATTTGCCCCCCTTAACTTTTGAATGGTTAGAACTTTTATCGCGCAATTTGGGGTGTTAATATAGAAGTTAAAATATATTTTTTGACATAAAAATGAGAGCCGAAACAGTCAAAATGGCAGTGGGCACAATTTTGAGTAATTTTTTTTTATATAGAAAGGGGGTCAAGTGACACCTCGTTTTAAAGGTAATTTCATTCTTAACTCAACCCTTAAATTTGAAAACATTTGAATAACGCGTATTCACTTGAAGACCAATTTAGTTTTAACCACGCCCCCCTTTTAAATTTTAAATGGTAAATACTTTTGTCGCGCAATTTGGGGTGTTAATATTGGAGTCAAAATACCATTTTTAGACGCAAAAATCACAGCCGATTCTTTCAAAATGACAGTTGGGCGCCATTTTGAATATTTTTTTCTTATGGGAAGGGGGTCGAGACGAGTGACACCTCGTTTTAAAGGTTATTTCATTTTTATTTAAACCCCAGAATTTAAAAAATTTGAATAACGTGTATTCACGTGAAGACAAATTTAGTTTTAATTCCCGGGCCTATTTATTCTTTTAACAGTTACGTTACGAATTCCCGATATTCAAAACAAAATTATTATAGTATATTACATAACAAGTGTGGAAAGTGTAACAGTTCGCACGAGTTTAGATTAGCAACAGCCGCGTAGCGGCGAGTGCGGAAATTAACGAGTGCAAGAAATACACTTTCCAACAAGTTGCCTACATTATTTTTCCTTCGACCAAGTAAAAAAATCCTTCAAAAAATACTTTAAAATATTTTTAAGTTAAACAATATCACACACGTACTTGACGTAAAGATAGTGTATCACACATGTATTGGAAAGTATATCAACAATTGTGCCTCTTAAGTTTAGTAAAATCGAGGCAGCCATGAAGAATAACAAAAATTTTAACGTACATGTGACAGTCATAGGACATTTTTTTTACTTTTCAATACGAGTGTCTTTTGTTA
Source organism: Altica lythri (assembly GCA_964028335.1). Lineage (NCBI taxonomy): Eukaryota > Metazoa > Arthropoda > Insecta > Coleoptera > Chrysomelidae > Altica > Altica lythri. Next base: position 63,065,184 of record OZ034801.1, read on the forward strand.
CTTTTCAATACATGTATTGATATATATTTCAGTACGCGTGTGGTATAAGCTACTTTCTTCAGTAGGTACAAATGAGTTATCATATGTGGTCGTAGGAAAATTCACATCCACTCATATATTTTGTTTTCACACACCATTTGAAACTTTGACCACGAATATGGAACGAGATTTGAAACACCAGGAAATTAAATGAATTTAAATAATTTAAGTTTAAAACACGAATTTAAGATATATATGTCAAACGATTAGTTCCGGGACTAAATCCGAGGTTTATTGATTAGTTCCAGGACATTAGATAAATTCCAGGAACTTTTATAGTTTAATGATTATTTCCTTGACATTTCTTAAAATGTAAAAAAATATGTTTATTTTGCATATTTTTCTGCTTTGAAAAAGACATAGTTGACAGATAAAATACGAAGACTAAAGAGTTTAGAAAAGCTAATTATTATTCTAACTTTAGTAGATACGAGTAAAGTCCCGTATATGTTTTAATCATTAGATATCTCAAAAAAGATTATATACAAGTTGAGTCCCGAGCAATTTCTTTTCCACTAATTTTAGGGGAAAGAAATTGGTCATTATTGTTTTTAAAAGAAATAATTTTTTTCTACTTCATTTCTATGTTCATATTTCTGTTTTCTACTTTTAGAGGTGCACGGCTCGCATCGTTACTTTTTAGGAGTTTATTAGGTACTACCTATTCATTATTTGCCAGTTGCAAATACTTTTTCTATGGCAGTTAAATAATTCCTAATTGCTTATTAACTGTATAAGACTTAATTTGATGAAATTAAACAGTTGATTACGTAGAGGATATACTTATATATGAAAAAATTATTAAACAAAAAATAGCTCTAAAAGCCAAGACCCGTCGCTCAGGATGCATGGTGGGTTGCCGATGTTGTATATACCATTATAGTGCCGTCGCGGAGGACCGTTGGTTTGTGTAGTAGAATAAAAATAAATTTCCTTTTTCTTCGCAATCTATATTGATATGGGTATCAAATAAAAGATCTTTTCAAGTCTAATATAAAACGCTATGTTTCAATAGGGCGGGTAGGTACCTTTCCTGTTCCTGTGTAATATCTGCCTGGACAACTTGGCGTCACCTTCTAATTAATAATTTGCAGGTGGGGGTAGAGGATGGTGATTTATTTCTGAACTGTGAGACTATGAGTCAGAGACAATATATATTATCTCTGGTATGAGTATTGGGTAATAGGCCCTATCTTGGCCTCTGCTCGTTTGGAACATAATGACCGTAACTATCGTATCCATAATTCTAAGAACGTGAAATTAAGTAAGATCTAAAAAAATTATCTCTCCTGCATATTACGAAAATCAATAGAATTAATTTATTGTCGGTGTTGGTGGTAAAAGGACAAAAATTAAATACATATTTAACTCTAAGTTTCTGTGTACATAGTTTCTTTATGAACTAAAACACTATTTTTTGACAATATTAAATCTTTATGGATCTAATATACTGTTAGTTACTTATTCCTGCGCTTTCATATGAAAGTCACAACAGAATTCGTATGATCAATGGAAACTATGAAATACAGTTATAATGTCGAATGATGCCTTATTTTGAGAATGAGTTATCATGTTACATTCATTTTTTCTTTTTCGAATTTATTTAATTTATTGATAAGTAAAATAAAAATTTCTTATACTATCTTTAATAAATAGATGTTTAAATAAATAAGCTTCAAAATTAAATCGGCAGTTGACCCACCTCGAAGAAGCGACTATAGCTTAGTGGTTAGAACTTCAGCGCGAAGAGCTGAAGGTTGCTAGTTCGAGTCTCGCTGGGTGCGACATTTTTTCAGTTTCTCCTTAATGTCATTTAATAAATTCTTGTTTGTATACTTTCTAAAAAAATTCAAAATTTTCAAAAAGTCCCATGAGAGAAATCTTAAATAATCTTTTACTAATGGTCCATATTCGTTTTCAAAGCTAACATTGACATATATTTCTTAAATATTTGTTTTCATCATATTTAGTAGTTTTATTCCATAAAAAATCTAGGAATAACTAATTATAATATTTCTATTTCGTAAATATAAAATCACTTAAAAAGATGGAATTTGAAAAAAATCGTAATGTCCTGGAAGTTACAAAAAATATTTTTTATAATTCACGTTCACAAAGTTTCTATTTCGACACTAAAAACAGTATCGAAATAGATTCATTGTAACACTGTTTTTGGTAACTTTTTGTTGTACACAATTGGTTGCACTGCACTGATTATCAACGAAAGAGTTCAGGTAGTAAATCAAAAAGTATGTTGTACTAAATTATTAACTACATTATCAGCGTTATTTGCTAAATTCGGAATATTTTATACAAATTTGACAAACATTCAAATTTAAAATCATTAAAACTGACAAGTGTCAAAAGTGTCAAGATTGCCAACATAAATAAATATTTCGAAAAACTCTCATTTTATATATTTTTTATACTTTTAAAAGTTCATTATAAAAAATAGTATGTAACACTCGAGTTACAATGACGGTTTGTAGTACTCGTTCTTTGCGAAACTCACCGCTTCGCGGTTCGTTTCACAAACTGAACTCGTACTACGAAACCTCTGTCATTGTAACACTTGTATTACAATATACTATTTTTTTATATATCAAAAAAATCAAAGAGTATATCCAATATTTCGTGACCCCACACATTTTTAGATGATATATGATAAAAGTAACACATATACACTCATATACAAATCATGTTTTCAATGTCCCGGAAATAATTGTTTGACATATACCTATATATATTTTCAAATAGTGTCTGGCAACACGTGCCCCAAATCGGAATCAGGTAACGTAAATGTGATAAGAAATAGGCATTATATATACGTTCATTTTACTTTTGTGTGTAAGAAAGTCTCTACATTTATAAACTGCCGGTACCATAGCATTAATTTTTTCTAATAATCTATTGATATGACTTTCCCAGTTTAATTTATCATCAATAGTAAGTCCCAAGTATCGAATACAAAAAACTTTACATAGATAAATATTATTTATATGAATTTGAAGGTCACCTATAATTTTATTTTTTTGCTGAAATACCATATACTTAGTTTTTTCTATATTTATACATAGTTTATTAAAATAAAGCCAATGATAATAAGTCTGCAGATCCTCATTAATAATCCGTTCAATTTCTGACTCATTGTTACCCGTGTATATTAAAGCTGTATCATCGGCGAACATAACATAAGTACCATTTAAGGGAACCTTTTTGAGGCTTAAAACATATAGGGAATAGAGCAGAGGGCCCAAAACAGACCCCTGCGGTACTCCGTAACTAATTTCCAAGACATCACTATCAGTTTTATCGAGTGTTACATACTGCTTTCTGTTAGTCAAATATGATTTTATAATACTTAAAAAAGATCCTGAAAAGCCTAAGCCAAAGAGTTTATTTACTAATATATCACTACTAACTACATCAAACGCTTTTCTGAGGTCAATAAATATAGCTGCAACTATTTTTTTTCAATATGTTTTAAGATGTTATTAACAAAGTCAAATGTGGCTGAAAGCGGGCTATCCCGTCCCTATACTCCCTATCCCTATATATTATAAATGTGAATGTAAGTTTGTTTGTTACGCTTTCACGCGAAAACTACTCAACCGATCATCATGAAAATTTGTACACATATTCTTGGAGGTATTAGAATTAACATAGGATACTTTTTATTAAAAAAATCACAAAAACTAGCTTCTTCAACGCCATCTAGCGGTTCAGTAATGAAGTTCCAAGCCTGAGTATTCCACCGTGAGGTGGCGCAGTTAATATCTTATATATTTAAACTAGCAATTACGACTTAATAAAGTAATATCACATATATTTAAACTTTAAACGAGCAATTCTTACTTAAGGTTTATTTCGCATAATATCTCATATATTTCAACAAATTCTTGCTAAATTAATAATATGACGCATCCCTTCCCTTCCCTATCCCTATCCCTTCCCTTCCCTATATATTATAAATGTGAATGTAAGTTTGTTTGTTACGCTTTCACGCGAAAACTACTTAACCGATCATCATGAAAATTTGTATACATATTCTTGGAGGTATTAGAATTAACGTGGGATACTTTTCATTAAAAAAATCACAAAAACTAGCTTCTTCAACGCCATCTAGCGGTTCAGTAATGAAGTTCAAAGCCTGAGTATGCCACCGTGAGGTGGCGCAGTTAATATCTTATATATTTAAAGTAGCAATTACGACTTAATAAAGTACTATGGCGCCACCGTAAGGTGGCGCAGTTAATATCACATATATTTAAACGAGCAATTCTTACTTAAGGTTTATTTTGCATAATATCTCATATATTTCAACAAATTCTTGCTAAATTAAATAATATGACGTAAGGTGCCGCAGTTGCTACCTAATATATTTAATCGATAAATTACAAAATATAATCAAAAAATAGTATACAGCTGAAAATTTACGAGAAAATATGATAAAAACGATAAAATCAAAAAAAAAAATTGAACCCAAAATAAAATCGTAAAAATTTGAAAAAACCAAAAAATACATCCGTTATATGCGGTACGAAGTCCGCGGGGTCAGCTAGTTTTTAATAAAGCCATATTGAAATTTGTCTAAGAGGTTATTTTCATTAATAAATGGTATCATTCTATTTTTTAGGACTTTATCTAAAATTTTGGAAAATATGCTTGCAACAGAAATTGGCCGATAATTACTCATGTTGTGCCTTTCTCCTGATTTAAAAATTGGAGTAACTTTGTTTATTTTTAATTCTGAAGGAAATTCACCAATTTGCAAGGCATTATTTATTAATTTAATGATTATGGGTATGACAAATTCCTTTAGACTTTTTAAATCTTTTGTAGTAATGCCATCTAAACCTGGAGCTGAATTGTTTTTTATATTATGTAAAATATCTAGTAACTCGCTTTCATCCACCTGTTCTACCTACAACTGATATGCTATTGGTACATAAAACTTCATCAAAATTAAAATTATGAATTGTGGCTGTAATATCAATATTTAGTTTATTTACAAGATCCTTTCCTATATCAACAAAGTGTCGGTTCACGCAATTCACAATATTTACATTATCTTCTATTTTTTGTCCATTTTTAAATAAATATTTAATCACATTTGTATCCTCAGAAACACCTTGTAAAAATTTATTGATAAACTTCCACTGTTTTTTTAGATTAGAACCAGTTTGTTGCCATTTAAAATATTTATTTTTAGCTACTTTATTCCGAATATTAACCTGATTTTTAATTTTGGTAAAGTAGATTTTTAAATTTAAATTTTGCGGTTGACTTATCATGTTTTTGTAAGCCCTATCCCGTTGTCGCATCAGATCCAAAATTTCATAACACATCCAGTCATTGGTTTTTCTAATTTTAATGTTTTTGGATATTTTACAGCTATTTTTACAAAAAGTTATTAAATCAATCAAATCTCTAAATGAGTCAATAGAAGTGGTTCCAATTTTATGATACAGTTTTGTTTATTTTTTCTAAATGTGTTCTTATTTTTTCATTTATTTTAAAAGTTATACGATTGTGATCAGATAACGAATTAGACTGGACTTGCAATGATTTAACTAAACTATTCGAAAACGTATCAGTAATCACATGATCAATCAATGTTTTTGAGACCGGGGTAACACGGGTTGCTTGTGTTACACAAACAGTATTACATATATCTTATAGTTACACATAGAAAGTATTCTCCTATAATCTTTCGTAATGATATTCGAGTTATCTCATAGGTTTATATTCATATCACCGACAATAATATGATTTTTTGGATAATCTGACAAAATTTTTTCAAGTGTATTTACCTATAAAGTCTCGGTTTGAATAATTAGGTGGTTTGTAGAGGACACTTAGTTTGATACAATTTTTTTCACCTAAACTGATACATACCCAACTAATGTCATCAACCGACCTAGAATTTGCGATTATTTTAAAGTTAATGACTTTGTTAATAAATATAGATACTCCCCCACCCCTCTTATTTCTACAGCAATGAATAGCATTATAGTTTTCTAAATTATAAAGATATGTTTCTTGTTCATTTAACCACGTTTCCGTAAGTAGTAATAAATCACAAGTCACACTTTTAACAAAACATTCAATTAAGTCAAATTTGTTTCTCAAACTTTGTATGTTCATGTAGATTATTTCCATACAACGACCAGAGCATCCTAGTTCCTACACCGATAGCTGATCCTCATCCTTCACCAGTATGACCTTGGAATTCTCATCTTTTCTTAAAAATATACAACCATCCTTTATCCAGATATATTTAAAGTTGTTTTCTTTCTTGAATGTTTTTGCTGCCATATACAATTTTAGATTAGTTTTGGTCAAGTCATTGTTCAGATAAATTTTATCATTTGTGCCAAAGCCCAGATCATGAGTGTTCAAACTCAACTTTTTCTTGGACCTGATGCAATTTTCTTTATCCTGCAGACACTTGAACTCAACTTTAAGAGGACACTTTTTGTTTATTTCCTTGCCAAGACGATGTACCTACATGAAAACCATCAGACAAGTTGATTTCTAATTTTTGGCACATTTTGTTTACAATTTCTCTGAGATTTTCGTTTTGTTTTACAGGTATGCCCTGAATTATTATATTTCTTTCTAATTCCTTTGCTCCTATTTGTTTAATTTTAACTTGATCTGTTTAATTTCCTTTTCTAAAATCTGGTTAATTTTTTTCTGCTCCTTGTATTGGTTGAACAATTGATCATATTTATTTTCAATAACTTCCAGCTTTTTTTCCATCATTTTCAGCTTCTTCATAACATCAGAGCAAGTGTGTATGTTTGCAGCTCCATCTAAATTGCAGCCAGCACAAAACCATGGCTCCGAAGATCTGCTAAACTGACTATAAGCTCTTGCTGAAACCCCTGAACAGGATCTGTGTATCCATGTCTCAACATTTATCACAAAGTATGGCCTGATGATCTTCATTGACCTATTTTGTGCAAACAGGGCAATTAGATTTTACCGGCATTTTATTATACTATTTCCACCACACACACAGTTTCTAGATATAATCCGGTGAAAATACCTCGAAAAATACCAGGTATAACTTTAGGTAGGTACTTAAAGTCTATTTTGTACACTATTATTTACAATCGAAAATATACTTGGATATATTTATAAACAAATTAAATTGATAGACAACGCACGATGTACACAGTACGACGACTAGTTGAATATTAATTAATTTTTCAGGATACCCATTATTCATTAAAACTGTTTTTAATGTTTCATTTTCGTCGTCAAGTCAAAAGAAGCAATATAATGACTTATATGTTTTATTAGTTTGTTTTTAGTGGCAAAAGTTTCCCAATTAATGAAATAAATATTCATCACTGATGTTATTGAGTAAGTGACTGTATCACATAAACCTAAATTTAAAACAAAGATTAATTTAATTTGTGATTTAAAATTTATAAAAGCGAGCAACACCGTACGTTATAATCCTTTGAATATATATTCAAAGTTATAATCAAAGGCCTTGTATACAGTTAGACATCTGCCAGGCGGAAGCGCTAAACTAAAGGATTATCTTAAAAAAAGGCTGAAATAATTTCCTTTAAATAAACATTTTTGGTAGTGTATTTTATCATTTATTCGTCTATAATTTTTATTATGGAGGTATTATTGTCCTTATTCGAAAAAAGACCAACGATTTGAGAAAACCGATGTTAATAAACTGAAAAATAAATAGGCCGAATAGCCTAGGTAGCTAAGGCCACAAACAGAAGAGAAGAAGAAGAAGACGAAAAATAGATGTTTTTTTACTTTTTTTAACAAAAATGTTTTCACGACAAGATCAGCTAATAAAGAAAACAGGAGAATACAATATTGGGCGTTATGATTTTTTAAAACAACTTATACACGAATATACAACAACTACAATCCAAGGTGAGGTTAAGTTTTATATTTTGTTGTATTTTTATAAGATATTTTTTTGTTTGTTATAATAGAGGTTATTTATTATTGTTGTAGGAAATAAGAAGCAAACACTAGCAAATTTAGCAAACTTTGCATATGATCCAATAAATTACGAACATATAAAGCAACTACATTTAGTTGATCTGTTTTTATCAGAATTATCGAACTTTGATGATGATTTAGTGTTATTTGCAGTATCAGGCTTATGTAATGTTTCTTGTGGTAAGTTGTTATAAAATTATAAATAAATCAGATTAGCTGTCCATGTTTTCTAATAAGGGATGGTATAGTGCAATAATTTTAATGAAAAATCCATTTTTAACTCTGACACCCTCACGAAAAAAAAATATGTGTTTTAACAGAAAAAGATATTAACAAATTTGAACTGGTTTGTTATTGTTGTTAACCATTTAAATAAAAACGGTTTATTACTGTTGATCGTAAAATACTTATAAACCACAATTGGAAGGGAAAGAGCACATTAAAGCTTGTTTTGATGTAATTCCCAATACTGCGTGCGAGTCTCGCAATGAGAAAACTGAAAAATTGATTTTTGAATTAAGAAATTTGTGACAATATTATAACCAGTTTTTAATCCAAAAATTTCTTTAAAATTAATTTATAATAAAACTTTATAATACTTATTAATTTATTAAATTTATTTGATTTCAGATCCAGAAATTATCGATTATATAATATCTTTAAATGGAATAAGATTAATATCAAATCTTTTATCCCACAACAATATTGAAATATCTCTTAACGCATTAACGACATTACATTTTCTTCTAGAGGCAAAAAAAAATATCGATATTCCACCAAATATTCTATCTGTTATAAATACTCTTAATAAAAGTAATAATAAACGAATACAAAATTTATCAAAACTTTTTCAAAATGAGCATAAGGTACTATTCGAATCTTGTCGATAAAATGGTGAAAATTTCTCGAAAAATAACGAAAAAAGACTTGGAAGAATTTTCGAAATTGAGTGGAGATCAAAATCCGATTCATTTAAATGGAATTGTTCATGGTGCATTTCTAAATTCAATTGTTTCAGGAGTGATCGGAACAAAATTACCTGGGCCGGGATCGGTTGTTGTTGAGCAAAATTTATTTTTTCCGAATAAATGTTATGTCGGAGATGTTGTTGATATTGTTGTGGAAGTTGTTGATTTGAGGAAGATTATTAAAGTTGAATTTAATTGTAAAGTTAAGGAAAAGTGTATTTTTTACGGTAGTGCTAAGTTGGTTATGAATAAATAAAATACGTTATCTAAAAAGGCGTTTTAATTCTTAACGGGTTTACAGAAGTTTCTTACATTGAAGGATAAAAAAAGTTTTTTGTAATTTGTGAAATTCTTATGTGTCTTCAAAGGGGGACGACAAAGAACATAGATTATTCAAATTACTTTGACATATTATGTTGGTTTTAATAAGTATTTTAACTTTCTAATATCCTGGTTTCTTTTTGTGCACCAATTTCTCGTGCTGCCAGTCTTTAAAAAATGAAAATTAATTCCCAAAAGCCGTTTACAATACTTACCTGGTCACATTGTGTATTTCCTGGAATTCCAGTTTGGAGTTACTTTGCTATTAATATAATCTTTGGGTAGCAGAACACAAATTCTATGACAGCGATAGTCTCCGAGGTACCTGGTGTCAATGTTGGACCTCGTTACTCAAAGTTTTCTATTAAATTCATTAAAGATCAGTTGATAGTAAAGACTCGGGAGTTTTTAACGTTGCTGAATTTGAGTTTTTCATTAGTAAGCTTCCTCAAAATAATTTTATAAAAACCTATTTCTCTGATCATCATTGTCAAATATTATTTTTTAATTTGAATAATTCAAAAATAGCAAAAACTACCTTTAGTTTAGACCAAGTGGAAAAATTGAGGAGTTTTGTTCGGTTATAAGCGATGAATCATTTTCCGATGTTTTTACATCACATGATGTAGAAACGAACTATTTCTCAATACATTTTCTTTTAGAACTCCAAAATTATTAGCTGCAAAAATTGTATTACTTTTCGTCTGGAGTGAAGATTCATTTTAAAAACTCCTAATAACTGTACATTAAATTATTGAGTAAATATTCTGAACAGAGACTCACGAATTCAAAAAATAAATCCAAAACGTCTTTGAGAATTATCAGCAAACTTACTCAGCATAAGAGGAGTAAAAATGATCAGCCATATTTTGAAGAGGGTGTGAATCAATTTAATAAGTTTTGTATTGAAAATCTAATATCATAGCAGAAAAATTACCACACCAATATATATCCGGATATATTAGTAAGTTTCATTAGTGACAGAATGTAAGTAGAAATATATTATAAATTTATACTTACATCTCTGCGAGGTTACAACGTTTGGTTTTGACATATAAGAGTAAATAATAATAAATATAGTTTAAAAAAACTAAAAAACACGCTTTTATAGCATATGAAACTAACAAGTAAAAAAATAAATGTAATTAAGGAAAACTAAAAAGCATGTTTCTGAAAAACATCGAACTAAAAAGTTAAAAATAATTTTCAAAATAAAATTAAAACAAAAATAAATGAAAAATACTAGTATTATTGTGAAAAAAGCGTGGGCGCTTGACATTCGAAAAATATGGTATGCAGCGCCCACGCTTTTTTCACAATAATACTAGTATTTTTCATTTATTTTTGTTTTAATTTTATTTTGAAAATTATTTTTAACTTTTTAGTTCGATGTTTTTCAGAAACATGCTTTTTAGTTTTCCTTAATTACATTTATTTTTTTACTTGTGTTATCTCCAATTAGGCAGGCCAATAACAATTTCACTGATTAACTTTTAAAACAGTATATTAAAAAGTGAAAAAACATTACAAAATATCAAAACTTAAAAAAACAGAAAACTTTTCGGCGTCCCGTTGTATCAACTCCGTCTCCTCGTCTCCTTTTTCTATTTTCGTTCTTTTGACTATGGCCTCGATTGTGCACTCAGTCAGCGATTTTCAAAAGTTAACACTCGTCCATCCTGACTGGTTAGTCGTCCTCGACTTCGGTCAAATGAACTAAAATCAAAAACAGAAACAAACAAACTTCTATATAAACAATAATAAAAATAAACAGTTAATTTCTTGAACCCCTCCTCTTATTTTTCAATTTCGAAATCTTTGAGGTATTTAGGTTGCTTTTTACTTCTGCTTGGTCGAGAACGAAGGGTCTGGTCTAACTCATTCTGTTCCATTAACACAGGTTCTACTTCTAATTGGGTTGTAGTTACATCCACTTTTTCATCATCATTTTCGTCATTGGAATCAGTCTCGCTCTCTGTTTCTTCACAGTTTTTATATAATTTCAAATGAGACACGTTTACTGTTGTCGTATAAAATCTTCCCTCAGTTTGTTCTAAGCTGGATACTCTGTAAGTATCTCCCAATAGAACTTCGGTTATTATTAATGGTCCTTTATATTTTGGTTTTGTCTTTGTGGGTTGTCCGTCACTTGTAGGATGATATCTCATTACCACAATATCTCCTACATTATATTTAAGCGCTTGGTATCTACTTTTATCATACCGATTTTTGTATTTTAATTGTTGCTGCTCTATTTGTTGTCTTATTTCATTTTGAATTTCTTGTGGTGGTCTCCATTCATCATCATCTCCTATTGCTTGTTGTAATTTTCCATCTTCAAATTTTGGTAGGTATCCGAACAACGCTTCAAATGGACTTTTATTCGTTGTTTTATTAACTGCTACATTTAAATTTCTTTCTACTTTTTGTAGGTTTTCATCCCATTCTTCTTCATTTTTCATGGTTGTTATTATTATTGGTACAAGTGTTCTCATAACTCTTTCCACCTGCCCATTTGCCTGTGGCCATTTCGGCGAAATAAGAATGTGATTTATACCTATGCTATCACAAAATCTTTTCCATTCTTCAGCTGTATAACAAGTTCCTCTGTCTGTTATTAGTTGTTGCGGTACTCCGAAAGTATCGATAAATTCTTGTAGTCTTTTCAAGTTTTCAGTGGTCTTGGTTGATGCCACTGGATATAATTTAACAAATTTAGTCAACGAATCAATTACAACCAAGATATGTGCATTTCCCTGACGACTTCTAACAAACGGTCCCACATGATCCATGTGTATTTTGTAAAAGGGTCTTCTTGGTGGTTTGCTCACATGTAATTCACCTGGCTTCTTTCCACCTGGTATTTTTGTAATCAAACATTCTAGACAAGCTGAAATATGTCTTCGAATATACCGTTTCATTCTGGGAAACCAATATTTTTCCTTTATTTTTGCCATTGTTCTATCCACGCTTTGGTGTCCCAGTAAATCGTGATGCTTAACAACAATGCTTTTCCTCATTGTTTTTGGTATGACATATAAATATGCATCCTTCTTATTTACTATCGTTTTCTTCAGTAATCGTCCATTATCCAAAACATATTCATTCGATTTGTTTTTCTCTTCAATGGTTCTTTCTTCTTCTTGTTTCTTCAATATTCCAATAATTTCTTTCAGGTTATTGTCACTGTATTGTATCATCAGTATATAGTCATGTTCATCCATGGTGTGGAGTACTTCAATTCTATCATGAATCTCATCCAATATATCTGACGGTTCTGTAACTGGAGCTCTTGACAATGCATCAACGTGCTTCATTTTATCTCCCTTTCTATGTTTAATCTCCAAATCGTATTCTTGCAATAGATTAAACCATCTTGATATTTGTGCATTTTCAGTTCTTATTGCATTTAAAAATACAATAGCTTGGCAATCGGTGTACACTGTAAATTTAAGCCCAATTAAGAAATTATTCAATCGTTGTATACACCATACTACTGCCATTAACTCTAATCTGGTTGAATGGTATTTTGCCTCAACATCCGTTGTTTTCTTCGATACATAATGAACAGGATGTAGGTGTTCCTGATCATCACCTTGCAATAACATACCTGCCAATCCATCAGCACTTGCATCAGTATGTAATTCCGTATGTTTACTACTTGGATTATACATTTTTAGTATTGGTTCTTTACACAAAGTATCCTTTAAATCATTAAAAGATTTTTCCTGATTGTCCGTCCATTCAAATTTTCGGTTTTTGCGCGTTAAATCACTTACGGTCGCGCGCGTACAGCATAGTTCTGAACAAACCGTCGAAAGTAAGCTGTCAGTCCCAGAAAACGACGTATGTCATGTATGTCTTTAGGTTTAGGATAGTTCTTTATCGCGAGGGTTTTATCATATCCCGGCGTAATACCTTCTGCTGATATAGTAAACCCAACGTAATTCACTTTTCTTAATCCGAACATACACTTTCTTAATTTTAAAGTTAATTTCGCACGTTGAAATGCTTGTAACACAGTTTCAATTTTTAGAAGCATTTCGTCCCAATTTCGCGCACCGATCAATAAATCGTCTATGTAGAACATACAAACTTTGTTCTTCAACGGACCGAGAACCAAATTCATTAGTCTACAAAATTCGTACGGCGCATTTGTCAACCCGAACATCATTCGTTCAAACTGTCCTGTTTCATCCGGCGTAATGAAAGCACTTTTTATTTTAGCTTCCTCGCTTAATGGTATCTGCAAATATCCGTGAGCTAAATCTAACGTAGTGAATATTTCACATCCACTCATTCTTTCAAACTGTTCTTCAATAGTCGGTATAGGATACGGTACCTTTTCGGTTTGTCTATTTAGTTTACGATAATCAACCACCAATCGCGGTTCACCTGATTTTTTCTTTACTAGAAGTACTGGGCTTGCATAAGAACTTGTCGTTTCCGAAACAATACCGACCTGTTTCCATTCTTTAACAATTTTTGAAATTGTTTCCCGATCTGTTAAACTCGTTTTATAAGGTTTCCCGATCACTGGCACATTATTATCGCGAATGTCCATAGTGATTAAATCCGTACATCCGAGTTCTCTCAGATCAAAAGCAAAACACTCGCGGTACTTATTAAATAAATCGACTAAAGTTATTTTAATATCTTCCGAAACCGTGTCATCAACGTTTATTTGATCCAGTCTAATCGGCTCAGTAGACACTACCGATTTTTCGATACAGTTAATGTTATTTACGCGACCCAAGATATCTCCATCTTTTATTAAAACGTCCGTTCCCACCATATATGTAATACTCCTATATGGACAGTTCCTATAAGTGGAAGCCGTTTATATGAAGTGAAAACAAATGATATCACTTTCTCGATCCTCGGTGGACCCAACTCAGTTCTGCGCATTCTTTTGTGCGCAGAGGGGAAATTTATACTGAATTGATATTAAATATGATATAAGTTGTGTATATTATCGTTTTGAAACTTTTCAAATAAGTTTGGCGTGGGCTATTTTGTTAAGCGGCTGATTGTAACAATTCTGTTGGGAACGTTGGGTTTTCGTAATGGGATCGAACTCGCGAGAGAGAGAATTTTTTTTTTGTTTCTACATGTGAAAACAGTAATTATTATTTTAACTGGTAATAAAATGAACTATTTTGGAAACTTTTTATATAGAACTACCCTTTATTTTGTTAACAAGGAAATTATCCTCTCTATGATCAATTACAGCGTTGTATGACTTAATATTTTTGCAGTTTAATAAAAAGTGATTACGCTTAAATTTAAGTAACAAAATAATTTATATAATAGTGTAATAAACTTTCTACTATAAAAAGTTCTTTTTATAAATTGTGATTATTACTAAATTCTAGAAGTATTGTTAAAAAATAGAATCAAACAAACCTTATTCATATTCTTTTTGTTTTTCACAAATGCTTCTAAAAAATGACAAGTTAATAAAAATATAACAAGTACTTGGACGTAACAATACTAGTAAAATTGAAAACAAAAATAAAATCAGCTAATACAATTTTATTCAACACAAAACATTATAATGTAGTTTGTTAATTTTTTATTGGTTATAAAATAAATTGAGTTTATTAAACTTTTGTCGAACATAATAATTATCTTTAAACTGACAATTTTTTAGCTTCGTAGAAAAATCCCGTGTTTAAATATATTTCCATAATCCATTTAGATAACTGATGACGATGATTATCAGAAAAATTTTGGAGTAAAACATGTTCATTCATTTCTTTTCTGAATTATAATAATAAATACGTTTGTAAACACAATTCTAACCTCAATATTATTCCCCTCATTTGTTTCACCACTACTGATATTTTAGAGAATTCTCAAGCATGCGTAACATGATCGAGGGGTGTTGGATGAGAGAGAAAATAAACATTGTCGGCACCTTAATGGTTCAACGTTTTCTCCCATATAAGCTGTCCATATAGTAGTATTACATATATGGTTCCCACATCACTACTTACCGGCACTTGTAGTTCTATATCGTTTATATTTGAATTTATTAACATAACGGTATTTGGTTTAATTAAATTGTCCCCTTTTGCTATAATTAAGTTCTTTGTTTTAACTGAATTTACTTCCATATCTTTAAAAGGAAAATCATCGCGATAAACAAATGTCAAATTATTGTCCACCCGATAATAAGCAATTTTTGAATTTTCGGTAAATGACCGACCAATAATTATATCAACCGACTGTATGTGGTCTGGTACCACAGCCACTTGAATGTTATCAACGTGTACTAGATCTACGCTTACCTTAGCTTTTAGGACCCCTATACATCTTACCGGTTCCTCTTTGCATCCATAACCATATAGCTTAATATCTTCCAGGTTAATTGGCCATTTTTGTGCTCTTACTACTGCTTCTTTTAAGATACACATCGAACTACCATGATCAATTAAACCTAAAAGTTCAACACCATTAATACGTACTTTTCGATAAAAATTTTGCCCATCTGATTGTTCACTTAAATTTTCTTCATCATTATTTAACTCTGGTTTATTTGGTTCATTCATTGTGCACATCACATCATTTCTTGCTTCAGTTTTTACTATAGGTGTGAATCTGGAACTTTGTCTATTCGGACAATTTTTGGCAAAATGGGATTTATCTTGGCAAATATAACACATTTTTACATCATTATTTTTACATTCAACTTTATAGTGTCCCTTTTCACCACATTTATAACAAATTTTCTCTTTCTTTATGTTTGCTTTCTTTTCCTCACTACCTGGGAAAGTTCTAGGCCTAACGAGATTTTCATTGACTCTGCTGAATTCGATTATATCATGTAATAAATCATCTGGATCATAATGATTCTTAGCTAAAAGTGCTTGTACAATGTGTTTATTGGATAACCCTGTCAAAATCTGCTCTTTAATCTCTGTTATACATAAATTTAATTTCTTACATAATGCATATTTATCATGAAAATAAGAAGAAAGAGACTCGCCATTTCTTTGAGTTCGTTTTGTCATTTTAGACCATTTTTCTGTAAGTGTAGCTCCTAAACAGAAAGTTTTCCGAAATTTTTGTTCGAAAATGTCCCATGACGTTATCTCTTGTAAATTAGCATCAAACCAACTTTTAGCAGCACCTATTAAATGTGTTTTTGCGGTTTCCAATGTGAATTCACTTGGCCAACTATGTAAGCTTGCCGTACTTTTTACTTTATTTAGCCAAGTTTCAGCTTTACTACAGTCTTTCTCGATTTCTCCATTAAATGTTTCTATACTTTTACTCAAATCTGGCATTATGTGAAACCGATCCATTTCAATATTGCTTTGAGTTCTTTCAGTCATCAACTTCATAAAATCTGTAAACAATTGCATTTGTTGTAATAATAATGCATTTGTCTGGGTCGTTTCTTCTTGTCCCTGTTCCTTATCCATTTTATCCTGGTCGTTCGGCCCTGATTCTTAGTTATAACACCACTCCTGAATCTGCCGCAACACCGTTTTTCCACGTGCCTGTTGATACAACAATTCAACTGTACTTTTCGATAATTTATATATCTGGTATCCCACTTCTGATTATTATGTTATCTCCAATTAGGCAGGCCAATAACAATTTCACTGATTAACTTTTAAAACAGTATATTAAAAAGTGAAAAAACATTACAAAATATCAAAACTTAAAAAAACAGAAAACTTTTCGGCGTCCCGTTGTATCAACTCCGTCTCCTCGTCTCCTTTTTCTATTTTCGTTCTTTTGACTATGGCCTCGATTGTGCACTCAGTCAGCGATTTTCAAAAGTTAACACTTGTTAGTTTCATATGCTATAAAAGCGTGTTTTTTAGTTTTTTTAAACTATATTTATTTTTTACTTTTTAGTCCAATTTATTTTATTTCAATAGATTCGTTAATTTACTGTGACGATTACAAGACCCTCACTCAATCATTATTCGTTTATTTAGTTGGAAATGCTTTGAAAGCGTGTTTTTTTGATTTCTCAAATTATATTTATTGTATTCATATTGTTGATGATTAAACATATTGTTTCAATCACTTGGAAAAAAAAATATTATTGTGAAATCTAACGAATTGTTAGATTAATTCTAAGACAATTTCATTCATATTGTTTATAATTAAACGTATTGTTTTCAGAACTTGGAAAAAAAAAATTACTATTGTGAAATCTAAAGAATTGTTAGATTAATTCTAAGACAATTTCATTCATATCGTTTATAATTAAACGTATTGTTTTCAGAACTTTGAAAAAAAAAAGTGTGCGTGTAATCTTCACGCACGATTAAGTAGAACTGTTAAGAAATGCCCATTTTCGTTATGAGCTTGATCATTTATTGGCGACTCTTATAAGTTATTACCTCTTAGTCGAGTCATTTCATCTAATGCTTCGCTGTTACATGGAGTTTTACCTGTCAACTTAGAGCAATCAAGTTCTTCAATACGAATACCGTCCAAAGATTTGCACCTACTAAGTGCTACATATGCTTGTCCAGCAGCAAACAGTCGACGTCCCAGATAAATGACTGCATGTTCAACTGTACAGCCTTGCATCTTATGAACAGTCGATGCCCAACTCAAGATAAGCGGTAACATTCTTCTTTCAGCAGTTCCATAACTATACTTTGCTGGAAATTGTATCGATATTGGCTTAATTTCGTGTTTACCATCTGGACCGAAATCAATACGGACTGACGGGATGTCTTCCGCATATACTTGGTCCCTGCGAAAATTTGGCCATATAATTTCTGTAATGAAGCCCATGTTACCATTCACTAAACCCTTTGACACATTAATGTTCGATCTTAACATCACTTTAGCACCTACAAATATTTTCAATACACTGGGAAGACCTCCTGTTTTGTTAATATTACTAGGTATTACAGAACTCAGGTCTGTATTACTTAAATTTCGCGTAGCATCAATGAGTTGATCTTGTGCTTTTATTGTATATATCTTAGTCCCTTTATCTTCAAAGCTCTGGAGAACTTTTTCGTTGTGTTTAGCAATTTGGTCATTTGTTGGATAGATCCTCAAAGCTCTCTCGATTGAAAACTCTCCAGTAGTGTCTGCTGACACTTTACCTAGAACAACTTCAAGATGCTCAGACTTCAGTTCTCCAACTCTTAAAGCGTTAAGCAGATCTATGAATGTTGTGTCTCCTTGTTGTCGCATATTTTGTTTAAGTTCAACCAGGCGGAATTGTCGCCACAGATGTATAGCGGGTTTCATGTGCTTTGGTTGTTGAAAAACTTGATGTCCTCGGACAGGTGGTAACTGCATGAGATCACCAAAGAGTAAAACATTTATGCCTCCAAAACAAGCGTCCGGGCTTTTTAGTTGACGCAAACGAGAGTCGATCATGCAAAGCATTTCATAAGGTACCATAGAAATTTCATCTATAAATAGAAACTCAACGTGTTGCCATAACAAACGCATCGTTCTCAAGTAATTACCAGTTAGAAGCGGCATGCTAACAATAACTCCATCTTTTTGTACTGGTAATTTTAGGAGACGGTGTAGTGTAGATCCACCAACCAACCGTGCTGCAACTCCAGTGAGAGCACCAATTTTCACTACCGATTTTCCATAACATCGGTTAACTTGGTTTTTGAGTAAATTAAAAAGGAAAGTTTTTCCGGTGCCCGCTCCGCCAATAACAAAAATTTTCTCTCGTTTTACATCAACATTAAGCTGGTTTTTGATACAATCTGTGATGTAGATAAACAATTGTCTTTGATCAACATTCATGGCCTGTTGTGCTCTCTGGAATTGATCATTGCTCATTTCTGTCTCTGGTAATTCTTCTTCTTCCTCAGCTTCATGATTAATGATCTCTGGCTGTTCTAGAATTTCAAATGCATGTACTTGATTAAAGGCATTTTCAAGCTGTTGGTCCCGCTCTCGAAACTGGCGCATATGATTACTCATTTCTTTCAAATGACCTTCACGACTTAAGAATGCCTCTTTGGCATTATTAAAACCATCAAGTAATTTGGTTTCTGAGCGGTAAGGCATATACTGAATGAGTAAGCTGTAGAAAAAGTTTTCTGGATCTGATGCTGCTATAAAGTATGGTACCCTAACAACTGCAGGAACATTTCTCACAACCATTTTATTCTCGTCCAACAAGGTGATGAGTTGGCGACGTGTGTTTGAATTTTCTTCATAAGCAACATGATCAACACTTTCTTCAGTCTCACTCAACTTTTTCGGATAGAATGGTTCAAACAACATTGCAAACTCTGTAAGGCTTATGTTTGCAAAATTGTAATCAGGATGTTCTAACGGACGTTTCTCTTATCTTTCAAAGATATTACTGTAATAGCCAGTTGCGTGTCCGCTTTTATCGAATTGCAACACTCTGTAACGCTGCTCTGGCTTTCTTGTGTTCAGAAAAATGCAGCTTCGTGAGCTGTCACGTAATGGGATATGACAAAGTCGATACGCACATTCTGCGGCAGATACTTGCCGTTCATGAAGAATCTTCATACATATTATGAAGAGTTTGCGTGAGATATCGGTCTCTTCACGTTGAATTTGCTGTATTGCTTGCGCAATTCCAGAATCTACACCTTCAGGTTCTGCTTTCGATAGATACTTTGCTATATAATATGCTATCGCTTCGTTAGATCCACACGGCTGAATATCCATATTGCCAGTCCACAATCTTAATAACTCTGGATGATAGTTATTTAACCACGCATCTTCTTTTCGACGTTTAAGTAAACAAATTCTACCTCCGTTACACCGTTACGAAGAAAATCTTCTGAAGAATGAGATACAATTCGTGTTTCGTTACATTGTTGGCGTGGAAAGTTGAAACGACATCTTACAGAGGTATTGTTTTTTGTACAAGTATGTGTATGATGATGAATTTGACATTTCTTGACGAGATCATGAAGCTCTGGGTCTTCTTCTTCTGTTGGCATTCTACAGCAACAGTTACGATCAAGAAGAAGTTTCCCTTCTTCTGAGTCAAACTCTGGATGATTTTATATCCAAATCACCATATGTAGATGAGGACTTCCTCGATTCTGGAATTCAATACGCCACCAATGGTCTTTCACCTTACCACCAAATACGTTGTCATTATTTTTGATAAATCTCATTAGAGCATTTACTCTAACCATGAAATGTCGGCTCAAAATTACTGGATACTTTTCGATGAGTTTTTAAGTCTCATAAATGTCAAGCGTACTAGGATCAACACCAGGTCGACCATCAGCTATTAACAAAGCCTTTCTTTGATCTAACCAGTTGAGATCATTTGAACTAAATGTTACGAAGTAACGTTGGAGCTCCTAAGCATCTAATTTGAGCTAATAGTTCATTCAAGGCTGATCTCCAATAAGCTGCAGAACCTCTTAAATTTTTAACGTATGGTTGACAATCTTCTTACCACATGCTGATATGGTACTTTGAATGCGATAATATTCAAAGAAGGATAGCGCATAAAAGAGATAATCGTTGCGTTGAAATCTAGTATCACTTCCCAAAATTCTGAACTGAAAGTAGTCCAAGGCCGTAATACTTACAGGTCTTTGCTCTTTGAGACCGTTTTTTCCATAAGCAAACAAAAAGTACCAGGCAAATTCTTCTGCTTTTAGTTCATGTCCCACATTAACGATATTGTCTTTCGTTTTGCGGGTAATCTCGTTGAGGTTTCGTGAGACCTGAAGTTCATCTTCCACATTAGGTTGCATGAAATCAATCGGTGCCATCACTGATGTCTGCAGTGGAATTGTTTGCGATATTAAACTCCGTTGAGAAGTGACCGCTTCAGACTCTGTCGGTAATGTCGCATTATTCTGCTGTGTTACAGTTACCACAAGATCCTCTATATCAAAGGCTTCGACCACAATGTAATCAAGAGAGTACTGTACATTTCGGCTGCCTGTTGCACGTTTACAGATCTTCACAAACTCTTCTAAATTATCACATTCGATGATGCAAGCTTTCCCATTACTGCTGTTCGCTTTGGATCCCTTCTGACCACAAGAATGTGAATCGCTGAAGTAACATTTGTCGTCGTAGTGCATCACACCAAACGATTGTCCACCTGTTATCAATATGCCAGCACTATATACCACGAACAGGTCTTCCAAACCTTGACGAAGGGTATATCCAAGGTTTGCTTCGTTATACTTATCATTCAGGCTCCCAAATATGCTTGGTTCATCGTCAAAGGTTATTTCAAATCTTTTACCAAATGCCAACAGATCGTCTTTGATCACATTGAAATTTCGCACCTGAAGGTATCCATCATTTTCAATGGGATACGCTGATAAGTTCCGCTCCATTTGAAATCTTATTTCACTATGTAGCATTCCAAATAAACACACACCGCTTATTTTACTATTTTGTTTTTATTCTCTTTTGAACTCTGACCGATAGGCAACCACCGTTACCTTTTTCTAGACGATTCTGTGGAATGACATCTCAGAAACAAGCTGAACGAGCGAGCGCGGAGAGATCCGAGTGAAGCAACAAGCTGCACGAAGACAATTTCGAAAAGGGTTCACGTTGAAGCTTTCAAAAGGTACGGACGTACCGTTACCTTTACGAATAGTAATGGCTGCCGAGTAAGAGTTCTGTTTAAATTACCGGTTAGTTTTGTTGGTTTATTCTGTTTATGCAGTGTGTAAATGTATTAGAAAGTAATACGTTTCATTTTGGTAATAAAGTACTAAGTCTGGAAGTACTATTTATGTGATTTATGGTATAATTGGAATTGAGTTGCCGCCTAGCCGTTGTAGAAGCGACTCCATTTTGAAAATTTTGGAAACCGATTTGGTAGAGAAGCTGTTGAATACCTGGTGTTTCTAGAATGTTATAGATAATTGCTACAGAAGATTTCCTGCGATCTGGTAGATCATTTCATGTAGTTCCAGTCCTATTTTTGGTATGTTTGATGAGGAATTTTCCATTTAAATGCATAACTCCGCCATTAACGTTTTTCGAATTTGATTCTGGATATCAAGGTAAACTTTTAAATAATCCTTACGATAGAACTATAGGTTCAATAGTTAGTTGAACCACAAGTGTTTCAAGTTATTGTTAAATTTTTGAACTTATACCGGAGAATTCGCTAATTCCCAGTAGTTAATAAATTATTTTATCTAATCATTCAATTAGTAAATATACCGAGTTACTATTCAGATCTTAAGAACTTTAATCAGATGATAATGGTATAGTGCATTTAACCTTTGTTTTTAACATTCTTTCAAGTGATTACGATTATTGTGTATCCTATATGAATACCTTTAAGGTATATATGTGGATAAGTTTTTTTATTGTTACTTAGGTTATTGTTTAGTTAATAAAACGCAACGGAGTGCACTCTTTTGAGAACTTAATTAGATTTTGTCTTTTTTTTATGAAATGAAATATCTTAACATCCGATATTCTTATAATTGAGTTCTCCATATATTTTGATAGTAAGATAATCATACTGTTTTAAATAAGCTACGCAATATTATATTTGCAGGAGTTTTAGTTTTTTGATACTTATCAATCATTGATACCAGTGTTTTTTTTGAAATATATTGTTTTGTTGTTTTGTTACTAAAATATTTGAGTATTTATTTCTGATACCTTCCCAGTAAATGTTCTGATTTAATATTTTTTTATTTTTACAAATTATTTCTATTTTCATAAAGATAAGTATATATAAACGATTTATATAGAAAGATTCAAGGAACGTTAAGACCAATGAGGTAAGTTTTAAATAGACACATATTTAATTAGTTTTGTTTAAGTAAAGTGTGTTCCCTAACAATTCCCGATTTAGTAACTCCTTTCTCTATAGGTTTCTTATCTTTCCTCCTATTCCTTTCCAAAAAGATAAGTGGCGCCCTTTACCGATTCCTAACTAGATCCTAGATATTTCTTTTTTTTTGGCCCGATACTCGCCCAATTGCTCCCCCGATCCACGACTCGCTCTCCTCCTTCCCCCTGAGTGCCGTTCGCATTTAGCTAACCCCTGGCGAGCCTTCAACATCCAGAAAAAAGGGGTTACACTAAAAATGGCGCCCAACGTGGGGCCTGAGTATTTTTTCTTTTTGAAACTTTTAAAAGTTATGTTCGTTAAATTTTGTCTATCGTTATTTTCTTTGGAAGGAAACACACTTTAAAACATTTTTTTGTTGTTAGCAATTTAAAAACTTGAATCTTTTAAACATGTCTAATTTTGAAGTAAACTTTTTAACAACTGAAGAAGTTAACTATGAACTAAAAATAAGAGGAACAATTACTGGAAGGAAAATTGATGATAAACGTAAAATCTTAAAAAAGTTGTTAGCTAAAGATTCAAATAGTAACTTAACTCTAGATGATTTAGACTTTGATGAAGAGAGTCTGGCAATACAGAACTCTATTGATAGTATCTCCAAATTAGTTGAGGAATTTGAAGGTTCTTTAACCGATTCATGCTTTCGTCGTGTTAAATCTAGAATAGCACATTTATTAGGTAGAATTCAACGAGTTCCCCTTTCTGAATCCCTTCCTACCGATCAGACTACTTTCCGTAAAGAATCTCGAGCAACATGTCTACTTTTAGAACAAGAATTAATGGAAAAAGCTACTCCAGCTACCCAAATATCGTCTTCTAGTTCGAATACAACTGAGGATAGACCTCCTCCAGTTATTAATATTACTACCCCCGATTCGCATCATATCAACCTTTCAAAATGGAATGTCAAATTTAATGGTGATCCTAAGTCTGTTTTTAATTTTGTAGAACGAGTAAATGAATTGGCAGAATCTCGTAGTGTGAAACCAGAAATTTTGTTTCAGTCTGCTATTGAACTTTTCTCAGGTGATGCCGCGGTATGGTTTCGTACTGTTAAGTCTTCTTTAACCTCTTGGGAAGAACTTATTCAAGCCCTGAAGTCTACTTTTCTCCCTCCAAATACTGATGATAATATCTGGGAAGAAATTAAATCCCGAAAACAAAGACGAAATGAGCCTATCGTCATTTTCACTGCTCATATGCTTTCTCTTTTTAGTCGTCTTTCTCGCGAACCTGTTGAATCCACCAAGTTAAGAATTATTCAGAAAAATATCTTGTCAGAATACATCCCTCATGTTACCTTAAAAGACATTAGCACTGTTAAAGAATTAACAGATATCGTTAAGAAATTAGAAGATGCTAATCCATCTCTTCTAGAAAAGTTTTCCCCTCCCTCTAAAGTATCTGTAGTAGAGCCTAGCACTTCACGTCGTACTAGTCAATTCCGGCAAAATACTCCCTCAACAGCAAAACCCTCGTCATTTCAAAAATCTAATCAACCTTCGACTTTCGATGGTAGAACAAAAAACTCTACCGAGATTATTTGCTGGAACTGTCAAAAGACAGGACACACTCATTCTTCTTGCCGTAAACCTAAAAATGGTCGTTTCTGTTATCGATGTGGTTCGCCAAATTTCACCGTTTTAACTTGTCCCAAATGTACAAAAAACTAAATTCTAGAGGTTGTCATGTCGGTACAGTCTCTACCCCTTTTCGTTTTAGTAAATCCGACATAAAGAAACAAGACCAATGGCCAAAATGGTTGAATTACGTTCGAAATTTTTATTTATCGTATCCCCCAAAAATTGTAGCTCCAATGATAATAAATAAAACTGCAGATTCTCGACCCTATATTTCCATTGAGATTTTTTCTCGTAATTTTACTGTCCTTCTTGATACCGGGTGTTCCATAACAATTGTTGGGAACAAAGCATTAAAGTTTGTAGAATACAACAATATAAGTATTAATCCTTCAAAACATCAAAATGTCTCGTTGGCTGATGAAACCAATCAATCTGTGTCTGGTGTGGTAGATCTCCCCATAGTAGCTAATAATCATTGTCACCTCATTAAACCTTAAGTAGTCCCTTCTCTAGATTATACCTTTATCTTAGGTAGCAACTTTGTGAAGACTTTTTCTCTCTTATTAGATTTCTCTTCTAATACCTGGTCCTCGGGTTATAATACAAATCCCCAATCTATTTCTACGACGGATTACGATTTGATGACTACTTCATTATGTACCATTGACAATTTAGAACTTTATCAGAAATCCTTAGCCCAAAAAGTTATTGATTCATTTTCCGAAGTTTGTAACACTAAAGGTTTGGGTCGTACCCATAAAATTCAGATGAGTATCAATACTGGTGATGCTAAACCCTTTAAGAAAAGACCTTTTCCTATGTCTCCGTTTATGTCAAAAATCTTGAATGATGAACTTGATGAGATGCTCCGTTTAGGAGTCGTTGAGCCCTCAAATAGTCCATGGTGTTCCCCTGTTATTCTAGTTAAAAAATCCAATGATGAATATCGTTTTTGTTTTGATGGTAGATCACTTAATGACGTAACCAAGCACGACACTTATCCATTACCAAATATTGATAGGATTCTTTCTCTGTTAAAAGGTACAAAATTTATTAGTTCTGTTGATTTAAGAAAAGCTTTCTGGCAAATCCCCTTAGACCCCCAGTCGAAAGAAAAAACTGCTTTCAGTATCATTGGAAGAGGATCTTTCCAATTTACCGTTATGCCCTTTGGTTTGTGTAACTCTGCACAGACACAACAACGTTTAGTTGATGCAATTTTCGGACCAAAATATGAGCCGAATATCTATTGTTATCTTGATGATATAATTATATGTTCAAACACCTTCGAAGAACATATTAGACTTTTAACTGAAGTTAAAGATAAACTTAAGGAAGCTAATTTAACTATTAACGTCAAAAAATGTGAATTTTTCAAGTCCGAGCTTAAATTCTTAGGTTATGTAGTAGGTGATAACACTCTTCGAACTGATCCCGACAAAGTGTCAGCCATGATTAATTACCCTCGTCCAAAAACCTCTACTGAAATCAAAAGATTAATTGGCATGTGTTCTTGGTATAGACGTTTTATAAAAAACTTTTCATCTCTAGTTTCTCCGATCAATGACCTCCTAAAAGGAACAAGGAAAAAACAATCTGTTGATTGGAATGATCAAGCCGAAGATGCTTTTGTTAAAATAAAAGAAGCCCTTATTTCTGCTCCCGTATTAACCCAACCTGATTTTTCTAAGCCTTTCGTGATCCAATGTGATGCAAGTGACACTGGTCTTGGTGGTGTCCTTACTCAATCCTTAGACAATTCTGATGTAGTTATAGCTTACGCTAGTCGATCCCTATCTCGTGCAGAGAGAAATTATTCAGTAACTGAAA
The DNA here is from genome assembly GCA_964028335.1 of Altica lythri. Lineage (NCBI taxonomy): Eukaryota > Metazoa > Arthropoda > Insecta > Coleoptera > Chrysomelidae > Altica > Altica lythri. The sequence goes on from OZ034801.1 coordinate 63,091,712, forward strand.
GAGAGTGTTTGGCAGTCATTTTTGCAATAGAGAAATTCCGACCTTATGTTGAAGGTATCAAATTCCAAGTAATCACTGATCATTACTCTTTGTTATGGTTAAAAAATATTAGTAATCCTTCAGGAAAACTTGCTCGTTGGGCAATGAGACTTTGACAACATAATTTCGACCTTATTCACCGTAAGGGATCTTCAAATATCGTTCCTGATGCTTTAAGTAGAATGTTCACTAATGAAATAGAGTCTGAAAAACCCCAACTCTCTTACCTTGATGTAGATATAAACCGAATAGACCCATGGTATGATGAACTTCGTACTAAGATTCTTAAAAGTCCAAAAGACTATCCGCAATGGAAAGTTGAGAATGATATGGTGTTCAAGTTGATCCCCTCCACTTTACCTTTTGCCACTAATGACATTGAGTGGAAAATTTTGGTACCTAAACCACAAAGACATGATGTAATCTCTTCTTGTCACGACCCTCCTACGTGTGCCCACTTTGGTTATTATAAGACCCTTAGTAGAGCCCAGGAGCGTTATTATTGGCCTAAAATGCGGCGAGATGTACTTCGTTTTGTTAAATCCTGTCAAACGTGTGGAGCCCAAAAAATGTCAACTTCAGCCCCTATGGGTTTAATGGGAAAAGAAAAATCTGCGAAATTTCCTTGGCAAATTATTGCTTTAGATCTTGTTGGTCCCCTTCCTCGTTCCAAGAAAGGATACACTTGGCTTCTTGTTTGTTACTGACTGGTTTTCTAAGTTCACTCTTTTATGTCCCTTAAGAAAAGCTACCACTCAAAATATCGTTAACTATTTGGAAAATGATGTCTTCCTGATGGTTGGTGTCCCTCAATTTGTTATTTGTGATAACGCTAGGAATCTCAACAATTCTACGTTAAAACATCTGTGTAGTAAATACAAAGTGCAGAAGATATGATTTAATGCTATCTATTCGCCCCAGTGCAACTTTGTTGAACAAAGCAACAAAACCATTGGAACTGCTATCAGATGTTACATTCAAGAACATTCTGATTGGGATAAAGAACTCCCTAAAATTCGTCAAGCTATCAATACTGCTAAACATGAAGTTACCAAATATCCACCATCATTTTTAAATTTTGCTCGATATGTTCCTGTAGCAGGAAACTATTATTCTTCGTCTTCAGTCGATAGTCCCACTCCCTTAAAAAATTATGATCATCATGATCAATATGTTTCTGAAATAGAAGGTTTAAATCTCGTTTTTTATGAAATCCAACGTAATCTTCACCAAGGATATATGCGTAACTCTAAAACCTATAACTTACGTAGGCGAGACATACAGTTTCAAGTAGGAGACAAAGTCTGGAGAAAAAACAAAGTACTCTCCAAAGCTTCCGACAAGCTTATGTCTAAGTTAGCCCCAAAATTTGTATTGTGTACTGTCGTCAAAAAGTTATCCCCTCTTGTTTATACTTTGAAAAATGCTGATGGTTCCCGAGCAGGAAATTTGCACATCAAAGATTTAAAACCCTACCATTCAGATTCAGACAACTCATCTGAAGATGAATCTGGCCATGAGTAGTTCTCGTTCGATAAGAACTTACCGTGGTCTTTTATATCTTCCGTTTTTTTTGTTGTTTTCAGTTCCTTTTCCAACCCCGTTTGGGTGGCGGGAATAGAATAACGCCCAAAGTGTTAAACTGCTTGTCGTAAGAGGCGACTAAATGAAACCTTTCCCCTCTCTGTTTAAGTATCCCATGTACTTTCTAGGATTTCTTTGTTTGATTTGTTATCGTCCGTGAAGTGTAAATTCACCAAAATCATTTCATCGTTATCACATCCCTGATGTTATTCTCTGTCTTCAGTTAGTGATACGATTTCTTTTGAGAACTTTACCTTTAAGTGAATGTATCACTTAAAGTACCTTACCGTTTCTGTATAATTGGAAATTATTTCCTGTTAATTTTGTCCTTATCTTACCGTTTAGTGAAAATAATCACTTAACTCTACCGTACCGTTTAATGAAGAAGACATTATCTTACTGTTAATGTCTGGAAAATTATATTCTCGTTATATTTACCGTATCTTGAGGTGATTAATCACTGCTTTCGTATCAACGACATTATTAGATGTTGTATTTCCGTAAGGTGTATCTTTACACATTTTGGTTTAGTATGTTCAGTATTAAATAGTTTTAGTACTATTTCCTTAAGTGGAATTTGGATATCATTATGTGAGGATTTGTTTGGAGCCGTTGTGTTCAACTCCTTCTTTTTGCATAAGAGAGTTTAATAGTTAGTCTATGATTTTTATTTGTCTTGCGAATATAGATGAATTCAACTACCACCTGTAAGTTTTAATAAACACATTTTCAGCTAGATGCTATTTTTCCTTCATTCTTCTTCAAGATGATGTTTGCTTTGACCTTATAAGTTGTCACGAGAGATAAGCCTAGGGAAGCCGTAGGGAATTCCTCCCGGTAGTGGTCTGTTGAGCTTTTAAGGAAGATAAGTAACCATTAATTCTATCTTTTTCTCCTTTGGATTATTTATTTATTATAGTTGTCTTGTTAGAGTATACTGACTATGACTTTGAAGTTCCATACTATTGGTTACTTCATACCGATGTTGACTTACCGATTTTGTCTCTAAATTATTTTAGACGTGTGATACGCGCAGCTATCAAAACTACAGACAACCATAAAATATTTTATCTCTTTCCTCTTCAATATTTTCTATTTCTAGTTGAATACCATGTTTGTTTATTTCATATCCAATTCTTACCACTGATGAGTTTTATCTAAAGTCGTGTTATTAGCTACTATTGAACTAGATTTTACGTATCTCGTATTTACCGTGACTGCTGGATCTAATGGAGTCAATAGAATTATTAAATCCCTAATTATATCTGTCGTTCCGTGTTTCTTTCTTGCTTTTCAAAATTAGTATTAACAGTTTGGTTTTAACTTCACCTTTCTTTGTTGATAGGAGTTTCCTAAAATGGAAATACGCGTTGTGCCTCCTATGGGAAATTTTACTTTATGGGAACATAGCCTTCTTTTTGCTTCTTCCATGTGTGCGTGAATGTAGTGTGTGTCCGGACATTTTATGTCAGGGGCATTATAAATACGCTTTTTCGATTTTCGCTTTAAGATACCATTTAGGGCTGCCCGTCTAGGCCGAGCTGCACATTTGTTTTTTTGTTGTTTCCGTGCAGAAACTTCGGAGTAGACCGTTCCCGATCACTTTGTGATCTTTCCGGTTGGCCGGTACCGCTTATAAAAATCTGGTCACGAGAATCTCTAGTTTGAATAACTGGGATTCATTTGATACCTATCGTCTGTTCCTTCAGAACTACGTATAGTTTAACTTGTATAGATTTATTTGATGTTAGTTTTGTCTGTGTAGACAAATGGCTACCAATGTAGTTAGTATTATCATCATTCCTGATGAACTCCGTTCGTTTTATTCTGATTGAGGTTCTGAGATTTCACCTTTCAACATTTTCTTTTGATAGTTAGGTTTATCCTTATAACTTTGAAAGTTCTTTTTAATAATGCTACTGTGTTTCCGACCCTAGTAGTTTCTTCTCGAAAACCGTGGTCTTCAATAGACCCCAGTTTCCTCTCTTCGCAGGGGGCTGTGTAGCATTCCAAATAAACACACACCGCTTATTTTACTATTTTGTTTTTATTCTCTTTTGAACTCTGACCGATAGGCAACCACCATTACCTTTTTCTAGACGATTCTGTGGAATGACATCTCAGAAACAAGCTGAACGAGCGAGCGCGGAGAGATCCGAGTGAAGCAACAAGCTGCACGAAGACAATTTCGAAAAGGATTCACGTTGAAGCTTTCAAAAGGTACGGACGTACCGTTACCTTTATGAATAGTAATGGCTGCCGAGTAAGAGTTCTGTTTAAATTACCGGTTAGTTTTGTTGGTTTCTTCTGTTTATGCAGTGTGTAAATGTATTAGAAAGTAATACGATTCATTTTGGTAATAAAGTACTAAGTCTGGAAGTACTATTTATGTGATTTATGGTATAATTGGAATTGAGTTGCCGCCTAGCCGTTGTAGAAGCGACTCCATTTTGAAAATTTTGGAAACCGATTTGGTAGAGAAGCTGTTGAATACCTGGTGTTTCTAGAATGTTATAGATAATTGCTACAGAAGATTTCCTGCGATCTGGTAGATCATTTCATGTAATTCCAGTCCTATTTTTGGTATTTTTGATGAGGAATTTTCCATTCAAATGCATAACTCCGCCATTAACGTTTTTCGAATTTGATTCTGGATATCAAGGTAAACTTTTAAATAATCCTTACGATAGAACTATAGGTTCAATAGTTAGTTGAACCACAAGTGTTTCAAGTTATTGTTAAATTTTTGAACTTGTACCGGAGAATTCGCTAATTCCCGGTAGTTAATAAATTATTTTTTCTAATCATTCAATTAGTAAATATACCGAGTTACTATTCAGATCTTAAGAACTTTAATCAGATGATAATGGTATAGTGCATTTAACCTTTGTTTTTAACATTCTTTCAAGTGATTACGATTACTGTGTATCCTATATTATTGTAAGTAGTAACGTTTTGTATTATTAATTTGTTTTGTTTTCGTGGTTATTGTAATGTTTTATAAAATGTCACAGTTGTCAACAAGTTATAAAATAAAAAAACTGCATGTTGTAATTTAGTTACTGATTTTCTTTTGAGCAATAATCTCAACATATATGAATATTACCTTTAAGGTATATATGTGGATAAGTTTTTTTATTGTTACTTAGGTTATTGTTTAGTTAATAAAACGCAACGGAGTGCACTCTTTTGAGAACTTAATTAGATTTTGTCTTTTTTTTATGAAATGAAATATCTTAACATCTGATATTCTTATAATTGAGTTCTCCATATATTTTGATAGTAAGATAATCATACTGTTTTAAATAAGCTACGCAATATTATATTTGCAGGAGTTTTAGTTTTTTGATACTTATCAATCATTGATACCAGTGTTTTTTTGAAATATATTGTTTTGTTGTTTTGTTACTAAAACATTTGAGTATTTATTTCTGATACCTTCCCAGTAAATGTTCTGATTTAATATTTTTTTATTTTTACAAATTATTTCTATTTTCATGAAGATAAGTATATATAAACGATTTATATATAAAGATTCAAGGAACTTTAAGACCAATGAGGTAAGTTTTAAATAGACACATATTTAATTAGTTTTGTTTAAGTAAAGTGTGTTCCCTAACAATTCCCGATTTAGTAACTCCTTTCTCTATAGGTTTCTTATCTTTCCTCCTATTCCTTTCCAAAAAGATAAGTGGCGCCCTTTACCGATTCCTAACTAGATCCTAGATATTTCTTTTTTTTTTGGCCCGATACTCGCCCAATTGCTCCCCCGATCCACGACTCGCTCTCCTCCTTCCCCCTGAGTGCCGTTCGCATTTAGCTAACCCCTGGTGAGCCTTCAACATCCAGAAAAAAGGGGTTACAACTATAGATTTGGTCACCTATTATCATATTCAAATTAAGAGTATTCGTTGACCAGTGTTGTGGTGTAAGATGTAAGATGTTGGACAAGGCCATGGCACAGCATTGTGAACCTGCATATCCTGATGCGAACACGCTGTTATCGCCTTGATGCCATGATGCGCGTACGATTCTCGCACAATCGCTGATGCTCATGTAAGCACTACTTCCCTCAGTAGGTTCTTCATTAGTATCCTCAGCGACTTCTTGTGGTGCATGTTCTAATCTTATGATATCATCGTCACTCAGTACGACGTTTTGATCAATAATAACATCATTATAAAGTGGATTGTTAGCAACTAGCCAACGGAGCGCGTCATATACTTTTTGTCTGGATATTGAAAATTGTCGCGTAACGTTGATAGTTTCAAGACGTTCAGTAACGACAATTATTCCAGCAATATTTGTCGATCTTGGTAACATCTTCGGAAGATTTTCAGTAACTTCGAAAATGTCCTGAGCAAACAATACTGCTTGGCCTCTAAAACTATATTGCCCAAAGACTCCACTAAGTTTTATAATTTTCACAAAAGGTATAATGCGTGAAATCAGCCTCTGTTCGGCCTGTGATAACTCCGCAATTACATCTGGAATAGATCCTGGGTCCAGGTTATTCCAATAAGATTTAGATAGTGCAATATTTTTCTTTGAAATCAAATGGGTTTTGCAACGATTGCAAATGACCAAGCAATTCTTTTGCTTTAATTTATCAGGCAGATATGGTGCAATTTTAGTGTCTACAGTACACTTAGATATTTGATGTTGATAGCATCGTTTAGTGCAAATTTCACAGATCTTGTCACAAAATATGTTAATAGACTGACTAAAGCCCGTCAGACTTGCCCTACTCAGTCTTCGGGACTCAGCTGCATGCTGACGCATTTGTTGTAGACGAGCGTCTCTACTTTGATCAGGTTCCGAGACTCGAATCTCAGCTGCATGCTGACGCATTTGTTGTAGACGAGCGTCTCTAGTTTGATCAGGTTCCGAGGCTGGAATCTCAGCTGCATGCTGACGCATTTGTTGTGGACGAGCGTCTCTAGTTTGATCAGGTTCCGAGGCTCGAATCTCAGCTGCATGCTGACGCATTTGTTGTAGACGAGCGTTTCTAGTTTGATCAGGTTCCGAGGCTCGAATCTCAGCTGCATGCTGACGCATCCGTTGCAAACGAGCTTCTTTGACCTGTTTAGATTCTGAGGCTCGAGATTCAGCTGTACGCTGACGCACTTGCTGCAAACGAGCTTCTTTGGTCTGTTTGGATTCTGAGGCTCGAGATTCAGCTGTACGCTGACGCACTTGCTGCAAACGAGCTTCTCTAGCTTTCTTTGACTCTTTGGCCCTATAATTCCCCATATAGAGCTTCCTTTTCTACTTTATTTTTTCTAATTCTTCGCTTGAAAGACTCGCAGCAGTTTTAGCTGGCTTTTGTTTACTTAACCTTAATTTTCTTATCGTCACATCGGTTAATTTATTTCTCGTAACATTATACTCCCCAGTAGCCAAGTTACCCACTACTGAAGAGCTGCAGTCGTTTGATGACGACGCCTGCGAGCCTGCTTTCTCAACCTGACCAGACGCCGATACTGGGACTCCGACTCCCTGCATCGTAACATATTCACCATTTGTGTTTGCCATGACGGCATACAATATTGTTAACCCAGAGACTTCGCCAGATATTTCTGTTGCCCGCCGTCACCACGGGGAGGTGCCCTGGTTACAAACACAAGATACGAAGAACCTATGTCCATCATATAATTCATAATAAATACTCGTGCGCATCTAAGAAATAGCGGATGTATCTCTGGATGTTGAAAACGTTAAGCATCCGCTTTAAGAATACTTGAATTTACTTTCATCAAACTATGAACGAAAATTTTAATTTTTGCCCAGCCAGGAAATATGCAGAAACTAATACGTTGTAGCCATACCAGACTGTGCCGGTTATCTCTAGTTTGCAATGACCGTAAAAGTAAATCGCCATTGCTTCACCCTTGACTGGAGCTGAGTTATGCTGCCTTACTATAAATACGAGCAATGCTACCAACCATTGATCTGAATAGGTCGAGTAGTATAGACTTAGGCGGGGGCGGATTCTTCAGCGGTAGGTTATTGCAAGTTGCCGCTGCTAACTTCTTCAGTCGCGTTGAAAGTGACATTTCATGGTCGCGTAACGGCAATATGGTCACGGCATAAAATCAGTATTACTGTCACGTCATAAAGGAATAATTATGACTTTTAAAAGACAGAGAGCTACAGGATAGATCACCAGAGAGACATATAGTGAGGATGCTATTCTCTATTGCTGCAGAGAGTTCTCTTTCTCCTCTTTGTGCTACATCTACATTCGCTCTTACCATAATGAACGTATGCGCTGTACGTACCATGGTTGTAACGGGCAACGGGGAATCAGGATTCGATTCCGGAGAGGGAACCTGAGAAACGGCTACCACATCCAAGGAAGGCAGCAGGCGCACAAATTACCCACTCCCGGCACGGGGAAGTAGTGACGAAAAATAACGATATGGGACTCATTCGAGGCCCCGTAATCGGAATGAATACACTTTAGATCATTTAATGAGGATCCATGTGAGGGCAAGTCTGGTGCCAGCAGCCGCGATAATTCCAGCTCCAATAGCGAATGAACATGTTCATTCCCCGAAATAAAAACTCACATCAAACTTCGAATATTAATTAACTATTAATAAATCAACCATCAAACACATTCGTGTTACAAAATTTGTTATTGTTGTCTTTTGTTAAAGTTCACAATAAAATTTGATGAACATTAAAACAAGTGCTAATTCGAAAATTTGGATGAAACCATATGAAATAGCGACCTTGAATTTATTCGTCATCTTTTTTACGATAAAGTTGATGTAATACGAGTAGTCTTATATATTTAAAAATAATAATCACATCTTTACCAAATTAATCAGAACAAAAAAAAATTGAGTTGCCAGGCATCAATCCCGGTACCTCTCGCATGCTTAGCGAGCGCTTTACCATCTGAGCTACACACCCACTTAATAAAATTTGACGATAAGCGGTACATAAATTAAAGATTAAAAAAATATTGTTTTTTTATGTTATTGTATTATTAAATATCTTTTGTAATAATTTCTTGCAACATTTAAAATCATTTTGATAAGAAGCAAACAAGATGAGTACACAGCTGCCTTGAGTCTCTGGCTTCTTGTGCTGTGTCGAGTGTTCGAGCGAAATATTAGCCCAAACTGCAGACATGCGCAAACCGCGCACTAGGCAGCAGCCGCGGAGTGGAGAGTTACAAACAAACATACATACATACATACAGGTGAAGTTAATAAAAGCGTGTTAAAATAGAAAATTAAGTTATTCAAAATTGTTTGCTTCTCAATGATAGATATTAATAAATAAATAATCATGTAACTATTACGTTAGTAGTAATTTGATGGAAAACTAACTATTAGACTTTTGTATTTACTCATAAATATATATGTGTAAGTAAAAATAAATATTGGAATAACAGCAATACTTAACGTTAATAAAACCCTAATAGAGTTTCTTTCTACGCTCTTAAAATAAATTTTATTTCATCGTCTTTCACTTTCACATATGCTATACACTTACTAATATATCCGGAAACCAAACATTTAATTTCAGCAAGGTATTTTTAGATTTGTTTATAATTGTTGACCTATCAGTTTATTATTTGGATTAAAATTTAAACAAATATTTTTCTTTTAAATATACAAAAAAAGATATATAAGAAGATAGTTCAAATGATTAATTATAAAATTTATTGCCAGCTATATTTTTTTTAATAAATGAATGAATAAAATTATTTGTATTTATATTTACAGAAATTATAATTATGTGTATCCTAATTTGATATAATTTAACTACATAATATTAATGTAATAAGTAAGAGGAGATCATCCATTTCTCAAATGTGGTCGTATGGTAATACCAAAGAAAACACAAAGTCCGTACCACACAGTAATTTATTAAATTGAAATTTATTGACAACTAGTTTCGACCGTAACGGTCATCATCAGGTCTGTAAAAATATGGAACGATAGAAAGGTAATAATAAAATAAATGAGGTTTAAACAACTTACCAAATATAAATACAAAAGTAATCAAAATTAATTGTATAAAAACATTATTGGAATAAGACGAAAAGGTTCTTATGTAATCAACACCAAATGTCCATCGGTGGTAGATTAAGTGTGTCGTGGGAAAGTTAAGAGGTAAAATAGACTGAATGAGCCAAATTGGTACGAAAAATTGTATGTTAAGAACATTAATATAGTAGTAATGTAAAAATAAAAACTTAACACAATGACAAATAAAAAGGAAAATAAGTCACCTGCAGCATCAAAGGTTAATAAAGGTGGCTAAAGATCCCAAAAAAATATTTGTTGTTAGGTGGACTAACGTTAAAATGAAGTAAGCCCAAAGAGGGGCTTCGAAAGAAACTCATTACAGAGATTAAAAGAGAAATGTTTGGTATGTGAACCAAAGTGATTATCGGTAAATGAGTTCTTGTATAATGACCGTGGGTGAAAGGTACTTAGGCCTTTATATGGAAGTGGTTCAACAAAAAGCGGAGAATAAGTCCACAGAGAAAAAGGGGATCTTAGATCTTTTAACGTTAGTCCACCTAACAACAAATATTTTTTTGGGATCTTTAGCCACCTTTATTAACCTTTGATGCTGCAGGTGACTTATTTTCCTTTTTATTTGTCATTGTGTTAAGTTTTTATTTTTACATTACTACTATATTAATGTTCTTAACATACAATTTTTCGTACCAATTTGGCTCATTCAGTCTATTTTACCTCTTAACTTTCCCACGACACACTTAATCTACCACCGATGGACATTTGGTGTTGATTACATAAGAACCTTTTCGTCTTATTCCAATAATGTTTTTATACAATTAATTTTGATTACTTTTGTATTTATATTTGGTAAGTTGTTTAAACCTCATTTATTTTATTATTACCTTTCTATCGTTCCATATTTTTACAGACCTGATGATGACCGTTACGGTCGAAACTAGTTGTCAATAAATTTCAATTTAATAAATTACTGTGTGGTACGGACTTTGTGTTTTCTTTGGTATTAATGTAATAAGCCAACCACGCCTTCTAACCATATCAAAGGAAGCGGATTTCGAATCTAGTTTGCCAGATATATTTCCGAAAAATCCTAAGTTTATATATTTTGAAAATTGTTTTTTTACTTTACTATTCAATTGTTCGTCAATTACTCTTAGAAAGATAATATAAAAATATTCTTAAAAAATATATAGGTACTTAGATTAATTAACTAGGTTCTTCATATTTAAACAGTTTTCAATAATGAAATCAATTTTGTATATATTTCTTATATTTAAAAACATTTTTGAGTAACGGCAACATTATGTACTTAGCTACACATTTCCAACTTTTCTGGCGGCCGCATTGATATTGTATGTAAAGAAATGCCGACGCCTTTGTAAGGCTATGTAATTACCGACAAGATGTGTTTCGAGAGATACAGGACAGTCGCTAATAGAAACGGAAGTGGTGGTAATGCGATAGTAGTTAAATTTCGGAGTTGATTTAGCAGAGCCGCTCTATGCCGAAATGGGAATCGGTAAGGCGAGTAAAGACTAGTAAACAGTGGCGTTAGTGTGTTTATTGGAGAAATTGGTATAATAAGAAATTATAATACCATAAAACGAAAGAGACCAAATAAAAAATTGGGTAGGGTTGACACTGTGGCAAAGGTTGTTATTCAACGAACAGTTTATAACTTTTACAAAGAAACTAGAGTGCCTACTTTAGAAGTGATTCGTGAAAAATTTTCCTGAATATAATTATGCAAGTTTGGAAACACTGCGCGAGGTTTTGTTGAGTTGTGGATTTAAATATAAGAAACTAGATAATCGGATGATAATAATGGAATCTAAGAGTATCGTTGAACTTAGACAAGAATATTTGTGCAAAATAAAAGAATATCGTAACTCAAACAGAAATATAATTAATTTAGACGAAACCTGGTTCGATACGCATGATGTTGTCAAGTACGGCTGGGTTGACAACACAAACAATTGTGCTTTAAATGCACCGCATTCAAGAGGACAACGTGTTATTATTCTTCATGCCGGAAGCAAAGACAGTTTTTTTAACTAATGTGTTGCTATTGTCGGCCAAAAATATAACAAAGTGTTCTGCCAATTATCACGAAGATATAACAGCTGATTTATTTGAAAAGTGGTTTGTCGAAGAGCTCTTGCCTAACATATCGCCGAATTCGGTAATTGTTATGGACAATGCGTCGTATCATTCCCGCATATTAATTAAACAAAATACCTAATAATAACACGAAAAGGTATGAAATTTTAAGGTTTATGGCAATCAAAAATATCACTGTTCCTAAAAAGGTTCTAGTAAAGAAGGAATTAATAAGAATCATCAAAAGTCAGAATTTAAAAAATGAATACGTCATTCAATTTGCAGTAGACACGGTCATACCCTTTTGCGTTTACCTCCATACTACTGTATTTTTAATCCAATCGAAATGGTTTGGAGTACTGTAAAAAAACGTTTACGAAAATATTATCAATCACCAACGTTAAGCGCAGTTGTCCTTGATGATATTCGAAAAGTAATTAGTGGCATTAATAGCGATGTATGGCAAAAGTGCAAAGCTCATGTTATAAAAATAAAAAAGGAATATCCTGTTTTACTGCCAATAGCACCATTAGTTATTCAACCTGGGAACGATTCTACTGCAGAAGACTCTAACAATTCTTGTTAGTCATTCTAACCAATTTCTTTTACAACTATCGTGATGTATCTTGAAAACTTGTTTTCAAAAAGAAAACTAATTTTATATTCTTACTAACATACCCAACCCTTTCCTTTCCAGGCAAGGAAGGCTCATACCTCCTCGTGGTCCTTGCTGGACAGACTATCTTTTAAGATTGTCTGACAAAATGAGTATTATTTGCAGACAATTGTTATAAAAATATTATGAGTTTTATGCCATTTGAATAATAAGTCAAATGTTCTTATTAGAAACTAAAATTAAGAAGTTTTAATTCAAAAGAATTAATTTGTTATTTGACAATTTTCAAATTTGATACAAAATATACAAATATACAAAAACCGTTTTTGTTTTGAAATTTAAAACAAAAATTAATAAACATTTATAAACAGACCCTTTTTCTTTAATTCCACGCCAATGGTCGACATTGTTCTCAATGGGATTAAAATTCCGACAAAGACCGAACGATACTAGATTGACTTTGGAAAAAGTATACCACACTTTTATCGTAAAACTTAAATAAACAATTTAATATAAATATTAAGATACCAGTCAAAATAATGTTATATAAGATAATTCCAGGCAGTCATGTCAACCTTTATGATTAGCGTAAACTTAGGATACCACCGCCTTCATGAAATTCGCGTTTAACGACTCCAAAAACCCTCCGACTCATGGCTATCAACTGATTTTGAATAAATGTAAAACAAAACACCAGACGATGAAGACCACCTTAGGTCCCAAGTGCCTAGCCGTCATAAAATTCGTGTTCAGCGATCCCAGAAACCCCGAGTGATGATTATTCACTGATTTTTAATGAATTTAACTTAAAACTTCAGGTAACCTTAGCACTTGGTACCTCGGAGAACTTCTCCATTATAAAATTGGTGTTCTGTACCTCGAAGACACCCCGAGTAGTGATTATCGTCTGATTTTGAATGAATATAACGTAAAACTGCTGGCGACGAGGTCCACCCTGATCACCATTGTTATCATGAAAATCGTGTTCAGCGACCTCTAAAAACCGCAAGTAATGACTATTTGTTGATTTTGATTGAATTTAACGTAAAAGTTCAGTCAACGAGGTCCACTATAAGAACCAGGTAGCTCAAAGATCATTGCTGTCATGAAATTCGTGTTCAGCGACCTTAAAAACTGCCAAGTAGACAAATTGAACTTATTTTCGTCGATATTTCCAGAGTTCCAAATTTTTCCTTTTTTTATCTCTCTAATTTAGTTCAAAAACTTTCCTGGTGCTTTTGAATTGAATGCAAAAAATTTAATACCGACTCTTTTTGTTCAGTCCAATTGGTAGAGTTATTGCTTCGTTTCTCGCCTAGTTTTATTGTCATATTATAGTCCTGTGTACAAGTGATTCTCATTTTTAAACATAATTTCACTTTGATTTTCTAATTTTTTTAAAGTGATATTTAAACATTGTGATTATTTCATTAGATTTTGTAGTTGTTAAATATTTTCTTCAATATTGGTCTTAAAAAAATTTTTTTTTATGAAATTGTATTGTTAGGTTTAATTATTTTAGCTAGTTTAAAAATAAAATAAAAATCCTTAAGTTTGTATTTCATTTATTTGATGCCTACTTTTAACTTTTTTGTTTTTTGCAAAACATCTTAGAGTAGGTTTAGATACTTGGCAAGTCTCGGCAAGCTTCCACAAAGACAAGCGTGTAAAGGGGGTGTTTGGCTTGACTTATGCGTGAAATGGGAAGAGCTTGTTGCTGATCCAGTCCAGTGTAAAGCGTGTAAACCTACCATTAAACAACTCATTGCAAAATTTTGTAATTCGTTTCTCTTAGCCAATCTCCTGGCAAAAACTGTCTTCGCATAGTGTTATGTTTAGCGAAACTCCTCTTCCTTTTAAATTTCCAGAGAATAGGTAAACCTTTTATAAATTTTTAATTCTATGATTTTTATTCATTGGTATAGCCTATTTTCTTTCATTTTTTTAGATATTTAAAATCAGTTTGTTTATTATATATATTTTAAAATAAAAAATAAATTAAAAAATATTAAGACTAGATTATTATTTTTACAATGAAAATTAATATAATTTCCAAAATATAAAATTTCATTTGAACTGCAGTAACAGACAACCTGAAAAATTAAAATTATTTAGAAAAAAAATATATTTTTAATCTTTACTAGAGAATTTAAAAGTTGATTGAACATTTGTCAAAAGTATGAGTATTAAGTAAATATTTATAAAGTAAAATGCTGATAAAACACATAGAAAATGCGTAGGTTTATGTCCGGATTAGAAACTTTGGATCGGGTTATCAAAATTGACCCGAGTTTTGATATTCATCAAAAAATTACATATTTTGTGGCATATATTTCACTACTTTTGAACCTACTTCTTTTTAATTTTTAAAGATACTTTTAAACTACAAAAAAGTACCGCTATTTAAATTGATTCAATAGACTTTTTGAAAATTCCAATAGAAACAAGATTTGTTATTTTATAGCGCATTTTCAAAATATTGAAATGGGTAATATTAAATTTTATATTGTAATTGAATATGGACAATCAGTGAGTAAAAACCATATTTTATTGTTTACTTAGAGTCCAATCATTTTACCCATTATTGGGGGTAGTAAAAGAATTCTAGTATATAGAGTTGTGAAGTTCACGCTTCTCTACGAAGCTTCGGTGTGGCATTCCGCAGTTAAAATTCAAAAGCAGAAAAACAAAGTGGAAGGCCTCAAATGAAAAATGTTGCTGAGTGTCATTTCTGACTATTGAACCAACTCAACATCTTTGTAAACTATACTACTCAACAGCATCGAAGGCTAGCGGCTAGCCAGAAGTTGAACTGTTACTTCCTGGCTAAAAACATGGGAAAATGAACCAAAAGGCACGTGGACAAGGATATTTATTGAAGATATCAGGTCCTCGACTGAATGTCAGCACAGGGAGGTAAACTACTTCCTCACCCAACTTCTTAGTGGCCATGATTTGTTTCGGCACAAAACGCAATAGAAAAAACTAGAGACGAACTGTATATTTATTGTGGACAACTGGACTCAGTGGAGCAAACTTTCCTCGTGTGCGAGACATGGTACAGAGAAAGGTTGGAAGCAGAAGCCCAAATTGGTGTTACGGACGCAGAAACGGTCATTGGAAAGATAATTGCTACTATAATATCATGACTTTTGAGACTGCTAAAAAATGGAAGAGAAGGAGATATCAGGAAAGGTGTGACCTCTAGGTGGTCTAGAGCTGGATCCAACCGAAACGGAAGCCCTAAAATACCATTGTCCTGGAATGCTGTAGAAGCCAGGGAAAAACAGTAACAAAAGAATAATAATGAAGGTAAGCTAAACACCTTCCCTAGCATCATCCCCTTATGTAGTTTTGCACGTCTTATTAATTATATCAACAAACTTATTAACAACTCTTTAACCAATATTAAGTGCATGACCAATCCTAAACCATCATATAACAGACAAATACAAAAAAATAAAAATACATGCTGATGCAGCTACGGAGTCCTACAGGACCTGGATAAGGCGCTTATGTTATGTCCAAAGATGGTTCTAGTCAGGAGGAATAAGAAAAGATCTCTAAAAGCGATAATAGGCAAGTATATGTTTAGGCTTCTTGATTTTTGCTTGTTTTTGTTACCTTACAGAATTGTTAAAACTTTCATATTATAAGACTCACATGCCAAATTACTTACTTAAAACATTTAAAAAAAAAACAAGAATAAATTAAAAATTAAACAAAATTTTAATGTGTAGTAACCATCTTCCAAACATTTATTTCCTGTTGATTTTTTTAGTTTGTTAGTTATACCTACCTACGTGCTCTTATTTTACTTCCGTTATAATAAAACACTGTACATGTCCTTTCGAATGTTCTCATAAACTTTTTACTTAAGTGGTTTTTGTTTATAATTTAAAAAAAGTGCATTGCATTTTTTCCTCGTTTTTACTTATAGATCAAGTTTTTAATATTTGTAATTTTCTTTCTAAATTATAAATTTAATGTTCGTGTAGAATCTGATCAATTAGTAAAGAATTATGTCCAAAAGTGGGAGATTGGATTCTGGCAAAGTACTACACAAATAAAAGAAACCAAATATTTTATATTGACAGAGTCATTAATAGTGAAAATAAAAAAATTGACGTTGATTTTTTAAGAAAAAAAAATCTTTATTTTGTTTTTCCTGACGTGAAAGACAGGAGTCTAATAGATTTAAATGACATTGAAGAGATCTTAGATGATCCAAAAATTGAGAGAGGAAAATATTTCTTTAAAATATCATGTATTAAACCTGGTATGAAAATATATTAATGGTTTCAGTTTTATTTTTTACTATTTTAGTCAGTTTCATTTTGTAATTTTTGAGAAATTCTGTTATATTCTCTTTTTTGTACTTTTAACGCAAAATAAATTTTTTTTAAAAATGTTTTGTACTTTAGTATCAGTATAGCATTATTATAGGTGTCAATATTAATGGCAAAAATACAAACTTTGCCACCAACATCATTTTAAATGTAGGTGTCAATGTTGTACTGATTGTGGGGTAACATATTGACACTTGACATATTTTTAAAAAAATAAGAAAAAAAAATAAAATCAATTTTTTTAAAAAAAGCTGTACGGGACCTGTTTCCTTAATGCCTCATGTACCAGTCGATAATTTTTCATATTTTTTTTTATAAATATTAATGTGTTTTATCAGTCGAAATATAAAGATGTGTCAATGTTTGCCACTTTTACCTTACCTAATAAAATGCAACAGAGAATGACTTGGTGTCGACGACAGATATTTCACGAAGCTCATTATAATTTAAGCAAATTAATGTTAATACATTTTCGAAACAATAAGCAAATGCGCATTATCGTTTGCTAAGAATTACATAATAATTTTATAGATTTTATCCATTTATTGATATCGTATTGGTTTTTTAATTTATATACAAAGTCCTAAATTCTTTAAAATAAAATATTTTTGCTTATATAAAACAAGGAAATACACAAGGTTTTCTACGTGTAAATGAAATTGTAAACACATACCGGAATAACTACTTACTTCGTAAAGTGATATATGATGAAATTATATTCTTTATTTTTTTATTAGTTTTTTATAGATTAGAAACCCCCATAGCAGTTTTTTTCTAATCCTTATACTAATTAAATTGTATGTATACTTTAAACAGAGAATTATAATAAGTTATGTAACTTAAAATTTCCATAAAACAAATTTGCAGTGTTTGGCCACCCGTCCATTGGATCCGGAAAGCTGCGAACTATGAAGGTTATAATTTTGACTAAGGCCGTTAAAACGAAATCGTGCGTCTTTGTGATTCTGATGAAGAATTTTTTTTTGGAACAATCTTTCTTTCATTCATTGACATGTCAGGCAATATAGACGAAGAAGAGAAGTGTAGATAAATCCTATTTACGCAAAAAGAAACAAGTTTGGGGAATTTGCTCATTTTTGGTACGATCTCCAAGTCGATGATGAACACTACTTCTCCTATTTTCGAATGAAAAAGGATACATTCCATAGGTACGTTTTTTGTGATTAACTTGGTTGCGGATTTCAAAACTGACCCTATTAACTCGATTTCCTGGTTATTAACCAAAAATCATATTACATTTTTTTTGTAATTTAATTTCATTACCTGTTTGAAACACGTTACTTAAAGGAATAATTTTCTATTAAGACAACTATGGTTTCGGCTTTGGCTAAATAGCTACTAGGAAATATTTATTTAATGATTTCCTTTCTAAATCGATTGTTCTTCTCTAAGGGTGTAGGTATTCAGATTTGACAAGAAGGTCGAATGAATACCGTATAGAGGTTTTGGAAGGTTCACGGTAATAAAAATTTTAAAAATTCATCTTTTTCGTGAGATTCACCGAATTAAGTATCAACGACTCCTATTTAAACTGTTGGATTCCACTAGGGTCGTAGAATAAGAATTTTGCCGCATCACCAAAACTTTTGCTGAAGACACCCTTCCTATCTTCCATCAACAGCGAAACCTAAGAAATTTATTTATTACAAGACCTAACGAAACTTATAATATTATAACTGGAAGTTTAGTTTTTATTTTAAACTAAGGACCGCAAACTGAAGCTTAGGTATTAATTGTGTAGTTTGTACTTGGCGCCCTTACCTCTTGATTTCAGGAATAACTGGTAATCCTCAATTAAGATAATTTCATTTGCAGTTTTGATTGATGTAGTAAACATTTTCTTGATGATCACAAATTAATTAAACACTAGCTGTTGACTACATTTTCAAAAATCTGTATTTATCGTAAGGACTGTAAGGGCCTTGTATATTTTATGTGAGCACTACGGTACACATAATGTAAAAATGTATCTGAAAACCGTTTCATTACTCAAAAACATTTTCTTGATGATCACAAATTAATAAAATACTAGTTGCTGACTACGTTTTCAAAAATCTGGATATATCGTAAGGACTGTAAAGGACCTTGTATATTTTATGTGAGCATTACGGTACAAAAAATATCAGAATGTATCCGAAAAACCGCTTCACTACTAAAATTATTCTTCAAAAGTCCATTATGCTTTTTATTTAAATTACAACTTTTAAATTATCCATTACTTTTATTTACAAAAAAAAACAAAATACAAACTTACTTTTGGGTTGTGTTTTCCTTATTCATTTAAGATTTCCTTTTTAAAATTTTTAATTTTGCTGAAGATCTTGAAGAAAACGAACATTGGGAATCCGTTCTTTTAACTCCAATACATTCTCTATTATTAGCTTTTATTTTAAAAAATTTGTTGATAAATTGTCGAACATGGCTCCGAGAGCGGCTGAATGGATTCGTGTACATTTTCAACTGAGTTTTATATGCAATTCTATTTTATTTTATCATATTTCCTTTAAACTACGTCATCAGTACTGAGGTCAATTTTGATAAGTCGATTAAAAGACAGTTTACGCGCGTGGTAAATTAATTGTTTTCTGATAATAATTTAATTACAAATTATATATATATTTTTTTAAATATCAAAACAATTTTTTTTCCGTATTGTAATAAAAAACTGCATTTTTGGATTCCTCTAGAACGTAATGTTGGTATTATGATATCGTTGTGATTTGTTTACTAATTATGAGTGTTTTTTTCAATGAGCGTAAATTATATACATATATATATATATATATATATATATATATATATATATATATATATATATATATATATATATATATATGAACAGTAGTGGTGTTCCGGGTTTCAATCCGTTGGTTGTTTGTGTCTTCACGACGTTTCGTTTTTAACAACGAAATAATATATATATATATATATATATATATATATATATATATATATATATATATATATATATATATTTCGTTGTTAAAAAAAATTCTACTTGAACAAATTAAAGTTTTAGGGTAAAAATATGAAATTATTTTGAGGGTTATCTCTTTAGTTTCGCTTAGAAGGCTCCACTAATAGAACCTTCAGACACAAATCTAACCCCAATCTTTGGTTGACATAAATCCAGAGTTTCATTGCAAATTGCAATACAACAAGTCGTGGAGGTACAGTAAATAGGAGGCCTGTCACAATTACTGAATTTAAAAACACATTTAACAAAATATAATTTAAACGGGCTATATCAATAAAGCATCCGAAACCTCTATCAAAATCGTCTAGACCAAAAACTCCCCGAAGAAAATGCAACTCTGCAAACAAATACTCTATCTCTATACGACCATATAATTCAATCAATACACTCTGCAGCTACGGAAGCTTTAGGTATTAAAGAAAACAATGGGAAAATAAATATATCCATGACGTGGAATCAAGAAATGGAAAACAAAAGAAAGTGAAACAAAACGCCTATAATAACTGGATACAAACTAAGGAGAAGTATAGACAGGAATAAAGAAAATTTAAACAGATGGCCAACTATAACAAGGATGAAACATGGGAAAGGAAATGTAAAGAAATACATCGGATGAGGAACAAAATCAAAAGAAGTCTGGAAATTTTATAAATCATCCCGACAAGATAGTTACATCACATTCAATATAAGCCCAATTAGTTTAGATACTTGAAAACAACACTATGCTAACGAACTGAGTAAACAAAGACAGCAATACAGGAATACCTCACCCAGAGCTTACCGAATAAAAGGAACTAAAATTGATTTAAAGGACGAAATGATGAATAAAGACATCAGGTCAATGAATAACGGTAAATCCAGCGGACCGGAAGGAATACCAGCGGATCTAATAAAAAACGGGTCAAAAAACTTGTAAACTTGCTGAGGGTGATTTTCGAGAGATACGTCAATGGTGAAGAGATACCAGAAAGTTGGAAGGAAGGATGGATTACTCCAATACACAAAAAAGGAGCGAGAAATAACTGTAGTGACTACAGATGCATCTCGGTAACCAGTACCCTAAGTAGGATCTATGGCAAAATACTTAATGGACCCCACGAGATCGAACAACAGGCAGGATTTAGAGCTGGTCGCTCCTGTGTAGATAACATATTTAGCCTAGTACAAATAAATGAAAAAAATGTTGCAACAAATCGTGAAATCCATCTGTTGTGGATCTGGATCTGGAAATTTGGGGAAGGGCGAGCTAGTGCTCAGCCAGCACTGAGGCCACATATGACCCATTGTGCATCCTCCCGTATGTAGGGATATCCTCCCTCAGGCTGTCACCAGGCCTAGTGATTTAAAAAAGGTGATGAGGCTCCCGAGGGGGATCTCCCTGACATCGGCTGGTGTAAGCCAGTACTCGCCCAACACGGATCTTCTGATTTCAGAAAAAGCAGAGTAGTCATACATAATGTGTTCTATTGTTTCCTCTTCATTCCATCTGTTATTTGTAGATCTCACAAAAGCGTACGACAGTGTCCCAATATCAAGGTTATAGCAGGTTCTAGAGCAAACTAATCTTAATAATACTTTAATCGACGCTTTTAAACAACTATATAAGAACTCATACTCTAAAGTAAAACTAAATAATAATTTTTCTGAAGCATTCCCGATCCCCAAGGGACTTAGACAAGGATGCTGCCTGTCACCCACTTTATTTAAAATTTATTTGGATGAGGTCCTTTGAAAATGGAGAAGAACATGTAGTGGCATGGGCATAGAACTAGATGATGAAACAACACTCTACACACTGCACTTTGCTGATGACCAGGTGGTGGTAGCGCAAGACTTAGAAGATCTAGAATTTATGACCAGAAAACTACTAAAAGAATATGAAAACTGGGGTGTCTCAGTAAATATATCAAAGACAAAATATCTGTGTATATGAGGTCAGCAGCAAGATATGGTACTAAACACAGGAGAGCGAATAATGGGATGTGAAAACTATACGTACTTAGGAACTAGAATAGAGCACTCGGTTCGGACAGAAAACGAAATAGAGGAGTGAATTGTTAAAGCCAAACAAATAGTTGGAGCAATGAATTTATTACTATGGTCTAAGAGTATATCCAACGAAAGAAAACACCAGTTGTACAATTCTATTTTTAAAAGTACACTTTTATATGGCTGTTAGGTTTGGCAAATATCAAAAAAAAAATGGAACAGAGACTTCTTGCTGTAGAAATGGACTATTGGCGAAGATCAGCCAAAGAGTAACCAATGAACGGATTAGGGAAATCATGAAGGTCGAAACAAACATAATCGAAGAAATACAACAACGGCAACTCTGTTGGTACTGACATGTAGAAAGAATGAATCACGAACGACTACCGAAAAAGATATTGAAATGGATACCCCCGGAAAGAAAAAAACGTGAAAGGCCAAAAATTACATGGATAGGGGGAGTACGAAAAGCCATGTCGGAAAGAAACCTTCAAGAAGGAGACTGGAATGACCGACGAGGCTGGAGGCAAGGAACCGGAAGGCGACGAACGCTATAAACCGGACATATATAGGAGGTCTGTCAAAAATGGATATTAGCCAAGCACATTTTCGAGCAATAATTTTTTACAATTTTTGGAGAGGATTATCCCATCAGTAATGTCTCGCTGAAATGGTTTCTGTGTTTGGGAATGAAGTACCACACCAGTCAACTATTTCCCGCTTTTATTGCGAATTTCAACGTGGTCGCTCATCCTACATGAAAAACTGGATGTTACGAAGTTTGTTTTCCGTTGGATCCTCCATGTGCTCACGGAAGAGCAAAAGCAAAAAGCTGTTCGCGTCAATTGGTGTCAAAGAACATTGAAACGGTTCAACAAAGGAAGCTCAAAAACCGTTTATAGTATTTTTAAGGCACTATAGATATAGGTATTATCATCAGCCATTTTTATTCCAATGTCACTCAATTTACGTATTAGACCATAGACAAATTAAAGAGACGTGCAATCGTATTTTGTAGTGGTGAAAATTGGAACTAAACAAGGTGGTAGTTCGAAAAGCGAAAAAGTACTATAACGGTATAGTGACAGAGTAAATACTAGTAGTGGTTTTAGTTTAAAATAAATTTAAGGTACTTTAAGCATAAAAAGGGTGTAAAAGTAAAGTGTTGCAAATATATTTGCTTTTAATTTCTTTTAACTTTAAGTCTGTTGTGTACAGATTAAATAGAAGTGGTACAGGTGGTGCAATAACGAATCATAGTTTTTATTTAAACACATATATATTAATAACTACTAACTACACAATTTTAAACAAGCTATTTTAACAACAAACAAAAACTTATTCGGTACAATGTATACATACTGTTACAGAGTAGCTGGCAACAGCGAAGAGAACCGCTGCCGAGAGGCATATTTTTAAAAAAAGTAGGAGTAGAATATTGTAATTCGTAGGGTTGACGAGTAGTCAGAGTTTGTACCCAGTTTTGTTAAAAGTATAAAGTTTTAAAATAAAATTATTAAAAAATACAGTCCACATCGAAGTTAATTTAAAACCCCAACATTTGGTCCAATCGAGCCAGGATTGGAATATTATAAGTAATATTAGGGGTGTAAGATTAATAAAGACTGCCGGTGAGAATAAGCAACCAAGGTCAGCTGTTGTGTGAATAGCCATTTTTAAAAACGAACTACGAAGGCAAATCGGAGGTCAGCGTCAAGTCGTTGTCTTGCTCCACCAAGGGTTCCTTCCTGATTTCAAGTAAGATTATTCCTTTTATTATTTAATTACATTTAATCTGTGCTGAGTAAGCGTTAAGAGTTAGGTATAATTTTATTAGTTTTGCTGAGTAAGCGTAATAAGTATTAATATGGCGGATTTAAGCAAATTAAAAACAAAGAGAAGTAGCATAAGGTCGAAATTAACCCGGTTTGTTAGTTTTTTCGATTCTATTGATAAAAATGAACTAAATGATTCAGTGATTAATCAGCTTCAGATGAGAGTAGAAAAAGTTGAATCAGTTATAGATGAATTTAATGATGTTCAATTTGAAATTGAAGCAGCTTCATGCAAAGCCGGTGTTGAGGCTGAATCAGATGAAGTTGTGAGAGAGGAATTTGAAAATAAGTATTTTGAAGTAATGAGTAATGTTAAGTTAATTTGTCGTAATTATAATGACACAGTTGCAAGTGCAGAGAGTGGCTCAACTAGAAATTCTATACAAAATTCTAATCAACTTCAAATGACACAAGGTATAAATTCTCCAATAAGCCAGAAATTAGTTAAGTTACCACCAGTCAAGTTACCAACATTTAATGGTCAGTATAGTACTTGGTTAGAATTTAAAGATACGTTTGTAGCTTTAGTAGATAGCGATACGTCTTTGACAGATATTCAAAAGTTTTATTATCTCAGATCGTCTTTAGAAAAAGAAGTATTAAAAATAATTGAATCACTAGATATGTCAAACAATAATTATAAAGAGGCATGGAAATTTTTAGTCGAGCGCTTTGAAAATAAAAAAATAATTATTTATAATCATATTAAAGCAATATTTGAACATCCTAGTTTAACCAAGGAATCATATTCAGATCTTAGAAACTTATATGATTCAATTACAAAACATTTAAGGTGTTTAAAAAATTTAGGAGAAAATATAGGGAGTTGGGATCGTTTAATAATATATATTATGAGTAATAAATTTGATTTTACTACTAGAAGAGATTGGGAGTCATTTAAAATTAAAAATGAACTGCCCACTATGGAAGATTTAAATAAATTCTTGAAACAAAAGTGTGAAGTTTTAGAAAAATTAGATAGTTCTGAGTTTCAAAAACAAAATTCAGGTAAAATGATTAAATTTAATAAAAAGCAGGCGCATAGTTTTACTAGTACTAATTCAGGTTCATTATCGGAAGGTTCAAAATTTATATGTTATTATTGTAAAGGTGAACATAGTATTTATAATTGTGTCGAATTTTTAAAGTTAAAGGTAGAAGATCGAATATCTTCGATAAAGGGATTAAAATTATGTTTAAATTGTCTGAGAGATTCTCATCCATCGTGGAAATGCCAACGAGCAAAATGTTCAAAATGCAGGAGACCTCATAATAAATTATTACATTTAGAAACGTTCGTAACCAGAAGTAATTTGAATACTACCGATGGCGCAAATAATACCATAAAAGATGATGCAAGTGTTAGTAGTTCTAACGAAAATCGTGAAATCGCGAGTACAGATAACAAACTTGCATTGAACGCACAGGTGGTAGAAAGCGGTGTTGTCACGCCAGAAGTAGTTTCACAAGTTTTACTGTCTACTGCTTTAGTAAAACTATATTATAAAAATAAATGTGTTACGGTGAGAGCACTTTTAGATAGTGGCTCGCAAAGTAATTTTTTGTCTCGAAGGGTTTGTGATAAATTAGATTTAACAGAGACTAAAGTTGAATTTGTTGTAAAAGGTATTAATAAAATACTTACAAATATTAATTCACAAGTTAATATAACTTTAAATTCTCGTGTTACAGATTTTAAAATAGATATAAACTGTTTGGTACTAGATAAAATTACAGATCAAATTCCATTAATGTCATTTGATAAAAATATTTTAAATATTCCGATTGAGGTAAACCTAGCGGATCCAAATTTTAACAAGTCTGATGAAATAGACATTTTACTAGGTTCTAATGTTTTCTGGTTAGCGTTAAAAACAGGTCGATTAGAACTTGGAAAAAACCTACCTATACTTCAAGAAACCGAATTTGGTTTTATAATAGCAGGTAATTTGAGTTCAACTTCAGTTAATTGTAATCTATCATTAGGGCTCCATTGCATCAATGAAGTTTCATCAGTTGATGAAAAAATAGAAAAATTTTGGCAATTGGAAGACGTTAGTAAAAGTGAAATTATTATGTCAGAATCAGAAAAATATTGTGAAAAATATTTTGAAGAAACAACTGAGAGAAATGAATTAGGTAAATATGTAGTAAAAATTCCGTTTAGAAATAATGTACATAAGTTAGGTAAGTCCAGAGATATGGCGTTTAAAAGGTTTAAATTATTAGAAGGAAAATTAAATAAAAATTTAGAATTAAAACAAGAGTATTGTGCATTTATGTCTGAATATTTATCTATGGGGCATATGACACCAGTAACAGACTATAAAGATGATGGATTTTTCTTACCACATCATGCGGTTATTAAAAATGAAAGTTTGACAACTAAATGTAGAGTAGTTTTTGATGCCTCTGCTAAATCGTCCACCGGGCTTTCTTTGAACGAGGTGCAATTTGTTGGACCTACACTCCAGCAAGACATATTTTCAATTTTGGTTAGGTTTCGTACTTATGAATATGTTCTTACCGGTGACATCTCTAAGATGTACCGACAGATATTATTAGCAGAGTCAGATACTAATTATCAAAAAATATTTTGGAGAGAGAATTCTGAGGAAGAATTGAAATTATATAAGCTAAACACTGTAACATATGGTTGCGCGTCTTCTCCATACTTAGCGGTCAAATGTTTGTTTCATTTGGCAGAAAAAAATGCGAAAAATTACCCGTGTACTAGTAAGATAATTAAAAGAGATTTTTATATGGACGATTTACTGACGGGAGCAAATTCTATAAATGAGTTAGTAAAAATTCAAAATGACGTTGTTTCAGTGTTAGCAAGCGCGGGATTTAAATTAAGAAAGTTTTTAAGTAATAATAAAGAAGTAATGAATAAGTTCAAGTTAAATGAACATTTAAATAATAGTATCTTGGATATAGGCGAAAATGAACAAAATAAAACTCTAGGTATTTATTGGGATTCAAATAATGATTTTATTAAATATAAAATAAGTACAGAAGACAAGTTGACACATCATAATATAACTAAGCGTACTATGTTGTCACTGGTTTGTCAGATTTTCGACCCATTAGGACTAGTAAGTCCAGTTGTTATTGTAGCGAAATTATTAATTCAAGATCTATGGAAATTAAATTTATCCTGGGATGAAAACATTCCTTTGGAATTATTCAATAATTTTATATCTTTTTATAAAGATCTTTCGGTTATTCGGCTGTTTAATATTCCTCGACATGCTAGTTTTTCAAAATACATTAAAATAGAGATGCATGGATTTAGTGATGCATCAATAAAAGCATATGGGGCGTGTGTCTATTTAAGGTGTTCCATAGACTCTAGTAATTTTGTGTCAAATCTGCTATGTGCTAAATCTCGTGTAGCACCGATTAAGACAGTCAGTTTACCACGTTTGGAACTGTGTGGAGCAGTGCTACTTTCAAATTTAGTAGATAAAGTGAAAGGCATTATAAATTTAACTATTCACGATTTTTATTACTGGTCTGATTCCACAATATCATTATATTGGATCAAAAATGAACCTAATAGATGGAAAACATTTGTAGCAAATAGGGTGAGTGAAATAAGATCACTTACTAATTATCGTTGTTGGAATCATGTTAAATCTGAAGATAATCCTGCAGATTTAATATCGCGTGGTTCGCTAGCAGAAGATCTATTAATAAACGAGTTATGGTGGTACGGACCTAAATGGTTCAAATATAATAATGTGGAATGGAAACATTTACAAATTAAGGTTGAATTAACTGAGATCCCCGAGCAAAGAACTATTCAAAATATTGTCGCTTATGTAGTTATCGAAAATAATAAAGAATTTAACCATTTAATTAGTAGAATTTCGTCATTTCAAAAAATCATAAGAGTTTTAGCTTACGCTTTACGTTATTTAGCAATATTAAAAGCAAAGATAAATAAAAGCCAAGAAAATTTAGAAGGACCTTTAAGAGTTTCGGAATTACAGTACTCATTATTTTGGATAATAAAAAGAGTACAGATGGAAAGTTTCCCACGAGAATATGATGCGTTAATTAATAAAAAGATGCTCCCAAAAAATAGTAAAATTTTGAATTTGAACCCATTTATGCATGAGGGTGTTCTTAGGGTAGGGGGAAGAATAAAGAATTCAGATCTTGAATATGATAGAAAACATCCTGTTATCCTGCCTCATAATCATATTATAACCACACTTATTTTGAGAGAAGAACATGTAAAACTTTTACATTGTGGTGTACAAAATCTTTTGTCCGTTGTTCGAGAAAGATTTTGGCCCATATCAGGTAGAAGCGCGTGCAAGAAAATTGTAAATAGTTGTATTAAATGCTACAAGATGCGGCCAAAAAATTGTAATTATTTGATGGGAGATTCACCTGAGGCAAGAGTAAAACAGAACTCAGTATTTTTAAATGTTGGTACAGATTTTGGTGGTCCCTTTAACTTAAAGGATAGACAAACACGAAATCCTAAATTAATCAAAGGTTATGTATGTTTATTTATATGTATGACCACAAAAGCGGTTCATCTTGAGCTAGTCTCTGAACTTACAACTGCTGCATTTTTAGCCACTTTAAATAGGTTTATAGGTAGGCGTGGCAAACCTGCTAACATTTATTCAGATAATGGATCTAATTATGTTGGAGCTAACAATGAGCTCAATAAAATGCATGAATTTTTAAGTAATAATGCGGATTATATTGCTAATCATTTAGTTGTTGATAAAATAAATTGGCATTTTATACCTGCCTATTCCCCTACATTTGGAGGTTTATGGGAAGCAGGTATAAAGAGTGTAAAACACCATCTTAAGCGCGTAATAGGAGATAGGGCTTTAACCTTCGAACAATTTAACACTGTCTTGGTGCAGATTGAATGTATATTAAATTCCCGACCCATAAGTCCTATCACTGATGATCCTGAAGATTTAACCGCGTTAACACCAGGACACTTTATTATTGGAAGACCTCTAACCAGCTCTCCAGACTATAATTTAATTGATGTTGCTGAGAATCGTCTTAATAAATGGCAAAGTCTGCAAGCTATGGTGCAGCATTATTGGAGCAGGTGGCACAAGGAGTACTTGGCTGAATTGCAGACTAGATCTAAATGGAAGGTTAATTGCAAAGAATTGCTGAAAATTGGATCTTTGGTGTTATTAAAAGCAGATAATGTTCCTCCCATGTGTTGGCAGCTAGGAAGAGTTGTTGGTCTACGACCAGGAAAGGATGGAATCATTCGTGTGGTTGAAGTTAAGGTACAAAGTGGTGTAGTGTCACGCGCAGTAAATAGGTTGTGCGCTTTGCCTATTGAACAATAGAATTTATTGAATAAGTATTGGAAACTATTATTGGTAGTAAAGTATAGATACTAAAAACTTTAAAGAACGTTTGGTGTTAACCGTATATTTAGACACGGTTAAGAACGAGTTTTGTCTATTATTATTATTATTGTCATTTCTTTTTTATTTTTATTTTTTGTGTTAATTGAAATTTGTTTAAGTTTATTGAAGTACTTGGTACTTGCAACGGGGGCGGTATGTTACAGAGTAGCTGGCAACAGCGAAGCGAACCGCTGCCGAGAGGCATATTTTTAAAAAAAGTAGGAGTAGAATATTGTAATTCGTAGGGTTGACGAGTAGTCAGAGTTTGTACCCAGTTTTGTTAAAAGTATAAAGTTTTAAAATAAAATTATTAAAAAATACAGTCCACATCGAAGTTAATTTAAAACCCCAACACATACATCAAAAAGACTGACTGAAGACAGAATGACAGTGGCCTCGTCTGTCGCAGAACAGCAAGTGGCCTTGTCAGAAAGAGTAAGTGGTCTTGTCAGTAACAGTAAAAAAAGAGTATTAAAAATCTTCAACATAAAAATAATAAAATTCTCAACACTCCCACCTTGAGCTTAAAGCTCAAACATCATGCAAAATTGTATTTTTAACTTTTCGACCACTTTGCTTTACATAAGTTTTATCCATATTTGTTTCGTTTTTAACTATATCAGAGTCATCGGAAATATTATTTTGTCGCGAAGATTTTTTACATTTCCACGATTCCGTTAATTTTCCCTTTACATTCGTTTTTATAGCATCTTCGATTTCGGAATTATTCACCGGACAATTAAGTTCCAGAGGAAACAATCTCTGAACAGGTCGTGTAAGTTCACCAGTCGCAGTTTTAATATTATATACACGAGCATTACCATCCTTTCCCTTAATTATCGAAATAACGCGACCTAAGGGCAAGTCTATACGTCTTTTATCAACATCATCTCCGATTAAAACAAGATCTCCTATTTTTACTTCGCGATTCTCGGTTTTTCTAATATTTTCACGAAGCTGTCCTAAATATTCTGACCGGAAACGTTGACGTAAATCTCCGCGGAGTTTTTGAAGATAATGTGACTTTTCTTTTAAATCTAAAGCTGCTATATTGTCTAAATCTGGCATACCGATCTCGCGGATTTGTTGTAAAAACATATTGGGCGTTAACGGCGACAAATCGTTGCAGTCATTAGAAATATAATATATGTCAACGGACGAGCATTAATGATTGCCTCACAATCACATAATACCGTTAGCATATCTTCATAATGAATACAGGTTTTCGCTAAAGTTTTACGTAATAATTGCTTAATAATTCTGATCAGGCGCTCCCACCAACCGCCCCACCATGGGGAAGATGGAGGATTAAATTTCCACGTTATTTTCAAAGCTGTACTATATTCCGAAATTAAATTCCAGTTTAAAGATTCCATAGAGTTTTTTAAACCGATGAAATTAGAACCCTGATCGGAAAATATAATAGAGGGTCTACCCCTTCTATCTAAAAAACGTTGAAGGGCCTTCATAAAACAAATTTCTGACAATGACGTTATAAGTTCTAGGTGGATTGCTCTAAAAACAGCGCAGGTAAATAAGCATATCCATGCCTTTTTATTTTCTTTTAGATATACAGGTGCTGCTAGATCTACACCTATTCGGTCCGCGACATTTGGGCGCCGCCGTTTGGGCGCTGACATTTTGGCGCGAGGACATTTTGGCGCCGCCGTTTGGGCGCGGGGACATTTTGGCGCGAGGATATTTTGGCGCCGCCGTTTGGGTCCGAGGAAATGTTTTGAAAGTTTGAACTCATAAATTAAAAGCAAAACGTATACATGACATTTATTTGTTTTTATTTACTTTTCAAAGGAAACATTTTGACTTACAAAATAGATATAATATACATTCAATTTACATAAAGACCACATTTTATAAACATTAATATTATTAAGACATATTATTAGACATTATTCATTAACATTAGTCATTATTAGACAACATTAATATTATTCTAGCATAAAATTGTGCGTTAAACCTCTAAGATATTCTAATTCAGTTCTTATTTCTATTGTGTTTACAATGCTTTTAATTCGTTGATCAGCTTGCACATATCTCAACCTTTTTGGAGGGGGTAGATCACCACGCAAAAAGTTTTCGAAAAAATTGTCTCTACCTTTTTGTACTGTTCTGAGCCCATCTATAAATTTCCAAATCGAGGGATGTCAAAATCTAGTTCGCTTTGTAGTCGCCGATGGGCCGCTTTTGCAAAATTATTGGTTCTGCTTTCATCGGTTAATACCCTGTCATATACACTCCAGATATGTGGGGAAAACAGTGGCCTACGTCTAGTACCGTTTCGGTTTGGTCGTCCGATATAGTTGTCCTCAAACCAGTTTAGTACAGGAATGAGCCCATTTGGTGCAGATTCTTCCAAACGTTCAAAATATCGGCTCACATGTATTGGTGGAACAAATGCTAAAGATCCTATGCATTTCACAGCCATGTTAAACTCTGCGTCCTCATTGAAGTTTCTTGTGAGGTGGCACTCTGCATTTTTTTTTTGATATTTTTCATTAGGTGGAATAGGCAACCATTTAAATTGGAATTTGGGAAGGCCTCACCTAGAGCACCAATGACCGCTTGCTCGTAGTCAATTGATATAGAATCAGGCTGTAAATTTGGCCACATAGTTTTAATGTTAGCGAACAGATTATCATACGTTTGCCGTCTTTTATTCGGCAGTAATGCATATAAGATCGGAAACACAAATCCTTGTCTCTCTGCAAGTATTGCATAAATTTGTGAAAAAAGTGGTGGTGCTTGACGGAATGTGCCATCCATAAAAAGTGATTTCATGTGGTCATACCATTCAATGTTGCTATTTCTACCAAATACTAAAATTCTGTCGGGATCTTCTGGCCCAGTATCAATAAGTAAAAACAGCTCTACCCGTCCTGGAACCGGTTCATAAAATTTGTAAGAATTTGGAATGTTAAGGCTCTCTAAATCTGTGGGAGTGGGAGGCATAGCGGCTATTTTATTTCTTTTCCTTTGGATTAACTTCCTTACTGCTTCCTTGTCTGGCATCTTTCCTTGGACAGCTGGTCCAGTGTCAGCAAGAACATGATTCGTAATTTGAACTGAAGTTTCCATTGTTTCTTCCGCTCTTCGTTTCATTTGAACCTGATTAAGAAAATGTATATGTTAGGTTGGATTTTCCGGGTTCGTAATATTGGTTTTTCTAGGTTTCAGGTGTTTATCCATAATCTCCAGTAAAATTACAGGATGTCACAATATAGTGTAGAAAACAAATACTTATAGTAACGCATTTTACACACTCAAATAAATAGAAAAGGTAGTGACTTTATCGCGAATTATTCTGGCCTTACTATCTGACTTTTAATTATAATCGGATGTGTCCCATCTTGGCACATTTAGAACATTTCTGAATTTCAGATTTTTAAAATTTTCAAAAAAACGACCGTTTGAAATGGCCGTAACTTTTTAAAATTTGACCCGGGGTAGTTTTCTTGTCAAAATTTTTATTTCTAAATCTGCTTTTTTGAAAAAAAAAATGTAGAAAAAGTATGGACATCCATCTTCAACGTTATTTTTGAAATATCCGAAAAAAAAAACGGAAATTTTGAGATGATTGCCATTTTTAATTTTTTTTCTTTTTTTATTATAAAAACATTTCCCACAAATTCTCTAGTTTTCAGAGTGGGATTTAAAGAAAAATGTAGAAAAAGTATAGATATCCATCTTCAACGTTATTTTTGAAAGTTTTCGATAAAAAAACGGAAATTTTGAGATGATTGTCATTTTTAATTTTTTTTCTCCTTTTTTATTATAAAAACATTTCCCGCAAATTATCTAGTTTTCAGAGTGGGATTTCTTCGTTAACTATATTTTTCTTTTTCTATTAAAAAAAAAAAAATTTTGTACTCCCCTTATTTTTAAGTAACACTACTCAGAAATTTTTTTCGAATATATACCTACAGAGAATTTCGAAAAACCAATAAAAGTAACAATTTAAAACGGTGTTCTGTTTATAAAACGTTTAAAATTTCAATTACTTTAAAAAGTCAGAAAAAAAATAGAAGGTGGGCTCGGATAGCCCCGTGTAATGTTTTTTTTTCTTTCCGAAACTTCATTTTGAAACAAATTAAATAATAAAAAATTATGCTTCGACGTATTTCTAACCACACCACAAACTTCCAAAAATTTTGAAGCAATTAACTTGGGAAGAAATTCTTTTGACTTTTATTTATACGTCGTTTTGTTTTGTTTATAAGTTGATCTAAAAAACTTCATGTATGAAATTATTTTAAGCATATCATATAAATGAGTAATATGTAAACAAAAAAAACGACGTATTAAATAAATTCAAACGAATATTATCCCGTTCCTGGGATAAAAATGGGTTCTGAAATTTTTTTGAAGCTTATGGTTGGGTTAGGAATATACAAGGCTATCATTATATTTTTAACTCTTAAAAAAATCGATTTATTTTTCTATGACAACCACTTTAAATTACTAGTACGTATTAGTTTGTTTTTAATTTTAAGGGTTTCTGTACAATCTAAAAATTTTCTTGAGTAGTGACGAAAAATAAGCGGAGTATACAAACCCTGGTAATAAATCACAAAGCTGTACCTTGATTTTTTCAACCTCTACAGAAGCAGGATCCGCACCATGGTTATGCTCCTTGACGCATTTTAAAAATGCATGTTCTAAATCGGTGTGGATTCTTCCTCCGCAACCTTCCATTTTCCGCACACATCTCCAAAAAGCCTTGGTGTTGTCTTTACTAAATTTGTCGAAAGTATACATGTAGCCACTAACACACAACTTGGCTTTACCACGATTAGTAACAATGTTTGCAGACATGATACTACTGAATTATTGTACTTCTGTACTCAAGCTACTTAAAACTTGCACTGAGATTGCGGTCTCTCATTGGGAATTTCCGAGGTGACACCAAACGGCTCTAAAGACAAACGGTTCAATACAATGCTCTATAGCATCCGGCCGATCCTATTTATTACCCAGAATTACCTACCATTTAGAACTGGGAATTCCAGGGAACCATGATGAGCGGTGACTGTATATGTATGAAAATTACTGTGTTTCTGAATTAATAGGAAAGAGTAAAATAAGAATTAATAGGTAAAAGTTTTGTGGACCTTTTCAGTAGTGTCTAGTGACCATTTTATGTTTGGAAATCATTATGCGTTTCATGTCATGTCGAGAAATTAACAAAATTAATATACGATGCCACCGGTAATCTGCTCCTTTTTTGCCTTTTTTTGTTGCTTTAGTTACCTTTTTTCCTTATTTAAATTGCCCTTTTTTGTAAAAAATTAGTGCCTTGTTTATTAAATTGTATGCCTCTTCCCAAAATTTTAATGCATATTATACAAGGTGTCATTATAATGCAAACGAAGTACCCTTCTGCAGGAATTTTTCAAACGAAACTTCTTAAAATTGGTCATTTTAATTTTTCAACCCTTTTTCTTTATTTAGTTTGTAAACTGTAAACTGGAAAGGTTAAAAGTTTAAGAGTAGCTTAGCTAATATTCGCCTTTTCAGGGCAAATATATGTACGTTTGCTGAATAAAGTCGATTTATTATTATTACTTTAACCCCATCCCTAGATATTTTTTAATAGTTTCTCCTAAATAACTTACACTATTTTGCATTCTTTGTTTAAAACCTTTTGAGTAAAAAATTGGTAAAAACTTCAATTTTCGGGTATTAGTTTTGCTTAATGCATTTAACAAATGTCCAGTGTTCCTAACAAATATTGCTTACTTTTTCTCGTAGATTACGAATCTGTAATAATACAAGGTATAGGTTTTATTTAAAAAATGTTACCGCTTCGGCGCCAAAATGTCCCAGCGCCAAAACGGCCGGCGCCCAAACGGCAGCGCCAAAACGGCAGCGCCCAAATGGCTGCGCCCAAACGGCGGCGCCCAAATGTCCTGCTCCGACACCTATTATCTCAAAAACACAAGCGTCTCGTACCCGTTCAATTGGAAGTGGCACACTCGAAGATTCTAATCGTTTTGTGTCGTATCTCGTATCTTTTTTTACACCGTATACATTTTGATACTATAGACCGAATTCCTTGTCGAGCTGATAGCAGCCAATAATTTTCACGAGAGTCACTTAACATAATTTGTATACCGGCATGACAGAGATCACGGTGTCTTTCTTCCAACAATCGTTGAACGATCAAGTGCTTTGATTCTAACACGATGGGACATCTAAAACTATCAATGTCATCACGATAAAATATTTTTGTTTTGACTCTAATTAGACCGTCTTTATCAAGAAATACATTAAGTTTTTTAAATTTACTATCATTTTTATCAGAAAACATTTCGTTTTGAATCATTTTTAAAAGCAAAATTTCAGCATTCTTTATTTCGTCGCATGACAAGGTTTTGTTTAGATTACGCGATTCATTTAATTTTTTACGAATATTAGATTAAAACCGAGCAATCCACGCAATCAATCTTAAAATACGTTTATATGAAGAAAAATACCTGCTAAACGCTACAGAATTATTAATACAACCTTTGTTTATCATTATTGCTGTTGAGGCAGATGATTTCTTCAATTCTCTGTTGACTTCGTCTTCGTTTACTTGCATCTCAGATTTAGGCCAGTTACTTTGAGGCAGCCGGAGCCAGAGCGGTCCCTCCCAACATCGCGAAGCGATAAGCTGCGAAATATTACATCCTCTGGATGGCAAGTCTGCCGGATTCATGTTTCCGGGAATATGTTGCCAAGTAGCAGATGAAGTCAATTTTTTAATCTCTTGCACACGATTACAAACAAACGTATTCCATTGTGCTTGCTTATTTATCCATGACAGTACGGTTGTTGAATCTGACCAATATACAACTTCATATTGGTCTAAATCTAATGCACTTACTAGAAAAATAGTAAGTCGCGCAGTTATAGTAGCAGCGAGTAGTTCTAACCTTGGAATAGTGATTTCTTTTGTAGGTGCAACTCTACTCTTAGCACCGATTAATTGGACTTCTACTTCTTGATCGTTTTCAACACGTACAAAAACGGCTGCAGCATAGGCTAAGCTGCTAGCATCAGCAAATGCATGGATAGTAATTTTACTAAACGAATCTATGTTGGCTAGCTTACGTGGTATCATAATATCTTTTAATAGAACTAAATCTTGCATCCAATTTATAAATTGGGTCTGTGTTTCAATATCTATTTTGTCATCCCATGCACAATTGGTCTTCCATGTTTTTTGGACTAATAATTTAGGTATAAGCGTAATTGGACATGTAAAACCCATCGGGTCAAACACACGTTGAGTTATAGACAGCATTTTTCTTTTGGTAATGTTTTCTTGTTTAATATCATCCAAAAAAGATAAATTTATAGATAATGTATCTTGCTTTTTGTTCCATATAATACCCAGTACATTAGTTTGATGATCTTTTTTATCGCCAGTGTATTCCCAGCCTCGGAGGTCAAATCCAGCTGATTTCATTATCTTAACTGCTTGTTCTATAAACGCTTCAATTTCTTCAAAATTTTCAAGACTAAGAACACAATTATCTGAATAGAACGATTTTTTCAGTTTTTGAATGGTTTCGGTACAATGTTTACATACATCAAAAAGACTGACTGAAGACAGAATGACAGTGGCCTCGTCTGTCGCAGAACAGCAAGTGGCCTTGTCAGAAAGAGTAAGTGGTCTTGTCAGTAACAGTAAAAAAAGAGGGGTCAGTGAAGTTAGCCCCCCAAGATTAATTTTTTTAACTTTTTTTTATTGTATCGTTTGTTCGTCGTTTGTTCTTTATTGTTCTCTAGAAACATTTGTTTGTTCTCCCCACAGATCTAGACAATATAGATCGGAACTGTCATTTGTACAAAATACGTATAATTGAAGGCGGAAAAGAGAGGTTTATGCGACTGCGCATTGAAACGTACAGAGCAGGACTTGTTAAAAATTTAAATTTTAACTTATTAAATATTCAAATATTCATAATTATTTTACGAGAAATCACAGCAATATCCACCCTGATACTATTAGCACTAATAAGGGGCTATACAATCCTTTTTTATTAAAGAATACAATAAATTACCTGAAGAAATTAAAGCAATAGAAAAATATCCAAAATTAAAAAAAAAAATTATATAATTAGTTTGTAGTAGGTTAAGGTTTGTTTAAATTTTTACTTTCTTATAGAAAATTTTTATATATATACATATGTCTGTAGTTTGGTTTTGCCCTGATATAGGTTGAATGATATTTATATCGCAGCATTCAAGGTGTCTTTTAAAGTGTTAGAAATTTCTAACCGACACCATTTCAGTTCAAAACTGAAATTATTACTTTTGACAGTATGGCACTAGATACGTTATATAACATGTTGAATAGCAGTAGTTTTTAAGTATAGGCTGTTTTTATTCTGGTTGTAAGAGAGAATTTAATTTATTTTATTTGTAAAAGGGAAATAGTTTTGTTTAGGATACAAAAAGTGTACCTGTATCACAGCTTAAAGGATTTATTATTGTTAAGTAAATTATGTTTTTGTTTGAATAAAGATGTTTCAAAAAAATTAAATATATAAAGCGTTTTGAGTGTAAGATTTATAATAATTAAATACTGTCACGCCTGGGGGGAGTGATGGGGAAATGTGCCATGGTGTTTTGGGATGAGGGGTAGCTTACTAAAGGCACTTCCCACCCAGGTCGTGGTTATCTACCTCCTGCTGAAGGCAGAAAACTAACCACGGGGAAGATGAGATAAACAATAGGAAATAAACAACAAATATATTAACAAAGAAACAATAACAATAAATAATTAAATATAACTAACGAATAACTAAATACAAATCTAAACTAATCTTACCAAATAAACTACATGGTGGCATGTCACACTCACGAAAATACGTCAAGAGTCACAACAGCCCAGACCCAAGGGTCTGTTTTAGGGACACCCCAAAGGGTGACCCTTACAGACAACCTCAGACTCCGAACTCCTCGAATGCGACCTCAACGACGCTCTTTTATAGCCAATTCATACGCTACGTGAGAATAAGAATTAAACTATATAAGGTCGCCTTGAAATCTAACGTCCTGACTTTGACCTGGGTGATTACAATAAAAAAAAATTCGAAAAGAGGTTGACCTTAAAGGCCATCCTTGCAACTTCCCGCTGGTTTTAACCGTAATAGCTATGATAGTAACGTGACGTATTTGGACGTTTTTGACTTTTTTTTGAAATGTTTAAAAAGCCATAACGCGTTATCCGATATTGATGTTCAAAATGGCATTCAACTCAGTTTTTTGAGACCTAAAAACGTTACTAGGAGCACAAAATCGATTAGTCAAAAAATTTTTAAGTTATTAAAAAAAAAACACTTTTTGAAATTTTTCGACAACGATATCTCACGAACGAATCAACAGATTTTCATTTGCAAAACGGCATTTGACGTGTTTTTTTAAGCTTGAGAGCTGATTAGGTTATGAAATTGATCGATGTAATGGCCAAAAAGATATGCCCAAAAAACATCATTTTTACCAATTGTTTTTTTCGGTTATTTTAAAATTTCTCGAAATCTACCGGTTCGAATCGGTTTAAACTTACAGGGAATCTAAGTTAGATGGAATTCTTTCGAACGCTTTTTATTTCATTCCGATCGGTCAACCTGTTTAAAAGTTTAAAGAGGTTTACATACATCCACACGTACATACAGACACCCTCGCAAAAATAGTCAGGGGAGGTTTCAAATACCTCAAAACGTTGAGATCCGATGAAAACTCGATTTTCGAAAAACGGGGTGAAACCAATAACTTCCCGATTTAAAAAAAAATATTTTTTTTAGTGGAAAGTTAATAATACAATGAAATATCAAACAATTAAACTACCGTATTATCGTATGTGACAATACTTACACTAACTTAAACTTTATAATTTTAAAAATATACAAACAACAAAAAATTATTATGAATATTAAATAAATGTACATTAATTTATTGATGGTTAAACAATATCATTTTGTTTAACACTTTTCGAATTGGATTTCGTGTTATTGCATAATTTTGCATTTTAGCTGCATTATACATTCTTATTTTTACATAAGAAGAACATAAAACTTTTATCACCCTAGAAATATGATTTTCTTCTAGTGTTAAGCATTCTAAATTATGTTTTTGAATGTCCTTAAACACATTATTGTTTGTAATTAATTGAGCGTGAACTGTATTAATTAATGTTGGAATAAAATTTTTTTCACTAGGTAATGTATTATTTGTAATAAAAAATATTTTTTTTAAAAGAATTTCAATAGTTTTACAAACTAATTTAGAACTCTGTGATGGAACCGTCAAATTGCCCCATTCTTTTCTTAATAATAATTTGAGGTCACTTTCATCAGCTCTTTCAATAGTTGAAAGAGCGCCTTGACAAGTGGGACATTTTATAATTTTTTTTGTCATATTTACAGCAAATCCTGCAATATAAGTAACGATGTTCTCTGACACGTCTGATAAGTTTATGTTTATGGGCAAACAATAGTCATGAACATTAATTAAGCTATCACTGTTGTCCAGCATATATTTTTTGATAAAATGAGCATCACTATACTCCACTACTGGTGTTTTTATTTTTGTCGTTGTTTCCAAAACATTGGTTTGATCTTGAGTAATACAATTACCATTTATATTCTTAATATCATGGTGCAAAAGTAATCGTCTATATGAATGAAAGAATTGGACAGAAGAAGGATTATTGTTCCAACCGTTCCTTGCTCTACAAATAAAACATTAAATAATCACTTATTGTACCTATTCATAATAATGTTAGCATACCTTATACTGCAGAAAAATAGTTCTAAGTGATCTGTACTTAGTTTATAGGTTAATAGATAGGTTAAAAGCTTTTCTTCTTTAACAAATCTTTCATATAAACCTATTACAGACAAACTTGACAAAATAAACCCTAGAAATCCAGTCTTCTTTGTTGTTTGAATAATATACTTGTTTTCTAATGTTTTAAGTTTTTTTAAGTATTCTATAGAAGCCCTGATTTCCGGCATCCAAAAAATTTCGGTTGCTTCAGACAATGGCATTTTCCATCGTATTCGAAGAGGGTTTCGAGAATTCAACAAATCGAATAATTTGTCAATTGTTCTTATAAATTTAATAGTGGCTGAAGCTTCTTTAAATCTAATATCTTTCATATCAATCATCATGAATTCAATTGCATTAGCAACACTGCTGCTTAATGTTTGGGCTGCTACATTGACCTAAAAAAATTGTAAACTAATGTATTTTTAGTTAAAATATAAATTTTGTAGTGTATTAACAATAATTTTGATAAAATTTTAAAACTGTTAGTATATATAAATACCTTCATTTTTGCTTTTCGCCAATCAATATGTGCCATTCCTATTTTATTTCCCAATCTTAAACCTTCTGTTTGTTGAATATTATGCAAGAGTTTTATATAATTAAAATCAATAATTTCGCCACTAGGATCAACAATTTTACCAAGAATATCCCAGTTGTTTCTTACTAACTTAAGCATGTGGCATGCATCCAAAATAACAAATATTTTACTCTTATTTACAGGATGTAAAAAATATGGGGTAGCAGTCTCTATATCTAAGTTATGTAGGTTGACACCTAACTTCGTCATCATCGCAAAATTAGCTCCAAGTCCATCAAATGATAATGAGGTAATGATTACTCCGCATTCGTGCAATTTCAAAATAGACTGCATCACTATATTTGCCCTTTCATTGCCATCTAAACTATTAATAAAAAAATAAGCGATTGGTAATTTCCAATTCCCTGTTAGTGACACTACCATCAGTACAAACGCTTCAGTTGCATAATCTTTATTATCATCCTCTATTAAGTTTGACCCTATATTGACATAACCCCAAGTCTGTTTATTAAAAACTTCTATGTGTCTTTTAATTGATATCTCATCGAACATCAAAGAGCATAAAGTTTCTTTGCCTTTTTGTTTATTTTCATAAACTTTTGATTTTAAAGAATCAAATGCTGGTTGAGAAAAACCAGGTTCACAATTAATTGTTGAAAACCAACCTCTTATTGT
This sequence comes from Altica lythri, assembly GCA_964028335.1. Classification (NCBI taxonomy): domain Eukaryota; kingdom Metazoa; phylum Arthropoda; class Insecta; order Coleoptera; family Chrysomelidae; genus Altica; species Altica lythri. The sequence continues at coordinate 63,132,691 of OZ034801.1, forward strand.
TCTGGGTGATGGTAGGGCAAGGTTAAAAGTTTTTCTTACATATAAGTAAGCTTTATGAGAATAAAAATGCAAAGTCATAGCAAAACTGCGGAGTACTTCTTCATATTTTTTCCTATAAACATTGGACCTTTTATTATTTTCCAGCATTCTTTTCATAATGGCCAAAGGTATTCCAGAAAAGCTTTTTTCTAAGACTTCACAAGCATTGTCACTTAATAGTGATTTTCGTCGAATAATATTAACAACATGTTTAAGATGGAAAACTTTCTTTTTAAGGCGTTTGTTTTTCTCTTTTTCTAACCGCTTTTGTTGTTGTAGCTGTTTGGTTTTAACTTTTTCTTGAAACAACCTTAATTTGTATTGTTCTGGGGACGCCCTAAAAAATTATATTTATTTTTGGATAATTTGAATTTTAAAAGACTTACGCATAATTATGAATGGTCTTTATTAATTTTCTACGCTTCTTGGGGCTTCCCTTCAAACCAGCACTATCAGAAGATGATCTAAAACATAAATAAAAAAATCGGTTGTTTGTAGAGTTGGTTTACTGACGATAGTTGAACGTGACAACGTCATAAGAAAATACTGATGGAATGGTTGCATTTTTCAAAAGAAAATTTTAATTTTGTTTGACAGATATTTTGTATGAATATCATTTTTCATTTAAGCATATCAGAGCGAGGTAACGCCTCATTTTTTGATCGTGCAGCCGACTTCATCGAATTATAAAACGTTGACACGTCAAAAATATTTATCGATTTAATATTAAAAAAAATCAACTTACATTACAACTTCTTTATTAACACTGGGTTCATTAATGCTCACAATATTCATTGTGGAAGTTAAAGCTGGCGAGGCATTAGATATTTTTCTAAAAATAATATTGAATTATAATTTATAATTGTAAAATGATGTAAAATAATATAACCAACAATCTAATAAGTATACTGTATGTATGTTTACCTTTTATTATAAAAAGTTGCAACTTTAGGAAGGTTTAAAGATGGTAGCGCAGTGCTTTTTATAGTGATTTTTTTTCCAGAAACGACAATGTCATTTTTATTAAAGTGATTAGAACAAATGGTATTATTAGAGCTTATATTTTCCGAAGGATTTCTTCCTATGGCTTTCAACCAGCTAGCATACCGCTTTTTACCCAATCTAAAGAATTTAAAAATAAATTTTCAATTCTATAAATCAAAATATTATTTATTTTATTAATTTTTCCAATTTATAAAATATAAATTGAATAATACGGATCTGGTAAATAATAGACTCACCTGTGGAATGTAACATTTTCTGAATTTTCGTTGTTTAAACAACCAAAAACAAAACACTTCTTTACCATTTTATTAATTTTTCTTATAAGAAAAGTCTAAAAGTCTTTAGAATGTCAACTAACACACCAAATAACTAATTTACAACAAATTATAAAAATTTGAATCGACAAAATGAAAGATGACACATCTGACACACGCTTCAAAACGATAAAAGAGCAAATGCGCATGAGCAGAAACCTCTTAATTTCAAACGCATGGTGTGTGTATTTTTAGGATTTTGGCAAATGGTTATTTCCGATCTATATTGTCTAGATCTGTGGTTCTCCCTTAGTTAATTAAAAAAAAATAATCAAAAATGAACCTTGAAGTTAGCCCCTCTTATTGCAATTTTGATGATTTTGTTATTATTACGGGTCAATAAATCTCTTTTTATGATTGTTCATGTCTAAAAAACGTTTGTTCTTACTTCACATAGCTTATTTTTTGTTTAATTAACATTTTAAATTAGTTTAATATTTTTATTCTAAATATTCATACTGCGCATGCGTCAAATTTACGTTCAAACTTTAAATGCGGTTCTTTTATAAATTAAGTAATAAGCACAGATTAATAAACTGACTTAGTGTATAAAAAGTCACTGATTTATTAGGTACTATTACTGTGAATATTCAGAATAAAACAGATTTATAAAAAAATAGGTCTTTAATCTATGGTTTATATCCTACGGTACTCGTAGGTCAGTAAAAATAGCATTTAACTTTGCACTAAATTTCCGATCCAAATTTCTTTTTTTATAAGGTTTCGGATAACTTGCTAAGTATAAAATCACAAAATGCTGACAGATCCAAGTGACGCTAGAGGCGCCATCTTGAAAAAACATTTTCGGCCGATATCTCGGAAACTATCCTTTTTAGAGCAAAAGTCATACAGACCATTATTATAGAAAATAAAATTTTGCATCTTTTGTTTCTAGCATACTTTTTTGTAAAACTTACCGTTAACGATTTATGGCCCATTTACTGAACCGGTTTTTCGATCGCAGCCAATAACTCCTGAAAGATTAGATTAATCAATAAAATGCATCAATCCATTTTTAAAGATACGTTTATTCTCTACAACGTTTGTTTTAAACTTTTTTTCTTATAACCATAGTTTTTGAGTTATAGGACGTTTTATGTTGGACTACCGAGCGAAAAGTTGAAAAATTCAAGATACGCATAGAATATAATAGTACAAATTCAACAAATAAATTAAAAAAATATATCCCGATTGTTTATGTAGTTAAAAAATAAATATTCAATTCCTTACCTGCAATAGTAACATTTTTTTTTACTTAATTATATTTCGCTGCCGCGTCACCCGCCGATCGTCGACATTTCTTCATTAAACGTCCTATAACTCAAAAAGTATGGACATTAGAAAAAAAAAGTTTAAAACAAAAGTTGTAGAGAATAAACGGATTTTTAAAAATTAATTGATGAATTTTATTGATTAATCTAATATTTCAAGAGTTTTTGGCCGCGATCGAAAAACCGGTTCATTAAATGGGCCATAAATCGTAAACTGTAGGTTTTACAAAAAAGTTTACGAAAAACAAAAGATGCGAAATTTTATTTTCTATAATAATGGTCTTTATGACTTTTGCTCTAAAGTGCTTAGTTTCCAAGATATCAGCATTTTGTGATTTTATGCTCAGTAAGTGATCCCAAATATTATAACAAAAAAATTTTGGATCGGAAATTTAGTGCAAAGTTGACCCAAAAAAACGGCTATTTTTACACCGGACCTGTCCCGGCGCACAATATCAGAGATATATAAAAAACAAAAATATCTCTGGATAGATCTCAATTTGCTCCGTTCATCTGTGCTATTCCGGTAATTTGATCCCATCCCAGAATCTGCAAAAAAATTGCTAAACATACGCTATCAAAATCTGCGTATAATTCAGGAACAAAGGCGTCTACGGTGTTGACTCTTCGACTAATAATTTGCTCCGTTGCTAATCTAATTAGCTCCGTATGAAAAACAACAAAATTTTTATTATTTTCCATGAAATACTTAAAAAAAGAAACTTACGACGTGCATACGTACTGCGCATGTGCGCAGATCATTTGGCTCGCGTCTACAATCGGCCTGCGATATAAGTTTTGTTAAAAATCTTAAGTCTTAAGATCTAATTTATTTAAGGAACAATGTGATACTATTTCATGAAATCGATATTCTGTATCTAAAAGAAGAAAATCGAACGATTTTATTCATAGAACTAACGTTCATCATCTGTGATTTTTATAATTTAAAATTCATTACCTTTACGCACGGTTTAAGGTTCGTAAAGTTTAACTTTTTTTCACTAGTGAAAAAAAGTAAAATAAGCACTGTTTTGTATAAGATTATGCAAATACTTTTATGTGTGTTAATGGCCGAGGTTGTAAGGTATATAGCTTCTACCCAGATGACTCGGGTTTAATTCCGGGTAAGGAAACTTTTTTTTTTATTATTTAATTGTGTAAATATATTTCATTGTTAAATTATTGCAGTTTAATACATACAAAACTAGATATTATATTCAGTAATTTTTAATTTGATTTTTAATATGACAGAAATATCAGTTTATGAATAAGGGTAAGTATTTTTATTTAAATGACTGATTGACATTTTAATTAATTTATAATTCAAGCATTTCACGTTTCTACGTACCGGTATTATACGGTGAAATTAATTTAGAAAATAAATGTTTTGTTATTTAAAATATGTTTTAAATATAATTTTTTTTTCAGTAAAGCGTAAAAAAAATCAGGCCTATACTTGTATTTCTTGTAAAGAAATTCGGTTGTAGAAAAAATATTGTATGCAACTCGTGCGTAAATGTTCCTTTTTTGACTCATGTGATTGTCGCATTCGCCTGCGGCTCATGCGACAACATTCACATTCGTCAAAAAAGGTCACTTTACGCACTAGTTGCATAAATAACTATTTTAAATATATATTGTTATGATATGATTGGTTAATAAAATTTTTGTATTTCATATTAGGTAACTGTCATTACATAGATGTTTAAGAATTTTATTTCAGAAAGAGTTGATGGTTGTTGATTTTGTTTATTATTTATTTTGATTTTTTGGTTTAAAGAAGTTACCTAGGGACTGATATAAATTTTTTTGATCACTTTTGGATAGAAAAGATTGAGAACAGTTAGCAAATTTTGAATTTATAATTGAAAGTTAAAAGTTGAAATAAAGTTATACAATATGAATATGGTTTTAAATTAAACAAGAAAACAATTTTGAACCCAGACCCAATAAAAAGAAGGAGCAGCTGGAGAAAAGAAAAGAGTAAATAAATCCATTCCATAATAATATATATATATATATATATATATATATATATATATATATATATATATATATATATATATATATATATATATATATATACAACGAACAGAGCGTTTGTGACAGTCTTATATAACAATATGTAAGAGATGATTGTTATATAAAACTGTCACAAACGCTCTGTTCGTTGTATGTTATTACCTTGCCGAAGGTACTTTTAAGACGCCAAGCGACTTCTTAGTTCCATTTTTGGAGTAAAGATGGGGCCACTTGCGAATGGTTTCTACTTTCGCAAGTGTACATCTATAAGGATTTGGTCGATTCATACGGGGGATGTCTCTTCATTAGTGACTGAAGAGATAATATAACCTATACTGCACTGATGAGCTCATAAAAAGAGCGAAACACGTGTCTGTAGTTGGTTTTGCCCCTGTATGGGCTGATGAAAATCCTTATACTCCTATTTCGCAGCGTCTACCGGTGTCTTGAGTTAGGAAATCTAACCAAACACCAATCCAGTTGAAAACTGGATTTATTATTGACAGCACGGCACTAGATACTTTTGTATCATCTCTTACATTTTGTATATATATATATATATATATATATATATATATATATATATATATATATATATATATATATATATATATATATATATATAATTATCATTCCAACTGGGTTGGTAAGTTTTCAACATTAGTCGTCAAGTTCATCAACATTGCACTCTCTTGCGTAGTATGAAGCTGTATAAGCTTCGTCTGTGTGAATCTATACATACGAACCCATAGAATATTCACAAAAAACGTTTTAGGAATTGATTCAGGAGAAAATCTGCCTGGAATGATTTCATTCATCAGAATGTCTTTTAATTGTATACATTTCATTGAAAATTGTTGAATGAAAGAGTTCCATAGACATAATGAATTCCACTCGTTTTTCATATCAATTTTGTAGATTTACGAGTGCATAATGAAAATTAATTTGTGTACATGCATCTTACACTTTTTATCTAGCAGTACGTCTCTCGTCAATGTATTGAAAATGTCGGTAAAAATCCAGTGTCTATCGTATATCTATATTTATTTGTACAAATACTTAACTAATTTTTATAAAAGCGAAGAAAATGTTTGATTTTGAATTGGGCGCGCAGCGGGGCACGTTGTTTATGGGCGATCTTCTTTTATTTTAATCTATAGTTCAAAACCACAAAGTATAGATACCAGGAGTTTAAACGTAATGTTAAAAAAATGGACTCAATTTAGGGGACAGAACTATTGCCGGTAGAGTGCGCTCGTGTTCCTAAGATACTCGTTTAAATCCTTACGCGGGAAGTTTTGTTACTATTGACAGCTTTTATGACAACTAATTTTAAATAAACTAATATTATATATTGAATTTAATTTCGCGAAATTTAAATGTCATAAACATCGGTTCTTATCATAGAGATATAAGATATAGAGCACGTGAGCCATAGGAACGCACACAAGTGAAAGCCAGCACGGAATAGAAAGAGAGAGACTCGCCTGTTGCGCATGTGATTAGACAAAGATAAACCGACGCACTAGTTGCCCTCTATCTTTCTATTTCGTGCTGGTCGTATCGGCACCGACGCACTAGTTGTCCTCTCTCTTTCTATTTCGTCTTGGTCGTATCGGCTGGCTCCCGTGCTCTATATCTTATATCTCTATGGTTCTTATAAGGCTCTATAAGTTCCTATGGTTACTCGCGCCGCCAGTGGCAAAAGATAGAACTATGATCTGGGTTGATTATTGAGACCAGAAATATTATGGAAAAGCCTATACCATGAAGACTTCTGGTATCTAGTCTTCGTGTTCAAAGCGATACAAGTTCCGTGTTTGTGAGTACTCGTAATTGTTCATCCCTCGAGTTTTATTTAAATTTTGAGCAAATGGCTGGGCGCAAACCTGCGGTCCCACCTGCAGATATTCAAAATGCAGTTATCAATTTCGATATTTATTCTGATTATAAAGTGAAATCTAAAAAAGATAAAGTGTGGACTGATATATCGAAAGAGTTGAATGGATTATTATCTGCTGTGAATATCTATAACCATGTTCGTCAAAATAGACACAACATTCTTTCTTATTACAATAAAATACACTGTATAGAAGAGAAAGTTTTGGATTTGAAAGACGATGATTTTAGTGATAGTGATAGAGCAGATGATTTAGAAAGCCCAAAAAAGAAAAAAAATAAGTTAAATGCATTGACCTTTGATATTTTAATTGATAACGAACAGTGGCAAATTATAAAGCCTGTAGATCGCGCGTGGCAGGATGGCCGAAATGTCAAAAGATTGCAAGAAGGGTGGACCGCTGCAATCAGAAAATTAATTTGGGATAGAACCAAACTACCTTGCGCGTTCAGTTTCAAAACCAATACAATTAATAATGTTGATTCCGAAATAAAAATGAGGGGGAAATGCATTCAATGCGGAAATAAAGTTCAATTGAAATGTGAAAGCGACACACTGAAAGACAATTGTGTAAAATTCAGTGGCAAATGTCAAGATATGCGTCATTTGCAACACGATAAAAAAATAAAATTACAAAAAGGAGAAAAAAAACGCGTTGAAAAAATTTTGTTATTGAAAACTTCAGTACAGCATAGAAGAGATGTAGCAAAAGAATGCATGCAGAATGGTGATCCGGAGCCTCCGAATATGTATTCGCAAAGTCAATTAGAGAATGCACGAAATAAAATTCTAAAAACAAATTTAGGATTAGAGCCTAGAGAAAATTTGATTGATTCTCTCATCCGAATGAAGGGTAGTCTTGAGTATTGCAAATTCGTAAGATCTATCGGCATTGATCCCTTCAGAGTTACTTACTGGTCACCGGAGCAAATATTCGTTTATAATAACATACTAAAAAAAACGAACAATGATGTGTCCATTGACTCAACAGGAAGTATTGTGCGAAAAATACATCGAGACGTGGGAGACTCTGGGCACATATTTCTGTCAGTAATATGCACGCACCTCAAAGACAAAATCGTTCCAGTGGGTCAGCTATTATCGGAGAAAAACGATACCAGCTCCTATACCTCTTGGCTCCAAAGCTGGATCCAATCGGGAGCCAAATTCCCGTATTGCGTCGTAACCGATATGAGCAGGGCCTTACAGGATGGAGTCTGTTTGGCGTTCAATTTTTTTGACTTTACCATCTACAATAATTTATGCATTCAGTATCTCCTTAATTCCAAGACTTCTGTTAATATCACGACTCAAATGAGAATCGACATTTCTCATCTTATTCACGCTGTATCGAAATGGCCTTCGTTGAAACAAGAAAATTGGAAAATGAAAGAGTTATACATCAAATGCGTCGGATATATGACTACAATTACTGACCTAGATCACTTCAATAGTTTTCTGAAAAATGTTTTATTACTGTCCTATAGTAAATACCAAAGCAAAGAATCGCTAGAAGCTCTTAATCTTATGATTAACAATATTAAAACTTTTTGTAATCTTCAAGAAAATTCCGACGAAAAAGAATTTTCTAAATATGAAGTTAAAGAGAATCAAGAAGATAAAGAAAAAATAGAGTTTAAGACCTCTAATTTGATAAGTAGTTACATAGACAGTATAGCAAATGAAATAATTTCTTTAACATCAAATTTAAACGATTCTTATGTTGGTTCACAAAGCAACGACTATTATAATCCTAAATTTGGCGAAAAATTTAGTAAATTGTGCAAATTATTTCCTAGCTGGACCAACATCATGTCCAAGTATTTTAACAATGGTACTGATGTGGCAACGTCAGCAAGAAGTGAAAATTATTTTGGCCAGTTAAAGAACACAACGGGAAACAAGATTTATAGAGCTGATCAGTTTATAGGGCAGCATTGTCGTGATATTGATGCAGATTTAAAAATGATCAGAGCAACACTAGCAAATACGATTGTAACATCCAATCCTAGAAAAAGATTGGAACATGATTTTGACTATTTGTATGCAGTAGAAAATTGGCGAAACAAACATGATAAAATCGAGAAAGAATTAGATGCTTCTGAAGAAACTTGTTGGGAAATAGAGAATAATTGCGTTGACCTCGATACCAACATAAAAGTTGATAACTCGCGTCTTGACCATGATTACATACAATTTGAAGACAATACGAGATTCCATTCCTCTCTTGATGACAAGCGACAAATGGATGGCCAGCAGGTAATACCTGAAAATACGGTGGAAACAAAAAAATCGCGAGGTGTACATGTTTCTGCCAAACCAGAAATTTTATTATATCTCAAGCGACCTAATGCATCTAAAAAAAAAGTGAAAGGAAACATTCGAAATGCCAGTTCTCTGCAACCAAAACGCGTGAATGGAAGGGACATTACATTTCTGAATAGTTGTGCTTTCGATTCAATAACAGAGATACTAAGCCATACTTACTCGTCATTTCAAAGTTTCAAAGATGCCATTGATAAATGTAAAGATATTGCGAAATCTTCTACGTATATGTGCTACGCGTCAATGTTAGAGGAGTATGCAATTAATGGAGTAACAAATGTTCTGTATACTTGCAGAGCACACATACTCCATTCTTTTTTCAACTGCGATAATGCTATCGTAGACTGCAATTGTAATTTGCACGAATTGTTTTCTTCACTTATGAAAGATTACGATAAAACCATTAGATTAGAGACTTGCAGCCAATGTGGAACTCAAAACGAAATCGATATTATCATGTTTCCGTTGCCTAATTTCAATATCGTATGGGAAGGCAACTATTCAACATTACAAGAAGAAATGGATAATTATTTATCGAAAACTCTTTTCTGTCATACTTGTAATCATCGCAGTATTTCTTGTGAATATTCTATGGGTTCGTATGTATGGATTCACACAGACGAAGCTTATACAGCTTCACACTACGCAAGAGAGTGCAATGTTGATGCTGAGAACTTGACGACTAATGTTGAAAACTTACCAACCCAGTTGAATATTAGGAATGATAATTTTATCTTGAGTGGCGTGGTTAAATATATTCCATCAATATATGGAAAGATGGGACATTATGTGGCGTATTGCAGAAAATTGAATAATACGTGGGTGGTCAAAAATGATCTCGAGAAAAATGAAAGATTGTGCAATAAACATTTGAAAGATATAAAAATATCTGGTTTATTGTATGTTAAATTTAATAATATATAAATGAATAGAATTATATTTACCTAATATTTGTGTAGTTGTATACGTCAGCAATAAAATAATTTTCTACAGTATCTACGTTCTTCTTACAATCATTCAATATATATATATATATATATATATATATATATATATATATATATATATATATATATATATATATATATATATATATATATATTAAAAAATGAACTCTAAATTATAAAAATCACAGATGATTAACGTTAGTTCTATGAATAAAATCGTTCGATTTTCTTCTTTTAGATACAGAATATCGATTTCATTAAATAGTATCACATTGTTCCTTAAATAAATTAGATCTTAACACTTAAGATTTTTAACAAAACTTATATCGCAGGCCGATTGTAGACGCGAGCTAAATGATCTGCGCACATGCGCAGTACGTTTACACGTCGTAAGTTTCTTTTTTTAAGTATTTCATGGAAAATAATGAAAATTTCGTTGTTTTTCATACGGAGCTAATTAGATTAGCAACGGAGCAAATTATTAGTCGAAGAGTCAACACCGTAGACGCCTTTGTTCCTGAATTATACGCAGATTTTGATAGCGTATGTTTAGCAATTTTTTTGCAGACTCTGGTATGGGATCAAATTACCGGAATAGCACAGATGAACGGAGCAAATTGAGATCTATCCAGAGATATTTTTGTTTTTTATATACTTCTGATATTGTGCGCCGGGACAGGTCCGGTTATTTTTACTGGCGTATCGGTACTATGTCCGAAAACATAAATCGAATTAAAGTTTCGATTAAAATGAATTATAAATGGTTAATAGGGACCGAGCTCCAACTGTAGAGGCAGCACTTTGACTGAAGGCCGCGCGCCCTAGTGCGGAAATTAGGAATTAAATGGGCAAAAATTTATTAATAACAAACGTCATAATTAATAAATAATGGAAAAAAAAACTAAATACGGATTTCAACCGATAATTAATGATAGTTAACAGAAAAGGATAAAATTTCACAGGTAAATTTATATACCGCTCTCTGTGAGACTATTCTGTACAGCCTTTTATACAACATGATTTTATGGATAAAGACATCGTGAATAATTTCAAAATTTATTTTAATAAAAGGTAAATAAATAATTTATCACCTACTATTGGTTAATATTTTTGCCCATAAGTTTACAATTTCTATCACCAGAGGGGCGTGACGGTCTAGATGCTCGGTCCCTATAGAATCAAGTAATTTTAAAAACAAGTATCTGTCATTTGTCATAGTTTTATATGATAATTTTTAACTTAAATGAAGAATTTTGTGAATGCTCAGTCAAAGAGTGATAGATTTAGGTTTTCATAGCACTATGACAGAATATTCCTAGAACGTTGCGTGCTGTTAACCGTTTATAACACCAATATTATAACCAATTATCTTGTTACTTCTATTCATAGAATTGTAAAAATAATACACTCATTGTAATCACTATATGCTTATTACTATAATTTTTAAAAGAACCGCATTTAAAGTTTGAACGTAAATTTAGGATAAAAATATTAAACTAATTTAAAATGTTGATTAAACAAAAAATAAGCTATGTGAAGTAAGAACAAACGTTTTTTACACATGAACAATCATAAAAAGAGATTTATTGACCCGTAATAATAACAAAATCATCAAAATTGCAATAAGAGGGGCTAACTTCAAGGTTCATTTTTAATTATTTTTTTTTAATTAACTAAGGAAGAACAAACAAATGTTTATAGAGAACAATAAAGAACAAACGACGAACAAACGATACAATAAAAAAAAAAGTTAAAAAAATTAATCTTGGGGGGCTAACTTCAGTGACCCAAAAAAGAGTATTAAAAATCTTAAACATAAAAATAATAAAATTCTCAACATAAAGTTTTAAACATGGTGCGCTGATGTCGGAACTTGTTGCCAACTTTATATTGGGCATCAGCACATCTGTTCTATTATCTCTGGTTTTGTGGTTGACATTGGACAAAACATGGCTGATGATAATACCGTTAATACCTTAGTATTGTTAGTAGCGATGAATCTTGGAATTACAACGAACCGTCAAATAAACGTCAATTCGCTATGTGGGTATTGCCATAGAGATATAAGGTATAGAGCACGGGAGCCAGCCGATATGACCAGCACGAAATAGAAAGAGAGAGGACAACTAGTGCGTCGGTGCCGATACGACCAGCACGAAATAGAAAGATAGAGGACAACTAGTGCGTCGGTTTATCTTTGTCTAATCACATGCGCAACAGGCGAGTCTCTCTCTTTCTATTCCGTGCTGGCTTTCACTTGTGTGCGTTCCTATGGCTCACGTGCTCTATATCTTATTCGCTGGGTGCGTAAGTCATAGTGGGGGACACAAAACTGATGCCAGCGCCCGCTACGGACAATACAGAACTAAGGGTGGCTCTTTATCACATAAGTCTATAAAAATAACACGTGTGTCAGTTTAATAAGATAAATAAAATAAAATTGGTCACAAAAGTTGTTGTGTAGTCGATAGCAAAAATACTGGTAGAAACAGCAATTTTAAATTTTACAAGTTCCTGGTTGCCAGGTAAAAATTAAATCAGCGAAAAAAATGTACAGCTGCTGTTTAAAGGCAAAAGTAAGTGTTACTGTAACCCATAACCGTATTGTATAAAATAATATCCTATACATATGTACATCCTGTAAGAAAAATAAGTACATAATAATTTAATTGATTCTTAATACGAATTCCATTTTTTATATTACAAATAAAATAAAGAAAATAAAAAATTAACATTCATTCGTAAATATAAAATGAAGGTAAATAGAACGATTCGTTAGATATCATTTATATAATAATTGCAGATTGTTATATATTTATTATTAATACTGATTTTTCATTCAACATTAATTTTTCAAAAATGAACATCTTGATAGATTTTAACACTACTTATAACTTAATTCACTTGATACTTGTTTTAGTTATTCTGTTTATTTTACTTACTGTTTTCCGCTGACCCAACAAAAAATTGTAATTTAAAGTACACTCTGTGTTTGTTACATTTTACATTGAAAGAGAAATTAAGTTTATTTAATTTTTTTAATAACTATTTGACGTCCAATGCATGTAAATTTTCACAAAAGAGCCACCGTAAGTTGTATCGGTAGGTGGCGCTTGGGTTACGCACCCAGCGAATATCTCTATGGGTATTGCACGATGAGGAAAATCCAACAAAAGTGAAAGAAACTTATCACAACTTTTGTGTCAAAATCTGGTTATGTGGCAACAATTTCTTTAGAAGATCAAAGATCGGTTACTTTCGATTGGTATATAAACATTTGTTTACCAGAAGGTTTCGCAAAACTCTAACACACAACGGCGAACTATATCAGGATAAGGAAAGTGCTAACACTGCCGAAAGGACAATCGAGTTTTTGGAGATTCAAAACATCGAATTGTTAGTCCATCCACCGTATAGTTCGATCCTTAGTCCCAACGACTTCTTCACAAAAGTGTATTGATCTTAGTGGGATATATATTTTGAAAAGCAATAAAGTACTTAATGTCTACTATATATGCAAAACTAATAGGAGAACCGTCGTATCAAGAAAAAGCAACCGCGTCATTATTTAAACAATGTATATAGGGTAAATAAATAACCGATATTAAAAATTGAATTATTAAATTTTTTTCCTTTTTAAAAATGGTTAATTTTAGACTTTTTAAATTGAATTAGATTAATGATTTATTTAAATAATTGCAAAAATTTGTTTGTATAACAAACCTTAAAAAAAGCATAAATAATATTTAGACAAACTTAAACTCATGTCTATTAATACCACAAATATTTGTTTAAAAATATTAATTTGTTTAAGAGATAGTCTAAATGTTTATTAAAAACATGTTTATTGGATAAAGAAAACGCGGTAGTTCCTGTTCTCATAAGAGGTTTCTTTTTTTAATCTGGGATAATGTGAGAATAATAACTGCCTAGTCAGTTTTGCGATATATATTTATTAATTTTTTATAAACAAATTATTTTTGATAACTTTTTTCATTTTTCTTAAACAATGACACATATTTTATAAATAAATAAAGCTGCATCAATATTTCTGTGATATATGCACTATTTTCCATGAAAAACTATAATAAATATTAAATTCTAATATTTACGGCAAAAACTCTCCCTTCGAAATGGCGAATGACATGATTAGTGTGACGCGTGTGACGTTACCAGAGATAATAGAATAATTTTTTGGTCTATGAATAGAATATATGGAGGGTAGAGGTAAGGAGAACGATCTTAAATGGGAAATGATTAAAAATGTGTCCACTTTTTAGAGGTACATAAAACTTCTCAAACTTGCCACTACAATGGCGCTAAAGTAGATGTAGGGTACAAAATGAATGTAGCAGTTTTTGACAAATTGATTGAAATGTCGTATGATTTCGTAATATAAGTGCTATAAAAAAACGTGGTAATGAATTTTTAAATACTTATTCACTTATTGCTGGAAAATAATCATTAATAAAATTTCATTTTATATACTTTATTATTATCTTATGTATGTGTCATAATAAAGCGGAAATATGTCTTTCCTTGTTTATTTATTTATCCTACTCTAAGAAATTATGGCGCTTTTTTTAAAATTTACCCTACTACGATCGTAGCGCCACCCTTATTTACCACATTTTGACGGACACATTCAATACACAGACGAAGAGCACTACGAGACCGCTCTAACCCATTCGAGTTACCTGAAACGGAATTTCGCAAGCATTATCGACTAAGCAGAGATTTAACCCGATTCTGTAGAGACTGAGAGATCAAACCAAAGATAAACACTAACTATAAAACAACATATAATAAATAAACTCTTCAACTTTAAACACAATCAATATCAGGCACAACAACAAAAAATTAGAATATAAGATAGATACTTTACTATAATAGTTAACTACGTCCGAAAAAACAACGGAAAGAAAGATAGATAGACATATGTAAAATTTCATGCTCCCAAGAGAGATAAAAAAATAGCAAGACCTCATTTGGTCTTTCTATTTAACACAACCCGAATAACTACGTTTAGTGCCGATCTTCGCCGATCGAAACTTAGAGAGTGCCGTTTTTTACGATAGAGAAGAGTTTGCTATAATAGCAAGGAAATTTCCTTTCTATTCGTTAGAGAGTTCGCACCCAGTTCTCCTTACCTCTACCCTCCATAATAGAATAGAATTTGTCTATGGACGTCACATACAAGTACCTAAATATATGAGTCATGAATGCAGCGTTTTTTTATAACTCTAAATTTAATTGACAAAATGGTTTATAAATGGTGTGTAGATTCACAATGTACAAATACATTGAAAAAAAAACAAAAATTATTTGTGTCTGTTCCAACGAATCCTTAAAGAGGAAAAAATGGTTACAGTATTTTATCGAATCCACATGTTTTCATGTGTGAAGATCACTTTGCTGTAAGTATTATCAATATTTGAATCTTATTGATGTGATTTTATAATATTAAAATAACATTTAGAAAACATCTGAAATTAATTTTATAAAACAGAATATTAATATCATTTAACTAACTTCTAACCAAATTCGGATTAAAGTTTAAAAATGCTTCTGTTTTATTTAACACATAATACCAAGCACAGTATGTATTTCCCTTACAACAATGCCATAATTAACTATTGAATTGGGGATGGAAAAAGACACCAATAATTACATGAAATTCAAAATGGGCTTCAGTGCGAAGGTACTTTTGACTGATGACTCAGTTCCGAAAAAAATTCACTGCTGGGATGCTTGTAATAGTCGATGGGGTGATTCTGAAAATTCTAGAGAAATGTTTACTAAAAGAAAAAGAATGGATCTTCTCCAAATATGTGGAGAAAGAAGCCATCTTCCCAGTCTCAGTGAACATAAGATACTTTTGAAAGAGATAAAAGTATGCTAAGAGAAATTATTGAATTTGAAGAAGGTTAAACCCTCGTTTAAATTCCTCCATTGAGCTCTGACCATGGTCACCAAACCACTTTCTCCAAAGATGAGATGAAAATGTACGAAATACGGTGTTATCAACTTATCTTTCTTTTAGATTTTTTTTTAAGTCATGAACAGTTTACTTGGGAAGTTTCCCAAAACAATGTGCATTATAAAAGCAAATCAGTGCAAGAAAATGACAAAATTAACACGTTTTGACTTCACCGTGGAAAATATCTACATCTTCTAATACTTCACCGATTAATATTAAACCACTTTCTGAAGTTGTTACTAAAGTGAAGAAATTATTTTGCTTACTACGTTATTTTTTGATAATACTTTTATTTCGCAAACTGTCT
The DNA here is from genome assembly GCA_964028335.1 of Altica lythri. Taxonomy (NCBI): domain Eukaryota; kingdom Metazoa; phylum Arthropoda; class Insecta; order Coleoptera; family Chrysomelidae; genus Altica; species Altica lythri. The sequence continues at coordinate 63,148,801 of OZ034801.1, forward strand.
CGTCCTGACGTCAGCCCAAGGGCACCTGGATACGGCACGAGATGCCCCCTTCGGTCGCCTGGAGCATGTGCGTTTGCTGCGCTACAGATAAACAAACGTTAATTATTATTGTTTGTTTATTTATCACTTTACGGAAGGGACAATAAAGCTGTCATAAAAAAAGTTGTTGATATGGAAATGAACTATTCAATGACTTACATCTTATTACTATTGGAGGGTGGTCCAAGGTTCCATAAATTTCTGCCCATTGTTCTTTTACGTTAATCGGTTAAAATATCTGCTTCAAAATTGAGTTGCAAGAAGCCACCGGCATACGCGTACATATATACAGTGCAATTTAAATAAAAGCTTGTAAAAAATACAGAAATAATAAAGAGAAACCACAAGAAACAGTTATGAAAGCATATAGCCTAGGTCTTCTTTATCTTGAACAGTTATCACTTGGTTATCTGCTAATCTTAATGTGTACAAGAATCTGTCTCTGATTGGTAAGTCCATATTTTCGATGGCTTTAATATTTGGTCCAGAAAAAATTTGAAGGGCGTCGAAGATGTAAAGCTAAAGTTAGCGTTTTGTGGTCTTGAATTCCGTGGAGTAGTTATTTGAGGTCTTGACTCTTTTACAGCTTCAATGAAGTTTAGGTTTAACCCGATGTACACCGATCTCCTTTTTTATATATCAAAGAAATGTTGTTTGAACCATTCACCTGGTATCACCTGATATTTCCTTCAGCTTTATAGCATTATATACTAAACATTTCGTGTATAATTCTATAAAGTTTATCTGTTCCGTACTTAATGAGGTCAATGACAATACCTCCCCTGGTCCTCTTGATTTATTGTTTTTTTTTTTTAGTTTAATATGGATCTTATTACTTTCTTTAGTGTTAGTTCAATGCGGTCTTTATTTTGATTTAATTGATAGTGGTTATGTTCTGTATCTAGCTAACCTACGCGGTTTTTTGTAAGTGACTCTTTATAATAGTCTTTCCATTATTCTTCTGATGTATATTGTATTTGGACCGTTTTGCGGGATTTTATTATTTTACAGGAATCTGACTTCTTTTTTCCACCTAGATATTGTTCAATCCATGCAATCATTCCCATTCATCGTTCTTTTATTTTGCGCTGCTTCGTTTCTCTTTGTATCTGTATATGTATTTTCTGGGGCTTTAGTGTTCATATTCTTTATATAAAGGAGATTCTTTTTTTCGATGCATTTTTTCATTTATTTTTAGTTTGTGTTGTGTCTTTCTTTTTTCAACTTCTTTAAGTCTTTAATGCGACTTCTTAAACAAAGATTAAGTCTTTTTTAATGAAGGTCCCTTATAGATTTGTCGTATAGCAAATATATGTTGAATTTTTTTTTATTCTTTTGGATCTTTTTTTCTGTTTAAGGTTTCTTCTTCGTTTTAGCTTTAGTGGTCAGCAAGTACGGGAAACTCACATTTGAAATAGGTATTTTTGTGGTCAGTCTGCATTCAGCTACTCTTTTTACATCTGTGTTCTAATGAATGTAGTTATGCCTGAAAAAGCACAGTTCATTCAATTCACACAGCTCCATTAGTCTTTCTCCATTAACGTTTATTACATCTTCTCCGAAAGGACCTATTGTTCTGTCGTTCTGCCGTTTCCCTGTTCTTTTATTTAAGTCCACTACCACTACCTTGTTTTTTCTTACGGGTCCAAGCGTTAAATACATCATTTCCTTTTTCTTGATTCCGATGGTTACCAACATTTCTATGTCTTCTTTGTCTTTAGTCCCCCTCCACTCTTGAATGTTTAGGTACTAGAGACGATTTCTCTTTTTAAGACGTTTTTTTAACTCTTGAGCACAGAAGTCTATCGCTCTGCTTAGAAGATTGTTACCTAGGGAGATTGAGAGCCTGACGTTAAGATCTGTAACCCCTATACCTATAAACTCCTTCTGGTATAATAAGTGAGGGTCCTTTTGTAAGTTAAGTTTTACTATGCGGACACTTCAAAACGAAAGCTTAATTTTTGAGAAAAAATATAAAAATTCAATATTTTTCTCCTTTTCGTTGCTATATCTCGCCAGCTATGCATTTTAGAAAAATTTACACAAAAAAGTTTTGCAGCTAAATTCCCTACAATTACCGTTAGAAAAGGGTAAAAAAATAATGATTTTTCAATAATCTTCTTCAGGTATTCAAAAGCTATATAGAAACTTTAAAATTTGGTATATCCTATGGTTGAAATGCACAGTTACAAAATTGTAAATAAAAAGAGGCTCAGTGCATTAAAATACATTTAATTAAAATTAGCCTAAGCGCTTTCGCCGGTTAGGGCATCTGAAGCCTCTGAAGATGCCCTAACCGGCGAAAGCGCTTAGGCTAATTTTAATTAAATGTATTTTAATGCACTGAGCCTCTTTTTATTTACAACTTTAAAATTTACCCAGAAATAACGCGAAATAATTTTGCAATCTAAATTTAAGAAAAAAGTTATATTAGTTTTCCAAATTTTGCAGAGCCAACCAAAAAACTATTATATACTTGAATTTTTTACATATAAAAGAGCATTCAAGCTTTCAAATAACGTTCGAACCATTGAAATCGGTTGTATAGAAGAGCCTATGATTTTTTTAAAACAAATGTACATTTTTTAAGCTAATAAACAAATAAACATTATTTTCAATTTCCAATCTACCTTCGTACTATTGTTGTAAATTCCTGTCAACTTTGATCGATTATAACCTCGGAACTAATTGACCATCATGTTTTTTTTTAAATACGCTTCTTTTGTTGAAATTTTGATACAAGTTTAGAAAAAAAAAATATTTTTTTTAAACCGGCCAGAAATTAATACTTTCCGGTTTATTTTTAGGTCAGAAAATCTCAATTTGTCGGACAAGGCCAGAAAAGAAAAATGAGTCCGGTAAAAGCTTTTACCGGACTAATTTTTTTCACTTTCCGGCCTATCTTTAATGAAAAAAACAATAAAATAGTTAGTCTAAGATAGCGGTCAATTGGTTTCTATGGTAACCGAGTTTTGTATATATTTCAAACTATAAAATAACTTGACATATTTTGACGTTTAGTTGAAAACGTGAAATTTATTAAAAAATGGATATTTAAAATGATGCATTTGATTGTGAATTAATGGAAGATAAAATTATACCAGATGAAATTGTTAAGGCGGCCACCCAAGCAAGGTTTGTTAAAAAAAAATGTTAAAAGAGTTAAAAGACTCGCAGGCTTGCAGGGCTCGCCCTGCAATTTGCCCACTCGTCCAGTAAAAGACCACTTTCAGGACTACTATAATTAAAAATTGAAAAAAAAAAGTTCTGTTTGTTTATTGGCTTAAGAAATGTACAATAAAAAACTCCCAAGGCTCGCTTAATCAAACGATTTCAATGATTGGAATGTTATTTGAAAGCTTGGATGCCCTTTTATATGTAAAATTTTTTGAGGTATTTAATTTTTTTTTGTTTGTTTAACACAGTTTTGCAAATTAATAGCTTTTTTCAAAACATTAGATTGCAAAATTATTTCGTGAAAACTACTTGATCAAATGGTTTAAGTTTTTGTATAGTGTTATTTCATATTGCAAAGATATTCTGGAAATTTTGAAGTTTATATGTGGCTTTTGAATACATGAGAAAGAAATTGATCTTTTACCTTTTTTGTTTGCTAATTCTGCACTAATAAATATTTTTTTAATTTGCAATTAATTCCATTTTATAGGAAATATAACTGCAATTGGGAGAAAAAAAATTCTAATTTTTTTTCACAAATTGTTTAATACAAAATTGAGCCCACGTTTAGGGTATAGTTATTTTTCATAATATTTTCAATCTATTCAAGCAAAAAAAAGGATTATATACGATTTACTCAATTTAAAACTTATACCGCCTTGATTCTTTAATAAATTTATATGAGTTCAAAATCTCCTTTTGAAGACAATGCCTGTAAGCATCTTCATGGATTGGGTTGCTCCGACTCTTAGGGTCCCAAGATGTAGGCATTTTCCAGAGCAATCCACTTTACATGTAAAGGCAAGGAGGAAAGTTCTAAAATTACCTCCAAGTCCGCACTAGGACACGATGTCATTGCGCCAGTGATCGCCATACAAGCTATTCGTTGCACCTTTTGCAACTCTATTATTGCCTCTTGTTGCGTTGTTTTGTTCCACCAAACTAGCACAGCATAGGTGATTAGAGAACTGACAACTGTTAGATATGACTAATAGGTCATTTTAAGTTTAAGGCTACGTAAGTTTCGTATCGAGAATAACTCCGAGGTATTTTAGCTTCTTTGAAAATTGTAGCTTTTTTAAAACCCAGATTTTTAATTTCTCTTTAACAATTTTTTTTTAATATAAGCCAGCGCTGTCGTTCCATCACGTTCGAGAATCGCTCCTTAGAGGGGTAGCTGGAATTGGCTTACGTGATAAAAACATCCCATAATCATATCGAGAGAATTTCCTAGAAATTATCGATTTGTTTTCTAACAAATCATATCCCTCCGTTTAATCACGTGCCACGTAAAAGTCTATTTAAGTCACACACCCTATGCGATTGGCAGTACTCGGGATGAGAATCTTGTCGAGGAACCCAAGTCAAACAGTTTCAGTTTCCTGCTTTTTTTCTCTTTTCTTAAACTTACGAAGTAATTAAGTGTTTCTAGTGCCTAGTTTTGTTTGTTCCGATTAAAGGTTTTATCTGAAGATTTTCAGATAGTATTATCTTTAAGAATTCCTTCAAATATCTAGTAATTATGACTGCGGATTAGTCAGATTACTGTATTTCGTTACTGTATATCTATGAAGATTAAGTTGATGGATTATTCTCAAGCTACCTGTTAATCGAGACCAGAGAATAGTCTAGATTTAACATTATTATCGTACCGTACCTTTTACCGAGAGAATGAAGCGATCTGATCTTCACATTATCTTTGAAACACTAAGAAACTACCGTAAGTTTTGTTTATCTTTATACCTTTACTGTAAAGTAAATGAAAGTACCGTTTATCTCTTTGGAAAATTAAATTTTATCTGGTTCACTTTTAGCTTAACAGAGTACACGGAGATAACATTATATTCCTAGCTGTTATCCTAGTGTATAAAATATGATTTTGGAATGATCAAGAAGGTGATTATTTAATATGGTTTTACTATTAATATATAGATATCCGACTCTATGTTTTGGTTTGTTTGTCCTATTTTTTATTATTTAAACAAATAATAAATATTGTTAATACTTTAAATAGATATTTTCTTTTCCTTTCTAGAGTATGTTACTCTGATCAATATTTTCAGTTAATCTACTATGTTTTTTTAAGTAACTAAATTTTGAGTTATCATTTTGATTTTAACCATAAGGATAAGTAAGAAAAAGTGTAAGTATAATTATTTTTTTTGTTTTCTAAGTAAAAGTGTGTAATTTCAAATCTAGAAATAATAATCTGCCGGGTTATCTTATCTAATTTATATTTTTTTTACCTTTTACCTGGCTTTCTTATCTTTCCCCATCCTTGGTATAACAAAAATAAGTGGCTCCCATTTTCTTTTCTCTTTCATTTTCTCCTTTTATTTCTTTTCTTGTCCCTTTCAATTTTTTTATTACATTATTAAATATATTCTTTTTTTATTTCGATAACTTTTTATTGAGCTCGTCCGAATCCACGCTCGCTCTCCACCAACCAACTGAGTGCCGTTCGCAATTGTAAACCTTAAGACCATCCACTGTTAAAAAAGGTTAAAAAATTAAAGTGTCGCTCCATTCATAACATTCATAAATCATTGATATCATTCTGTTGGTGAATAAAATGAATGTAATTTTGTTAGGATTTTGTTAGTCTGTATACTTATTCAGTAAACGTAGGGTTTGGGTGTTTAGAGCAGCCGAAGTTTTGGCGGATGTGTATAGAGCTGTGTCGTCAGCATAAAGTTGAATATTTTGGATGTTTGGGACATCGTGAGTGTAGATAAGATAGAGAAGGGGGGAAAGTATGGAGCCTTGGGGAACTCCTGATTGTGGCGAAAAAGGGTAGGACAGAGATTGGCCTACTTTGACGCGAATTGTTCGGTCGGAAAGGTAGGAGTTGATGAGTTTTATTATTTGTATTGGAAGTTCGATGTCATGTAACTTTTGAATAAGTCCGGCATGCCAGACTTGATCAAAAGCTTTTTGAACATCTAGAAATATTGCAGATGCAACTTTGTCTTGGTTTAGGGCGGTTGCTGCGAATGTGTGCAGCTCATTTATGGGGTTTTGTGTGGAGTGGAAGGGTCTGAACCCATGTTGAAATGGTGGGATACTGGAGTTTAGTTCTAGGTAATCCCAGATTCTTTTTTTGAGCAGGAGCTCGAAGAGTTTGCCTAATACGTTAATAACACAGGCCAACAAAAAAACTTTTTTGAATTTTTATGTGCTGAATCCAAATCTGCCCTTAGTTTTTTTGTGTCACCCACAGTTTTCCAGAAATATGCATTATATTATATGGTATAAACCCCTATCTAATCTACTATACAGTAGTAGGTATATGGTGGCATTAATGAAACACTAATAGACATAATAAGCAAGATTTGTATTTACAATGGCTACTTACATAGTGATATAAAATACTAATACAGGTTTTATTTGTCTATTGGAATTGGCTTATACTTTCTTTCTCTTTTTTCTTTAAAGTTTCTTGTGTAGCTTTTTCTTCGATGAATCGCTTGTTGAACTTCTCGGTGAAGTGACCAACAGTAGTCCCCCATCATGTTAGTGTTCCAGCGTCCCTGGTAGCGTCTTTCTATCACTTTAATGTCCTGGTAAAATCGCTCACCTTGCTCCTCACTAACATCTCCTAAATTTTTCGGGAAGTAATCAAGGTGGCTGTTCAAAAAGTGAACTTTCAAGCTCATCAGACATCCTAACTTTTTAAACTTCTGTAACATGTTAGCTACAATAGAAACATACTCTGGGTCTTTTTCATTCCCCAAGAACTTTGTGACGACTTCCTTGAATAATACCCATGCTTCTTTCTCATTTAAGGTCATTGTAGATTCAAAGTTGACATCAAACATAATTTTTCTGATATCAGGTCCAACACAGACACCTTCTTTGAGTTTAGCTTCTGAAAGGTGTGGAAACTTTTCACAGAGGTACTTAAAACATGGTCCATCTTTAGGCAAAGCCTTCACAAATTGCTTCATGAGACCTAACTTTATATGTAGAGGAGGTAGATGCACTTTTTTTGGATCTACAAGGTTTTTGCGGAGAATGTTCTTCTTACCTGGGTTTAAAGATTGTGATTTACAGTGCTACCAACTTTATCCACACCAATAAACCTGGTTTAATAGCTATATATGTTATATTATTTATTATATGTGAATTCCTTTAAGAAACGCTAAATTTAATAAATTCAACTAAAAAATGTGAAGAAATTGTGGGTGATACTGCTTTTTTAATATCATAGTTGGATTCAGCACCCTAAAAACTATATAAATGAGGTATTTTCATTAAAAAAGTTTTTTCATTGTTGGCCTGTGTAATTTCGTAACAGTGGAGGAGCTTGTATAGAAGTGATTGTGAGTTGTGCTCTTTTGGGATGTTTCTTATTACCATCCTCTGGATTTGAGAACTGGGGCGAATTGTGATGTCTGCAGCGTTTTCCGAAGAAGTTAAGGAGGCAGAGGTTGTTGATTGGTTGGAGTTTTGGGGTTTGATGATGAGAGAAATTTCGTGAACGGGTTGGGTTTTGTTTTTTTGGAAACTGCTTCTGAATATGTTGTTAAAGTAGAAGAAATGCTAGGGTTATCTAAGGATGTGCTTGGAGTGTATTAATTTTGACTGAAGCTTGAGCTGGAAGTGGAGCTAGTTGAGGTTTCCATATCAAGAAGAGCAGGGATGTGGCAAAATTGGCTTTGTTTGAGTTTTTGGTGGTGCGTTTTGGTGGCATTTTGATTGTGTGGATGAGTAGGGAAATGTAGAATAGATTGATGTGAGTGGAGAGAGTAGAAAGAGAATCTACGTGGAGTATGTGTGATGGATGTATGTATTGTGTATTGAATGTATGTATGTGTATGTATTTATGTTTGTATGAATGTATGTATTGAATATATATATTGAATATCTGTATTGAATGTATGTATTTATGTATGTATTGAATGTATGTATTGATTGTATGTGTGTATTAGTATGTGAATGTATTATTGTGTGTATTGTATTGATTTGTTTGTAATGTTTGGAAGTGTTTGTTGTCTGTGTTTTTGTTTAGAAATGTATTATGTTATGTCTATAGGTGTGAATGTTTGTGTAAATGTGTATATATTAAATGTACGAATAATTGGTCATATAAATGAACAAATATATAAACAGATAAAACAAAATAAGCAAGATAAAATAATTTAAAAGTACTTAGCTTTGATTAGAGTCTGCGTAGTAGATTCCTAGCTGGATCGCCTTCGTCGGGTGGTGAACAAGTGTGCGTTCGGACCTTGTGAATACAGTGACTTGCTGCTCGAGACTGCTGACTGCTCTGGAACTCCTACTACTTAAACTTTCACTGTTACTCTTGTTGCTACTAGGCACGTCTGTTTGCTTATTAACAATCGGCTTTTAAACACAATACTGATTTTCTCTGTTTGCACTGATTTTTCTTTATGTTTATAGAAAAGTTTTACACTGTTTTAAACGGTTTTGTGAGGATTTTAAACAGATTTTAATTAAATTTCTTGTTTATCAGACGTAAACGTCAATGGCTTTGGCTGAAAGTCCTTCCTTGAAAAACCAAGTAGTTATGAGATTTTGCATGCGATCAGCAATAATATTGTAACGAAACTACGCCACTGGGTGAATGTTAAGTATATCCGGAAATCTCTAGAACGTAGAATAATCTAAAGATGGCTCTGCAGCGAATATTCTGGTAACAAAAACAATGAAGAACCCTTTTCTGGAATTCTCTGGTCCTCGAACGTGAGATGGCGTGGAAGTATAAATAAATCAGATTCGAATGCAGAGAGTCAGTATTCAGTATAGCGCGAATATTTAAACTTTCGAATAGTGCAAATAAATTGTGAATTTAGTATTTAGCAGTGTTATAGTTTGTGTAGTTATTCGTTAGAAAATAAATCAACTTAAAAAATAAATCGAACCTGTGTTTTAATTTGTTAAAAACGTTACAATATTGTCATTTTTAACTCTTACCACAATAACTAATTCGTCAGCATAGCCCCGAGCACAAATGCCTTTTCTTTTAAACTTTGCTTGAGATGTTCAACTACCATTGATCACAGTAGAGGCGATAAAACTTCTCTTTGATGACAACCTTCTACTTCTTTTATGGTAGTTGATCTCCAAGGTAGGTAACTATATTCCCAGTGTTTAGCATGGATTGTATCTATTTGATAATGGTAGGTTCTATACCCATTTTTGTTGCTGCACCGCTAATATAAGGTGTAATCGAATGCTTCCTCTACACATAAATCTACTTTTTTTGTGTCAATAGCCTTTTCAGGATCTCTTTTAGTTTGCCAGGTTATTAGGAAAATTGTTTTCCGTGAAGTGGTATCTTTGACAAATATTCACGTCTTATATAATTTTAACCTTTCTCCAGTATTTAGGAATATATCCTATGATGAAACTCATCGTGAATATGCTTAATTATAACTAATACAATATTTTACCAAAAACTGCGTATATTAGTAAACCACTTGTTCTTTATAATACAGTTTGAAACTAACGGTACCTATTAATCGGAAAATGTAAGTCTGGCAAGCCTAAGGGGTGGAGTAAAATTGCGGAATCTTATTCAAGTCGATTGTTCAAAGGACGTTGGGAAAGCATATAAAAATTTACAGTTTTATTTCTTAATTCATTTTCCAACACCGAAGTCTGAAATAATAACACCACACAACTAAACAACGGAATTTAACTTCATTGCAGCACCAGAGATAGTAGACCTTACCAAGTAGAAAAAAGAAGCCCGAGTTTCTATTCAATTCGACATGCCTAATATAATCTTCTGGAGGAAAACGCGAAGGAAGACGTTACAATTTTTTAAATCATAAACAGAACACTAGCAGTTTATGGACATTCACTACGAAGTTTATCATTTGTGAGTCTCCGAGCACAAGAGTTTGATGCTCCCCTTTAAATAAGTATTTAACTAATGGACAAAATTGGCTTCCTAAAAAAATGTTTCCGTAGTTTCAATTATGAAGATTTTTGAAAATTTCTGGAGGTTCTTAAATTTAAGGGGTAATCTTTGGTTTCTACCTACTATTCAAATTTATAAATTTTTAGGAAACTGCAAATCTGACTGTTCTGACCTCATTTTTCAGGGATTCTTAAGAATGAAACACAGTTCTAAAAAATGGTCAAAAATTTATCTCGTTTTTAAACAAAATCAGTCGCTTTTTAAAATTTTAAGATGCTGTGGATTCAACTCTATAAGATTTGATTTCTGAAAAATATTTCAAAGATTCTTAGGAGATCCATCAAAAATCTGTAGAGATGTCAAACATGATCACCATTTTAATTCTTAAAAGAATTTTCAGTTTTTTTTTATAACATGTATCAACAAAACAAAGTAACTTTTATTACGTGAATTTGCCGGTTGTCGGACAGTTTTCGTAAAATCAATTTTCTAAATTATGACAAAAATTGGTTTTTGGAGTAAACAAATTTAATTTTTTCTTAACTTATTGGGCAATTATTTGTCGATATATAAGATATAAACATTACATGGTAGGTATGTTTTGATTTACATTTTTTATATATTTTGAAACAAAAAGAGGGCCAATTTGTCAGAAATCGGACAGTTGATGTCAGTAACCGGCCGTGTAAATCCCAATTGTCGGACAAGCTGTGATTGGAAGATAGGTGACAGGCTCGTATTAAAGAAATAATCGTATATAAAACTTTTAATAAAATAACAGGTAGGTACATAATATCAGGATAGAGTAGCTACAATGATTTACCCTTTATAAGCTAAAAATACTTTAAAACTATTAAACTTTTATTAAAATAACAGGTACATATCAGAATAGACTAGCTGCAAATCTTTGGATTTAACCTTTATAATTTAAAAATGCTTTAAAACTATTTTATCAATATTCCTGTATTAAAAAAATAATAAAATAAAAACTCTAGAACAAAACTAAAAATATCTAGTGAGCGAAGCTAAATATTACAAAATAAATAAAAATTCTAAAAAGGAAACATAAATATCATAAAAAATACAATAATACCTAATTATCAGAAAGTTCACAAAAGTCGCAAGTATATAAGCCATTCACTTTTTATTTCCATCTCAGTAGGCTCTGTTAGTTACATGAAATTCGCCCAGTATAATACACGTCTGTTCATATTGTTCTGTGGTCTTATTAATTGTAAATACGATGTTGTCACGTCTTCAATAAAAATATGTGTATTCATTACAAATATCTTAAGTAATTAAATCTGCAAACCAAATTTAAAACTTGCCGAAAATAAGTCAATGTATTTAATATTAAATTGAATAGGTACTAAAGTAGATACGTCAGTTTTCGCAGCAAGTAGGTACTATTAATATCCAAGAATGGTCTATTTAAATTCACATGAATTTTGACTGATATTCAAAATAACACATTCCTTTGCACAGAACAGATCCCTGTTTATAGTCAATTATCATATTATATTATTGATCTAGAACGAAAATAGTTATTATCCTATCAAGTGCGGAAAGTTATACTTTCCCGCAAGAGTTAGGATCAATATTTTTTCTACAAGCATAAAAAAGATACTTTATTCATTTTTTAAATTTTATTTTCAACTCCTAACAATGTAACAAAATTTTAATTTGTGACAATTAAAGTTTGTTGTGGCTTTGAGTAACGTTTACAGAGGTGTTTTAATAAATTATGATTTTTTTAAGAACAAACATTTTAAAAATCTCTATTTTTATGCAAAATAATCTTTTTTTTACTATTTGTATGTAGTAGGTACAACAACATAAAAGTAATAATACAATAATTTTCCAAAAGGTTATTGAAGGACATATTCATTTAATAAAAAAAGAGAAAGAGATATTTTCTGAATTAAAATGCGTGCGGAAAAGTGTTGTTTTACGCATGCTTGTAGAAAAATATACTTTTATATTTACATTTTATTACAAATAAATAATATAAGTAAAATTCAAAATGTAGCACATATACATATATTAATAAAAACGTTTAATACAACTTTTAAATTACTCAAGCAATAGTAAAAGATCCTTTTTACAAATGTATAATAAAACTTTTAAATTATTCAAGCAGTGGTAAAAAAAAATTTTTCATCAGTTTTGAGTTTAACATAAAAACACAGTACTCAAAGTCTATAGGTATCCATCTTTTTTAAAGTCTTCTATTTTACATCCAAATGGCATCGTAGTGTAACATTATTGTATTAGTGGCTGTAGGATAATAAAATTTCACATCCAATGGGTTAATTGAGGAAACTATACTCCAGTAAAAATTTGATTTTCCTGGTCCGCTCCAGGTGGTGTCGCATTTGACTTAAATATGCTGATGTTTTAATAATGTTCTTTATAACAGAAATTTTTCAGAAAAATTAAGATTTGTTAGACATTTCAAACCGATACAATGAAAAAAATATTTTAATAAATTACATAAAAGCAAATAAAAACAAATACAGATGCAGATTTAGATGTAACATGTAAATGTTGTCGGTGTATTTGTATGATCAATCCTCTTCCATTATTTCACTGGAAGAATCAGAGTCACTATCAAATCCAAAATCGGAATCGTCAGAATCTGATTCCTCCAATGAAATAATTAAAGGAGGAATATTGTCATGTGAGCAGTTTCCCATGTAAGTAGTCCAATCTGCCAAAATAAGTTCGTCGGTATGTCTACAAAAATTTTGCCACATGTCTGGTGTACATTTAGTCAATGCTTCTGTCCAAGTTTTTTTAACTCTTTCCTGGTCAAGATAAGTAGATGTAATATGTTTGTTATAATATGTCTTAGTAAACCCCCATGCTAGTTCTATTGAATTGTAGTGACAATGGTATGGTGGTAGTCGAAGTACTTCATGTCCTCGTTGTTTTAAAATTTCATCCACTACATAGGTCTTTTCGTCAGTTTTATTAGGTAAGATTATAGAGTACAGTTGTTTCTTTGTCATTTTTGTGTCAAACCTAATGTTATTGTTAATCAACCATTCCTGCATCATTGCTTTTTTCGCTGAAAAAGAGGGTGGTTTGTTAATTTGAACTGAATGGTATGGCGCGTTGTCCATGACCACCACACATTTTTCTTGAAATACAGATAGAGCAGGAATGAGTTGATTAACAACCCAGTTTTTAAAAAGGTCACCATTCATACTTTTGTGATAGTCAAGGTCTGTATTCGAAGAGTCTAGCAACAAGTCACATCCTTCCAAAAATCCAGTATCAGTCCCTGCGTGTAAAATAGTAAATCGCTTTCCTTCGGATTTTACACGAGCTGGATTACTTTTTAGGTCAGAATCGTGCACCCACTGACGCACTGAACTACCATTTTGATAGATCCATGTTTCATCTAGGTACACGAATCTAACTCTCTCAGCAAGACTTTTTAGTTGTTTATATTTCCGAATGAAAGCGATCTTTCTAATTTTAACGTGTCGTTGTTCACATAAAATATGTCGTCCATTTACTTTTTTAAATTTGTATCCCATTAATTTTATAAGTTTGTATAGTGTCGTACGTCCCCCTTTAAAATCAAAATTTTGTTTAGCATCAGTCAAAAGTTTGTCTAAAGTAAAATGTTCAGTTTTAGCATGGTACATCCAAATCTGTCGCTGTAAGTCTTTTTTTAAAATAAACTTCTCAAATGTATCAGTTTTACATCCTTTATCTGCGACTTTCTCATTATTTTTCAATCCTTCTTTAATAATCTTCCGTATTTTCGATACACTGATCTAAAAAAATTAAGCATTTAGAATGTTTGTCATATTAATTAGATTCAAAAAATATACCTCAGTTACACAACGGTAGTTAAGGGATTTAAAAATATTTAACAAAATTTTGAATTAAATTATAGTTACAAAAATGTATAATTTCGAAATTTGAAATCTGACAACATTGTATATAATTTATTATGATATCTGTCAAAAAAGGTTATGTGTTCTTTTAATAATATAAATTTTATTTAAAAAAGTGATACATATTTATAAATTCATTACAAAAACCTCTCTCAATTAATCTAATGCAAAATATATAAGTTTATGTTAGCGACTAGCATTGATTTAAAAGAAATACACATAAAATCGTACTTACTTGAAAAACCTCGGCCAATTGATTTAAATAAACACTCTCACAGCTGTTAGCTTGTTTCCTAAACATACCATAACATCTAACGATGCTGTTGTGAATTTCTGTACTTATTTTTTTGGCATTGTATATTGAATCTAAGAAAGCATCAAATATTTCGTTATTGAATCTTCAACAATTTTACCTTTGACAATGTGCTGTCAATATTTCGACAGTAGGTACCAACCCAACAAATTGAAGTGCCAATCCAAGAAATAAAATGCATAGTCTACTGAGATTGAAATAAGAAGTGAATGAATTATACTCTAATTTGGAAACTTCATCGTAGGTTAATTGAGTAAATTTAGTGCATCCTAAATAAAACCATCTGGGACACAAATCACAGCCTACGTTTTTTTCGGTTTCGATTTCGGTGTCGCTTTCCAAGTCTTCATCACAGATTTCACATTTTTGTTTTTCTTTATTTTCATTGTTTTGCGATTCAACCAGATCAATTTTTAAATTATTATCTACAGGTTTTAATTCAGATTTCCTTTTAACACTTTTTTCCTTTTTTCTCTTTTTCGCGTTTTCTTTATCTTCCTTTGCCTTTAATTTATCATTATAATGCTTCCTCCACGCCTCAGAGGAAATCGCTGAAGGAAACTTTTCTCTCTGGCGTTTTTTACAAGTTTTTACTAGCGGTGATGGGTATTGTAGGTGTGCTTCAAATGAATTCGAAGCTATGTTATCATTTATCTGGAATTGGCTTGATGTCGAAGGTACCGGCTTTTTGTTTGTATCGGTAGTAGTTATATTTATTGGTGTTTGTGGATTTAGACAGATGTTCTGTAAAACTACTATGTAATTCTCCTCATTTTTCGACATCGTGGATGTATTCTCATTAATCTGGTGAAAAAACTGAAATTTGGTCATTATCAGTTTTTCTAGGTCGTAGTGTTTCTACCAAGTTTAGCTGTATTGATGCCATGTTCAAAAAGTTTAGGTCTTAATTTGTGTATTACATTTTGAGTAGTCTTCAGATCTTCTTCTGTTATATCGTCCTGTATTTTTTCATATTTATTTGACATTGCCTCTAGGACATTCTGCACACATTTAGAGTAGTTCACAGCATTTGGATCAAAAGGGTATAAACCACATGCTTTGAATCCATTTTTTATGTTATCTGGTATATTCGGATATGTTAGAACTTTTTGAAAAATTGGACAAAAGTCAGCTTTGGTAACAACACAATTTTCATGACTGGCTTGCCATTTTCTTACTTCTTGTCGCCAGTACTCTTTTAGAGGTTTAAACACGCTAACATCAGCAGGTTGTAACACATGAGTTGCATTTGGAGGTAAGGCGTATAAAATTATACCATTTTCATCACAGAATTTACTTAATTCCAGAGACATATGGGATTTATGTCTATCGACAAAAAATAAAATAGGTCTCCTAATGTTCTCTTTAATGAGCCATTGGTGAAGAGAATTGGCAACGTATTCGTAAAACACATCTGATCTCATCCAACCAGAATCTGTTTTTCCTAAGACCCAACCATCAGGCATGCTATCTACAATTAGTTTTGGAGGCTTCACATACGGAAATATCACTAAAGGTAGACAAAGTTTGCCATCAGCGGCGAATGTAATTAGAAACAGTTAAATTCTCTTTTTCATTTCCAGATTTGACATTCAGAAGATCCTTTCCTCTCATCCCCAAAACTTTACCACTTTTTGGACATAAACGAAACCCACTCTCATCTGCATTTAAAATTCGCTCGGGATCGTCCAAAATATCCTGAACGTGTAAACTTGTCAAAAAATCTTTTAGTCCGTTAAACCAGGACCTTAAATATTCTTCAGTAATCTGTAATCTGTATATTTTTCGAGTGATTCTGCATTTTTAAGTGTTAATTGTGGATGGCGCTTCATAAAGCTAGAATACCAAGGTTGGCCAGGCCTATTATTTTTAAATGGAGTTTTTAATTTTTCTGTTTTGACAATTTTTTCAACTGTTGTTAATAATTCTTCTTTTTTTATTGGAAAGCCACAAGTCGCTAATTCTTCTATCCACTGTACTAACTTATTTTCAATTGTTACTGGTAAAACCGGATCAGGTCCCATTCGTGAAGTCGCAACTTTGCCTTTAATTCGGTCCTGTACAGTAGACTTAGGTACTCCGTAGTGTCTGCATATTTCTCTTAATTTTCCCCCATTTTTAACAGCAATCACTGCATTTTCAAGGTTTGTTTCATCATATTGGCGAAATTTAGAATATATTTTGCTTTTCTGCATCGTAACTGTTAAAAAAAATATAAAAATCGTAAGTTAATGTTAGAAACAAACACACAACTTGATGACAAAAAATAAATGTCCGACTAATAAAACATAACAAATTTTAATCTTGTACCATTAGTCGGACAAAAATTTTGGTTCTATATCAGGGAAATGACTTCATTATAACTGTCCGAAGACTGAATACATTGTAAGGGGTCTATCGATCTATAAGATAGAATAAAGGATAGTATTCATGCAAGATAACCAAATTAGATAAAGATAAAAATATACACAGCTTTTACTTTTAGTATTCGGACAAGTGTCCGACCAATGAAAATTTAATTAAGTAAACTATCTAGTTACCGGACAGTCAATTTTTGGTTAAAATAAAAAAACTACATTAAGTTTTACTGTGTTTTATGTGTCTTTAGACCCTTCTCAACATATTCAGTTTGTAGCACCATAATGAATATTATACCATAACAAATTATACATACCTTTCTGACTACCACCGTCGAACTACACATCACTAAAATATGACACTTACTAATTAGGCTAACTTTGGCGCGTTTTTCCTGGTACATATTACCAACCTTTAAAATGAAATCGGACTTAAAATATTTGATGCACTGGTTAAACTTAAACAGAAGATCCACCCCATAAAACACAAATCAGTATTCAAATTTTATTTGAAATAACTTGTTTTGTCCGAGTATCGGCACTGTCCGGCTTACCAGCGAGTTGACCTACGTAGGCTGAAATCAGAAATCTAGGATACCAATCGTCGTAAGTTTACAGCAATCGGTTCCTCAGATTTCCAATTCTAGTTTAACTCACGATGATAAAATAAAGCTAAAGCGACATCGCTTTAATAATAATAATCTCAAATGAAGCAGTTTTAGTCTAATCAACAAGAGCCTTTTTTGTGGAATTCTCACAGAGGAAACCAATAATTATGATTTTGGTGTCATTCGATTGGCATTGACCTCTAGAAACTTTTTGAAAAAGTTGTAAATGCGCTTATAAACATTGCAATAGTTATAAACAAAAGAGTGAAAAAAAAAATGTTTTGGTTTTTTTGAAAAATCTCGAAAACAATTAAATATTTTTGAAATTGAAAAAAAGATCTGAAAAGAGCAAAAAATTTCACAAAACTAAGTTCCGACTCCCGAAACTGTATCTCCAATATTTATAATTTTAACAGAGCCCTAAAGTCATTGCTAAAACGGGGTGTTTGGCGTTCTCCCGTGCCGCATATTTCAATCACGGTAAACAAAAAAATTATTGAAATGTATTAAATATCAATATTAAGGAATGAAAAAATTCACGTACCTTCGGAATAAGTTGATAAACAATAACCCGCGCGAAAAACATTTTTTTACGTATTATTCCATTAGTTATGCTATTGTTAATTAACAAAATTTTTGAATCCGAAAGTTAACATAAAAACCTTTATAATTATTTAACTAAAAAGCTCAATTTTTTGTCCCTTGGTAGAATTGTTCAGAAGAGGTGAAAAAATAGATTTCCGTTGAAAAAATCAAAAAATTTAAATTTTTCAGTTATTTATAAACAATCTATTGCATTGAAATATTAAAAATGTTGATAAAGCATTTGTTTATTTATTTTTTTAATCCGTAATGATTTCGTTTTTTTCTCATTTAGAGTCACCTGAAAATATTTTTTTTTTATTTTTTAATGCTATTATTTAAAAAATTATTATAAACAAATGCATTATTTTTGAGGCAATCGAAAAAAAATTTTATTGCTCAAAAATGGATTTGTTAATTAACAAATTTTTTCCGCCATTTATTAATAATATTAAGGAACCAGTTTTTTAATCATTATTTATATTATTCTTTCATATACCAAGGAAATTACAATTATTTATTTATATTTAATTAGTTTATGTGATAAACAATTTGTTATAAACAAATAAATTTTTTCGTTTTATTTTTTTTTAAACTGTTGTAATAAACAAAACCAAATATTTGGTTTATAATAGTTATTTATGATATGAGTGTTAAAAGTGAGGTTTTATTTTGTGAGTGAAAACGTTTGTGAAATGAGCGGAGCGAATTGAACAATTTCACGAACAAAATAAAATCACTTTTAACACAAATACCATACAATGTTTTTTGTACAACTTCCCTATTTTGATAATGAAACGAGCGAATTTGCAATGACAATAAACCAAACCGTGTTGAAAGTAAACTAAACCGTGTTAAAAGTAAACTTGTTTACATGGCAACGTGTTAAAAGTATTTTTAACACGCTGCTATGTAAACAATCGTTTTTAACATTGTTTGCTATCATTAAAATTGTCACTTTTAATGACAGTTGTACAAAAGTAGTTATTTATGATATGAGTGTTAAAAGTGAGGTTTTATTTTGTGAGTGAAAACATTTGTGAAATGAGCGGAGCGAATTGAACAATTTCACGAACAAAATAATCACTTTTAACACAAATACCATACAATGTTTTTTGTACAACTTCTCTATTTTGATAATGAAACGAGCGAATTTGCAATGACCATAAACCAAACCGTGTTAAAAGTAAACTAAACCGTGTTAAAAGTAAACTTGTTTACATGGCAACGTGTTAAAAGTATTTTTAACACGCTGCTATGTAAACAATCGTTTTTAACATTGTTTGCTATCATTAAAAGTATCACTTTTAATGACAGTTGCACAAAAATATTTTTTATCTACTTCTTAGAAAATTTTAAATGTTTTTTTGTCTGTACGTTCAATATTTTCTCTCAGCTTTCGACCACTAGCAGGAGGAAATGTTGATTCTGTATATATGGATTTGAAAAAAAAAAACGTTACCTCTAACTTTTTTCAGTTTTAATAGAGAAATTTTGGTATTTCATCTTATACATTATTACTTTTAAATGTATATATCTATCTGTGAATGTGCATTTAGTTACTTATTAATATATTTTTTACTTTTAATTAGGCAACATTACATTATTTTGAGCCAATTCCTGAAAAAAAGAAAAATATTAGTAACATAAAATAAAAAACAATTCAGTAAGTTACAGCGTAATATATGTATGTATGTATTTTTTATAGTTATCCGAATTAAATTTCAGAGCAATGGAAATTTTATTCGGTGGTGGAACCCATTTTTAAGTATTCCTATATTTTAACAACTGAACAAATAGGCTATTTATCTGGGAAACAAAGGTTCTACGAAAAATATTTGATGGAAAATGTACAAACGGGTAATGGCAGAGCAGAAAAAAGATTAGAATCCTAGCATGTAAGCAGTAATAAAAACCCGACTACGATGGTTAAGTCATGTCTGGAGAATGACGCAATCAAGGAACTCGAGGTTGAGCATAACCAGTAAATTAGCAGGAGGAAAACAAAGAGGCAGACCTAAATCGAGATGGATGGAAGAGGTTAAAGAAGACAAGAAGAGTCTTAAGAGAATAAATTGGGAAAATTGGAAATAGAATGCCAAAAACAAGAAGGAATGAAGAAAGAAGTAAACCAAGCCATGGGCTTTAAATAGTACATTGTTTGGCAAGGGGTGAAACAAGACTATTTCTGACGAGGGCTGTCATCGCCATGGTCAGAAATCGTCTTTGTTTCATCCCGTGCCACACACTATATTTTTCATATCACATGCATTGAAACAGCGAATGTGCCGGGCGAAACAACGTTATTTCTCCCCTAGGGCAGAAACAACGTTGTTAATGACTGACATTTGCATTGGTCTGAAATTCTCTTATTTCGAGTGGCAAGACAGAGATCAAAACTAGCTGTTTTAATGCATGTGATCTGAAAAAAATATTCTACCACACTTAATCGGTATCGGTCAATAAAATACTAAGTTACTTACGTGTTACTCTTTACTTAATATTTCACTAGGAGAAAAAAATTGTACAAAACGGTTCGAATTACACTTATAAATGTTTGTTTCTTTATGAATATAGTACATTTCAAGAAACAAACTGCTTTTGTAATTGTTCAATCTATCAACTATTATGGTGTTATTGTAATCAGAATTGTGTCCCGTCCTTTGATGGTGTCGGATTAGTGCAGTACTGCTTTTGTTGATATTACATTCGCTTTTATGTTGATAAGCTCGACTTTTCAGCATATGAGTGATATTTATTGTAGTATAATTAATAAAATGATCAGAAATTTAATTAATTCTACGTCAACGGTATATAATACAAATTTATTGGGTTGGGATAGATCTGTCACTACCAATATTTTAACGTGTTAACTTGTCCTTATATATTTTTAAATTTGTTTGTCCTCCTCATGTTTGTTATGTGTTATGTGTTTTTTAACAGAAGACTATTTTACAATTAGTAAGTTAAATGATTTTATTTATAATTGTTTAAATGTAAATGTAACTGTGTTGCACAATTTTTCTCATTTTAAAATTTTATACATACTTACTCTTCACAAGGAAAAGTATGATACTTGGAAAATGCAAATGAAAGCGTTATTAGTTAAAAACGATGCATGGGTTTATGTCAATGGAAGCTATCCGTAACCGACATTTATAGGAGGAGCAAGAAATAACGAAGGTGCCATCATTGACTGTAGTGGAGTGTCTAGAGGTTTTTACCTCGGATTAGAGTTACAGTGAATGAATTTATATAATCGACGTGGGGTTTTGTTTTTTATACTATAAATTACAATGTTTACCCAAAAATTTTTTGTGCTTTCAATTTTTTCATTGTTTAAACAAATTATTATGAAAAATTAATTTTTTGAGCATATAATTTTACTTTAAATAGTAATTTTTTTTTCATTTATACGTTAAATTTCACCTGAATAGACATAGAGGAACATCTTTCGAGAATACCTGTGTATAAAAATAGCAGTAGCGATTTCGAACAGGTAATAAAACTTGGAGGGGAGAGCAAAGCGGCAGCTGCTATGTAGCGCCTATCCGAGCGCGAGCGCCTAAATGTGAAATCATTCCGAAATTTTTTTAACTCCGTCGGGTCCATTTGATACTGTAATTCTTTCATATTTTGTAGATAAATGTATAAAGCCTTCACATAGGAAAAATGCCCTGATGCATGAAATAATGGAGTCATTAGCTCAATACTATATAAGTGTAAATTCCTATCTCCCATACTATTCGCAACAATGAAGTCCTTCAATATAGTAACCATTCGAAAATAAGTAATCCATAGTTTTGACGCTTTATTTTTATTTTTAAGCTCCAGTAACTTATTTTAAAAAAATTTAGTAAGCGTTTAAAATCCATGGTTTCCAGTTATTTCTGTATAGTTGAACATTTCAAAAATCACAGAGTTATCATCATCACTTATTACATTTGCAAAATCTGTATTGTGTTCCATAAGATTTTCAAAAATAATTCTGATAAAGCTTGCTGTAATAAAGTATAAGCACGTACTGATCTAGCATACGCATGTCCATAAGTTATGCGATCAATTGTATTTTCAGCATATATGGTAGAAAGAGCTTCTTTTATCCCACTTCCAGCCATAAAATAAACAATGGATCCCATGTAAGATATTAGAGTATGAATGAAACGAGCCTAGCCTCCACTTGTCAGACCAGCCAGAGCAACGCGACGTGTCAACTTAATCCACCCTTAATGCCCGACATCGAGAACGGATCGAATAAAAATATAGATGTTGTTTATTAAATATCAACACTATTGATTGTAAAGGAACGTTTCATTATATGGGAAGCATTGAAATAGTTAGTCCAAGTGATGGTATACAACATACAACCTCGACGACCTATCAAGCGCTTGAAGACACTTCCACCTGAATCTGAATTTTTTAAACACGGAAATATCCCTCTGCAAATATATCCAGCTTCTACAGGTACAGGAGTTGCAAAGATAATAATCACGTTACCAGAAGTTGAACCGGATGTCAAGAAATTCACTACAAATGATCAATTAAATATTTTGTGGACGTTTTTAAAGTTCAAAAATAATAACAAATTTTCCGGATGGAATGGATTTATGAATTTATTAACTAATGCCCATGATTTTGATGTGTCATCGATAATTTTTCTGCCTTTCATTAACGCAGCTCCAAGTGATTATCACACAATTTACACAACAATAAAAAATTCAGTAGATAATGCTAAAGAATTGGATATGAGAACATGCATTTTAACGTTCGATCAACCTCTATACATGAAAGCACGGGATATTGCTTCTGCTGTGTATTTTTTTATTTTATTTTTTTATTAAGGATGTCCTCGTAGGTATAGACCGAAATACAAATGTACCGAGAACATCTATTGCGGCAGAAGAGACAATTTATTAATTTGGCATTTAAAGGCCTGCAAGTTGGGACGAGTGGGGAAGACGTGGGAAGGTAAGAAGTTCCACAATCTGGAGACCCTGGGGATGAAGGAACGATCGAATCGATCCGTTCTCGATGTCGGGCATTAAACAGTATAAGGGTGGATAGAGTTCACACGTCGCGTTGCTCTGGCTAGTCTGACAAGTGGAGGCTAGGCTCGTTTCATACTCTAATATCTTACATGGGATCCATTGGTTATTATGGCTGGAAGTAGGATAAAAGAAGCTCTTTCTACCATATATGCTGAAAATACAATTGATCGCATAACTTCTGGACATGCGTATGCTAGAGCAGTACGTGCTCATCTATACTAATATTATAAAGAGGAAAGGTTTGATTTTTTGTTTGTTTGTTTGTTTGTTTGAAATAAATAGGCTCCGAAACTACTGGACCAATTTCAAAAATTCTTTCACCGTTGGCAAGCTACACTATTCCCGAGTGACATAGGCTATGTTTCATTTAAAAAAAAATAGGGATCCTTACTAAAATGCCATTAATGTAACCAAAAATGACCTTAAAATCCTTGCATCGCGTGCGCTGAGAATACTATTGATTATAGAATAAAATAATGTACTACGATTTTAAAGAATATATAAATATCTACAAAAAATGCCGCGACAGCATATGTCTAACTGTTATAATTACGTCACAATAACTAATTTTTGATTTTTTTTAAATTTCATCTTGGTATTAATTCTTATCAAAATAACTTATTTCATAATCACGACAGATACCACAAATTTAGCATGTGCAATGGGACGAGGCTACTTATAAAGGAATTAAAGGACAATTAAGTTGTAGCAACCATTATAACTGAACCACCAGCTGGTCAACTAGCTCATACACTGAGGATACCGATGATCCCAACTGATCTACCAAATCCATTTAAACCGCTTCAATTTCCTATCAAAACATCTTTCGCTTTTACTAATAATAAGTCTCAAGGTCAAACCTTCTAATTAGTAGGGATCGGTTTTCCTCATGGCCAACTGCCTAAGGCGGGTCGGAGCACCTGAAAATCAATTTATTTTGCTGCCAGAAAATAAAACAACATGTAATATTGTTTACAGGGAAGCATTGACCCAATAAATTTAATGGCTTTTGTTATTTTTCTTTAATCCCCGTGCAAAGCCGGGGCGGGCTGCTAGTACTTTATTAAAGCAAGCTTTATCACAATCGGTTTTTGAAAATGTAATAAGTGATGATGATAACTCTATTGCTTTTGAAATGTTCAACTATACAGAAATAACTAGAAACCATGGATTTCAAACGCTTACTAAATTTTTTAAAAATAAGTTACTGAAGCTTAAAAATAAAAATAAAGCGTCAAAACTATGGATTACTTATTTTCGAATGGTTAGTATATTGAAGGACTTCATTGCTGCGGATTGTATGAGAAATAGAAATTTACATTTATATAGTATTGAGCTAATGATTCCATTATTTCATGCATCAGGGCATTTTTCCTATGTGAAGGCTTTACACATTTATTTACAAAATATGAAAGAATTACAGTATCAAATGGACCCGACGGAGTTAAAAAAAAAATTCTGAAGGATTTCTCATCTAGGCGCTCGTGCTCGGATATGCGCTACAGAGCAGCTGCCGCTTTGCTCTCCCCTCCAAGTTTTATTACCTGTTCGAAATCGCTACTGCTATTTTTATACACAGGTATTCTCGAAAGATGTTCCTCTATGTCTATTCAGGTGAAATTTAACGTAAAAATGAAAAAAATTACTATTTAAAGTAAAATTATATGCTCAAAAATTAATTTTTCATAATAATTTGTTTAAACAATGAAAAAATTGAAAGCAGAAAAAAATTTTGGGTAAACATTGTAATTTATAGTATAAAAAACAAAACCCCACGTCGATTATTTAAATTCATTCACTGTAACTCTAATCCGAGGTTTTAACGTTTTGAATGCTCGAGGCACTCCACTACTGAGAGTAAGGCAAAAGCGAGAAGCTCTAATTAAATACTTATTCAAAGATGCTGAAGAATTAGATCTGCCTAGAGTTGCGGACGAACTTAAGCATTATCGTGAGAGAGGAAGTGTCCAACCTAACGGCAAAAAATCGAGTAGGCCGGGAATGGTGTCTGATAGGGATCGACGATTACTACTGAAAATTTGCAAACTGGGCCATCGCAACACTTTACGAGCTATCACAGCACAATGGAACACAGAAACACAAAAAAATAAATATCAAGGGAGTGCTACAGGAAATGAATACACAATTCAGGACTTAGTCCTTATAAGGTTGAATCGTAATTTTTTATTGAATGCATAAGTTTTTCATTGCTCGTAATGTTTTAGGCGAAAGATAAACCTCTGCTAACAGAGAGGCAAAAAACAATTCGTCTCAATTCGACAAGATTAAAGATTTCATGAACCGTGATGAAGGGTACTTTCGAAAACGGAAAAATGAACACTCCAATGTTTGTTGGCCTCGGCTAAAATTTACATTGTCGTCCAGGAATGTATCGCTTGTCCTACTAGTTACACAATATACTATTTTTCTGATTTTAACCATATATATAATACTTCCGCAAAATTTTGAAATTTACAGATAATATCTACATTACACTGAGAAAAGAACAACACTCAATATAAAATAAACCACCTATAGCGTCTGTATCTAACAGGACTTCTCAATAAATATTAATACCTACTATTGATAGTAATAATTATACCCATCACCAATATACAAAAAATAGAAAAGAACCTTAAATGCCACAAAAATGCCTAAAAATACCTCTAGCACCTATATCTAACAGGACTTGTCTATAAATATTAACAGTAATGACTTCAAAGACTCTTTAACTGAAGATTTTAATGTTTTGTTAAAAAGACATGGCATAACCAGAAGATTAAATGCTCTTCATAATCCTAACCAGAATGGTATATTTGAAAGAAAAAACTGGTCACTACTTTATACTGCTGATTATTACGTACGTAATAGATGTCCTGCCAAAACTCTTAAACCTAAATATTTTCGAAGTGTGAACGGTATAAAACCAATTGTTAGTTATTTTAGAAAAATTGGTTTTAATGTATAATAAAAATGAGAAGGGAAAATTTGAATAACCAAGTAAGGAAGGAGTTTTCAAAGGATATCCCGAATACACTGAAGGTTATTAAGTGTGGATATCAGATAATACAACGTAGAGAAAATTTAAATAGACATTTTATCTTTTTCTATTTGTATTAGTGAGCGGGCATGAAGTAATAAGCAGAGTTCCTGTAGTAAGGCCTTTTACGTAGACATGGAATTATTTTTTTATTCATTCACAAAACACTGCTTTCCATTTTTGTTATGTCACATTGTAATAAATAATCATGTAAATAAGTTAAAAAGAAACATTATACCTTAGCTTCCTTTACAGCCTCATCCCACTGACACTTTCCAATTTTCCCTACAACTTCCGAAACCAATTTGGTAACCTTACTAACATTCGCAGCAAAATTTTTCATAACCTCTCCAACACTAACTTTCTCCCCCGAATCCCTCCAGCAATCGTAATCAGTCACCAAAGCAATATTTGCATAACAAATTCCAGCCTCTTTTGCCAACACCACCTCTGGTACTTGCGTCATTCCAATTATATCCCCACCCCACGATCTAAATACTTTACTTTCGGCTTTCGATGAATATCTGGGACCTTCTATGGTGATAATTGTCCCATTTGGGATTAGTTTAATCCCAATTTCTTGTGCTAAATCAAGAATAAGTTGTCTGGTTTTAGTACAATAGGCAGGTTCCATTGGAATATGACTAACACCCTCTGGATGTCCTGGTAAACCATCATAAAAAGTTTGTATTCTTTTGGTGGTTCTATCTATAAAATTGTCCACTAATAATAATTCACCAGGTTTTATATGTTCTTGTAAAGAACCAACAGCAGATGTAGAGATAATGTGGGTGCAATTTTCTTCCTTTAATGCCCAAATGTTGGCACGGTAATTAATATTTGAAGGCATTATGTTATGTTTTCTTCCGTGGCGGCCTAAAAGTACGCATTGTACTCCGTTTATTTCCCCTAAGATTAAACTATCCGATGGATCACCAAAAGGAGTTGTTACTTGTTTTTCAACGCGATTTTTAAGG
This sequence comes from Altica lythri, assembly GCA_964028335.1. Lineage (NCBI taxonomy): Eukaryota > Metazoa > Arthropoda > Insecta > Coleoptera > Chrysomelidae > Altica > Altica lythri. Next base: position 63,175,745 of record OZ034801.1, read on the forward strand.
AGATCTGGATCATCAAAACCAGTACCTCCAATTATTCCTACCTGAAATTTAAACAGAGGGCTAAAGCTAAAAATTTCAACATTAAATTTGCTAGGGCGCATGCTCTCAAGAAATGTATAAAAGTGCTATCAATCAGTTCAATCATTGTTAACCGTTTTTGATTTTTGACCCAATAAGTGTTGGACAGTTGTTAAGAATGAAATAATTAAATTTGACAGTTTTATGTAGTATGAATCGCACAAACTGTAAAATTTGCAACAGGCTCTTTTCAGTAAAACAAAAAAACTTGACAGCTTATGTAAGACAAAGTAAAAATGAATTTTTGAACATTGTTTTTTATCATTTTAGGATTAGAAGTATTGGAAATTATGAATCCGTTGGTCACTTGTTCTTGTACTAAATGTAATAAACCTTCGACAAATATTTTAATTTAACATTCTGGGTTAAGAAATATCATTATTATCTTCAAAAAAAAAGACTTATTTTAAAATTTGTTTACAAAAAAACCATTTTTTATTCTTGTTTTAGAAAAAAAAATACGTGAACTCATAAAGCGCAAGAACATGTAAATTTCATAACAAACATCTTCCACTGTTAGGTACGGAATTTTATCACAAAACATTCACAAGTCATATTTCTGAGAATTTAAAAAGCCTATTATGTAAATATAAACCGAAAATTCAATGTTTTACATAATCCACGTTATATTAATATTTTAAATTTCGACATGATTCAGTTGTGGTTACAGAACCAGTTTTTTTAGTTCGTTCCCAATTGGATTAGAACTTTCACTGTTCTATGTTTAAACCCATGTTTTCACTATTCACTTATACAAGCCTTGTCGATTTTCCTCGGACTTTAGCCTGCGCGCGATATAACCCAATACCTCTAAGATATACGGCTGCCTCTAGACGGAAACGTCCTTCGGTCAGATAAAGAGAGATTATCGCAGTACCCTATAGGTCTCTCTCCGCCAAAGCATATGCAGCAAGGGACACTTTGTAATAAAAGATGAGCAACAGAAAATAGTTCAAATTTGTTTTTTTAAATAAATAGCACGATAATAGAAAGAAATAGGCAAGAATATTAGACCATGATCCAGCGCATATACATTTGACGTCATGTCCGGCAATTTAAGGTCTAAAAAAGGTAAGTTAGTTGATGAAAATAATGGTGGTTTTAATGGCTGTGCCTTCTTTGAAGATTTGGAAAATAAATATAAATAAAATAAATAAAAAAAATCATCTTCCAACCCATCTTGAACTGTCTGGGAGTAAATACGAAATTTTCAAATGCCAGCCAGTTTGAACAAGTCGACAGGGTGGTTCATATGGGTGAACATGCAAGAAAAAAATATATGTTTCTTGTTTATTTTTTTGTGTGGCAATCAAAACGACGGATATTTTTGTTGTCAAAATATAGAAAAAACTTGCCAGATGGGTTACAATATCGGAGTCGATTTTCGAGTAAAAAATATCTGAAAATCATAAAAAAATTCAGTGATCTTAATGTACAAAAAAGGTCTATTTTCATATTAACTTCCTGCAGAGACGGTTACTTTATAACAGCACATGAGCACGTGAACCTTAACGTAAAATACGCATTAAAAAAACGAAAACATATCCTATTCTATTTATGTATTAACATCCAACGTACAAAATAAGCATTAAAAAAACGAAAACAGGAATTAACATTTATTTAAATAGCTAAATTTATATAGCTAAATAAAGTGCAGTGTTCAATGCGATACGGTATCTGATTCGTTCAAACGACAGGGACAGGGTCCAGGTGGTACAGTTTATTGGAGCACAGTGGCAGTGTGATCTCCGTGATTTCTCGTCACAGTAGAAGTACAGTCGTACGTTACGATTACGCAATAATTATGACGGAAGTTGCGACGAAAAATTTTTGCGACGACGTGAATGTTTATTATTTAAAGACAATTAATTTTAATTTAATAACAATAGAAAAAAAAAATAAAAAGCGTAAGTCGCCCAAAACAAAGTTTGGAAATTACGAAAATAAATAAAGGAAAAAATCGGGATTATAAACGATCTTTTAAAATAGACATTAATGAAAAAATTGACTCAGCAATTCGCACGTTTCCCTTTTTAAATAAAAACAAATTAAAGACAGAATTGGAAATAATATACAAACGATCCAATTTTAAATAAGTATCCGGAGCAGTCCATTTGGTTAATTTTTTGATTAAAAATAATTTACAAATCAATACATACATAGTATAAAACAAAGTCGCTTTTTCTGTCCCTATTTCCCTTTGTATGCTTAAATCTTTAAAACTACGCAACGGATTTTGATGCGGTTTTTTTTAATAGATAGAGTGATTCAAGAGGAAGGTTTATATGTATAATAACATCCATTAAGTAGTGGAGAAATACTGTTATTTTTGAGGTTTCTAATGTGATGTCGTTAATTATTAATTTTTTCCGCTTACATTGCAAACGCAGGCTGAACCCTACGAGATTTGTCAAAATAATGTACCAATTATTTGTACACATTGAAAAGGTCTACAGAAAACTCCGCGATGGTATATGTCTATCTCTTATGGATATCCCACAATAACATTTTTTTGTCATTTACTTTTTGACAAATAATGGCTAATTTTCGAAGCGATTTTAACCAATACAGCATTAATCCTTATCCAATTAAATAGCTTAAATACATTGTTGATTTAATATAGATATATACGGTCCATTACAGCACAAGATTTAAATGAATATTTTCGAAGATATTGCAGATTTAAAATTGCGGGACTAGTCCAAGAGCTGGCTGCAAAAAACCTGGCCTATCGAGTAACCGGATGAAATATTTTTTAAATAATACTACTCACTGTATCTATTGAAAAATTCATTTAGTGCCAGGGCAAATATGGTGCATAAAATGGCTGTGTTTTTTCTAAGGTACATTTTTTGGACATGAACTGTACCAATCGAGTAACCGCTTGAAACTAATTTTAAAATGTAGTTTTAAGTGAATAAAAAATAATTATAAACAAGTGCCTCGTTAAATCTGGTGCTAACCCCATGGCACGACACTTTTTTTAATTTTTAACTTCCCGCCAAAAAAAAATTTAAATTTTTTTTAAAATCGGGAAGTTATTGGTTTCATCCCGTTTTTCGAAAATCGAGTTTTCATCGGATCTCAACGTTTTGAGGTATTTGGAACCTCCCCTGACTATTTTTACGACGGTGTCTGTATGTCTGTATGTACGTGTGGATGTGTGTGTGTGTGTGTGTGTGTGTGTGTGTGTGTGTGGATGTCTGTAAACCTCTTATAACTTTTGAACGACTTGACCGATCGGAATGAAATAAAAAGCGTTCCAAAGAGTTCCATCTAACTTAGACTCCCTGTAAGTTTGAGCCGATTCGAACGGGTAGATTTTGAGAAATTTCAAAATAACCGAAAAAAACAATTGGTAAATTGATGTTTTTTGGGCATATCTTTTTGGCTATGACATCGATCAATTTCATAACCTAATCAGCTCTTAAGCTTAAAAAACCACGTCGAATGCCGTTTTGCAAATTAAAATCGGTTAATTCGTTCGTGAGAAATCGTTGTCGAAAAATTTCAAGAAAAGTGTTTTTTTTAATAACTTACAGGTTTTTCTACTAATCGATTTTGCACTCCTAGTAACATTTTTAGGTCTCAAAAACTGCGTCGAATGCCATCATCTTGAACATCAAAATCGAATAACGCGTTAAAAAGTTATGGCTTTTTAAATATTTCAAAAAAAGTCAAAAGCGTCAAAATACGTCACGTTACTATAGCTTTGCGGTTAAAACTAGCGGGAAGTTGCAAGGGTGGCCATTAAGGTCAACCTCTTTTTGAATTTTTTTTGTTGCGTTACTGTACCCATCGAGTAACCGCTTTAAACTATAATCAAATTAAAATTTGAACATTTCTTATTAAAAAAATACATTAGTGCCACTTCTATTCCAGTGACAAATGCCTGGCACGATACTTTATATTTCTTCAAGTCCCATGCTATTACTTAAACAACCTATTACAGAAACATTTGGGAATAAAGGAATAAATATCTGATGAACAATTATATTGATTTTCAAGTGAGTTTTTTATTTATACGAGTATTTTATAAAGTATAAAAATGAAATACAATGCAATTTTTAACTTCCCGCTAAAAAAAATTAAATTTTTTTTTAAATCGGGAAGTTATTGGTTTCACCCCGTTTTTTGAAAATCGAGTTTTTATCGGATCTCAACGTTTTGAGGCCTTAGGAACCTCCCCTGACTATTTTTACGAGGGTGTCTGTATGTCTGTATGTACGTGTGGATGTGTGTGTGTGTGTGTGGATGTATGTAAACCTCTTATAACTTTTGAACGGCTTAACCGATCGGAATGAAATAAAAAGCATTCCAAAGAGTTTCATCTAACTTAGATTACCTGTAAGTTTGAACCGATTCGAGCCGGTAGATTTCGAGAAATTTCAAAATAACCGAAAATAGGTAAAAATGATGTTTTTTGGGCATATCTTTTAGGCTATTGAATCGATCAATTTCATAACCTAATCAGCTCTCAAGCTTAAAAAGCCACGTCGAATGACGTTTTGCAAATTAAAATCGGTTGATTGGTTCGTGAGATATCGTTGTCGAAAAATTTCAAAAAAAGTGTTTTTTTTTCAATAACTTAGAGATTTTTTGACTAACCGATTTTGCACTCCCGGTAACGTTTTTAGGTCTCAAAAAACTGCGTCGAATGCCATCTTGAACATCAAAATCGAATAAGGCGTTAAAAACTTATGGCTTTTTAAACATTTCAAAAAAAGTCAAAAACGTCAAAATACGTCACGTTACGATAGCTTTGCGGTTAAAACTAGCGGGAAGTTGTAAGGATGGCCTTTAAGGTCAACCTCTTTTCGAATTTTTTTTTAATATATTCTACTATAAAATTAATAAAAACTTAATTATCTAAAAATATACATTAAAACATATATATGGAATTATTATCATTAAATATCATCCTGATCATCATCATCATCATCATCGTCATGATTATTGTCACTACTGTCATGATCGTCATCACTTTTGTCATGATTATCATCATGGTCGCCTTTATTTTCATAATTATTATCATCGTCATTATCGTCATGATCACTATCATTCGTTTTGTTGTAACCATCATTATTATAATAACCATCGTCACAATTAATAATTTTATCTACTTTCATCTACTTCATCAAGTTCTACCATAACAATGTCTTCAACTAAAAGAGGTGTTGGATCACCTTCAAACCAGAGCGGTTTAATTTTATTGTCATTAACTTTCCATCCGCATTGTTCTGGTAAGAAATTCTGTAGCATTTTGCCACATTGAAGTTACATAAATGGTTCGGAAATTTTTTTGATTTAGTGACTTCCAACATGGTGGAATTTGAGTTGAATCAAATCTTATGATATATAATACGGGTATCGGCCTTATCATGATTACATGCAAAATCTTGTTCAATATTTTTTACAATAGTGTTTTTTATAAATTCATAGAAAAACATTGTGTTTTGTTTGTTATATAAACTTTTTTATTGCACTAAAATGATGTCACACAATTGTTAGACCAATATTCAGTTATAAAATCAATAAAGGCTTTTTTAAATTTAATATTTTTTAAAGCTTTATGGGAATCGTTAGGCCTTTTCTGTGCAGGTCCTGATATTGAATAAGATGTATTAATTTCATTGCGATTTTGCCATTCTGTATCTTTAATGGAAGGAATAAAATACTGATAAAAATTATGTGAATTTCAAACGCAGTTGCATTACAAATTTTTGATAATATTAATTCTGCTATTTTATCGAACGTTTGAGGAACTGACGGGCCTAAATGGTATAAGAAGTAAAAGCCATTAATTACATCTACACTAACTTGATTTGATTTTGTATGTGATGGACAGTTAATGACAATAAAATTAAACCGCTTTGGTTCGACGGTGATCCAACACCTCTTTTAGTTGAAGACATTGTTATAGTAGAACTTGATGAAATTAATAATTGTGACGATGGTTATTATGATAATGATGATTACAACAAAAATAATGATAGCGATCATGACGATGATAATAATTATGAAAATAATGGCGACCATGATGATAATCATGAAAAAAGTGATGATGATTATGACAGTAGTGACGATAATCATGACGATAATAATAATTCCATGAATATGTTTCAATGTATATTTTTAGATAATTAAGTTTTTATTAATTTTATAGTAGAATATATTAAAAAAATTGCATTTTATTTCATTTTTATACTTTATAAAATACTCGTATAAATAAAAAAACTCAATTAAAAATCAATATAATTGTTCATCAGATGTTTATTCATTTATTTCCAAATGTTTCTGTAATAGGTTGTATAAGTAATAGCATGGAACTTGAAGAAATATAAAGTATCGTGCCAGGCATTTGTCACTGGAATAGAAGTGGCACTAATGTATTTTTTTAATAAGAAATGTTTAAATTTTAATTTGATTATAGTTTAAAGCGGTTACTCGATGGGTACAGTAACGCAACAAAAAAAAAATTAAAAAAAGTGTCGTGCCATGGGGTTAGCACCAGATTTAACGAGGCACTTGTTTATAATTATTTTTTATTCACTTAAAACTACATTTTAAAATTAGTTTCAAGCGGTTACTCGATTGGTACAGTTCATGTCCAAAAAATGTACCTTAGAAAAAACATAGCAATTTTATGCACCATATTTGCCCTGGCACTAAATGATTTTTTTAATAGATACAGTGAGTAATATTATTTAAAAAATATTTCATCCGGTTACTCGATAGGCCAGGTTTTTTGCAGCCAGCAACGGAGGCCGCGATTTTCCTTATAGCACTTTGAATTTTGCAGCGATCGGACGCGTTTATTTCGAAATTAATCATTATGACGCTACCCTAAGGTGGCGCAGTTGAGATGTTATAAATTTACACCTGTAATTCTTACATAATTAAGTACTATGACGCCACCGTAAGGTGGCGCAGTTGATATCTCATATATTTAAAAGAGCAAAACTTACTTACCTAAGAACTATGACGCCACCGTTAGGTACAAAGTACTATAAATAATAGTAAAAACTGGTAACTAACGAGAAAATATGATAAAAAATATAAAAAATTAATCGTAAAAATAAAAAAAAAATGAAAAAACATTAGTATTAGGCGATGCGAAGTTCGCCGGGTCCGCTAGTAGATTTATAATAGACATTTCTAGTGCTAAAAGCAATTGTTACGATGCCCATGACAACCGCTGAAGCCGAAAATTGCTTCTTTACATAAAAAGGGATCAAAACTTGCCTTAGAAGTACAATTTGTCAGGGTAGACTAACTGCTCTAACAATGGTATCTATTGAGAAACAATTGATTTAAAAAATTCCAAGTTTCAACGAATTGGTTGTTGAAGGAAAAAAAAAGAAAATGCGACTTTACTTCTATTATAAAACGTGCAGGTGCAATTTAAACACTATCAAAATAATACTACAAACAATAACAACAATTAGTGCACTCAACAGGTGAGTTTTATTTTTAATTTTTAAATCCTTAATAAACTTTTTTATGTCATTTAATAAGCCCAAAAAACCTCGTATTGAGGTGCCACCCAAAAAAATCTTTGCCTCCGGTGATTTACCCGTGACCCCATTTTTTCAACTGTGAACCCCCAAGACATACCACTCGCGCCGCCACTGACTACGTGACTACCATACTCTTAAGATGAGAATGAAAAACGTTTTTTTATTGTAAAATCAAATTGTTTTTCAAAATTTTTGAAAAAGGGCCGCCATTAAAACCAACCTTATTTTGATCATCTAACTGATCTTTAACACAAATTAACAGAAAAGAATCGAAGATGCCAAATCTATGTGCGTTGGCTCAGGGTCTATATCCATGAAAAATATTATTCAAGGTAATTTGATTTTTATAGAATGCAACTGTAGAAAGTTCTTGTTAATGATTACTACTGTCAAATTTATCAAGGCTTAATACCATGGAGACTAGACAAGGAGTACGCACTCGACCGGCGGAATTGCCAAAATCTGTCCACGGTATCGTACATATTACGTTTACTTTTTTCACCACTAGCGTCGCTAGTTTTCCTTTTGTACCAGTATGAATATAGACAATTAAATAATCGTGAATTATTAAATTGGTTTTTATTATTTATATCAGAAAAATCGAACCATTTTTTTCATTCTGTAAATAAGTTAATAATGAAATAATTAAAAATTATTTATTTTATTTCAATCGACGTCCTCATTGGTCGCCATTTTGGTACAAATGGAACACCAGCGCCCTCTTATTTTGGTAGCCCTATTTGCATACATGGAGTTCGTACTCCTTGTCTAGTCTCCATGCTTAATACATATAAAGAATTATTGTGAATAAATAGTAGGTATACATGCCTCGGTATTCTCGGTAATAATACCATTTGTCTCGAGAGAAAAATTAAGTAGTTATATACTTTTGCCGCCTCGGTATAATAATTAAAAAAAAGCAGTTTGTATAATTGGAGAAAAAATAGTTTGTAACAATGTTAGTCGTTCAAATATATTATGGAGTGTACGTACTGCTTAATAATTAGAGCATGTCGGCGCTTCAGATTTGTAACTTTGATACATAACCTCAAATTACAGATCTATGTTTTCCAATAAATATAAATGATTATTTTGAATGTTTGAAAAAATTAACATTGTTTGTTAAATCATGATTTTTTTAATACAATCTAAATTTATATATATTAAAATAATCAATAATTATAGTTCATAGGTGAATTAACTACTTACTTTAGGTGTCACTGACATGGTGTTCACTACAAAATTTAATGAAATATAATATGGTAATGAAACTCTCTAAAGCATTGATAAGATTAATTTATAGTTTAATTTCAAAATCAATTTGACCTCTACATATCTAAAACTCTTCCTCAAACTGACATAAAGAAATAAAATTGAAGTTGGCTATAGTTAGTTCGTTAGCTCGCTCCACCAATTTAATTTGTCATATATTTTTCTTACGACTGCTTGCTATGAGAATTAAAGTTTATACTCAATTATCTTTTGAATTATTTTAATTTTATATCTAAATTCTAATATAACGAAACTTTTTAAATTTCAAAACTATTATCCTGTAGTCATAAAATTTTGAATAAAAAGAAATTGGTAATCGTCAGGTTTAGCCAGAGACATAATAGGTATTATAATTAATTATTGTATTATCTCTATTTTATTATCAGATGTCTAAATGCATACAAGGCAAAGATTATTTCAAATTATTTTAAAATGTCTCTGATAAATGGCTCATCATTATTATCATTTACATAATATATGGATACAATACATGCATACATGGCATACATTGTTGCCAGCTCTTAAAAATGTATATTATCATTTGCTGCTTGGGGATACTATTGTTATATTTTTTCTTCGTGGATTCGGGATAAGTGATAAACAGCAGACAAACTTAACAATTTATCGATAAACACAAATAAATAACAATTTCTTAAAATATTCTACACAACTTTGATACAGTCACAATTACTGAATACCTAACGTCTTTCTCAAATAACAATTCTTACTTATTTTACAATCGGAGTCTATCGCATTACCAATACAATTACTATTATTGCTCTCCGTCCAAAGCGGTCATTTATATATAAAATCAATTCCTATTAGAAGCATCTTCAGAATTACATCTAGAACAGAACACTCTCGAATTATTCGGAAGTTCCAAGAGCCACTAGAAAATTCGAAGATTCTCAGAACAGCAACTCACTCACTCCACTGTCTGGGCGACAGGTCCAGACCGGCTCGTAACACAATCAATATACTATAACTATTAATTTCCTGATAATACTAATTTAGACAATGTGCTTTTTTTACGATTGTAAAATATTCTATATTATTTTCTTAATCCCGTCACGTGTTTTGATGTTTTTTTAATTGTTTTCACTTTTCTTCATAAGTTCTAATATTTTTAATACTTATTTTTTAATTATCATATTTATTTATAGTATTTTAGTTTTTTATAGTTTTCTATATCCCCCATTTTCTAAATTTTAATTAACCTTTGCTTAACATGTATTTTTTTAATCGCAGTATAATTATTGGACATCTTAATACAAGGTACAGTACAATACAATACTAAAGGCGGAAACATAGGTACTATTAAAACGTGACACGACGCCACGCCACCCGACGCATGTCAGTACTTATCAACTCCATATATTTAATACAGTTAGAAGCACATAGACAACACGCTATGTGACCACACGCAGCAACATAAATATATGGAATTGATGCGTCGGGTGACGTGGCGTCGTGTCACGTTTTGATAGTATGTTTCCGCCTTAAGGATTTTATTGTCTACAATTTATTCGTGAATAAGGTTTTGCCAGAAAATTTAAATAGAAATTGATGGTACGAGAAATAATCACAATTTATCAAAATAACTTTTTATAGTAGAAAGTTTTTTTACTGATAACGTCACATTACTAATACATAAATTATTTTGTTACTTGAATTTTTACCTATATTATGTGGGAATTTTGTAATCGATTTAAAACCGAAATTGTGTCATAATCTCTATGTATATACATTTAAAACATATGCCTTATCATCCAGTTCTTAGCACCACCGCTCTTCCAGCCTCAAAAATTTCTTTAAAAAAATAATAGTTTATACCTAATAAAAGCTCTTAATTTGCACCTTTCAAAAATGTATTTTTCATAATTTGCACCCTCATACTTTTTTTTTAAACTTGATTAAAAAATTGGCTTACTCAAACCAGATTCAAACGCTTATATCTCACTCCCTAAAGTGTATTTCGATATGCGCCTTTTACCAAAAATTTGCAATTTTAATTTTCTAATTTGCACCATCGTAAAATTTGTAAATTATAAAAATTAATAAAATTAGTTTCGGACTGCTGTCAGAAATAAGTAACTGCGGGTAGTGAACGCATGCGCAGTTATTTATTTCTGAACGTACATCAGCCAGGAAATGATTTGATTAATTTTTATAATACTTGTTACCGTTTTTCGCAAATTTTACGGTGGTGCAAATTAGAAAATTAAAATTGCAAATTTTTGGTAAAAGGTGCATATCGAAATACACTTTAGGGAGTGAGATATGAGCATCTGAATCTGGTTTAAGTAAAGCAAAATTTAAAAAAAGTACGAAGGTGCAAATTATGAAAAATACGTTTTTGAAAGGTGCAAATTAAGAGCTTTCATTAGGTATAAACTATTTTTTTTTAATGAAATTTTTGGGGCTGGAAGAGCGATGGTGTTCTTAGCTATTCTGGAAACACGAAGTATAGATACCAGGAGTTTAAACGTAATGTTAAAAAAATGGTCTCAATTTAGGAGACAGAACTATTGCCGGTAGAGTGCGCTCGTGTTACTAAGATACTCGTTTAAATACTTACGCGGGAAGTTTTGTTACTATTGACAGCTTTTATGACAACTAATTTTAAATAAATAAATTAATATTATATTATGGAGGGTATTATATGTTGAATTTAATTTCGCGAAATTTAAAGGCTCTATAAGTTCTTATGGTTACTCGCGCCGCCAGTGGCAAAAAATAGAACTTTGATCTGGGTTGATTATCATAGAGATATTATACATAGAGGGGGCAAGCCAGCCAAAATCGCGTCCGCTCATTAGAAAAAGAAAGAGAACGTCGGTGGTCTTGCATTTCTGCCTCTCCTCGTCACTGATTGGCTGCTTGAAAAGCAGTGTATTAGACATAGAGATAATTATTTTTTATAAAAAAGAAACAATACATCAACAATCAAATATAGAGTCGATATTTAGGTTCAACACTTCAAAATACAGATGATCTACTAAAGGATGTAGTACAGAAGATCATCCATCGTTCGCTTTATCGAACGCTGAAAATGATGGGAGAGACCAATCAGCAGAGAGCTAGACAAAGATACAAGACCACCGTGGTTTTCTTTCTCTCTCTAACGGCCGGACGCTCCCACTTACAGGCAGCCGTGTAGCTTGCCTCCTCTATGTATAATATCTCTATGTTGATTATTGAGACCAGAAATATTATGGAAAAGCCTATACCGTGTAGACTCCTGGTATCCAGTCTTCGTGTCTGGAAATTTCAGAGCTCTAGGTGACGGGAAATAGGTTTAAATTTGATTACATTATTCCACCCGGAATGTCAAAGAGAAAGACAAAGAGACAAAGAACACGACGAAAATAAAAAACTTTCTAAACTGATCTGAAGTTATGTCTCTGAAATAATATGATCGAAGACTATCGTTATTCAATTAAAAGGAGACTATGAATACGATTTTTAATCGATTCGATGTCCGACACTCAGGGAATCTTTTCTAAACCCCTAAATAAATTAAAAATTAAGAACAGTTCCTTCTGTTAACGTGGTGAACTTGAAGACTTTGATCATTTATTTTTGCGTTCTTCAATAAATAAAAGACTTCGTAGAATCTAATTGATGAACTAAAAAAAACAGGTGCGAGAGAAACCATTAAGATTCGAATAGCTGACTTTAAAACAAATAGTTTAAGCTCCTACAATGGACATGACCCTCCGGGATTAAGTATAGAATAAATGTTGTTCAGGGCGAACAACTTTAAGAATGGGGAGTACTGTTAATTACGAGTCCGGAACTGTCGCCTAGACCGAGGTGTAAGGAATTCTTGGAATTCTACTCTAGTCTAGTTTGTTTCCGAACGAAATTGAAACTATGAGCAGTTATGGCGTCGAGGTGGTTCGAGAGTTTTCTGTTCGAGATGTAATTGCATAAATGTTTCTGGAAGGATCTAATTCTTTATAAAAAGGAACGGCTTCGTACGGGAAAATTGTATTTGTAATAGCTGGCGATAAAGTATGAATTTTTGTACGAGATATTTTAACGATGCTATTTAGTAATTGTAATTGTATTAAAGTTGTATAAATTAGTTTAAGAAAATTGTTATTTAGTTGTATTAACCAAAAAATTGTTAAGTATGTCTGCTGTTATCACAAATCCCGAATCCACGAAGAAAAATTTATAACAATAACACAACTGCACCGGTCCGATTCATTCCTGAATTATTGTCGCTTTTTTTGTCTATTGATTGGACTAATATCACTACGGTATTATAATGATAGCTTAAAATTATTTAATGACGTATATAAAAAAAAACGGGTGTGGCAGTTAGTGGGATCATCGGCAGAAGTTATACTTCTAGGCAAGTGCACGGCGTTAGAAATTTGTATAGGAATGATATAGCAAAATTATTATATGCTTAAGCATGGACCTAGTTAACTATACTATACTAGCAGCTGCAATATGGTAAATGAAGAAGTTAATAAATATTTTGACAAATATATCTCTATCTCTCTCTTACTTACGACATCACATATGTAATATAATGATTTTGCCGATTCACTCCCATACAAATTTCTAACATCGAGCGCATGCAAAGAAGTACCTGTAACTTCAAAAATTCACATTGTATAATAAAACTCTTCATCTTTTCAATAGTTTTTGTTACAAAATATGGCTTATCGATCAAAATCTTAAAATATTTATTGCGAAAATATATATCGTGTGTACATAATATCAACTAAAAACTGTATAAAGTATTAAGGTTAATCAGTGCCGCCAACGTGTCTATACCTTATTTAAAAACTAGGAGGAGCGATTTGAATTTAAGCTGGCAACACTCGCGTTTGTTTATTGGTTAATTTGGAGGCAAGTTTACACTATAAAAATTTGCCACTTACATTTATCAAGTAATTTGTGACATTTATAGGTTATGTTTTCAAAGTGTGAAATATTTATAATGGTGACTTTTGTTAATTGATTTCTTTTTTTAATATAATTATTGTAAGTTTACTTTGTGACCACCTTAGACCATATATAAAGTGTCCATAAACATTTATTTTCAATTTTATTTAAATGAAAGAAATGTATTTAAATTTGCCGCCTTGTAAATTTTCTAGTAACTTATTTGGCTGTAAGTCTGGCTTTTCAAATCATTCCTCCTTGTTTTTAAATGAAGTATAGTATTAAATATTTTGACTAGCGTATATAGGTTGGCTACAAGGTAAGGGAGCCTCTTTAATAGAGTATGATCAAAGAAAGACAGTAATATAAAAACTAGCATTAAATAACGAAACTTCAAGAATAGGTCACGTAGCATATTTGTTGATCCCTTGCACAAGGTATTCATCCCAAGTCATAAAAAGTTAAACTACTAAATTCCCGCATATACGCATATATAATGAGATGAAGGAAAGATTATTTATAATAATTTTTTGGAAATAATGATGGAATATTTATAAAATACCCAAAAAGTTAACTAAAATACATTTCTTAAAAACAACCTAAAAATAATAGATATAATATAACCTATACTGCAACCATGTGACTTAATATGTAGACTTACCTGACAAAATAATAAGATAATCTCCCAAACACAATGTGATACGTCACTATGATACTAAAATATTAGCTTAGAGTGTTTTTTGTAAATCAATGTACTGAACGTTTAAACGGTATTCAAATGACTTATAGTCGTGACTAATAACATGTGGTAAATATATCATATTTGTTTTTACCGACCAATATATGTGTTTCTGTCTCTCTCTTTCTCATGCGATTACATATGCAACGTAATGTAATGATGTTGCTGATTTACTCCCATACAAATTTCCAGCGCCGAGCGCGCGAATAGAAGTATAACTTCAAAAATATTGTTACAATTTTTTATACATTAGACAAACAAACAAGAATAAAACTAACCAGGGCACTGTGAAACATTGATTCAAAAATATTTTAAATTACAAACAAATTGATTGCAAGTTAACATCAAAAATTTGTAAAATTTACAGAGAGCACTGTAGCTTTAAACGTTTATAAAAAACACCCCTTTTTTTAAAGTGATATTTAAGGGGTTGAAAATTAATTTTTGACTATACCTCTTACATAATCTGAAAATTTGGATCTAAAAAAAAACAGCCAAAAAAAAAGTTATATCATTACACATTAAGTGACTTGGGATAAACATTTAACAATATCTCAGCAACAAATTATCCGATTGACTTTTACAACATCTCATTTTTTCAGAATTACAAATGCTCCTATCCATTTTAAGGCCATAAAATAAAAAATTCGTCTTTTCAAAAATAAAGAGCATTGAGGGTCTTTTTAACTTTTTTGCAATAACAATTGGACCAAATTGACTTTATAAAGTCTTAAATTGTAGATTCTTTTATTCCTTACAACTTCTGTTTTAAACTTTTTTTCATAAATGCATACTTTAGCCTGTAGAGTTAAAAAATTGGTTTTGGCCAACTTTGGCAGATCCCTGCTTATAAACAATACCCTGTCAGAGGTTACTTTTTGTATGGTCCATTTCATCGTTTTTGGCCGATTTGATATTAGAAACCACTGAAATAAGATTAAACTGTCATCCAAGTTACCAATGGCGGACAGTTTTTTTTTCTAAATTAGGTCGTAAGTTTCTGAAACTATCAGTGTGGTTTGACATGTACAAAAATGTGACATTAATAATTATTAAATTTAACCCTTCAACAACGAGCCGTACATGACAGATACTAGGAATGTGAATTAAGTCAAGACTTCCGTATTAAATACTTTTTATCTACCGGTGAAACAAGATGCAGTTACGCAAGTGTTGTATTAAAAAACAAACGTCCTCATTTAAATTTCTAACTTGCCTGTATCTGAGAGAGATGTAACTCTAAATTTACTTCGAGTATGATTTCTGTCATCGGCCAAAAACCGTGAAATGGACTATATATAATATGTATAGTTATTGCCCTTAACACAACTGCACCGGTCCTATTAATTCCTGAATTATTGTCAAATATGGCCTTTTTCTGTCTATTGATTGGAATATAATTGTTATTTCGCTAATTTAGAATTATCCAAATATTACTGTAACAAAATTCATCTGACAACAGTGCAAGCAATTTTAGCTTCAGACCACAGATTAAGGTAATCTTTGCTTCAGACATAGGAATGCGTAGGAATTTCAACCCATCACCTGTTTTGTGTTCAAGGTTATCTCCGTCAAACCCGGACCTCGAGACTGCAAAATTAAAATTACTATTCTTTCAAACCAGACTGTTAGTAACATAGAGATGTTAGTAAAGGTTAGTAATAAAAATAACTAACACAACAGAAGGACAAAAAGAATGTCTGCGTGACATAAGCATAGAGATAATATCTCTATGGACATAAGTCATTTATGTTTCAGAGGAAGATAACATAAAGAAGAAAACATTTCCATCATTGCTTCGAACAAGACACATTCAGCGTTCAGCGTTAACAAATGTGCTGGTAGATGCACTAGTATAAAGCCATAAAGAAAAAAAGAAGAAAAGTATGATTTAACCGCAATATTTTGTTTACATTTTGAATATTTTTCATTTTAGATAAGATATAATAATGACAATGAAAAAATAGCATATTATATAATTGGACACCATGGGTTCGAAAGAAATAATTGTAGTTGGTTCTTGTATGATTGATTTCGTTGGGTAAATAAAGTTCTTACAGTATTAATAATTTATTATTAACAAATGTGTTTAGATACGCTCCACGATTGCCCAAGGTTGGGGAAACTATACATGGAACTAAATTTGCAACAAATTTTGGAGGAAAAGGAGCAAATCAGTGTGTGGCCGCTGCTAAGTTGGGTGGAAAAACCACACTTGTAGCTCGAGTTAGTATAACTTTTTATTTGTATTTTAGTTTTTTCAAATATTTTTTTTTAGGTGGGTGATGATATATGGGGTCCGAAATATATAGAAAACTTAAAACAATCCGGTGTGAATACAAATTATTGTAAAATTAGTGAAGGTTCTTCTACTGGCATAGCTCAAATAATTGTGTCAGACGAAGGAGATAACCAAATAGTTATAATAGCAGGTGCCAATAATAAACTAAGTGTAAAAGATGTTGAAAATGCTCAAGATAGTATTAGTAAAGCTGAAGTTTTAGTTTTACAATTAGAGACATCAGTGGATGTCGCCATTAGAGCCATCCAATTATGTAGAGGGGTATGTAACTTTTTAACATTTAACTATCAGTTATAATAGTTATTGTAGTTAACAGTTAAAAAAATAATGGAGGTTAGAGAAGGCGAACCTTTTTAAAACATGAGTCAAATGATGTTTATATTTTTTTTAGTACTAGCTCGTGGGTCACTAATGCTCTTTTGCACAAAAGTTACGTATAAATAATTTTAATTGAGAATTTTTAAAACTAAACATCTTTAAAATTCAGTTGTCTTGACGGGAAAAAAGACGTAGATTGACGATTTGCTGTAAATATTTGAATGAACGATTCGATCGTTCTATAATCCCCAGTGTCTCCAGATTGTGGAACTCCTCACCTTCCCACGTCTTCCCCACTCATCCTAACATGCAGGACTTTAAATCCCAAATTAATAAATTGTCTCTTATGCCTCAATAGATGTTCTCGGTACATTTGTATTTAGGTCTATACCTACAAGGAAATCCTTAATAAAAAAAAAGAACAACGAGTAATTATATATAATATACATTATAAATAATTTTCTATTTACATATAACAAAATTAATAAAGCATTTAATCAGAAACTGTTGCTATTTATTTTTATTTTTTTTTTTTAATATAACCATATTTGTATTCATTCAACAGTTTATTTCTTGACAATCTATTCCTGATTTTACAAAATCCATTGAAGAAAAAAAATATTCAAACAAGTATGAGTTGTCAAACATCGCTAATTGGCTATTCGCTCGACACTATAGAGACTTCTTGCGGCCAAATCACAAAGCAGGGTTTAAATAGAAAAAAAATTAAAATACAATTTAATTAAATATTTAAAATATTTCATAGTGTTTTTAAATATTTTTCTGACCATCTTCGTATCTTATTTCATTACGGGGTGAAAAAGTAAGCATTAAGATTAGTTAATCACTTAAAATTATTAGAATGTAAGGTTATACACAGTATAATATATTTAAAAAAATCTTTTTATATAACACTTTTCATGGAACCACTATATTAATTCGGGTCTGGAGATCACACTTTTCACTTTCAAGAGATTTATAAATAAAGCAAAAAGAAGATTCTCTAAAAAACATCTGATTTTCGTTGTTTTTATCGATTATGTAAGCTTGAGAAGCTTTTTCTAAACAAGAACTTGCGCTTCTTTCATAATATTCTTCGTTGTCAATGAATTCATCGTTAGTTACTTGGCAATAAGGGTCCCCTTAGTATTAGTAGATTGTTCTGTAGAAGAAACCTAAGTACTTGTTGACTGGGATGAATCTATGCAACGCTTCAAATAACAATTATACCAGCAATAAAATATTTTTTATATTACTAATTTAATAATTAAAAGCATTACCATCAATATGTAGAAACTTTGTACCTGTTGAGAACTTGAATAGCATTTGCTGTGTGACACAATAACTGCTTTGAAAAAATTGTTGGCACATAAGCTGGACTATTTGGTAGAACAGATTTTTTGTTTCCAATAAAATGATCGCTACAAATTAGATACCTGGGTGTTGGTGACCAAGAAGATTTCTCACCACTATGCAACGCTTCAAATAACAATTATACCAGCAATAAAATATTTTTTATATTACTAATTTAATAATTAATAGCATTACCATCAATATGTAGAAACTTTGTACCTGTTGAGAACTTGAATAGCATTTGCTGTGTGACACAATAACTGTTTTGAATAAATTGTTGGCACATAAGCTGGACTATTTGGTAGAACAGATTTTTAGTTTCCAATAAAATGATCGCTACAAATTATATAGCTGGGTGTTGGTGACCAAGAATATTTCTCACCACTAAAAAAATATTTTAGCATTTATTTTTACTACATTTATCCATATGTTTGTTGTATAATTCTTTCTTCTTTCTGATATCACCTGTATAAAAATATACATATTTAGGTATATATAAAGGTTATACTCACTTTTGTATTTTTAATTCAGATATCTATTTTTGACGTTCTTCTGGTCTTTTTATTTTCGTAGGGAATGTAAAAAATGTGCTTTTAGTATTTTTACCGTTATTTGAGCAAAAAGGAATGCAACAAACAATATGACCCATATTTTTTAATAAAACCACATACAATCATATGTCACTTGGTGACTTGGTCCTGCAGTTGAACTTCGCGTTAGATCCGCCGCGAGCGCTAAGATCAAGCGACGTGGGTCACGTGGTTACGTGCACATAGCGAATACCTAGTTTTTTTCATTAATACAAAATAATTCTATATGTTTAATATAATATTTTCAATTTTAACTATGGGATCAATATTATCTACACTAATTTCACACAGTTTTCCTTCTAGTTCAGTCTTCAAATTTTGTTTTCCACACTACGCTGTTTTCAATTTCTAAAATCCGCAATGGATAAAACGGTGATAGATTTGTAGGACAAGGTGAATACAAAATTATACCAAAAAGTCAATGTGGGTATGCTGGATCATGATCGAAATCGTTAATTGGTATTTTTAACAGCTTTTGTATTTTACGACTAAAACAGCTTAAGAAAGCAATTCAAAAAATAATCGCCTGGTGGATACTAAGCCAAAGCGGAAACAGTAGTTGATTTAAAAATAAATTATTCCTTCATTACTGGTTCATACCGGTAATGAAATGAAATAAAAAAAAATGCATTCTAACTTTAGGCTAAATATCTACATTGGAATACGAATTAAAATGTTAGTTTCTAATTGGTGTCACTCTTTTTTGGATCCCACAATCTACAAGATTAATACAAAACTGACTTATTTTAGAAAAAAAAACTAAGTACGTCTTTAATTATCGACGAACAGTTTATGAAAGAGACAGAATATATCATTAAAATAGCTAAGATAACCTTTTCCAAATTTATGATCTGCGTAAAAGTGTAACAAAAATACGAAATAATTTAAAAATATAATAAAATATTTTTCTCAAATTGAATTAGTTCAAAGACGTTGACGAACAAAAGGAAAAACCAGTGATAAATACAAATAAATTTGAATTAATATTTTTTTAATCTGGAAAATTAATTTTACTAATAACGATTTTCAAAATTTTACTAATAACGATTTTCAAATAGTTACAACATTTTACAGTACATTAAAAAAAATGTTGAAAATGCCTATTTTGCAATTTTTATCTAGCATTCACATCTGAGAGACAGCTTCCGCTTTAAAAAAACATTTATTATGTAGTCTATATTAACATCGCAAATCGCAAAGAATATACATTATGAATTCGGCAACCAATCAACTATATGGTCGTATACTTTTATACAAGAAAAAAAATATATTGTAAGTTTTATATAATTTTAAGTTATCTATTTATTTATATCTAATAATTATTGCAAATCTTTATAGATATCAATTTTGAATGGAGCACCAGCTATATCAGAGTATGATACAAATTTATTAAAGCTGCCAACAATATTTTGTGTTAATGAAAATGAAGCTTCAGTTTTCACAGGACTTCCAGTTAATAATATCAAGTAATTAAGTTTTATTTGTAGAGAGCTACTTTTACTATTATAATCACGAAGTATAGATACCAGGAGTCTACACGGTATAGGCTTTTCCATAATATTTCTGGTACACAATAATCAACCCAGATCATAGTTTTTGCCACTGGCTGCGCAAGTAATCAGGAGGTACCGATGTTGTTATTAGTATGACAATTAAATGTCGCAAATGTTAATTTAAATTAAATATATAATATTAATTTATTTATTTAAAATTGGTTGTAATAAAAGGTACTTTCCAGAGCTGACAATAGCAACAAAACTTCCCGCGTAAGGATTTAAACAAGTACTTCTTGAACAATGGCGCACTCTACCGGCAACAGTTCTGTCCCATAAATTGAGACCATTTGTTCAACATTACGTTTAGACTCCTGGTATCTATACTTCGTGATTATAATGATAAGATATGAAATATGGCGAATGTGGTGATATACAGGTATATAAAAAATTGAAATGTAATTATTTGAAAATTTGGTGTTGTCTAAAACCAGCTACCGATAACTATTTTTGGTGTGTCTCATCAGTGTCACTTACTGTTGCAACTTTATTACTTTTGATCGTAAGTCAAAAAAAAATCTTTGATAGTTGGTTTTGACAATACTGATTGATATAAGTAATTAACGAGTATTTATTAATAGATTTTCAAAATATACTTTTTTTAGTGAAGCAGAATTGGCAGCACAGTTTTTGATTTCTAAAGGTTGTCACAGTGTTTTAATCACTTTAGGTAAAGTACAAATATTGTTACTGTCATGTTGGATCAACTGTGATTGTCAAATTTTTGGTATTTTATTTCGTTAGTGAACCAATTAACTATATTTAGTATGTATAGTTTTATACAAAACATTCGTGAAATGTAATAAAATTAATGTCAGTTTTAGAGTTTCTTCGATCAAAGATATTAAATTAACGTCACTCAAAGCGATCAACCGTACAGTTTTAAAATCAGTATTCTCAAGATACTAAAGACTTTAATTGACTGTAAATCTGTAATTTCTCTTAAGTTTTGTCATTTCGGGCAGCAGTTACATTAAAATTGACGTATCATCTGCGGTACATGCCCCGTAATCGAACAAAATATATTTAACAGTTCTATATTTTGCCACTAGGGTCGTTATTATACAGCCCCATCGTTTGCAAGTGTCCTTTTACCGATGCATGGCTCGTAAGGAATCCTTTAATGACTCTTAGTTGGTTCCAGCTTCTTTTCCGCACTGTTTTAGGGGTTGTAGAAAATGATTGCTCAATATACAGTGTGTCCAATTAAGTCTGCTTCATATGGGAAACTTTTTTATTCTTAGTTTTATAAAAAAAAGTTATTCTTTATAAAAAGTTGTGCATGGCCTAAAACTTAAAACACAAAACACAACCATCAGATATCAATTTTTTTAAGCCGTATACGAGGTGTTACTCAAGAGTAAAGTACCTTTTTGTTTTTAAAAATAGCGACAATTGTTATTAAGAAAAGTTGATCATAATTGGTCAGATATCCAATTTTATCCATCCGCCATGAGAAAACAGATTTTGTTATTGTTTTATCATCTCATATTTTTCAATAAAATTACTGGTGTGTAATTTACAAAATTTGCATGATTTATACCGAAAATTATTAAAGATCGTTTTTCATGGCGGATGGATAATATAACAATTGTCACTTCTATACTCTTGAGTAAAATTCATATTTTTTGACACACCTCGTATACGTCTTGAAAAAATTGTTATCTGACGGTTGTATTTTAAGTTTTAGACGGTGCACAACTTTTTATAAGGAATAACTTTTTTTCATAAAACTAAGAATAAAAAAGTGGCCCATATGATGCCGACTTAATTGGACACACTGTATATTCGGTTCCGAACCGTACGGTTTGGTACCCCTAGAGGTGGCTCTGGACCGTAGAATATTGTGGCTGATCCTTCTATTAACCTACTCGTTGCGTTGTATTCCTATATGTCTTGGTACCACAAAATGGTTTTTAAAACAAAGAGCTCTACTCGGCATTCGTATACTAGCCTGAAACCCACTTTAGGGTTTTTTAACGCCCCAATAGCCACCTGTGCATATATTGTTCCGTTTGAATTTATTAAAGACTAGTTGTACCCGCGACCTCGTTTGCGCGTGTCTAATTTTAAACATATTGCCACAAACAAAAACTTTAATGACTCACGATAATGGTAAATTAATGGTTATGGTAATTAATTTTCCTGCTTATTAATCAGCATTACATCAAAGCAAGGAGCACGAACTTTTCACTTTAAACGAGTTGTATGAAGTTTATGACATTACTTGTAATTTGATATTTTCCCGATAGATGGAACTTTAAATAGTAAAAACAAATATTTCATTCTTGACAAAGAAACATATATCGTAAATCAATAAAATCGGGCTATTTTCTTCCTTTATTTAAAACCTTAATTCCAATGAAAAAATAAGTAAGAATTTGAAAATATAAAAGTATTATTACGATTTATTTGGTTTTCACTGTATTATCTAAGAAGATAAAAAGAAACGTATTCAGGATAGCTGTGCCTGCGATTTTGTTCGCGCGTACTTACACCGCTTTGGTTCCACATCCGGTATTCCGATCTTCAAAATAAATTATTACCTTTATATTGCCGAGGAGTAATGGCTATATATCAAAAAAGGTTTCAACAAAATTTGTCTAGTAGTTTTTGCGTGACAGACTTATACGAAAACTCCTAGGAATATTTTTTTATTTTTTATTGAATGTACAGAATTGAACTCTTCTACAGTTTTATTTTATGTATAGATTGTTAGAAATACAGAGGTGTATGTTTCCCAAGATGAAAATTTTCGTCACTGCTCCTGAACCCTCTTCAGTCTTAGATCCTCCTATGTACCAGGTGTAACCCTGAAGCTTGATTTGTGTGCTCCCATTTTGCCATTCCGTACGTTCATGTATTTCTACCTGAAGAATTTTTTTAGGCAGGTATTTGGGAATCATCTATCATATGTCCTCCAAAATTTCCTGCTTTATTTGTTGTGACGTAACAAAAATGTTGCTTAGATTTTTTCGCAACCTTTAGAAATTCATTTATACCTCACCTTTCAAAATAATGTCAAGAGGAGGAAGATCTAACAAATTACTTAGCCGTTGTTAAAGTGTTTCTTGGAGTTCCAGTTATGCCAAAGCAAGCAAGTTTTTGAAGCTTACTTGGATTGATTTTGTTTTTTTTTTTGTGAATCCTCTGCCACTATACCAAGACGGATATGTGGCTGTTGATTCAACCACTTGTACCTATGTTTAAACCATTAAGCGTAGAGGAGTTGTGTTTCTAAATTTCTCCTTCCAGCAATGGCCATAACCTTAGACGTCAAGGGGTTGATGTTAAGCAATGCAGTTAAGGTCCATCCATGACTACATATAGTGACTGTTGCATTCTGTCTCTAAATATAGTATATATGTCTATAAAATGGGCAAAGTGGACAGTGGAACATGCAGATTTTTTGAGTATGCAGATAAAACGGCTAAAAATATTATATGTAACTGCAGAGTAATGGTTTGCCAACAACATAAATATCTGGGACATGTCTTCTTAAAGCCTGATCAGGTTACAAACGTACGTCCTAAGCGAATAATAGATTTTTTTAAAGTCTAGCTCTTATGGATTCATAATTAGATCTAGCGTATATCCAAACGATCTCTTATGTCGCTTTGTAGTAAGGCCCCACTTATAATCTATAATCTACATCTGTGTATTTTAAAGCAGGGAACCTAATGTATATTACATCGATGCAAGTAGATTAACCAATCTTCATATAATTTAACACAAATACACTAAGCATAATTCGCTCGAAGTGAAAACTTACAAGGAATGTTCATTAATTGCTTTTTTAATTTCGAGCGAGTTAGACTTATTCCATCATAATAATTTATTCGGTTGTTATATGTCGGAGAACAAATTCAATGAAAATAACTTTAAACCGAACTCAGCTTGTACGTTTTTACGAAATATATATCATGTGGCGTCAGTTGATCCATTATGGTGGTTAATAATATCAATATTTATCATGTTGTATTTTAGGTGATCAAGGAGCGTTTTATCTGGATAAAAATGAAAAATTTTATGTCTCCAGTAAACAAGTCAATTGTGTTGATTCTACAGGCGCTGGAGATGCTTTTATAGGAGCTTTAGCATACTTATTAGCTAATTTTAAAGATATGTCAATAAAGAAAGCTATAGAAAAAGCTTGTATCGTTGCTGCAGATAGTGTCACGCGACCAGGAACTCAAATTAGTTTTCCTGATCATACAATATTTAATTGATTATTATTTTGTTTCTTCTATTTAGCAGTAAAGAAGAAAACTTTATGAAGTATGTGTATGCTTACAAAAGAAATCAATTTAATTTAGATTATGACTAAACTAAAAGGCTGTAAAATACTTAACATTGTTATGGGTAATAATTTTAAAATAATATAGGTATTAAAAAAAAATACATTGTTGTGGTATTTAAATACAGGTAATGATTTATAATAGACTAATGAATTCAATAAAAAATATAAATTAATGGGATAAGGATTAAAACAGAGGTGTGAATAAGATGGTTTGATTATTGTTGTTTTACTAGTTTTCCCATTTTTTTTCAATCCAAATAAGCGTTTTAACGCTATTAATTATCAATCGAAATCCAACGCCATTATTTCTGATTTATTATTCCTTTTTACGTGTTTTTTCGGTTTTATTTTTTGAAGTAAAACTTCTTTAGGCGCGACTAGGGGTAACTCAGATTTATTTTCTAACGGAAGTAATTGTAACGGAATGTTACAATTCTGACGTCATATTCTAACGTTAGATTCTAACGGAAGATTCTGATGGAAGTAACGGTGTGATTTCAGCTATGGGAGGAGCTTAAATTTTCAAATTTTTCATATTTTCAAAATTTCCAAAATTTTCAAACGGTTTCAAACACATTAATGGTATTTAGAGAGTAAAATCTTTGTTTCACATTTTAGTTATCATAAACCTATTATTTCATACATAAAAAATAATGATAACTTTCAAATTCCTATTTCTTATGAATAATATAAATATAACATTATATTATTTTTTGTAAAGTATATATGCAATAAATATAATTGAATTGTAATTTAATATTTATTTTGCGATACGTACGTCAAATAAGTTTTACTTCAATCGCGCGTAAAGGTTACACGCACACCATTTTTTTTCCTCAGTTTGCCCTTTTTTAAGAATTTGTGCAATTTTATTGTGGTTCCTACTATTGTTCCGGTTTCATCTAATATTTTCGCTTGTTGTGTTGTTTGTTTTTTTCGATCGTTTTTCATGTGCGTTTATTTGCGGTTTTTGTAGGTTTCATATGGTTTTTACGATTTTTATAATTTTTCTTGATTTTGTATTATTGATTATTCTAATGACAAATCTGAATAATCTTTCTAACTGGATTATTTATAAAACGAATTCAGCGTCATCTACCAAGTGTCTCCGCAACCTAGATGTTAAATGATGGAATGAATTTATATCGATAAAATTAGAGATAAAATTAACTTGAAGTTCCATCTATAAGGAATTTATAGAACTAAATAGTATAGTAAATACACACTACACTGTATTAAAAAATTAAATTTTCGTTTTTATTATTTGGCTTTAGTTATTGTTTATGTTTCTTACCGTTTTAACTTTCCCTGAACTTCTACAAATATTCAAAACCAAAATAAGCTAAATCGGTCCAGCAGTGCTCGAATTTTAGCGAGACTAACGTACAGCAATTCATTTTTATTTATATAAAAGATAGATTAAATCTTTAATAATAAAAAAACCCTAAACTAAGCTGCAAAGCCGATAAGTTCTTCTACCTCAAGTCGCTCTTACGAGGAGAAGCGCTAAAATCTCTTTTAAAGTAACTAATGAAAATGTTGTCATCGCCATTGATTTATTAAAAAAACAAAATAATAATAAATTAAAATTGGTTAATGCATATTTACATTTGCTTTTCGGAGCTGACAAGATGGATAAATGTACAAGACAGTTATTGTAGCGCGTTTCTTTTGATGGAAAAATTATCCATAATTAATGATTTTTACCCATTTTGCCGTATTAATTGAATAAATGTCCAATTCAATTTCGTTTTTAATAATCCTAAAATCACTAACAGTTTTTACAAGCTTTTGTATTTGTGGGTATTGGAATAAAAACAAACAAAAGTATTGATATCAAAAATATAATGGTAATAATATGTTCGAAAAATCATGTGTAAAAACATTGGTGTACCCCAAAGATAATACAGTAAAACCTACGGACACCTTTCTATAGAGGCCACCTTTAATAATGGCCATTTTTAATCTTCTCCTTATCTCCTTACAGGAATTTTTGAATATAATTACTTTTCTATTACGGGCACCTCTATTGAATGGCCTCGGCCAGACAAATTAAAATTTTTATGGCCTAATTCTACGTAAATCTCCCTCTCAATAAAGGCCGGGGTACTTTTGGGATTATAAAATTTTATTACATTTTATATTTATTTGTTACGGGTACTTAGGTATTTACCATACAATTGTTATTATCAATTTTAAATACGGTCTTTCGGTGAAGGTGTTTAGTGTTCTTTTAAATGTAGTAAAGTTATCATTGTGTCCGGAATTTTCAATTTAAAGTTTCAGTTTACTTAATAATGTCGTTAAAACGAAAACATTTGTCACTAAAAGACAAAATTAGTGTTATTGAAGAAAGTGAAAAGTTTTTATTAGCGGAAAAATATGGTATTGGAAAATCGCAAATAAACGCGATACTAAAAAATAAAACTGATTTAAAGAAAATGTTTGAAGAATTTAGAAAAAAAAGCAAAATTTCTGATGTCCGAAGGATTGGCAGTGGATCGAGTTGTTTTTGATTAGTTTTGTCAAGCAAGGGGTAAAAATATACCAATTTCTGGACCATTAATTAAAAATAAAGCACTTGAGGCAGCCAGCAGTTTAAAAGTGGACAATTTCACAGCCTCAAATGGGTGGTTGAATTGTTTTTGCCGACGGCACAACATCACCTTTAAATCCAAAGCTGGGTTCTGTGAAATGATCGAAGAAGAGGTAAATTTCATCGAAGAAAGCCCAGCTTTTCCTTCAATTAATAATCAACTAGTAAATTTAAAAGAATACTCGATGATTGACAGAGATGCTCCTACTGAAAATCCAAATTTAAGCATATTATCTGAAATTGTTGAAGAACTATGCAACAAAAGTAAAAAACAAAACTCTGTTACAAATAGTGATGTGGAAGAAAGTGAACTACCAGAACCTACTTTGTCCAGTATGAGTGAAGTGTGTACAAAATTATTTACAGTTTAATCACAATAATGATTTGGCTGTAGATGTTACTCAAATTTTAATTAAATGTGAAGCTGAAGTTTTTAAAACAAAACTGAAAAACTTTAAACAAACCAATATAGAAAAGTATTTTAAAAAACCCATGTAATTTTTCAAGCTTTTTTATTATTTTTCTTTCAATCTTTAATAAACATGATATTTTTTAACGATTGAAACACTAGAATAAAACCAGTGCATTATAAATCACTTTTTTTAAAAAAACATTTTTCAATGTATTTTCAGATTGTAAAACATAATATTTTAAAAAGTGTCTGCATATCTTACTTTTTCCATGGTTAAAAAATATAATTTCTTACGGGATTTGGAATTCGTTTTTATTATTTTTGTTTTAATTAAAACTATAGGTGTAGATTAAAAATAAATAAATTATTGATAGTTTTATTGAATACCTTATTAAACAATTAATTGAAAAAATGGATCATTTCAAACATATAGTTTTGGAAAAAATTGCTTATACATAATTTTTATGAATTTAATAAACTTCACAAAAAATACAAAGCATGTGAGAAAGTTCCGTTAAAGTTAAAACCAATCCAACTAACAATAAGAGAATATTGTACATATACTTAAAATTTTATATGTCTGCCTCCATTTCTTGAAATTACGCCGAATTTAAAAAAATCTTTACAATATCAAGACTATCTCTTAAAGTGAAAAAAACATGTTTCCACAATATATAAAAAAATTGTTAGCATGTTATAATTTAAATTCAAATTTTAAGATTTTAAAAATTTGTTTTTTTTTTATTTGCGATTTGGGAATATTCATTTAGGTACAACAAATCGCGGACTACTCACGTACATTAATCACTTTTTTCCATCAAATAATGATGGTTACCTGCCTATTACGGGGCCAAGATTTCGGTTTTTTAGGTGGCCATTGTAGACAAGTTTTACTGTATGTAAAGAAAATCTAAACGTGAACTTGATTAAAAAGATTTTTCTTCATACCTCGGTCGAAAGTACGTTCTTTCGTCCCTAATTGCAGGGAAGAAAGTTTAACATTTACTCCCTGTTTACGGCGGGACGAAAGTTGAATTTTCGGCCCTGCGCGTCATGATGTTTTGTCGTCTTTAACATTTACTCCCTGTTTACGGCGGGAGGAAAAATTTCTCATGCGTAGTTACACTTGTAACTAGGGACTGTTTATTCTCGTGTCATTTCTATTTCTATCTATAACCTTAAAAATAATCATCAATGTTGTTTATTTGTCATCTGTTAATTGAATATTAAAGTATGCCTGTCCCACGACCAGCTGCACTCGCTTCGCTCGTTCCGCAAGTACTTTCGACCGAGGTATGATGAAAAATGGTATACACTACACGGGCCAAAAGTTGAAACCTCGGTCCTGCGCGTCATGATGCCCTCGGCTGCTTCGCCTCGGGCATCGTGACGTGCAGGGCCGAAAATTCAACTTTCGTCCCTTGTAGCGTAATATACTATTCTTAAACATGTCAGTTTATTTTTTATGTCATTTAGTAAAGTTTTAATTAATTTCAAAAAGACTAAATAATAGCTTGAGTTGTTGTTTCTCTGTCTTAGTGCAACACAATTACTATTATTTAACGATAAGATTGAAACACCATTAACCATTACATGTAGGTATATATCAAAGTCTGTGATATATGCCTCTGCTGTACACTTATACAGCATGTTCCACCGATCTAGCCGCTGGCGGTAGCACACGTTCGTTCTGATAGTTAAAGCGTTGAAGGTGTTGCATACCGTCGAGGATACTTTCAATTGAAAATAAACAGCACGATCTTTTCACTTTTAATGCAGCTAAAATTTAGATGAAGTCCAAGTTCTTTATCTTTCGTAACATTAATACTTCGTTAGATATTTCCATGATTTTTAATTCACGTAAACGTAAAGATAAGTAGACAATACTTTTCAGTAAAGTAAATAAAAAGTATTTGTATGTCCCAAAATTTAACTTTGACATCTGCCATGACAATGTTTATGAAATCAGCAGAGATAATGAAATCAGTTAGCCAAAAATCTCACAATGTGCTTTAATAGGAAGTATTTCATATAAAACGATAGATCAAAATTTTATACATAATAGTCACAATTTTTTAAGTCAATGGCAAGCTCTAGAATAATGGAATTATTGCCATAACTGAAACTTGGTGATTTGAATGTAATAGTGTGAAGGCCATTTATCATAGAAGAATCATTTTTACCGCTTATTCGCCATATTATTCGCTCATAAGTTATAAGTTTGATAATTGACTACTTGATGATTCCGGTCTTAGAGGTTAACGAAGAAACACGTGGCTCTAATAGTCTAATACCCATCAGAAAACTTAGTTTTATAACTAACGGTTTAAACAAGTGATTTGAATAAAGTGCACATCCGCAGTGAGTAAACAAAACTACACACGTGAGTTAAAATTTAAACTTTATTTTGCTTAGAACAATAGCTTAGTGTTACTAACTTTTAAAGAGCTTACTAATCAGACAACCCTCTTGGGAGGGTCTCGCAACAATGGGGGAGGATCCCCCAGATAAACCCTCTTCTTTCCCTGATTTCCTATCCCCCTCTTCTAAAAACTTAATTCTTACACTCCATCAAATCTCGCCATCACTACACAAAACAGAACTTGCAAAGTTAGATGAAGAGTTAAACCAGGCCAAAACTGCATTTGCTAAAGATGAACTCACTATAGCAGAGATAAATAAAATTAAATCAAAGATTAACTTAATCAAATCCAGGAACTTGACTTATGCGGATACGGATTTTGGACCCTTTCTCGTCATCATAGAAGCGAATAAACACGTTTCTCCGCTTCCTAGTATACATCCAATGGACATAGGGAAAACTTTAAGGAAAATAGGAATCAATAACTTTAAAAATATACAGAAAAAAGGATTTAATCGGGTGGGAGTGACCTTCCCTACCTCTAAGGACGCTAATAATTTCCTGATTAACAAGGAGTTCTATAGATTAGGATATCTAGCTTTTATACCGTAAAGATTGCTAACCTCAAGAGGGATAGTGAAAAATATAGGATTTTCGATAACTAATGAAGATATATCTCAAGAGGCCCACTTAAATGAAATCAAAGTATTAGATTCTAGAAGGCTAAATAGGAGAGTAACAAACCAGGATGGCTCCATAAACTACACCCCCTCAATGACAATGCTCATCACATTTCAAGGCCGACCTTGTCCCAAAGATCTATTCATCTATGGAGTTCCAGTTAGAGTAGACCCATATATTGCTCCAGTAACTCCTTGTAAAAACTGCCTACGATTCGGACACTCCGCAAATGTATCTAAGTATTCTAGAGTAAGACATTCTCATGGTGGAACTTTGATTTTGGTATTTGATGATTTTTTAAACAGTAATTCAGCTGATTTTATTTTAATTGACAAATTTGATTACCTGCTGGAGGAAAGAGTATGTGAGTTTTCAATCGTATTTTCAAATAAAATGAATATTTATATTTTAGGATTCTACAGATTGCCAAATGCAAATGTCTATCATTTTTTTAATAAGTTAGAAACAATCCTCTCAAATATACCCAGTAATTTTGAAATAATTTTAATTGGAGATTTAAATCTAAATTACTTGGATCAGTCGTGCCGAGAAGTATTGTTTTTAAAAAATATGTTTAGGTCTTACAACTTGGTTGTACATATTGAGGAACCTACAAGAATCACATCCACTACTTCAACTATGCTGGATTATGTTTGTTCTCCTTTGGCACATCTGAGGTGAGCTGTACAACAGTTCACTCAGGACTGTCTGATCATGAAGCGATCTTCTGCACCTTTCCAATTAAAAAACAAACAAAAAAAATAAATATAAAGCGAGGCAGATTATATACTAAGAAAAACTTTAAAAAATTTAATTTACTTTGTAGGCAGACTGATTGGGCAAGAGTTTCTTTAAGTGAAAACGCTCTCGAATACTTCTATTTCTTATTAATTAGTAAATTTAACACAGCTTTCCCGATTGTCAGTATAAAGAGTAAGAGCAGAAAACCCTGGTATACCAATGGTCTTAGGATATCAGCAAGAAATTTAAGGTCATTGAACTATATTAGAAAGTTTTTTAGTAATGATCAATTTTTAAATTATTATAGGAAATACAAAAAACATTTAAAAAAACATTAAAAATTGCTAAAAGACAATATTATCTTAAACAAATTCACAATTCAAAAAATAAAAGTAAAGAGTCATGGAAAATTGTCAACAAATTGAGGGGAAAAGTCTCTATCCCGACATCAATGACTGGCATCACTGCTAACGATTTCAACACTTTTTATTGCAATATAGCAAGGCAACTTTCTTGTAGTATTGTCCCAACAAAAAATCCACTTGATTATATGAACCATATCTCAGTAACTGAAACATTTTTTCTCTTTCCAACGGACGCTCCAGAAATTAGATCGTTATTTAAGATGTTGAAAAATAAAACTTCATCTGGCATCGACAACATATCGCTCCGAATATTTGAAGCCCTTCCAGATTTAGTTCTGGAAGTCTTGGCAGATGCGGTGAATATTTCTTTTAATACAGGGAAGTTTCCCGACTGTCTTAAAGTAGCTCAAGTTATACCATTGTTTAAAGGAGGAGACCACAATGTCGCTTCAAATTTTCGCCCCATTGCATTACTTCCAACCCTTTCTAAAATTGTTGAAAAGCTGGTACAGGTAAGGCTGACATCCTTCTTAACCAAACATAATCTCTTAAGTCCAAAACAATTTGGTTTTCAGGCAAATAAGAGTACCAGTGATGCAATTTTTAATTTTTTACAACATCTCTATGTGCATATAAACTCTGGGGAATTGGGAGCAGCAGTGTTCTGTGATCTGTCAAAAGCGTTTGATTGCGTAGATCACAGAATACTGCTGCAAAAATTGGAGGTCTATGGGGTGAGAGGGATTGCGTTGGAGTGGTTTAGGTCGATTTTGTCAAAGCGAACGCAAACTGTTGCTTTTAATGGTGTAAGCTCTGCTACGGAGGTTATTGATATCGGAGTACCTCAGGGCTCTATACTGGGACCACTTCTGTTCTTGACTTTTATCAATGACATCCTACACCTTCCTATTAGAGGTGAATTTACTGCCTTCGCGGATGATAAGACCGTCCTGTGAATTGATACAGACGCCATAAGGTTGAACAACAGCATTCAAGAGGATATGTGTAAGATAAAAGAGTGGTGTGACGCAAACCTCTTATCATTCAATCTTAAAAAAACAAATATCATGCATTTTAGATGCGAACTTAATGATGTGCGATTGGAGAATCATGCTCTTTTCAGGTTGGAATCAACAAAATTTCTTGGCATTACATTAGATCAAAATCTTAAGTTCGAACACCATGTCCAAGGATTAAGCAGTAAAATTGCCTCGAACTGTTATGCCTTGAGAATAATTTCTGATAATCTTGGCTTGGAAGTTGCTAGAACTGCATACTTTTCACTGATCGAGTCTCATCTAGCCTACGGAATTTGCTTCTGGGGTTCTTGTAGCGACTATATTTTTAAAAATGTCTTTATTTTGCAAAAGCGGGCGATACGTAATATGTGTAAAGTAAATAGGAGGCATTCATGTAAACCTTTATTTTTAGAACAAAAAATTTTAACCCTGTATTGTCTTTATATTTTTGAGTCTGTGTGTTTAGTATATAGAAAATACCAAAGCGTACTAATACGATCTAGTCATTATAGCGTGCGTCGTCCTTTTATGTTACAATTACCAATACCACGACTTACTTTAATTCAAAATTCTTTTGTATACATAGGTAAGAAAATGTTTAATCATCTTCCGGTAGAATTAAGACAAATTGGAAGCTACAGAAAATTCAGGAAACAAACAAAAAAGTTTTTGATCTCCAAGGCTTATTACAGTTTAGATGAATTTTTTGTAGGTTAAAAATGTCAGTCCGGTTACATCATTTTTTTCTTTACTTTTTTTTTTAAATACTGTTTAAATGTCTGTTTAACAATGTTGTTTGTTTTAATTTCGTTTACAGATTTATTTTTATTGACTGCTAAGTATAGACGTTAACTAAACTATACTATACTCTAGCACTTACTTAATTAATTAGTATATTAAGCATGGCTTTGTCAATTGTATAATTCTACTATCCGACAATAAAGCTAATTTTTGAATTTGAATTTGTATGTCGCAGCCCCATGAGATGCGGTCTTAACCATACAAATGAATGTGACAACAACATCGAATGCTTTTATTGTAGTGGTCCACACGAAGCGACTGATCGAACCTGCAAAGAATTCGATAGACAAAGAAACATTAACGAAGCTATGGCTAATTATGAATATTCATATTACGAAGCCTCTTTACTATTTCCTCCATTAAAAAATGGACCCAAAAAAGCCGTTTTCCAAACTAATGTCCAGACATTTCCAACATTACCAGCCAATCAGTCTAACACTTCCAATGAGTATCAGTCAAGAAGATTCTTCTCATATAGCCAAGCAGCCGCTACATCACCCAAACGTAAAAGAAATTCCGCAATACAAAAACCTCTTCAAAAAACCCTTCAAAAAGAAATATCGAATTTTTCACATTTACACAAGGAAGCATTAATTACCTGTGAAGATAGAGAATCGAGTTTAGGCTCGATTACTGACAATCCTTTATACCGCAAAAATCTGCAACTGAGCTCCCCCTTCTCTCACCTTTCCTCCCAAGAATCTATCCAAGAAAACGATGTAGAAATGACCCCTTCCGATAACAATTCACCGTCTGATTCAATCTCATTCCCAATCACAAATCAATCATTCACCAAACAAAAACCTTCCCCGCCTCCTCCAGGCGGAGGATCGTTAAAATAACCTCTCTCTCAACTAATAGCCAGTCTGAGTGACCTTTTTGTACGCAAATTCGACAATTTAAATAATTATAATTACAATCTTAAAATTATTCAATGGAATATTCGGGGCTTCCGCACAAATAAAGAGGCTCTTATTCCTTTGATTCGAGAAGAAAACGCAGACATAGTTCTACTAAAAGAAACATTTATTGAACCACACATAAATTCTAAAATCAACTTCTTTTTATGCTAACGAGATGATCGCATAGACGGATACGGTGGTATCGCGACCTTTGTCAAAAATACAATCCCTGCAAATTATACAAATTCGAGGTTGCACTTCCACAAGATGTGCAGGCTCTGGTATTGGAAACGGAATACATTTTTATTATTAATTGTTACATCCCTCCGGATAAAACGTTCCCGACTGGTGCTCTTAATCGTTTTCTTTCGAAGCTCAACAATAAACCCTTTCTGCTTATGGGAGATTTGAACGGACAAAATATTTTTTGGGGATCCGGTATAAATAATAATAATGGATGTCTTATATATGACTTCATTTCAAACAATGACTTCTGTTTTCTAAACGATGGGACCCCCACCAGAATAACTTCCCCAAATCAAAATAAGAGCTGCGTGGATTTAAATATATGTCCCCCTTCAATTGCAATAGACTGCCAATGGCGAGTTTTAGAGGAAAGTAGAACAAGCGACCATCTACCCACTATCTGCTTATATTCTCCAAAACAAGGGGTTATTATTTTACCTCCTTCTTCACAAAATAAATTCATTTTTCGCAAAGCTGATTGGTTCCTGTATAGGAAGGCAATCATTAACATGAACCCCAAACATTGTGAATCTTACGTAGAGTTTATAAATATCATCAATAAGGCAGCTCATTTGTCTATTCCAACAAAAAATAAAACTGCATACACATATAGACCATTTTACCCGTGGTGGGACCAATCATGCACGGAAATGGTAAAGAAGAAAAAAGCCGCATTCAAGCAGTACGTCCGATCTCCCAATCTTGACAACTTTATTAACTTTAAAAAAACTCGTGCATTAACTCGTCACTTTCTAAGGTCCAAAAAAAAGAAGGTTTTCACCAATTTACAGAGACCATAGGTCCTGAAACTCCTATTAAAAAGTTGTGGGATTCTATAAGAAGATTCTCCAATGGAATACAACCTGTGGATCATGCGAGAAACCCCCCTTAATAATCAAACATTCCTAAATATTTTAAATAATCTGGCTCAAATACCGGTAAATAATAACCCTACTGTGGACCCCTTTCAACACTTCCACTCTCCATTATTTACCCTTGAGGAATTAAAATTTGCACTTTCAAATAAAAACACCTCTCCTGGTTTAGATTTGGTAACCTATTCCATGCTGCGTAATATGCCTCCCGAATGTTTCAAGGTCTTGCTTAAATTCTATAACGACTTTCTAAGAAATCCTAAGGGCATCCCTGAGGAATGGAAAAACCATTTAATCCTTCCTATCCGAAAAAACTCAAATGATCCTTCGGACATGTCCAGCTGGAGACCAATCAGTCTTTCTAGCTGCATAAGTAAAACTCTGGAAAATATGATTAAAAACAGAATAGATTGGTATATTGAAAACTCCACAAAACTCTATAGTTTTCAAAACGGCTTTCGAAAAGGAAAAGGAGTGTACGACAACTTCACTTTCATATACACAGAAATAAACAGCGCATTCGCTAAAGGAAACAATTCCATCGCAGTGTTTCTCGACATAAAGGGAGCATACGACAATGTCCTCCTTCCCTTCCTAACATCTATTCCTCTTTAAGTTCCATGGGTCTCCCGAAAGACATCTGTGACCTCACC
This sequence comes from Altica lythri, assembly GCA_964028335.1. Lineage (NCBI taxonomy): Eukaryota > Metazoa > Arthropoda > Insecta > Coleoptera > Chrysomelidae > Altica > Altica lythri. The sequence continues at coordinate 63,212,328 of OZ034801.1, forward strand.
TTCGAGCTCATTAATAATAGAAATATCTTTATCAAAAATCCATCTACTGGGCAACAATTTGGTCCAGGAGTATCCTGTAAGGGGGTACCTCAGGGCTCCCCACTAAGCCCCACATTGTTCAACATAGTGTAACGAGCGAGACTTCCCTTAGTACGCCCCTGTCTTCCTGATAGGTAAACAACTGATTCCCGGAAGTCTAGTCACCGCGCGTACAATTGAGAAAATTCCGTCCTTTCTACGCGCGTCGAGAAAGTGTTATCGAAAGACGTTCTGGAAGCAGTGAACCGGTATATAAGCGGAGAGCCACGACCCACGGGAAGTTTAAAAAGTTTATAGCGACAGGCTAAATATTCGAGCGATCTACGAAGTGAAAATAAATAGTGAATATAAATCGAAGTTAATTGTTGTACATAAATTAGTGTGTTATAGTTAGTTTAGTTATTTAGTTATAATTCGTTTAGTTTGTAGTGTGTAAATAAATTAGACATTTTCGTTCGGCAGTGATTTTATTTTGAACCCCTAGAACGTAACAATTGGTGTCAGGTGTGGGGTGAATTAAACTGCTGTGTTAATTTAAATTGTGGACTTTATTATTGAACATTTTGTATGCCAGTAACGAGATCACAGACGAAGAAAATGGATCAGGCGACAATGGAATTTTTCAAGCAAGCCCTTGAACAAATGACCCAGAAAATGGAGAATAAAATGGAAGAAAACACTAAGAAAATGGAAGATAATTTGGGAGATAAATTAACATTAATTGAAAATGAGTTGAAGAATAATTACTCCAAACTGGAAAATGAGATTGGAAGCGTAAAAGACGAAATTGGAAGTGTAAAAGACGAGATGGGCAACGTGAACGATAAAATTGGAAAATTTGAAGATAGGGTTGGAAACATAGAAGGCAGATTGGTTAATATGGAAGAAGAAATGCAAGTAAAATTGGAAGAACAGGTGAAAACCATGGAAGAACGATTGAGTAAGAACTTCAGCAAATATTGTTCTGTTAAGCTGGGAGAACGGGGTGAGCCAGGGCGAACAAAGATCAAACCTCCAACTTTTGATGGCAAAACACCCTGGAGCACTTATCAGAAACAATTTGAAGCAGCAGCCAACGCCAATTGCTGGGACGATGAAGAGAAAGCAACTGCCTTAATTGTTGCATTAAGAGGAGACGCACTGAATATCCTTCAGACCATTCCTGTAAGTCAACAAGGTGATTATAAGACTCTGACAAGTAGACTGCAAATGAGATATGGTGATGCACATCTCCAACAAGTGTATCACGCACAAATCAAGAGTCGCCATCAGAAGAGTGCAGAAACCTTGCAGGAATTCGAAGCAGACATAGCAAGGTTGGTAAGGCTGGCTTATCCTTCAGCACCGGACAGCTTCCTAGAACAACTTGCTGTCCAGACCTTCGTCGATGGGTTGAGAGACACAGAGACTCAGCAGACGTTGCGGTTGGCCCGGCCCAAAACCCTAGATGACGCCCTGGCCCATGCCCTAGAATTTGAAGCTGCTAAACAAGCTTCTCACAAAGGACAGAGCAAAGTGAGACAGCTTGATGATTCACCAGTCTGCGACGAAAGTATTGAAGACGTAGTTCGCCGAGTTCTCCAGGAAAAACGTAATGGTGGACCAAGATGCTGGAACTGCGGCGAAAGAGGCCACATTCGGCGTAACTGCAAGAAGCCGGTTAAACCACAACGCCAAGAACAGAAAAAACTAAAGCAGGTTGGCGAGAAGGGGCATAAACCGACCCGCCACGACAATGCCCCTGAGGTTATAATTCAGGCCATCTCTTCAAGTGTTTATGTCGACGGTAAAATTAATGGGAGGTCCGTAAAAATGTTAGTCGACACTGGCGCAACCCGAACTATAGTTAAGCCGAGTGTAGTTGAAGGAAATGGAAAAACCTTACCAGCGATGGTTCGTTTACGGACTGCAACTGGAGAAGACGTGCCAACACATGGAAAGAAGAGGATCGTCATCAACATTGGGGACAGGTCTCTCGAACATGAGGTGCTGGTGGCAGATATCATGGAGGAAGTCATCTTGGGAATGGATGTCATTAAGGGTTATGGCTTCCAGATAGATATGAGAAACGATGTTCTGAGGATCGGAAGTCTGGAAATTCCATTCCTGGGATGTGAAGATATCACGACTCGAGTCTTACTCAGCGAAGATGTTCACCTACGTGGACAGGCGGAAACCATAGTGAAGGGGTATTTAGATAGAGACCTTCGAGATAGCTGTATAAGACTCATCGAACCAGCCAGTGAGAGTAACCTCGGGAAAGGACTGTTAGTCGGAAAAACCTTGGTGAGAGGCGGAAACGAAGTTCCTGTGAGAATGTTGAACACCAACATGTACCCTGTGATCTTAAAGAAAGGTACGATCCTGGGAGAAAGCTGTTCCGTGCTTTGTGTGACAGGAAGCGTTCAGGATGTGAAGAACCCGCTACCAAGAAGCGAGAAGGATTCGAAGAAATTATTTGAGACATTGGCTTCTTCCTGCACAGAACTTGCACCAGAACATATTAGCAAGGTGAAGAAACTAATTCATGAATACAGTGACGTTTTTGCTATGGACAACACTCAGATGGGTAGGACGAATGTTGTGAAGAATTCTATCAATACCGGAAGTTCAGATCCCATTCGCCAACAACCGCGAAGGCTTCCCATAGCAAAGAGAGAAGAAGCAGAAAATATAATCAAGGACATGCACGAACAGGGAATAATAGAGCAATCTGATAGTCCTTGGTCATCACCTGTGGTTTTGGTGAAGAAGAAAGATGGCAGCACCAGATTTTGTGTCGACTATCGTCGTTTGAACGACGTCACCAAGAAGGATTGCTACCCCATTCCACGGATTGACGACACTTTGGACACGCTTTCTGGCTCGAAATGGTTCTCCACGTTGGATTTGAAGAGTGGGTATTGGCAGGTGGAATTAGATCCCAAAGACAAAGAGAAAACAGCTTTTACTATTGGGACAGGATTGTGGCAGTTCACAGTAATGCCATTTGGCCTCTGTAACGCACCTGCAACTTTCGAGCGATTAATGGAAACCATTCTTCGAGGATTGTCATGGAAGTCGTGTCTAGTTTATTTGGACGATGTTATAGTATTTGGCCGGACATTTGACGAACACCTGGAAAATTTAAGAGAAGTCCTTGAAAGGCTACGCACTGCAAATTTAAGACTCAGTCCAAAGAAATGCCACCTCTTCAGGAAAGAAGTGAAATATCTAGGACATGTAGTGTCTGCAGATGGCATTAGTGCTGACCCAGACAAAGTCAAGGTTGTACGAGAATGGCCAGTACCACAGGACAAGCACCAAGTAAGAAGTTTTCTTGGCTTGTGCACATACTACAGGAAGTTCGTCTTTGGATTTGCTGACATCGCGAAGCCTCTAACAAGACTGACGGAAGATGGAAGGGACTTCAAATGGGATACCGAATGCGAGGATGCTTTCAATCGACTAAAGCAAGCACTAACAACAGCTCCTATATTAAGTTATCCTCAGACCAGTGGAAGGTTTATATTGGACACGGACGCAAGCAACACGGCCATAGGAGGCATATTATCCCAAATTCAGAATGGCCAAGAGAAAGTTATAGGATATTTCAGCAAGGTCCTGTCGAAGCCTGAGCGTAACTATTGTGTTACGAGGAGAGAACTTCTCGCCGCAGTCAAGTCCATGGAACATTTTTATAAATACTTGTACGGTCGCGAATTCCTTCTAAGAACAGATCATGCTGCTCTGAAGTGGCTTCTACAATTCAAGAACCCAGAAGGTCAGGTTGCGAGATGGATAGAAAGGCTGCAGGAATATCATTTTTCTGTGGAACACCGGGCCGGGAAGTCACATGGCAACGCTGACGCATTATCTAGAAGACCTTGTCCTTCTGACTGCAAACACTGCAGCAAAGCAGAAGAGAAGGAATTCTGTTTAAGAACAACCGTCGTGGATCTGGATTGGCTGCCAGAATCCCTGAAGCGAGACCAAGAAGGTGACACCGAACTGAAGATGTTGCTTGACTGGAAAGCAAAAGGACAGAGACCAAGATGGGAAGAAGTGAGTCACCTGAGTCCTAGGGTCAAGTCCTACTGGGCGCAGTGGGACTCCATCATTTTAGAGGATGGATTGTTGAAGAGGTCCGTCGAGAATGACGAGGGTACTGCAGCTAGGACTCAGCTGATAATTCTCCGGAGTCGGACGGCAGAAGTATTGGAGAAACTTCATAATGGAACCTCCGGTGGACACTTCGGCATCAAGAAAACGTTGGAAAAGTTTAGAGAACGTTTTTACTGGGTCAACTGCAAAGAAGACGTCAAGGACTGGTGCCGAAAATGTAGACTTTGTGCTTCAACGAATGGCCCAAGAGGAAAACGACAAGCGCCAATGAATCAGTATAACGTAGGCAGTCCCATGGAAAGAGTTGCTATAGACATCGCAGGCCCATTCCCAGAGACCGACGATGGGAACAAGTACATATTGGTGGCGTCGGATTACTTTACCAAATGGGTTGAAGCACATGCCATCCCAAACCAAGAGGCCTCGACAGTGGCAGACGTGCTGATAAAGGAAATGTTTAGTCGGTTTGGAGTGCCACTGGAGTTACATTCTGATCAGGGACGAAATTTCGAGTCTGGCCTATTCCAGAGCATTTGTGAAATACTCGGAGTCAAGAAGACCAGGACAACACCTCTTCACCCACAGTCAGATGGCCTAGTCGAAAGAATGAATAAAACTGTGGGAAAATATTTGGCTAAAGTGGTCTCTGACCATCAAAGAGACTGGGACCGGTACCTTCATCTGTTCACCATGGCCTACAGATCAGCCGTGCAAGAGTCTACTAGAGAGACACCAGCTTGTGTCATGTTCGGCCGGGAAATAAGATTACCCTGTGACCTAGAGTTTGGATGTAAGCCCGGAACAGAGATAGCTGGTGAGGACTACGTGAGCACATTGAGGGGCAGGCTACACTACATTCATGAGAAGGTCCGACAAAATATACAAATTGCTAGTGACCGAATGAAGACCCGCTATGACACCAAAGCTACAGAAGGTGGTTTCCACGCTGGAGATTTGGTCTGGCTGTACAACCCCCAGAAGAAGAGAGGATTATCACCTAAGCTACAGAGGAATTGGGAGGGTCCATACAGAGTGGTAAAAAGGATCAATGATGTAGTGTACCGTATACAAAAACTACCAAGGGGCAAGAGGCGCGTGGTCCATGTAAATCGGTTGGCGAAATACGAGGCGGACTACGACGAACAAGACGAGACCCATCTGAGAAGGACGACCAGCCCAGAGCATGTTGAGATGAGTTTCGACCAGTTCATGGAGAACTATGGTGGAACTGGGAAGGCACGATTCGGAGTTACCACCGAGCAGCAGCAGGACCTCTTCTCTGTGCCTGGAGATTATTCCCTAGCCCATTGTGTCGCCGAAGATCTGCGTATGTCCAGGGGAATAGCATTAGTCTTCAGGAAGAAGTTTGGCCGTGTATCTGAGCTCTTCAGACAACAGCCCCATCCCGGAAAAATTCTAAGTCTCACTGACGGTCATCGTCACCTCTTCTACATGGTGACTAAGAGGTTTTCCGATCACAAGCCTAGCTATAGAAGTATGTGGAATACCTTGCTGAACTTAAGAGAAGAACTCACCAGGTTGGAAGTGAAAAAGCTGGCTGTGCCTAAGTTGGGTTGTGGTCTAGACCAACTCAACTGGAGAGTCGTCCGGAACATGCTCGAGGTGCTTTTCCATAAGACAGGAGTAGAGATACTCGTGTGCATTTTCAACCCGAGCGGAAACACAATGAAGGAGAAGACTGTGGATTGCTATTTCGAAAAGCAAGGGAGCTGCAGAAAAGGAGATACCTGTAGGTTCAGACATACCAACCAAGGTGTTCGGGGACCGAACGTCTTAAGGAGGGGGCAGTGTAACGAGCGAGACTTCCCTTAGTACGCCCCTGTCTTCCTGATAGGTAAACAACTGATTCCCGGAAGTCTAGTCACCGCGCGTACAATTGAGAAAATTCCGTCCTTTCTACGCGCGTCGAGAAAGTGTTATCGAAAGACGTTCTGGAAGCAGTGAACCGGTATATAAGCGGAGAGCCACGACCCACGGGAAGTTTAAAAAGTTTATAGCGACAGGCTAAATATTCGAGCGATCTACGAAGTGAAAATAAATAGTGAATATAAATCGAAGTTAATTGTTGTACATAAATTAGTGTGTTATAGTTAGTTTAGTTATTTAGTTATAATTCGTTTAGTTTGTAGTGTGTAAATAAATTAGACATTTTCGTTCGGCAGTGATTTTATTTTGAACCCCTAGAACGTAACAATAGCCATGACAACAAATGCCTTGGAAGTCTCATTTCAAATATCTCGGAGCCATTCTCGACGAAAAAATGACCTGGAAAGAATATGTTGACTATATCGCAAGCAAGGCTATTAAGGGGGTAAACTTACTCAGGTCTTTATGTGGTAAATGGTGGGGAAGTCATCCTCTTACCCTGATTAACGTCTACAAAGCTATAGTGGTTCCCCATTTTGATAACGCTTGTTTTCTTTACGGCAGTGCTTCGAAAGTACATTTAAAGAAACTTGACAGAATTCAGTTTCAAGCGATCTGATTCAAATTTAACAGCCTCTCTCATTCTCAAAGCAATGGCGTACAAGGAGGTCATAGGCGAGAGTATCCTTAAACTCTTCACAATTTGGTCAAGCGATCCTCTCGTCTGGAACAGGAGAAATACTCCTCTAATTATCTCAATATTTCAAGATTTATCAAAATATCTCCCATACATACACTCTTCCTCTAAATTTCCTTGTCATAATTACTCATTGCAGTCACAAATCACATCATTCGACTCCATAAATGTCAATATAGGGAAAGATGACATCGCCAATGCATTCCTCCTTGAAAAGCTAAATACAAAGTTCAACGAATACACGATAGTATATACAGACGGCTCGAAAAATGATTACAGTGTTGGAGTTGGCATTTTCTCTCCTGGTCTCATTCACTTGTGCGACAAACTACCAAGGTCATTCTCCATATTCTCCGCAGAAATGTACGTCATCTATATTGCCTTGGAAAAGATAGCGAAACTTAACTTAAAAAAAGTCCTCATCCTCTCAGACTCAAAAAGTGGTGTCACGCACCTTTAGAGAAGCACATACTCGGCCTCTTCTAGCAACATTTCCCTAAAAATAAAGGAATAATTTCTCAAACTCAAAATAAGGATATAAGGCTGGGGTGGATCCCGGGACATCGAGGCATTAAAGGGAACGAAAAGGCCGATGCATTAGCAAAAATAGGTCGAATGGTTCCGCGTAAGGTTTTTCCGTTCACGGATTATAGAGACATAATGAATTCCATCAAAGATTCACACTGGGAAAGCTGGATTGAAGCTTTTAAAACCTGAAGTGTATCCAAAGGTGTTATCTATGGACAATACATCACAAAGCCACAGAAGCGGCCCTGGTTCAGAGACATTTCAAACTTAACTAGGAAAGAAATTACAATATTATCAAGAATGAGGTCGAATCACGCCCTAACCAAATCCTATCTTAAAAAAATTAAGATGGTACCAGAAGACAAATGCGAATGTGGACAAATTAAAGACCTCCAACACATTTTCCTCTCCTTCAATAAAAACAAAGATAAAATATCACAATTCCTCAATACCCTAAAATTTCCTAGTAACACTTTCGGTCCACTTTCCCTACATGACTTAATCTTTAAATATCTATCGAGGAACAATATTAAAAGCTTAGTGACTTTCATGGAAGACATTAATATAAAACTCTAAAGTAGTGTAGTGCTTTGTAGAATAGTTAATAGTAGATGTGATAATTTGGTCTAATAGCTTTAGTGCAGTGCATACTTACAGCTTACAATCGCTTGATCGCTTTTTTAGTTAGAACATATGTGTCTACCCTATTAATTGTTTTCAACGAAAATTTTTAGAACCCTTCAAACGGAAGATAACCCTAAATGTTTATAATACATCAAAATCCAACATAAATAAGGCCGAATAGCCCAGGTAGCTGAGGCCTCAAACAGAAAAGAAGAAGAAGAATTGACTACTTAACACTTTTTCGACAGGGTTATTCCGGTTAATATAAATAAAATATTTTGTCTTTGGTTTTCGAACTATAAAGTGCATTCTTAACATTAGAGGAAGCTCTTTGTGTTTTTCGATTATTTATTAGTAAGATATGTCTGCAAAAGCTCAAACGAAATGTTGTGTTAACAATTGTACCAGTGTTTACTACGGTAAGATAAAAGACGGAATTAGATTTTTCAGATTCCCAAAAGACAGCGAAGAAGAAAGGTTAAAAAAATGGATAGAAGCCTGTGGTAACGATAGTCTTTCACAGAAAAAACCATAACAGTTTTACACGTCATACCGAGTTTGCATGAAGCATTTCGTACTTGGTCTTATACATGGAAGACAATTGTCTAAGCGTGCTGTGCCTACATTGAATTTATGGCAGGTACGTTATAGTATATTACATAACGAAAGTTGTAACTGTTGTAAGAAGCTTATTACATGCGAGTAAAAAAGTTGCGCGAGAGCCGCGCAGCGGCGAGCGCAGTAATTTTACAAGCATGTAATAAGTTTACAACTCAAGTTGTGTAATATACTTTTTCTACGATTATTTTCATTTATCAAAATAAAAAGTATAACAAGTAACTTTTATTTATTTAACAAAATTCGGGAACGATTTGTTAAACATTTATTTATAATAATTAATTGTAAAATTTTGATAATTATTTATAACTATACTCTTATCCGAGTTTGACGGTTGTTCAATAATACGTGGTGAATAGTGAGATGACGTAAACTGTACGGTGTGTTCTTTTTGTGTTCATTATATTTTATTTTACTTTATTCTTATATATGTACTTATAATTAATGCGATTCTTGCGCACAGGCGTTCTAAACGCCTCAGCAAGAAACCTATATTTATTGAAATGTCCTTTATTATATAATTATTACTCACAATCAAATGATGTATATTGCGAGGTATATTGTATTTACTATCTCAATAAACTTAAACTTATCTTGTTGGACTACATACAAATAGTAAAAAAATTAAGATTATTTTACATGAACATTGGTATTTTCAGTGTATGTAAAGGTCTGTAAATTACTTTGAATTGAATTTATAATTCTATTGGTTGGTGACGTCTTATTATTTATTGACTCTTCGACATATCCTTCGGCCGTTGTTGAAGATTTCCATCCGCCCTGTTTAAGAACCATTAAATCATCAATTGTCTTAAACTGTGACCTGTGTACATTTTGGGATCTGGTAACTTTAAATATTCGGCTATTTGTTTAGGAACACCGCCTATTTTGTTTAATCCTACCACCTGTTTCGTACATTTACCTCTTTGATAATTAAGAAAAAATTGATTTATTTGCGGATCGCTAATCTGTAGTCGATTTTCTATATATTGTTTGCAGATTTTATAGAAATTTCCGGAAATAACGAAAGATCTACATATTTTGGTTTTCGTATCAGGAATTTTAACCAATAACATGGTACTTGAATCATCAATGTCACAAACTTTACTATTTTTTAACTCTTGTTTCCTACAAGCTCCATACATTCCAATAATTGCAATAACCTTAAAATAAAAGTATTATAAGTAGGCACATTTATGTTATACCAAAGCCGTACTTTACGGCTGTGGTTATACTTTTAAATAACATACCTTAATTAACAAGTACTGTACATCAGGAGCTCCATTTAAAAAAAGTTTTATTTCATCAGGATGTAAAATTTTAGATTTTTTGTTTTTAAAACCTCCTGATTGTCTTTTTTGATAAGCTCGCAATTTTGGGTAATTTTCAATATTAACATTATTTTTAAAAGTTATAACACTTCTTAGCATAGAATATATTGCCCATAATGAGGGTGCTTTAAATTTCTTAGCGATTTTTCCAAAATAAGCCAAGAGTACGTTTTCAGAAAATGAATTTACATTATTTGTTGTACGCCAATCCATAAATTGCTAATATACCTTTTCATATCTTCCTCTAGATTTTTCTGGTAATAGGTTCACGGTAGTGTTCGCAGCTAATTGCATAATATTAGGTGGTGTGGTAAATTCATCTTCACTATTCGATGAACTCATTTTATTTATCTATTTAAATTACCACTATATTTACACTGACAGATTAATAATTTTTAATCTGTCAAAATAACGTCTGTTAATTCGTTTCCTTGGTAACTCGACCAACTGACTTACAAGGCTTATGTGATATTACACATTTTTATAGAAGCGTAATTTTTTTATTACGTGCTAGTCATTACGTGTCAGTATCTGTTTTGATCTATTTACTTAGCATCCAAATAGTAGGTAATCGTAATATACAATTTACTAGTAAGAGAGTAGAAAAAGAAAAATTTGATTTTAGGTAATCTTAAAGTTAAGTTTCCTACTAATAGGCGCATGACAACGTGCATTCAAATTGTATTTGATTTGCGAACGTTCGTTGTTAGCCAAATGTCAAATCTCGCGTTCAAATTTACCGTGGACTTTACTTGAACAACTTGCGAGTGTTTTAAACGAGCATTACTACCTACCACCCCTTTTTATTCTTTTTGCATTTTGTAAAAAATAGCTTTAATTTATATATAATTGTTCTGTTTGCTATAAAATATTTTAAACAAATTGTTATAATTGCTAGATTAATTAATTCAATGTATCATCTTTTACATCTAACTGTTACTGTGAATGTTCTAATATCTGTAGGTATAACATTCAAAATCATGAGTTTTCGATAATTCCGATTGTATTCGAAATTTGTAGTTTTAGTCATATTTACAATGTACAAAAGTTTCAGTTATTTTGGAAAATATGGAATAAGAATTGTAGATTGGAATATATAGTTTAAATTTTATTGTGTCAAGTTTAACAAATTTATGATGAATTTTGAAATATCTTAATATATGTACAAAAAAGATGAATTATACGAATTTTTAATACGTTTATACAGAAAAAAAAGTGAGAGGTGTCGAAGTTCCTTTCGATTAGTTAGTGAAGGAATTGTAATTTGTAAACACAACAGAGTGTTTATACACACATAAGCATTTATTATTGTCTGTATAAAATCTCTACTTACCTAACTCCATCAGCAATATCCGGAACTTGTGCAGAAACACTGTCAGGATTCATTATTGTTATTATTTTCTATTATTTTATTATTTATTATCTACAAAAAACCTGTATAAACTTAACAAAGTCGCGACACTACACTGCTTAAAGCAAAATAGAATGACGAAACGAATAGTTCGCTTGCTTTCTATGAAGACCAGAATCACGGTAGGTATATAACACAATTATTCATTCATTTCCTTCGATTCAAATTAACCAATAGAATGTCATAAGTTTTTGAAATTGGACCAATCAGAATCAAATATCAGCGACTATTGCACTAGAACAATATCAGCGACTATTGCACTAGAAAAATAGTCACGTCAAATATAAATGTCAAATATTTGTCAGTTTATAAGTTCTCAGGAAATAATCTTCCTAAATATAACACGACCTTGATTAATACTCGGCTATTTTTGTTGTGCTAAATTTCTCGAAAATTTTACATTATGTCTCAACAAATTGATACTAAAATATTCTCGAAATCTAGATACCACAAAAATAGCCGACTATAATCAAGGTCTTGTTATATTACCCTTGACTATTGCTCATCAATCTTATTTTTATTTAATCGCAACAAACTTGACATGTTGCAATAATTACAAAATCGTGGAATGACAATAAGTCTTAAAGCAAATCGCCGTACTCCAATTACAACGATGTTAAATTCTTTAAATTGGTTCTGTGTTAAAGATAGAATATGTTATTTCACCATGATTTTGGTCTTTAAAATAGTCAATCGATTATCACCTGAATATTTTCAACAGTTCGTTTCTTTTAACAAAAAAGTCCATTCATACAATACCAGAGGTTTATATGACATACATATACCTAGAATTACTTTTTATTTTAATTTAATTTAAAACAAGAATTAACAATAAATACAAAATTTTAAAATATTTGACAGTAACTGACAGTTAAGGTAATTTGACATAACTAGTCAAGTTACGAACTATTTTTAAAATGTTTATGATATGAATCTATTAATTTATAAAAACATGATGAAATAAAATATAATACTATTATAGGTACTTATTTTTTTTCTACAGTATTTTCTTTTTAATGTACATTTTCTTTTAATTTAAATAAGTGTCTTTTTAATTGTACTTTTATTAGTAGTATATTAGGGTTTCCTATTTAAATAAAGATCTATCTATCTATGAGAGAGAGAGACAGAGAGAGAGAGAGAGGGAGACAGAGAAACATGCGTGTGCCGTGTCGTGACAATTTTGGTCTGAATTTTTTCCGTCCAGTCTCCGTCGCAACGCGCGATAAGGAACTTCGTTTCAAAAATTTAATTTTACAAATATATGTTAAAAATAAAAAAAATATTGTTACCAACCTTTTTGTATTGCTATAATAGACAGAGTCTTAATCGACAATTTTGACGTGTCAGACAGTTGTTTTTAATGATGTTAATGTAAGTATTACTTTAACACAATTTTATTTACAAAATTGTTAAGATACACAGAACTATGCATGATAACGTCTAAACTGCGTGACAATACAATAAACTATTTGAACTTGAAGTGCCGTTAACTGCCCATACATCCCCTTATATACAACAAATGAACATTCTGGAATTTTCCAGAAACATTATTTAATCTAGTCAGTGTGTTTAGAACTTCCTAGAATCTTCTAGAAACATTATTTAATCTAGTCAGTGTGTTTAGAAATTTCTAGAATAACAATCTTTCAAATTAAGGTCTGAAAAAAATAGATGATTATGTATAAATATTGCAAGGGACGTTTTTCCAACATGTTTGAGGTGTCAGACACTTAAAATGACCTACTTATGACGCCAGACAATTTTTTTCGCGCTTCACTAATTATTTTTAAGCTATTTAGTTAAAAAAAGAGACGCGATCTATAAATTTTCTATATGTCGTAAAAACGACATCTTTCGGTAAATTTTGCGGAAAAACGCCTCAAAACTAAAAAATGTAGAGGAAAACGGCGCCAGACTCCGTCTAATAAAGCCATACAAGAAAATTTGAGAGAGTATCTATCAGAACTTTTCTTCCCGACGGGTACTTTACGTTTAAGTAGTGTTTCATATTAAACCTAACAAAAAAATCCATTTAGACAAACTTCTATCATAACAAATTTGAATTTATAGTTTAGAAGTATATCAGTTCAAACGGAAACTAAGAAGACAGTGGAAGTACAAACACAAACTTAAGACATGAAAATAATTTCGATTGCGAGGGCTATCTTAAACCGTACTGAAAATTTTCTAAGAAAACCGAAATTAACAGGTGAGTTGTATAAATTTTTGTTTAAGTACATGTTTCAACGTTAATTTTTGATATGTTATGTATGAGTTTTGTTACAAAGAATTATTAGACAATTAAAAAGATTAAATTGTTAGAAATCCATATATAGCAAATAGCAATAGTAGGGAGTAATAAAAAAAACAAGTACGGAATAGCTTTTTGAAATATAGAAGTTGGACAAACCAGAAATGACCAATTTATTTTTATGGACAGCTCGCAGGCTTGCAAGACTCGCCCTGCAATTGCCCACTCATCCAGTAAAAGGCCACTTTCGAGACTTGTACGTACACTACTATTAAGTGCATTTTGTAGGCTAATTAAGCTGGCACTGTTTTACTGATAGATTTTGAGCAAAATTAAAAAACTAAATTTTCATAGAATTTATATAATGAATTTTGTTATCCAAAGAAAAATTATTTGTCCGGTTTAATTCTCTGTCAAGGATAGCAAAGAAAGCTTCGATTCCGTCGGGATTCTCCGACTTCCACACTCCTTTTTTTATATTAATACTAGTTCTTCCTTCCATCTGTCCTTTCTTAAAATTGTTCTTGGAGGAACACAGTTGTATTTAGTAAGTTTTAGGAAATACTCTTTCTTTGCAAAGTAATTCGTGTTTGGTACTAAAAATGTAATTAACGTGGTTATGACTTCCAAAAAGCGGTGATATTAATTTAAAAGTAACCTTTTAATTCGAATTTCCACAGTTATGGTTTCGGCTTTGGCTAAATGTCTACTAGGGATAATTTATTTAATGCTTTCCTTGCTGATTCGGTCGTTTTTCTCAAAGGGTGCATCCAGATATGGCGGGAAGATCAAAAGTTCATCGTTTCAATTGGAATTCACTGTATCCATTTAGAGCTGTGCAGAACACCGGATTTGAGATTCCACCCAGGAAGCAGAATAAGAATTCAAAAATCACTATAAGACAGTCACTCAGATTTTTGCTACATCAACTGGATTTCCGCTAAGAATACTTTCCAGCATTAGCAGAAGTTAAGGGAAATTATCGTTTATTAAAGATTTTAAAATATTGTAACTGATTTAACATTTTTTTTAATAAAGAATGCAAACTGACATTTGGATATTATTTGTGGATTTTGTACCTTGCACTCTGACTATTTGATTTTAGAAAAAACTCGAGAGCAAACCCTCGATTAAGGTTAATCCACGACGCTGCTGAGTAAGACTGGTAGATTAATTTCCTTACGATTTTTTCAATTTTCTATTCCTATTATTTACGTCTTTTTTTCATTTTTCAATTTTTTGTGATTTTCTAAAATTGTTTACGGTTATTTTCATTCTTTCAAATTATTTCGATTTGTTCCATTTCTAAGGATTATTTGTAATTGTTAACTTACTTTTTGTGACTGTTAACATTTTTTTTTGTCGATTTTTTAATACTTTTTCCATTTTTTACTTTTTAAGACTATTATTTCCAATTTTTAACATTTTTTCATTTTTTCTACGATATTTTTGAACTTCCCGCTAAAAAAAATTAATTTTTTTTTTTAAATCGGAAAGTTATTGGTTTCACCCCGTTTTTCGAAAATCGAGTTTTCATCGGATCTCAACGTTTTGAGGTATTAGGATCCACCCCTGACTATTTTTACGAGGGTGTCTGTATGTACGTGTGGATGTGTGTGTGTGTGTGTGTGTGTGTGTGTGTGGATGTATGTAAACCTCTTATAAGTTTTGAACGGCTTGACAGATCGGAATGAAATAAAAAGCATTCCAAAGAGTTCCATCTAACTTAGATTCCCTGTAAGTTTGAACAGATTCGAGCCGGTAGATTTCGAGAAATTTTAAAATAACCGAAAAAAACAATTGGTAAAAATGATGTTTTTAGGGCATATCTTTTTGGCTATTGCATCGATCCATTTCATAACCTAATCAGCTCTCAAGCTTAAAAAGCCACGTCGAATACCGTTTTGCAAATTAAAATCGGTTGATTCGTTCGTGAGATATCGTTGTCGAAAGATTTCAAAAAAAGTGTTTTTTTTCAATAACTTAGAGATTTTTTGACTAACCGATTTTGCACTCCCGGTAACGTTTTTAGGTCTCAAAAAACTGCGTCGAATGCCATCTTGAACATCAAAATCGAATAACATAACAAGTTATGGCTTTTTAAACATTTCAAAAAAAGTCAAAAACGTCAAAATACGTCACGTTACTATAGCTTTGCGGTTAAAACTAGCGGGAAGTTGCAAGGATGGCCTTTAAGGTCAACCTCTTTTCGAATTTTTTTGTAAAAATCTTATTCAATTTTTTTAAATATATTTTTTAGTTTTTTTTTCCAATATTTGCCTTTTTTAGGACTTTTTTAGTATATTACGATTTTTTTAACAGATCTTATATTTCCAATATTTTCCTTTTTTTAATGTTAAACACTTTACTTTTTTAAAAGTTATATTTTTAATATTCATAACGATTTTTTTCTACTTTCTAACATTTCTTCAATTTTTTTCCCTACATTTTTTACGATTATTTATTGTTTTTAACAACTGGTGATCCTACAGCACCATGTGATTTTAATTATCCTCCCCTAGAATCTGTTCTATCTTTTGACCGCAGTCTGTTAGGTGCAAAAATGAATATTATTATAAATTTATAAGGACAACTACGGTGCTATCAATAATTAATTTGCTAGAAGTTAATTTGGATTAGTTTGTGATGTTTAAGTAATATTGATAGTATTGTTAACGATTTTTATTCTGTTTTAGACAGTAGCCAAAATATGTCGTAAAAAGATCTAATTTTCCTGTTTGGTTTAGTTCAGAATTGAAACAAAAACGTTGTGGTGTCGTGGGACACCAGGTAGGAACGAAGTTCCTTCGGCTTATGTAGAATCGACACAATTTGAAATTATATGAAAATAAACGTGGCTACTCACAAGTAAAATGTATCTATAATGTGAGTATTCGCCACGTGCTTGTACATGAATTCATGAGTATATACTATGCATTGGCGGGGTGGAGTGGTAATAGACAGAGAAGGGATGAGAAAACGAAAAGAAAGAGGGAGAAAGAGAAAGGTATTATACACTACTCGCTTGTGTATACGACTGTAGCGCCTGATTTAACGGTTTTATTCCACGGACTTTTTCTTACGGTTTTACTATTACATTTTTTTCAGTTCGGTCGCATAGCAAAATCCCTATCTCCTCCAAGCCTGCCGTAAGGAACTTCGTTTCAAAAAGTAATAGCAAGGAACGTTGCACGTCAGAAATATAAATGTAAGGTGCTGACTGATGATTGTTATAGTAGATATACCTCAAATATTGAGAGGCAAATAGGGGAAAATATCAATGTGTTTTGGAAGTTTGCTAAACCAAAAACGCTAATGAGTACTAATACTCAGGAAACGATGTTTTTGGATGAGCGACAGGCAGATGGAGGGCAGGAAGTATCTGATATTTTTGCAGTACCTTTTTACTCCGTTTACCAGGATTTTAGCGGTCATGTCTTACACAGTGATGAAGAACAGTAAGTGGATTTTGATCTAGAGTTGTGAGATTCAATGAAGATTGTTAGTCATTGTAGGGTAAATTAAATAGGTAGGCAGCATGGTGCTTCGTAAATAACCTTAATCTTAATGTAGCTAACTGCTCATACATCATATTTATTCGCAAGAAGTGTGTGAGACATTTAAAATAGAAGATAGGAGATGCTGAATTACAGAGAGTGGATATGGTGAAAGATCTGGGAGTGAGTCTCTATAATGAACTACGTTATACAGATCACTATAAAGTAATCATTAATAACAGCTACCGGATGCTGGGCATGATCACAAGAACGTCAAGTCATTTTAATAATTTGTGTGCTTTAAAAAATGTAATTTGGTTAATTCCCTCCTTAAGGGGCGTTACTTGCGTATTCGGATTATTTGCTTTATGTGTAGGTATTAATTTAAAATATCCGTCAGTTTTATTTTATTTAGGGGGCTCCAAAGCAAAAGTACGAATTGGTCAGACTACGTCAGAAATATTTGAAATACATACAGGCCTGCGACAGGGAGACCCTCTATCCCCTTTGCTTTTTAACCTGGCTCTGGACTGGGCCATGAAGAAAATCTCTCCCCAAATAACACCGGGTTTCGCAACGGATGGAACGAAACTTATGTTAGCCTTTGCCGATGACATAGATGCTGTGGCACATAATACTATAGATGTTAAAGAAATATTCTCCTCTTTTGAAAATCATGCTCAAAGAATGGGATTAAGGATCAACGAAGCTAAAACTAAATATATGATAACATCTAAGAACCCCAGGCAAAGAATACGGCAAAATATTACAATAGATAAATACAATTTTGAAGTCGTAAAAGAGTTCAAATACCTAGGAGCGACAATAACAGATGACAACAGGAACGAAAAAGAGGTAGCCGCACGTATTGCATCGGCAAATAGGGCTTTCTATGCGCTATCAGGATTCCTTAGATCCAAAATACTTACAAGAGGAACTAAGATAAAAATATATAAGACCATCATACGGTAGCGAAACGTGGGTCCTAAACAAAAGAGAAACCGACAAGCTTCTGGTCTTCGAAAGAAAAATACTACGAACGATTTTTGGACCAACCAGGGATATTGTAACAGGAGAATGGAGACGTCGAAATAATAATGAACTGGAACAACTATATGGTGTGGAAAACATAGTAAGATGTATTAAATCTGGTCGACTGAGATGGGCAGGGCATGTTGTTAGGAGCAATGATCAGAGACTTTTAAATATCATATACTGTGAAAGGCCAGAAGGAAGACGATCTGTTGGCCGGCCTAGAAGGAGGTGGAAAGACGCAGTTACGGAGGACTTGAGGAAAATGGGTATAACCCTTTGGGAATTGGAAGCTCAGGATAGACAGAGCTGGAGGGCAATAGTGTGTGCGACCAAGACTCACCCAGAGTTGTAGTGCCAAAGAGAGAGAGAGAGAGAGTTTTATTTATAAGAAAAAAACATATTCACGAACACACCCGTAACTTGGGTTTCAATTTGGTAAAGTATATACAGAGTCATAAGTGCTGTCCTGCTGTAATAGTGATTTAAAATAATAAAAAAAATAAACATATTGAAATAACTGGTCGGAAAATACTCATAGACAAGCTATGTAGACCAAGGCGGATCTGTTTTTAAGTGGATGTGAGAGGAGGCATACGAGCCTTCGTTTCCGAGTATGACAAAAATTTATTTGAACTTCTAACATTATTTTGACCTCTTCTATTTGCTCCCGAATTTTTGGCATTAAGTTCCTGGACACCCTGTATAATTCATATCATTTCATTTTGAACTGAAGAAACAGAATTAATAAAAAAATTGACACAGACAGCCTTATATTACAGTTTTTACAATTTTAAAATTTTTATTTGTATCTTACTCTTACAACTGTTTTTGACCAGTATGAATAATCATGTGCCTTTTTAGATGACCGCTTCGTATAAAACTTTTTTTGCAAATCTCACACTTAAATGCAGTTTCACCAGTGTGAATTTTCATGTGTGTTTTTAAACTATCGTTTAATGCGAAACTCTTGGAACAAACTTCACAAATGAATGGTTTTTGAAGAGTGTGAATATTCAGATGTGTTTTTAAATGACCACTTTGTGTGAAACTTTTGGTACAAATTGTACACTTGAATGGCTTTTGACCAGTATGAAGTTTTATATGATTTTTTAATGTACTGCTTTGAGTGAAACTCTTTAAACAAATTTCACATGTAAATGGTTTTTCCCCAGTGTGAATGTTCATGTGATATTTTAAATTACCCCGTTGTTTAAAACTCTTTGAACAAATTTCACACTTAAATGGTTTTTCACCGGTATGAAAATTCATATGTGCTTTTAATGTACTGTTTTGTGTAAACCCTTTTGAACAAATTTCACATACAAATGGTTTTTGACCAGTGTGAATATTCATATGTCTTTTTAAATTAGAGCTTTGTGTAAAACCCTCTGAACAAATGACACATTTAAATGGTTTTTGACCAGTATGAATTTTCATATGACTTGTTAAGCGACTTAATTCTGTAAAATTCTTTGTACATATTTCACACTGAAATAATTTTTGACCCAAGTGAATGTTCCTGTTTGATTGCAAATTCCAGTTTTGTGTAACACTTTTTGGGTACTTTCCACATTTAAAATTTTTGTGGCCATTTTCGGCTACAACATGATTTTTTAGAATGAAGCTGCTTCTGCAGTTTTTCAGACAAATTTTAGAATTTATACATTCTTCAACTTCCAACAATTTTGAAGATTTTAATAAATTGTCTTCTATTTGTTTTAATCTAGTTTTTATATAACGATTATTTTGACGTCTTTTCAAGTTAATTTTGTACTGAAGTTGCATTGACTTAATGAAATTATGCAGATTAGTTGGAACAGATTTTTTCTTATTATAAAAAATAGTTCTTGCCGATTTTTTTAACAAGTGGTTTATAAAAAAATGAGTTAAAAACAGTAATTTGTGAAGGAAAAAATGTCCACAGAGCCAACAAGTTTGGTAATATCCTCCATTAAAATCCATAGAACGTTGTTTTTGGATTAAATAACCTAAAATAAATACATTGGTATTAATACAAAACTGAACATTTTACTTGATTATAAAAAATTATTAAAATATATATTAAATCAACAATGTATTTAAGCTATTTAATTGGATAAGGATTAATGCTGTATTGGTTAAAATCGCTTCGAAAATTAGCCATTATTTGTCGTAAAAACTAAATGACAAAAAAATTTTATTGTGGGATATCCATAGGAGATAGACATATATCATCGCGGAATTTTCTGTAGACCTTTTTAATGTGTACAAATAAATAATTAGTCCATTATTTTGATTAATCTTATAACGTTCAGCCTGCGTTTGCAATTTAAGCGGAAAAAAATTGATAACGACATCACATTAGAAACCTTAAAAATAACAGTATTTCTCCACTATTTAATGGATGTTATTATACATATAAACCTTCCTCTTGAATCACTCTATCTATTAAAAAAACTAGTATGGCAGTTAGTGGGACTGCCAGCAGAAGTTATACTTCTATGCACACGCATGGATTCATAAATTTGTATGCAAATGATTGAGCAAAATCATTATATGATATTCGTGGTAAGCGACCCCAAAAACCTCCTAGTACGAGTGCCACTCTTTTTGTATCGAATTTGCATAAAATTCCTGAAGACGAGGTTCGTATTAAGCACCAAGTGTTTCGAAAACCATCGCCATTATTATAATCGTATTTACCGACTCAAAAAAACCACCGAGTACAAAGTGTGTACTGATTTCATATAGAATTTACATAAAACCCCAGGAGAAGAGGTAAACACCCTAGGCACCAAGTGCCGCGGAGACTTTCGGCATCCTAATATTCGTGTTCAGCGACCCCAAAAACCCCGAGTATATAAATTGAACCCATTTTCACTAATACTTACCGAGTTGTAAGTTTTCTCTCTATTGTATGTTCGGAATGTACTTTTTGAATGCAGAAATGCAATTTCCCATTTTTACATTATAAAAAATAGCGACAAATTTCCTGATACTCTAACGAATCCAGTGCAAAAAAAGCATTCCGATACATCTTAAGATACAAAATTCGAAGGTTTTAGTGCTTTATTTCCTCGACTATTCGTAAAAACTCTGTTTATGTAGCCAACCACCTTAAAAGCATAGAGCAGAATATACTGCAACCAGGTGACGGTATTTTAGACTCATTACTGAATATTATTATTAATATAAAATGCTAAAATTTATATGTATACTTACGTGACAGAATTATAAAATAATCTGTCAAATAATCATGTGGTCCGTCACTATGATATTCATACATTAGTTCAGACTATTTTTTGAACATCTATCCCTTTTCAATGTACTGAATGTTGAAACGATATTCAAAGGACTTATAGTTATGACTAATAACATGTGGTAAATATTTCATCTTTGTTTTTACCGACCAATATACCTTATAAGTGTTTCTGTTTCTCTCTTACTCACACCATTACATATGTAATGATTTTTCCCATTTAACTGTACACAAATCTTTTCCACCGAGTACACGAATACAAGTACCTATAACTTAAAAAACCGCATCAAAATCCGTTGCGTAGTTTTAATGATTTAAGCATACAAAGGGACAGAGAAAGCGACTTTGTTTTATACTATGTAGTGATAAATTAATATACAGTGAGGAGCACAGAAAATAGTCCACCTTTATATTTGGCCGTATTTTTTAGATTTTAAGAAAATGTAAAAAAAGTCGATTTTTGATCTAAGGGAGAGATACATGCATCTGTCAATCGTTAACTCCCCTCCCATCCACTTCCTCAACATCTTATTTTTAAATAGAGAATATACCATGTGCGGCACATTATTAGAAACGTATTTAAATGAAGTATTCAGAAATAACGATTATTCACGATTTTTCTTTCGATATTTGTACTGTTTTTCCCAAAAAGTCTTAATTCATTCAAAGTACAACACCCCTTAAAAATCAAACGTAACGGTTTGATAGTATGTCATTGTTTATCACATCAAAAATAAATTTAAACAAAAATAGTTTGTTTAACATTATTGTACTTAAATAAATTTGGGTATTTTTGAATAGATACAGAACGAGTTGAGATTATTTCCATATTTTTTTAAAACAGAAGGGGTGCAAGAAAAACAGCTGATTTATTTAATTAGCTTCATATATATGTCCAAGAGCTAGTAAGAAAATTTAACTAAATGGGGTCAGTAGCTAATCAAATACAATTAGTACATGAAATAAATGAAGATGACCCAGACAGACGACTACACTTTGTGAGATTATGACTGACAAAATAAACACTAAGGCAAACTTATTATTTAATATTTGTTTTTCGGATTAATGTTTCTTAAAGTAAAAAGTAATTGCACCCAGAGCAAACCAGAAGACGCTACAAGCAACACAAGTGAGAAGGGAAGATCACCAGAATAGAAGCCAAATAACCAAGTAGAAATAGCAGCAGATTTTCTTAATGATATTATTATTCCGTTTCACTGCTTCTTCGTGTAACACTTCTCTCAACGTAACGCATAACGCTTTCACTCGATTTTACTACCCATATTTTTTTCATACCAGGCGCCTTATATATCGTTTCTTAAGGAGTAAACTCCAATAAACTCCAAAAAAGAATATAGAAAAAACCAAAAAGAGAAAATAATCTACCAATAAAAAAAAAACAGATATTAGTGAAAAAAAAAACAAGAGAATAAGTAATTGAGGCAAAAAATAAACATTGATTTTCAGGCGATACAAAATTCGCCAAGTAAGGTAGGAACAATATAAAACTGTAATATTAATTTCCGATAAATATTTATAATAAATACAATTTTATTATTACAAATTCTGAAAAATAAACATGAAACAGAAACTTACATTTTTGAATTTCCATTCTTGGCTTACAACAAGGATCTGCGTTCAAATCGTCAATTTCATTTTTAAAATCGCTCAGATCACATTCCGGATCAAAAAATTCTTTTTTAATTTTGAAACCACAAATTTCTTGATTATTTTCGCTCGAATCAAGAATTTCATTTTTAATACTGTTCGTTAATACATATTTGCTTTTAGTTGGTGATGTGTCTTCTATATCAGTTTTGGTTTTACACATTTTAAGTTGATCTGTATTCTTAAATTTGAATTCAGATTCCTGCAATATTTCAATCTTCTCAGTTTTTATAACAGTTTTATCGTCGAAAACGTCCATTATCTTAATTTTGTGAGCTGTAACAAAAAGATCTACTTATTTTTTTAAACAATTTTAAATATTACAGTATTTTTTTCAAATCAATAATAATGCTGCCACGTTTTTTTCTTTATCTCACTTAACAAAAAGTTAAGGACTATTTTCAAGAATAAAAAAAATCTTATATCAACAATTAAACAAATTGCGCAAGGTTCGTTAGTGGTCACTCTACTGGCAAATTATGCCCGAGCTCAGCCGTAGAGGGATGATAAATAAGTGAACCGCGCCACCGACTTAGACGGTACAAGCCGGAAACCCCTAGATATAATAGGCACTAACAACCCTTACACAATCTGACAAAATAATATAAAGTGGGCTAAATAAAACAAATCAGTTTCATGAAACTAGACCCTCCTTTAATATGAATATTAATTTATAATAATAATAATAATAATAATAATGTCTTTATTATTTCTCAATTTAAGAGTAACAAAAATAATACAGTGGATATACATGAAATATATAAGAAATAAAGGGCGAAGTTCATTTCTTACAAGTACATTATAATATACCTGCAAGTAATGCTCTACCACTTAACCCTAGAAAAATAGTGTGAATACCTAATTTAAAATAGCTACTATTATAAAGAAAATAGAAAAAAAAAACAAATTTGATCACGAGCTAATTTTGTCATTACCTATGCTTGATTACTAAATAAATGATTTTTATAAATTAAACTAAACTTGACGATACTTAATGTTTTAAGATCATTGGATAGGGGATTGTACAAATGATAAATTTGATATATAAAGGACCGTCTGTATACTTCAGTTCTGAATCTTGGCACAGTAATCATCCCCCCAAATCTAATATTAACATTGTGTACATCAGTTCGATATCTAATTTTACGGTGGAGATATGACGGCTTTTTTGCTTTTATAATTTTGTGAAATAGACATAACGCATGATGAATTCTTCTGTTGTGCATGTTTAACCATCCAATAGCTTGAAGTTTATGCGTAATTCTCTGACGCCTGCGAATACCATAAATTAACCTAAGACACGAATTTTGCACCTTTTGAATTCTATTTTTAGACTGGACAGTTAAGTGTGGGCCATAGACTGTGTCAGCGAAATTAAAAATTGATAAAACGAGTGATTCACATAAACATTTCTTTATATGAAACGGTAAAAGATGTCTACTTCCATAAATGTTTTTTAAAATATAATATGCGCGTTGTATTAATTTATTTATATGATTCTCAAACCTCAAATCTGCATCCATTAAGACACCAAGATTTCGGGCTTCTCTCACAACTGCCAAAGATTCCCCCCGAATGCTTATATTTACAGATTGATATAAGTTTTCCCTATAATGTTTTGGTCCAAATATTAAGATTTTTGATTTTTTAGAGTTTATGCACAAACAGTGTTCCTCTGCAGCAGTAACAAATTTATTTAAGTCAGTGTTAATAAGGTCACAAGCATTTCTTGTCAACTCTGCGGGAAAACTGAGATAAATCTGAGTATCGTCAGCGTATAGATGAGTTTGACATGACTGAATAGTGGACAATAGATGCGACGTGTATATTGAAAATAGCAAAGGTCCTAGTATTGATCCCTGCGGGACACCAGATTTGAGGCTTAAGAAACTTGAACTACAACCATTTATGGATACTTGTTGCTGTCTATCTTTTAGATAGTTATTTAATAATTCCAGCGCATTTGGAGAGAACCCTATAAATTTAAGAATGTTTAACATTAAATCGTAATCAATTGTATCAAATGCACGGCTAAAATCCAATAAAATTAAAATCGTATATTGCCTATCATCACATGCGGTTATGATATCGTCAACAATATGCAAAAGTGCGGTAGTGCAGCTGTACCCTTTCCTAAATCCTGATTGGATCTCAGGTAGTAAAGAATATTGTTGAATATACTCCTTAATTTGTACTTCTACTGCTCTCTCAAAAATTTTTGACATGGTAGGTAATATACTTATACCCCTAAGGTCCTTCATTTCCGACGGGTTTTGTTTCTTTGGTAACACTGTCACCAGAGCACTTTTCCACATTGATGGAAACACATTAGTTGTTAAACAAAAATTTATTATGTGTGTTATATAAGGCACTATATGAGGACAACAAAGTGTAATAAGCTTTATATTTATGCCGTCACATCCCTTCGCATTAGTTTTAATTTGTGATAAAACTGTGTATACAAAATAATCATTTATTTCTTTAAATTGAAAATTTCCATTATTTATTTTGTTATTATTGTAATATTCAGAAACACTTTTTGTCGGTTTTATATTAGGAATTGAATTTATAAAAAAATTATTTAATTCGTCAGGTTTACATAAAGCTTCTGGTATTTTAATAGTTTTATCAGGAATAAGTTTATGTTTTTTAAGTGTGTTCCACATTTCTTTTGTTGACGCATTATTAAACTGATATATGAAATATGCTTTTTTTTCTCTGCAGATAGCCTGGTTAGTCAAATTCCGCATTTGCCTATAAAAGTTTAAATGTCTCTGTAGCTTTGTTGCCTTAAATTTAACTAAAGCTTTGTCCCTCTCTTTCATCATTATTCTAATAACATCTGTTAGCCAAGGTGCTTTTGTTTTAGTTATTCTAGAAGTAATTAAAGGAATATGTCTATCAAATAAGTTATTTAAACAGTTAACCAAATATGACAATTTTGCGTCAACAGTTTCTTGATCAAATATTCGAAAAAAGGAGGTATTTAGAAGGTCTATTTGAAAAGCATCTTGGTTAAAATATTTAAAACTTCTATAAGTGCATATTTTTGGTCCCTGTTTATCACTGTCTGTATTAAATTTACAATAAACAATAGAATGATCTGATATGTTACTATGAATTACACCCTTTTCTACTTCTGCATCCGATGGAACAATGACATAATCTAATAACGTCGCTGACGTAGCCGTAACCCTTGTAGGAACATCAATTATTTGTGTTAAACTAAAAGTTTCTAGTATTAAGTTAAATTTTTTTACAGCAATATTTTCTAAATCAAGTAAGTCTAAATTAAAATCACCCATACAAACAAGTTGATCCGCAACCGGTCCTATTTCAACTAAACTGTCCTCAAATTCGTCCAGAAAATTATTTATATTTTGTTCATGTGGTTTATAAACAACACCGATTGCAAATGTTCTCTTTTGTATAGTGATCCCAATCCACAACTGTTCCCAAATAAAATCCTGCCTGGACTGTATAACATTGAATTTGAGTGAATTTTTAACCCATATGCATAAACCTTTACCTCTAGAATTTCGGTCCGCTCGGTATATATTAAAATCGTCAATATTTAATAATTCATCACTTGTACAATCACCCAACCAGGTTTCACATACTAAAAGTACGTCCAAAGAATTATTCAAAATAAGTTCATTTATGTCATGCAAAGATGGCAATAGAGATCTAGCATTACAGCATCCTATTTTTAAATTCATTCAAGTATAATTAATTAAAATAAGTTCCCGTGTTAAAATAACAAATTAAATATAAAATAAAATCTTTTTTAGACAAATTCAAAACAAAAGTTTTTATTCTAAGAGATAGTAGTAAAAGAAAGAAAATATTAAGGAGTAATCCAATTGCACAAAGCGCCGCGAAATAAATCCACATTAAATAGGCACTTGAAATATTATATCAACACAAAGTTATAATAAGTTCGTGACATCTTCCAAAGTCGTGATTCTTCTGGTATTATGTTGGTTATTTAATTTGACAAAGATCCTTCCAGAGTTTGTCCATATATTTCCCGTTTTGCCAACTTTCCTAATGGTTTCGTTAAGAACATTAAAAAGTTCTGGGGTGAGATCCTCCCTGATAACTATTTTTGTGGACTTAAGTAATCTTTTATTAGAATATATTAAATTTTTAAAGTACATTGAGGATAATCTTAACATTATAGGCCTGCTTTTATTAAGTTCCTTTTTACCAATTCTGTAGCAGAAATCAATACTTGACTCGTCCAGTTTAAGTTTCATTTTTGTATTAAATATATCCAACACCACTGTAGACAGATTTTCGTTTTTGGTTGGAGAAGGTTCAGGAACTCCATAAATTCTAAAATTTCTGTTTCTATCCATTTGCTCCCGTTTATAGTCCCAAATACAATAATTACAATTAGAGCTGTTACAAAACATACTCTGGCGCCTAAGTTACAGAACAAGTAATTATAAATGAGCGGTTTCGGTCTGATCACACTTGAGAATTACAAAACTAAAATTACTATTACTAAAAAAATACAAGATAGAACGTAATGAAATTAGCTTATCTGTTCTGGCAGGGGTGACTTCCAATCACCATTAATAGTTAACTTTACACCACTACATATCGGTTCCAAAAAAAAAATAAACGCCAGTACCAAGGATAAACTTCGGCGTTAAACTACCAGTACCAAAAAAAAAACACGGCACTAGATGCCTGTTCCAAAAAACCCTAAGATGGAATAGGGTAAAAAAACTACAACGCTGTGTTGTTCTAATAACCTGGGACGTTGATTTTGCCCCACAAGCCGTCGTATAGTGTTTCTGCCAAATCGACAGAAAATCTCTTTACAAATCCCACAATGTGGTTTTTCCCACTGGACACGAAATAAACCAAAAATATAACCAAAACGTAAATTGATTCGATGGCGCCGTCGGAAATAGAGGTTTGGTCTCAAAATTCACAATTAAATGCCGTAGATGGACCAATCAGTTCTTATTCCAAAGCAGGTTGAAATGAAAATCAACACTGACAGTCCCCAGATTGTCATATGGCAACTTTCTTTACTATAATTGAATCTGTTGACATCTGGTTTTTCCCAACAACATTTTGTACTGTTTGTGATTTTGTAGTGTTATGGACATCGTTACGTTTGTAACTGAATCGTTGTTTAATGGCGAAGTCATCAATAATAATAATAATAATAACGTACACCTTCTGCACTTTATTTTGTTGGTGATCCTCTGGTTTTTGCTACCCTTCCTCAGTGTTTTCTCACTATACTTAAAGTGTTTTATAACATGTTTTGACCTTCTCCCTCTTTTGTGGGGTATTTTATCGCCCTAGTGGTTTTTGACGCCGTTACTAATATTCAATGTTTCAACTTTTGTGTTTTTTAATTAATAGAACATCTTTTCTTTAATTTTACTTTTCTGTACCACTACAATTTTTCTTCACTGACTACGCATCGGCTTATTACCTTATTACCGGTAGTTTGCTCAATTACACACCATCTTTTCGAATACTGCATTTATGTGGAAAAAACTGGAACCTTTTCACTACTCAAGTTGTTTTCCATGTATTTTATAATTATATGAAATTTTGATTTTTACTTCTATTGGTAAGTTGTTAAGCTTTTCAACCTTTTGTATTACTTACTATCCTTTTCATATTGTTATTAGACCTGATGATGACCCATAGAGGTCAAAACTAGTTGTCATTACACTACTTAATAAAATAATTTTGTGTGGTACTAGACTTCGTGTTTTCTTTGGTATTACCATTTGACCACATTCAAAATATGGATGATATCCTCCGTTAAAAATTTAGTATTTTTTAAATTATTCCACACAATGAGTTCTATTGTTTAATCTTAGAATATGTAACGGATAGCTCTCATTTGTAGTTTAAAAATACGCTCAAATTAAGTCGCACAACATGTACCCCAGAATGGAATGGCGTATCGGATATTCGACTCAAAACTATCTTTCTAAATCTAGATAAGTTTTTGAAATTTTGGAAATTTTTATCCCCAAAAATACGGCCTAATTTGCGCGAAACATTTTTACTTTTGTATTTTAGGGAAAATGTAGTTAATATTGCTGCATGATCAGAAAAACCTGAATTGAAGACAGTACAGTCAACGATTTTTGGATCCAAAGATAGTAGAACTAGTTTTAGTTATTCTGGTTGGCGCGTTGACGTGCATGATTATTCCAAAGGAATCTAAAATGTTCTGAAGAGATTCTTTAGCAGCATAAACGCTGGAGTAGTCAATATTCAAATCGCCACATAAAACTAATTTACCATTTAAAGGAAGGGATTCGATTAAGCTTAGAAATTTTTGATAAAAAAAATCCGCATCAGGTGTTCTATAAATACAAATAATGTAGATGTCATAAAAATTATTATACAGGGTGTCCAGTAAAGAATGGGCCAAACTTCGGATATAGTTAATTTGGACCAAAATATGACGATTTAAGTCAACTTACCTTAGTGCAATTTTGCTTGCTTTAGAAGTTACAGGGTGTAGAACATAACTTTTTTATTTCGTTTTTTTGAGATAATGAAGTTATTTTGTTGAGTAAATAAAGTCCGAAATGCGACAAAGTACATTTGACACTTACCTACTAGATTAAACAGTATGAAATTAGAGTTAATTAATAAGTCCATACATTCGCAGGGTCAGATCAAAGTTAAGTTATCTCTGAAATGGTGCATTTTAGCGACATGTAACAAGAATAACTTTTTTAAAGTAAATAGAATGAGGATTCAAAGTAACTGTCCATTTTCCAAAAATTTGTGTTCCTAAAAAAATTGAAAAAAAAACTACTAGTGGCATGGGAGTTCTGAACACCCTGTACATCTATCATAAGAAATAAGCCTATATTCGTGTACAGCACCCCAAAAACCCTGTTTTGCCAGAAACTTGAGTGCATTTACTCAACAAAATAACTTCATTATCTCAAAAAAACGAAATAAAAAAGTTATGTTCTACACCCTGTAACTTCTAAAGCAAGCAAAATTGCACTAAGGTAAGTTGACTTAAATCGTCATATTTTGGTCCAAATTAACTATATCCGAAGTTTGGCCCATTCTTTACTGGACACCCTGTAGACAATGAAAAATTTAAAATGTTTCTCAGATAATAAATGATCAAATTTAGTTACCGCTGAAAAGTCGGTATTTGTTGACATTATCATAGTACCTCCTGTAGTGCAACAACTAATAATGCTTATTCATTTGTTTATATTTTATGGATAATTGTTTATACTATAATTTATATGTGGGGAAATAATTAAATGATTGTAAAATAGTCAGTTAATATAGATACTTCGTAAAGGAATCATCGAGTTTCTGAAGAGATTCTTTAGCAGCATAAACGCTGGAGTAGTCAATATTCAAATCGCCACATAAAACTAATTTACCATTTAAAGGAAGGGATTCGATTAAGCTTAGAAATTTTTGATAAAAAAAGTCCGCATCAGGTGTTCTATAAATACAAAGAATGTAGATGTCATAAAAATTATTATAGACAATGAAAAATTTAAAATGTTTCTCAGATAATAAATGATCAAATTTAGTTACCGCTGAAAAGTCGGTATTTGTTGACATTATTATAGTACGTCCTGTAGTGCAACAACTAATAATGCTTATTCATTTGTTTATATTTTATGGATAATTGTTTATACTATAATTTATATGTGGGGAAATAATTAAATGATTGTAAAATAGTCAGTTAATATAGATACTTCGTAAAAGAATCATCGAGTTTCACTGGCCCTTATTAACAACCCACTACATGGCGATCCTGCCAGGATATGTCCGGTTAGGCACGCGAAAAGAACTGTATCGAAATTGGATAAAAACAAATATGTTCGAAGTTTCACTATACAGATCGTTTAAAAACGCATGATGGGAAAATCCGTGTCAAAGGAAAGTGACGTGACAAGTACGGGTGTGGTTACATCAAACGTAATTGTTGATGAACAAGGACAAACTGGTTTTCCGCTTGATATAAGGATTGTCGTATACGTGTGTACTGTGTGTGTCATTGTCATAACTATCCTGAAGGTACGAAAGGCATACAGAAGAGGTCTGAAACGAGACATCAGTAGAAGCGTCTATCTGAGGCCACCTCAACAGTCAGGTGCTGATTCCTAATAAATACTTTATGATGACTTTATGGACCGCTGCTGGATGGATACCTACTAAGGATTTGTAGCATAATAAAATACACCAAAATAAAGCGGAAGAATGGTATGTGACTTAAGTTTCTTATTTACACGAATGTCATTGCTGCAATTTGGATTCCAGCGACGACCTTGTGTTTACATATTTTGTGTTGTTGATATTCATTTTTATATATATAATTTTGAGTTGTTTCTAACGTTACCAAAAAAAATATAATTGACATTAGCATTATAAAAAGTTTACATGTTTTGTCAAACCATTGAACAAGTTGTGAATAAATAGCCAAAGATATTATTTCGACTGGTTTTATTCCTCCATATTTTTGGTCCTTCGAGCCGGATTGCAGCTCATACAAGACGCTTGCCCAATTTCGGAGTTTTTCAAGCTAATCCATACAAGAAGATTTACCATTGGGTTTCTGTGCCATTATATGTACCACCAGCTTTAGTCAGGCAGGCTTGATACAGATTGGTCTACTGGAATTTTGGTTGGTGAGTGAGCATCCTTCCTTCTATCTCTTCTTTATATATTTCACCAGTATTTCATATTTGTCCATTTGCGTTTGATCTAAGTAGATATTTCATAATGGGATAAATGGCTGAAACTAATTTAAATAGACAAAGAGGGAGCTTAAAATCGCGACTAACATATTTCAAAACATTTATAATCACTCATTTTCCTGATCAAATAATTAAAGGAAAGGAGGATTATATACAATTAAAAACTAGGTTAGATAATATTCGGGATATATTTAAAGAATTTGATGTAATTCAAAATAAAATCGAAGACTCCTGCGAGGACATTGAAGAGCAATATAATATTAGACAAAATTTTGAAGGCGAGTATTTTAACTTAACTGCGAAAGCTCAAATAATTTTAAACGATTATGATGAATTTTTAAAAAATGACGTTCCTTCTAAAAATGTCAATTTTGCTAGGTCAGAGACTTCAGATCAACTGGATCCGAATGCTAATTTAGAGAGTTTAAATCAGTTACCACAATGTAATTTATTTTCAAACACTTCCAATCAATTACGTTTACATAATAATATTGATAACAATATCTCAAATACAGTTCGTTTGCCGGTTATAGAACTTCCAAAATTTTTTGGAGATTACCATACCTGGGTTGAATTTCGAGACACGTTTCAATCGTTAATTCATACGAATCCTAAAATCGGAGATATCCAAAGATTTCACTATTTGCGATCAACACTAGAGGGATCGGCTAGACAATTGATAGATAGTTTAGAATTTTCTGCCCAGAATTATATTGTTGCTTGGGATATCCTTTACCAGCGTTATAACAATAAACGATTATTAGTTTACAATCATATTAGATCCATTTACGATATTTCGGCTATTCACCATGAATTAGCTTTAGAATTGCGACAAATGATAGATACCTACTGTTAATAAGAATTTAAGAGCACTACAAAATCTTGGTCAATCTACAACCGATTGGGATACCCTTCTTATTTATAATCTAGCTAGTAAACTTGATAAAACCTCATTTAAAGAATGGGAAAAATATAAAGGTGATTCGGAACTGCCGTCATTAGATGATTTTCAAAAATTTATAAAAGGTAGAGCGGATCTTTTGGAAACCATTGAACTTAGCCAAGTTAAAAATCAATTTTCAGCTAAAAAGGGAAATTATAATAAAACAAAATCATTTGCTACAACTTTTGTACAAAATTGTGTCATTTGTAAAAGAGGTAACCATAAAATAAGTCAATGTTATAAGTTTTTGGAACTACCTGTAAACATTAGAACTTCTACTATAAATCAATTAAAATATTGCACAAATTGTCTAAAACCTAATCACATAGTCGCTAATTGTAAATCTGGAACATGCAGATTCTGTAAAGCAAAGCACAATAGTTTACTTCATGAAAATAACTCCATTTCAGTTGATAGCGGTATTATTCAAAATAATAAAAATTAAGTACAGCAACCTAAAAATACGGTTACGATGTCAAGTCAAATAAATTCAAATACTCATCGAGAAATTCTTTTAAGTACTGCTTTAATATTCATAAAAGATAAGTATAACAATTATCAAATCTGCAGAGCATTATTAGACTCTGCTTCTATGTCTAACTTTATTACGTCGTCATGTTGTGAGAGGCTGGGCATTCAAACATTCCCAATACATTTATCAGTTTCGGGAATTGGCCAGGTCACCTCTAATATTAAACATAAATGTAATGTTGTTGTCAAATCTAGAATAAATCCAATCACTTTAAATTTATCTTGCTTGGTTATACCACATATTAGTGATAATATTCCTATTCAAGAAATTAATCATTCACAGATTAAGATTCCGGATCACATTCATTTAGCTGATCCAGAATATTTTAAATCAGATGTTGTAGATATTTTACTAGGAGCTAATATATTTTGGAACCTCATTACTGCAGGCCAAATAAGCTTAGGTATAAAAATGCCAATTCTACAATCTACCAGTTAAGGTTGGATTATTTCTGGATGGGCACCAGTAAATTCATCTAATAAGAAAACATTATGTCACTTAGCAACTTCAGGAATACAAGAGCAGTTAGCAAAGTTTTGGCTAATAGAAGAACCTCCAACAAACTTGAAAATAGATTCCGAAGAGGATAAACAATGCGAACAAATATTTTTGGAAACTACAGACCGTGATAAAGATGGACGTTTCATCGTCAGCATACCATTTAAGGAACCTATCACAAAGTTAGGTGACTCCAAACGAATTGCTCTAAAAAGATTTTATACACTAGAATCAAAACTGACAAAGAATGCTGCATTAAAACAGGCTTATTGTAAGTTTATGACATTGCCCGCGACGTCGTCTGCGTGTAATTCGAATAAAATCAAGGTCTTTATGTAAGCACACGCCTGAGTAGCTCGCAGATTGCAGAATTTTTTCAGACTTAAATGACATTTATCGTTATATTTTGGACAATTCACACAATATCTTTATAAATTATAGCCTATATGTTATTCTGATCTATAAGCTACATTACTGTAAAGTTTCATTAAAATCCGTTTAGTAGTTTTTGCGTGAAAGAGGAACAAACATCCATACATCCATCCAAACAAACTTTCGCCTATATAATATTAGTAGGATTATGAGAATGCTGGATATATGGTTAAACTACCATCTCCAAGAATGGATGTGGTGTCTTACTATCTCCCTCATCACGGGATTATTAAGGATTCTAGTACTACTACACCTTTGAGAGTTGTGTTTGATGGTTCGTCACCCTCTGACAGCAATGTGTCCCTCAACCAATTACAATATGTGGGTTCACAAAATATACAAGATGATCTATATTCTATATTACTACGATTTCGTATTCATAACGTAATCGTTTCAGCGGATATATCAAAGATGTTTTTGCAAATTAAAATACAAGATCAACAACGAGATCTACTTCGCGTACTTTGGAGAAATGATCCTTCTCAAGAAATAAATACATATTCCTTAACAACAGTACCATTTCGTTTAAGATCAAGTCCTTTTTTGGCAGTAAGATGTTTAAAACATCTTTCAATGGAATTTGCAGATACTCATAAGGCAGCGTCCTTATCGCTTATACGTGATTTCTACATGGATGATTTGTTATTTGGAACGCATTCAGAGGACGAAGCTTTTCATACCTGTAAAGACATATACGATATATTAAAATCCGCAGGTTTCGAACTATGCAAATGGAATTCTAATTCAAAAATAGTTTTTGATAATTTACAAACATTAAAACAATATAACAAACTTGAAGTTCAATCTATAAAACAATTTGGAGAACAAGGACAAACCAAAACTTTAGGTATTTATTGGAACTCATTACAAGACGAATTTAAGTTTAAAGTAGGGAAGCTTGAACCTAAAAGACTTCTGTCAAAACGAACTATCTTGTCAGAAATAGCGCAAATTTTTGATCCCTTAGGTTTAGTAGCTCCATCAATAGTTATAGCAAAGACTCTTCTGCAAAATATTTGGCAGAATAACATTGGATGGGATGAAGAGCTGCCGGTTGATTTAGGGCAAAAATGGCAAAAATTTCGCGAAGAACTTATGAATTTAAATTCTTTACATATTAACCGACAAGTTACTTGCAAATCTCCAGTAAGAGTAGAACTTCATGGTTTTGGCGATGCTAGCTGTACAGCATATGGCGCAGTGATCTACATTCGAACTATAGATAAATCAAAAAATATTAATATTAGCCTCCTTTGTGCTAAAAGTAAAGTTGCACCAATAAAAACGTTGACCATTCCGAAACTCGAACTATGTGGTGCCTTGTTGTTAGCTCAATTATCCAGGAAAGTACAAGATAGTCTTATGATTAATATTGATAAAATTTATTTATGGTTAGATTCCACTGTGGTCTTAAGATGGATCAAATCCACAGCAAATCAATATCAAATATTTGTAGCTAACAGAATTTCTCAGATTCAGAGCTTAACGTCTCTCGAAAATTGGTTTTACATAAAAACTACTGAAAACCCTGCAGATCTGGTGTCTCGCGGAGTGTGGCCCAACCAACTAATTACCAACCACTTATGGTTTAAAGGCCCTGATTGGCTCAGGAAAGACTATGAATCATGGCCAATGTGTCAATTTGTATTAGAAAATGAACTTCCAGAACGAAAAAGGCAGGTACTATCAATGGTCATCGCACAATCAGAAAACTTCTGTAAAAATAAAATGTTTGAAAAATTTACTTCATTTACTCATTTACAGAGAGTATGTGCATATATTTTACGATTTATTTATAACGCTCAAAGGGTTAATCTCAACAATAGATTTAACGGTCCTTTAAATTCATATGAATTAAAGGAAGCTAGAGAATATTTGGTCAGGTTTTCACAACAAGAAACCTTTTCTGTCGAATTAACTTATCTCCAGAAAAATGCTTCTTTGCCTAAATCATCAAATTTGTTAAAATTAAACACATTTCTTGATAGCAAGAACATTCTGAGAGTAGGGGGACGATTGCAGTTATCAAACTTTTCATTCGACAAGAAACATCCCATGCTTCTTTCAAGCAAACATTACATTTCTAAATTAATCGTAAAAACAGAACATTTAAGACTTTTACATGCTGGTCCAAAATTATTAATGTCCTCTTTAAGAGAACATTTTTGGATAATTTCAGGAACTAATTTAGTAAAAAAAGTA
Source organism: Altica lythri (assembly GCA_964028335.1). Lineage (NCBI taxonomy): Eukaryota > Metazoa > Arthropoda > Insecta > Coleoptera > Chrysomelidae > Altica > Altica lythri. Next base: position 63,248,601 of record OZ034801.1, read on the forward strand.
GTGCACTCGTGTATACCGTGTTTTAGAGTTAAACCACATGAAATTACGCCCATTATGGGTATTTTACCCGAAAATCGTGTTATACCGCAGCCACCTTTCTTTATTACGGGTTGTGATTATGCAGGTCCAATTCTATTGAAAGAACGGTTAGGCCGAAAAGTTAGTTATATAAAGGCGTATATTTCAGTTTTTGTATGTTTTACCACTCATGCTATACATTTAGAGTTGGTTACGAGTTTATCTTCTGAAGCGTTTATAGCGATGTTTTGTCGTTTTGTCTCACGTAGAGGTAAACCCCAGAAGATATATTCTGATAATGGTAAAACCTTTATTGGTGCGCGATCTGAGCTTTCTGAATTAGGCAAATTTTTAATACAAAATGATCTAGTTATTAAAGAAAAAATTGCAAACGAAGGGGTTGAATGGAACTTCATTCCTCCTTATGCACCACATTTTGGCGGATTGTGGGAAAGCGCAGTCAAATCAACTAAATTTCATTTAAAAAGAGTACTGTTAAATGCAAAATTAAATTTTGAAGAAATGTCTACTTTAATCACACAGGTGGAAGCGGTTCTAAACTCTCGACCTTTAACTCCTTTATCTTCTGATCCTTCCGACTATGATGCATTAACACCCGCTCACTTTATTATTGGACGACGTCTTACATCCCTGCCTGACCCTGATGTAATCGACATTCCAGAAAGAAGATTATCTAGGTTTCAAAAAATACAGCAGTTTTATCAAACGTTCTGGCGTCGCTGGAAAACAGAATATATTCACGAACTTCAACAGCGAATTAAATGGACGATAAATCCACAACAATTACAAATCCACGATATGGTTTTAATAAAGGATAATCGAGCTCCACCTATGGCTTGGAAATTGGGGAGAGTCGAAATGTTACACTTTGGACCTGATGGTGTGGCTCGGGTAGCTACACTTCGTACTTCAACTGGTATTGTGAAAAGAGCCTTTTCAAAGATTCGGTAGGGGACAGAGTGAAAATGTTATAAACTGTTGTAATTATGAAATTATATCTGAATTTTGTTAGGGTATTTCAACTATTAATTAGTACCTACTATGTTTTGAAAGGGATTCTTTCAAGGTGGGGAGCGATGTTTACATATTTTGTGTTGTTGATATTCATTTTTATATATATAATTTTGAGTTGTTTCTAACGTTACCAAAAAAAATATAATTGACATTAGCATTATAAAAAGTTTACATGTTTTGTCAAACCATTGAACAAGTTGTGAATAAATAGCCAAAGATATTATTTCGACTGGTTTTATTCCTCCACCTTGCATTGTAATGTGAATAAGACTTATTACATTACTGAAATTTGATAGTTACGTTAGGTTAGTTTTGGTATTTATTTATTAGGCCAGCGTACCATTTAATTATATTTATAAGGTCAGTTCTCAGTTTTAAATTCAGAGATTTACTATATAACTATATGGCTAGTGAAAATAAATTGGAAAAATTAAAATTAAACATGAATAATGAAATATTCAAGAAGTGCACAATAAACGATTTTAAAATAGTAGGTCAAGATTTTCTAGAAAATGTTTTAATATATTTATATGAGGAACCTAAGATAGTACTAGATAATAATGAAAAATTAAAACTAATCCAACAGTTTCATGATAATCCACTTACTGGAGGACACTGTGGACAAAAAAGGCTTTTGAAAAAACTAAAGTCCAAGTATCGTTGGAAAAATATGTCGCGTGATGTAGCAACGTATATTAAAAATTGCAAGAAATGCCAATTTAACAAAAGCAAAATTAAACACATTGAACCCATGACGATTACGCCAACTCCGCAAAAACCATTTGATATTGTTTGTATAGATACTGTTGGTCCATTTTTAAAAACTAAAAACAATAATGCTTACGCTGTAACTATGCAATGCGAATTAACGAAATATGTTGTAATAGTCCGGGTTCCCACGTGGTAAAAAAGGCATAAGGAATAACCGGCTGAAACTTTCAGAATCGCTTAATTGCACTTAGACCTACAAACTTCCATAGCAACAATATCGATGGATGGGGCGTTTTTTCTTCAGCAGTGGTCAAACATGTCGAAAGTTATAACTCTCCCCAGAGTGATGGATTACCGATTTATTTTTTGTGAATCAACAGTTTTTTATTATTTTATGTGACCTACAAAAGAAGAGGGCGTTGTTAAGTCGTTGGCAGTCGTAACTATTACATGTTAAGCGCGTAGGCCCCGCCAAACGCCCTCCTCTTTTTGTAGGTCACGTGTTTTATTATGTAGTAATAATAAAAAACTGTTGATTCACAAAAAATAAATCGGTTATCCATCACTCCGGGGAGGGTTATATCTTTCGACATGTTTGACCGCTGCTGAAGAAAAAACGCCCCATCCATCGATATTGTTGCTATGGAAGTTTGTAAGTCTAAGTGCAATTAAGCGATTCTGAAAGTTTCAGCCGGTTATTCTTTATGCCTTTTTTACCACGTGGGAACCCGGACTATAATTGTTCCAATTCCAAATAAAGAATCTCTGACAGTAGCAAAATCTATTATAGAAAATTTTATATTAATATTTGGCCCCATGAAAGAAATAAGAACTGATATGGGAACTGAGTATAAAACAGAACTTTTACAGAAATTGTCAAATTTGTTACATATTACACAAAAATTTTCAACAGCATACCATCACGAGAGTATCGGCGGATGTGAACGAAATCACAGAGTTTTAAATGAATATCTAAGATCTTACATTAATGATGCTCATACAGATTGGGATGAATGGGTTAAATACTACGCTTTTTGTTACAATACCACGCCAGGAGTTTATCACGATTACACACCATTTAAACTTGTTTTCGGGAGGCAATCGGAACTGCCAAATGACATCTTCAAGAAGATAGATCCTTGGTACAATATTGAGGATTATTACCAAGAAGTCAGGCACAGATTACAAGTATCACACGAAAGAGCTAGAGAATATTTGATAAAACAAAAACAAAATCGTAAAATAAAATATGATATAACATCTCAAACACTCGATTTAAAACAGGGTGATTTGGTTCAAATAAATAATGAAAATAGAACTAAACTTGACCCTTGGTGTAAAGGTCCTTTTATAGTAGTTAGTACTGATGGTGTAAATTGTACTCTTAAAAGTGAAAACGGGAAAGAACAAACAGTGCATAAAAATCGTGTTCAAAAACTTTAATATTGTGCAACGGTGATTATTGCCAAGTGAAGTGCGTTTATAGACAGATTTTTTTTTAGGTTTTAGAAAATTATTTGTTTAAACCTTTTATTTTATTCAATAGTGGTTAAGAAAGCTCCTTTTTTTTGAGCCATGTAAATTTTTTTTATTTTAAACAGTTTGAGTTAAGATAATATTTCAAGTAATTAATTTAGAAGGACTATTCATATTATATTTATAATTAATTCTATATCACTTTGGAAATGCAGCATTTTTAGTGTTTTAGATTTTAAGTTTTACTTCATACTGTACGTATATATATTTATCGATCGATTAGGTAATCACGCAGTCTACACATTAATTTAAATTGTTGCATAGTATCTTCTCGGAAACAGGGCCCGTTTCAAAAAGATTGAATGTAATTCATCGAGATAAATTTCATTCACTCAAAGGGGGAAGATGTAGTGCAACAACTAATAATGCTTATTCATTTGTTTATATTTTATGGATAATTGTTTATACTATAATTTATATGTGGGGAAATAATTAAATGATTGTAAAATAGTCAGTTAATATAGATACTTCGTAAAGGAATCATCGAGTTTCACTGGCCCTTATTAACAACCCACTACACTCCATGAGATAAATCACTTCTATGAAATCGAGAGACTGTATTGTAGTTTTTAACAAAGACTGGCTCATATTTAACCAGTGTTCAGTTATTGCAACAACTTCAGGAAATTTTAGCTCTTCTGCTCTTCTTATAATAGAACGAAGATAAAAAAAACAGGCGTGGCAATCAGTGGGTCTGCCGGTAGAAGTTATACTTTCATGCGCGCGCCCGGGCTTAGAAATTTGTATGGGAACGATTTAGCAAAATCATTATATGCTTGGAGCATGGACCTACTATACTATAAATCTGAACTTTCATGTTCATTTAATAGGTTAAAATGTAATGTACAGTCAAAAAAAAATCTCATCGTATAATAAAATTACAGATTTTAGGTATAGGGAACCCTAATACAATTTGAAAGCCAAATAAATTTCACGTAAGACGACGTAAGTATATATAGGGTGTCCTACTTAAAAATTTTTACTTATTGTGATTTAAAGTTCTGAAAAATGGCACAGCGTTTAAGAACACCCTGTGTTGTGAAACTAAATTATATGTTTATCGCATCAAAGAACGTCACTTACCGTTCAAGCGTAGCAACTTTTGTTGTGAAACAGTCCAGTTATTGATTTTTCAAAATTCAGTCTCATCTGTCGAAATTTAAAAAAAAGTTGAATAACTCAAAAACTATCAATTAAAAATATAGACTACATTACATAAAATTAGTCTAGAATTTTATGCGGAATCTAAAAATGTAAAAAAGGTGAGAAATGTCAAGGAACACCCGGATGGAACGAAGTTCCTTTCGATTAATTAGTTAAGGAATTGTAATTTGTAAACACAACAGAGTGTTTATACATTTATTATTGTCTGTATAAAATCTCCACTTACCTAACTCAGCAATATCCAAAATTTGTGGAGAACCACAAATGTCAGGATACATTATTGTAATTATTTTCTATTATTTTATTATCTATTATCTACAAAAACCTGTATAAACTTAACAAAGTCGCGACACTACACTATAGAAAATAGTAAATCCATACCTGAATATTTTCAACAGTTTCTTTCTTTTAACAAAAGTGTCTATTTATACAATACCAGAGGTTTAGATGACATACATATATCTAGATTTACTTTTTATTTCAATTTAATTTAAAACAGGAATTAACAATCTAATTCAAAATTTTAAAATTAAAATATTTGACAGTAACTGACAGTTAAGGTAATTTGACGTAGGTACCTGACTAGTCAAGTTACAAACTATTTTTAAATGTTTATGAATTTTTAGTAGATTTATATCTACTATTCAGCTGGTTCGCACGTCACGACTTTTCCGATATAACGAAATCTGTGGACACGATAGCGGTCGCATTTCTCAACGGATCGAAATGAAATTTGGCACAAAAATCAATCGTCCCAAAATCTCGGTCGAGTTCGTCAATGGGCCAAATCGGTACGGCCGTTTGGGCGTGACATCAAATCAAAATGGAAAAAAATTCGTAACTTTTTTACTTCACCCTGTACAAAAAAATGTCAGGGGACTTTTTTGTTTGTCTTAAAAAGACCTACAACTTTTATCTAAAACATTTTTTTCTAAAACGTATACTTTTAATATATTCAATTAATATAAATCTACTGATGCGCCTGGCTTAATACCAAGGGCCATTTGTTTTATTTATAAAAACAGGATGAAATGAAATATAATACTATTATAAGTAATTATTTTTTTTCTACAGTATTTTCTTTTTAATGTACATTTTCATTTAATTTAAAATAGTGTCTTTTTAATTGTAATATATCTATCTATGAGAGAGAGAGAGAGAGAGTTTTTATTTTTTGGTCTGTGAGAGAGAGACAGAAGTGTGTCGTGTCGTAACAATTTTTGGTCTAAATTTTTTTTGGCTAGCTCCTAGCCTGTCGTAACCGGTCGTTACGCCCGAAAGGGAACTTCGTTCCAATAATATATAGGGTGTTCTATTTAAAATAACGAAGTTGTTGGCGACTTCCGGTAGTGTAAGGTTATTGACATTATTTTAGGTGGAACCAATGCGAGGTTTGAATGAATCGTAGTTGCCAGGTTTAACTTAGAAAGACTTACTATTTTTGTCCTAATAACGCGCAATAGAAAGTGATACTTTTAAGAAAAATGGCAAGTTGCGCTAACGTAGTTAATTATGTTCTCCAGTGTTGCCATTTTCCTAAAAGTATCTCTTTATATTGCGTGTTAATAAGACAATAAATTAAACATGGCAACTAGCATTCATTCGAACCTCGCATTGGTTCAACCTGGATTTACGTCACAATGACGTCAGTGCCATGCAATTGCGTATCGAGGTATAGGTACTCGAAAGCCAGAGAATTTATAAAAACAAAGTTTTGACAAACATAAAAAGAGTTTTGTTAGAAACGCTATCATTTTTTTAAAAATCTTTACAAAAAACAAATGATACAGTGGCTTCTTGAAGTTACAATTCTATTCGTGCATCCGGCGTTGAAAATTTGTATGGAATTAAATCAGCAAAATCATTAGATTACGTTACATATGTAATGGGGGGAGTAAGAGAGAGACAGTAATACATATATGTATATTGGTCGGTAAAAACAAAGATGAAATATTTACATGTTATTTTGTCCTTTGAATACCGTTTAAACATTTAGTACATTGAAAAGAAATAGATATACAAAAAACTGTTTTAGTATCATAGTGACATATCACATTGTGTTTGACAGATTATTCTATCACGTAATTATATATTAAGTTAAGTATTTTATATTAATATTATTAATAATAATATTTAGTACATAATGAGTATAGTATTGTAGTCTAAAGTACCGTCACATTTGCAGTGTAGGTTGTATAATATTCTGCCTTATGATTTTGAGGTTGTTGGCTACATAAATTATTTTTGACGAAATGTATTTCAGTTAACTTAATAATTTATTTTATAAATATTCTTTCAGTCATCGCATTATATATGCGTATAGATTGTTTTTTCGGGAATTTTTAAATTTAACTTTTTATGACTTGGCATGTATTCCTAATGCAAAGGGTCAACAAATACGCTCCTGCGTGACTTCTTGAATATTCGCTATTTAACGCTAGATTTTATATCACTCTCTTTCATCGATCCTGCTCTATTAAAGACGTTCTTTCACCTTTTTCCAACCTATAAGCTAGTTAAAATAATTGATACTGTACACGTTGGCTCACTGATTAATACAGTTTTTAGTTGTTAGTATGTACATCCCTATCCCTATCCCTATCCCTTCCCTATATATTATAAATGTGAATGTAAGTTTGTTTGTTACGCTTTCACGCGAAAACTACTTCACCGATCATCATGAAAATTTGTACACATACTCTTGGAGGTATTAGAATTAACATAGGATACTTTTTATTAAAATAATCAGAAAAACTAGCTTCTTCAACGCCATCTAGCGGTTCAGTAATGAAGTACCAAGCCTGAGTATATCACCGTGAGGTGGCGCAGTTAATATCTTATATATTTAAAGTAGCAGTTACGACTTAATTAAGTACTATGGCGCCACCGTAAGGTGGAGCAGTTAATATCACATATATTTAAACAAGCAATTCTTACTTAAGGTTTATTTCGCATATATCTCATATATTTCAACAAATTCTTGCTAAATTAAATAATATGACGTAAGGTGTCGCAGTTGCTACCTTATATATTTAATTAATAAATTACAAAATATAATTAAAAATGAGTATACAGCTGAAAATTTACGATAAAATATGATAAAAACGATAAAATCAAAAAAAAAATTGAAAACAAAATAAAATCGTAAAAATTTGAAAAAACCAAAAAATACATCAGTTTTATGCGGTACGAAGTCCGCGGGGTCAGCTAGTATAATATATATTTTCGCAAGCGATATTTTGTAACATACAATTGGAAAGATGATGACTGTACATTGCATTTTAACCTATAAAATGGACACGGAAGTTCGAATTTATATTATAGTAGGTCCATAGTCCATGCTTCAATCATATGATTTTGCTAAATCATTCCCATACAAATTTCTTAACACAGACGCGTGCATAGGTATAGAAGTACTGTAACCTCTTTTTTCTCTAGATGTTAAAAGGCTCGTTTTATCGAGGTTAACAAATGCGAACGGCACTCAGGGGGTAGGAGGAGAGCGAGCGTGGATTCGAACGAGCTCGATGAAATCTTACTAGAAAGATATAAGGGGATATATTTACTAGAAAAAATAAGATATAAGAATTTAAAAGGGACTAAAGAGAAAATGAGAGAAATGATGGAAAAAGGGGAAGGTAAATGGGCGCCACTTATTTTTTTATCTTAAGGATGGGGAAATATAAGAAACCCAGTTGGAAAAAATATTAAATCTAGAAGTTGGATAGAATAATGTATTAGATGTTATAGATAAAGTTAAAATAAGAAAGATATAAGGGACGTAAGATAAGATGCAGTAATATTGAGTAAGCCGGTAGATGTTCTGGTTAAAATTTTAAATTAAACACTTTTATTAGAAAAACTAGAAAGAGAAAGTTATACTTACTTTTTGTTCTTACTTATCACAACAGCTCTATATATTTTGATCAAGTTAAAAGCTAAAATTTATGAGTGAAATACGCCTTATTCTTGTTGTTAATGAGATTAGATCAGAATAACTTACACCAGGTCAGAAAATAAAACATATAAATAAACAATAAACAATATTTATTACTGTGTGTAGTAATAAGTCAAACAGATGAACGAAACAAATAGACATATAAAATATCAACAAATTAAATAAGGTAAAATACAGTAAAACACATTAGTGTTTAATCACATATAGAAACAATATTACACATTCAATAACAGCTAAGTATTTTTATATTGTTATTTCTGTGTACCCATTTAAGCAGAATGTGATGTTAAAAAGAAATTGAAAAGTATCAAACGTTAATAAAAAATTGTAAATCACTTTTAGCTTAAAAGATGTTTTACTCGAGTAAAAAATTGGGGGTACCATATAATAATTTATAATAAAACAATTACATTTAGATAAACATTAAGAAACCAAAAATTTACTATAAATGTGTTACAAAAATATTCACTCCGGCTCTGCGCAACGCTTTCACTGATAACTGAAACATTTATGTCTGCGACGAACTGTTTCGAAATTTGCACACTTTAGGAGTCTGTCGATAAGGTACCGGGTTTTTTATAAAAACCGGTTTCACTGTGGATTCGATTAGCACTTCTTACGTTAATTACCCACACTTAGATATTATTCAGGTGGGTCACAATTAAGTTTTTGTGCCAAAGAAAAAAATGGTATCCCAATCTTTCTGGTAGTTAAGAGATAGTAATTATATTAAAAGACTTACAGTTTGTTTCCTAGATAGGAGATCTAAATGGGGCCACACCCAATTTATACGGTACAGTAGAATCTGGTGATTCTTCGGTAATACTAGACAGATTTTTCATCAGAGAGGTTCTACACTCACTCACTGACTTTAACTTTATTAGAAACACTAAATCGCAAGTAATTCTTTGCAAATCTAAAGGAAATATGCCGGTACTTGAGTCTAAGGGTTGTACATAACGACTTATCAGCACAGCAACCCAACCTAGACTGAATTCTCAAATCGCGGTAAAAATTCAGCCGCGTCGCTTCAAACCACCCCTCTTGCGCCACATGATCTTATTCAACCGATTTGATTGGTCGGTCTAAAAAAATCGATAGTTTTGACGGTTAAACCGTTAAAGCCGAGAATTTTCTGGAAGGTAATATGATCAGGGTCGGCTTGGGTAAGAAAAAATAATAAAAAATAAAAAAAATAAAAATCTGCTGCCTAGAGTTTTTTGGACATGCTACACAGCCCCTTCCGAAGAGAAAAAACTGGGTAGTAAACAGTTTTTAAAGAAAGATAAGCTATGGTTGGAACAACAGTAGTGTGTCTAAAAAACTGAAGCTGATAAAGGTAGTGAACATGAAGGTGTAGAAAAGCGATCTTAACGAGAACGACAACGATCCACAAGGTAGGTAAAATGTATCAGATCTGTAGATCTTCGATACTATGTGACCAGATTTTTATAAACGGTACCGGCCAACCGGAAGATCACAAAGTGATCGGGAACAGGTCTACTCCGAAGTTTCTGCACGGAAACAAAAAAGTGTACAGCTCGGCCTAGACGGGCAGCACTAAGTGGTATCTTTAATGCAAATCGACAAAAAAAGTATTTATATTGCCCTTGACATAAGATGTCAGGACACACGCTACATTCACACACACAAGGAAGAAGGTAAAGAATGCTATGTTCCCATAAGTAAAATTTCCCATAGGAGGCACAACGCGTATTTCCCTTTTTAGGAACTCCTATAAAGAAAAAAGCTGAATTTAAACCAAACTGTTAATAATAATTTTGAAAAGGAAGAAAGAAACACTGACGATAGTTATAATTAGGAATCTAATAAGCCTACCGGCCCCATTAGGTCCGACAGTCAAGGTAAATACGTGATACGTTAACATCTAAAAAGATGTTTGGAAAAGTTCCGTCCTGCTTGGTTGATATTAAGGATATCACCAAATATGCAGTAAGGAAGAGAAGAAAACAGTAATTCTTAAAATATAGTTCTCATTGAGAACATAAAATAAAAAAAATCTTAAGGTAATAGATCACACTAAGACATTAACAGGAATCTAATAAATCTTAAAACCAAATTATCCTAACAGTCTTCAATCCTAGTTAGAAAAAAAATAGAGTAAGTAATAGAGGAAAAGAAAGAGAAGAGAAAGAAATTTTATCTGTCTTCCTTACAATCTCAACAGACCCACTACCGGAAAGAATTCCCTACGGCTTTCCTAGGCTTATCTCTTGTGACAAATTGCAAGGTCAAAATAAAATTCCAGAAGAAGTAGTTAAGATTGAATTTTGTTAGTCAAAAAAAGTAAAGTGATTCCAATAGTAGTCATGTGGTGGATCAAAGTTCTTTAAACCACGATATGTAAAGGTATAAAATTGTATGAAAGAACGAGAAAAAAATTTAAAAAAATTCAAAAAAAAATTTTCAAAAAAAATTTTCATGTGTTTTCCACCAAGGTACGATAACCGTCTTATATCCATATCAAAGATAAAAAGTAATTTATGAATGATAAACGAGAAATAAGTTAACAAAACAAATGTTTTCTAAACATAAAACAGTAATAGATATTACTGAACGATACGATAATTAGTTTACAAGTGCAGACGCACCTGTACGGTAGGTTAACGGTAGATAAAGGAAAAACTATTTTTTCCTTCAAGAAAGAAGATACAAGTGTTAAAACACTCATGGAGTAGGTAAACGGTAGTTACGAGAAACGTATTTTCTCCTTCGGTACGATAAAAACAAGTGTTAATACACTTATTAGGTAAATGGACGGTAAATGAAGGAAAGTAAATTCTACTTTCGAGACGATAGAGATAAGTGTTAAGGTACTTATTAGGTAGGTAAACGGTAGGTAAGAGAAAAGTATTTTCCCTTTCGAGATGAAATGTTCAAGTGGTAATACACTTAAACGATAGATAAGCGGTAGTTATAAATCTGAATACACTTAAACGGCAAATATAAAAGTAAGGCATAGAGAAAAATATTTAGTGTTGAGTCATAGTGAGAGGTTGAGAAATGAAGAAGTCAAAGAAAAAATGGAAAAGGAATGCTTATACGGATAATTCTGAGAAAACAGAGAAACATTAGTTCCTATTCGGAGAGTTCATCTTCAGAAGAATCATCGGAATCAGAGACATAAGGCTTAAGGTCTTTTATATGCCAGTTTCCTGCTTTTGATCCATCGGGATTTTGTAATGTATATACTAGTGGAGATAGTTTACGGACAACTGTACATAAGAGATATTTAGGAGCTAATTTGGACATAAACTTATCGGCAGCTTTGGAGAGGACTTTATTTCTTCTCCACACTTTATCACCAACGTTGAATTGAATATTTCGATGACGAAGGTTATAGGTTTTGGAATTTCTTTGATAGGCCTGATGAAGATTGTGTTGTATTAAAAAAAAAATACCCTTTAACCCTTGTATATCTGAAACGTATTTATCGTATTGTTCAGGAGTATTAAGGGACATAGGACGATCAGCGCCATTAGCGGAATAGTAATTTCCAGATATCGGTACATGTCTCGCGAAATTTAAAAATGATGGAGAATATTTGGTGACTTCGTGTCTAGCGGTGTTGATAGCCTGTCGGATTTTAGAAAGTTCATTATCCCAGTTAGAATGTTCATCGATATAACACCTAATAGCGGTTCCAATGGTTTTATTCGTTCTTTCTACAAAATTACACTGTGGTGAATAGACGGCATTGAACCATATTTTTTGGACTTTGTATTGATCACAGAGATGTTTCATCATGGGATTGTTAAGGTTTCTAGCGTTATCGCAGATAAGGAATTGAGGAACACCAAACATGAGAAATACTTCATTTTCTATGAAATTAACGATATTTTTGGTGGTGGCTTTTCGTAAAGGTTGTAATAAAGTAAATTTAGAAAACCAATCGGTAACAACTAAGAGCCAGGTATATCCTTTTTTGGAGCGAGGGAGAGGACCAATAAGATCAAGTGCGATAATTTGCCATGGGAATTCGGCAGATTTCTCTTTTCCCATTAACCCTATTTTAGTGGAGGTAGGCATTTTTTGGGCTCCACAAACTTCACAAGATCTAACAAAACGAAGGACATCGTTTCTCATTTTAGGCCAATAATATCGTTCTTGGATTCGGTTCAGTGTTTTGAAAAATCCGAAATGGGCACAGGTAGGGGGATCATGACAAGATGACATAATGTCATGTCTCTGGGGTTTTGGTACGAAAACTTTCCACTCTATTTCATTAGTGGCGAAAGGCAATTTGGAAGGAATTAATTTATAAACCAAGTCATTATCTACTTTCCATTGAGGATAAAGCTCAGGGTGTTGGAGAATTTTAGTACGGAACTCATCGATTAGTGTCTACCTCAAGATACGAGATTTGGGGTTGTTCAGGGAAGGCACGACTCAAGGCATCAGGAACGAGATGGGAAGATCCCTTACGGTGGATAAGGTCGAAATTATGTTGACGAAGGCGCATAGCCCATCGAGCAAGTTTTCCAGAGGGATTGTTGATATTTTTCAACCAAAGTAAGGAGTGGTGGTCGGTAATTACTTGGAATTTGGTACCTTCTATATAGGGACGGAATTTTTCAATGCTGAAGATGACAGCTAGACATTCTCGTTCTGTGACAGAGTAGTTACGCTCTGCTCGGGATAAGGTTCTGCTAGCATAAGCTATTACGACATCTGAACCATCAAATGACTGTGTGAGGACACCGCCAAGGCCAGTATCACTAGCATCACATTGGATTATGAACGGTTTAGAGAAATCTGGCTGTGTTAACACAGGGGCAGAAATAAGGGCTTCTTCTATTTGGGTGAAGGAGAACTCTGCTTGGCTAGTCCATTCGATAGATTGTTTTTTCTTTTTACCTTTCAATAGATCATTAATAGGAGAGACAAGGGAAGAAAAGTCTTTGATGAAACGACGGTACCAGGAACACATGCCGATAAATCTTTTGACCTCTGTGAAAGTTGTCGGACGGGGATAATTGATCATGGCCGAAATTTTATCAGGATCTGTTTTTAGAATGTTGTTCCCTACGATATAACCTAGAAATTTTAGTTCTGGCTTGAAAAATTCACATTTTTTGACATTTATCGTTAGGTTGGCATCTTTTAGCTTATCTCTGACTTCAGATAAGAGACGAATATGTTCTTCAAATGAATTTGTACAGATAATAATGTCATCAAGATAACAAAAGATATTTGGTTCGTAAGCCGGACCGAAGATAGCGTCAACCAAACGTTGCTGGGTTTGAGCAGAATTGCACAATCCAAAAGGCATTACAGTGAATTGAAAGGAGCCTCTGCCGATAACACTGAAAGCGGTTTTTTCTTTCGAAGAGGGATCTAAAGGGACTTGCCAGAAAGCTTTTCGTAAGTCTATTGAACTTATATATTTGGTACCTTTGAGAAGGGAGAGAATTCGATCTATATTTGGCAAAGGGTAGGTATCGTGTTTAGTTACATCGTTGAGGGTTCGACCATCGAAACAGAAACGATATTCATCATTAGCTTTTTTGACGAGGAGTACTGGAGAACACCAAGGACTATTTGAGGGTTCTATGACACCTAGACGAAGCATTTCGTCCAATTCGTCATTAAGAATCTTCGACATATAGGGAGACATTGGGAATGGTCGTTTTTTGAAGGGTTTTGCATCCCCGGTATCGATATGCATTTGTATTTTATCGGTACGACCTAGCCGATTAGTATTACTGATAACAGAAAAGGACTCTATAGTATTTTTAGCTAATGTCTGTTGAACGGGAGTTAGAACTTCGAGAGTATTGAGGGATGTGGTGTTTAATTCTGGTTCCATTTCAGAGAGAAACTGGGGTTTTGAAGTGCTGTTGGAAGACCAGGTATTTTTGGAGAAATCAATAATAAGTGAGAAGGTTTTTACAAAGTTATTTCCAAGAATGAAGGTGCAAGGTAGTGAAGGGACGACTAGTGCTTTAATGACATGTAAAATATTGTTAGCTACAATAGGTAGATCTACAGTACCAGAGACAACTTGGTTAGTGCCATCTGCTAGGGAAACATTTCGATGTTCAGAAGAATTTATTTGTACATTATTGACTTTAAGGAAATTGAGGGCTTTATTACCAATTACGGTAATTGAACAACCGGTTGTAATGTGATTACTACCCTTTGCTAGCTCCAGGGTTCGTGGCTTCCTTCTGGTTTTAATTAACTCCCCCCAAACAAATATAAAAGGGCGCCAAATTACAGACAAGCAAATAAAAGATGTTAAATCAGTGTAAATTGTTTATTGCCAAAAATTAGTAATTATAGTTAATAAAGATTGATTAGAGATTAACTAATTTCTTATCTTTTTGTATCCAATTTCGGAAGACGTCTGAAACCCAGAATAAAGATGCGGTTGATAAGATGTCTTCTTAAATTTAATGGATCTGCAGATGTGGTTGGCAAGATGTTTTCTTAAACTTGAAGATCTACAGATGTTGATGGCAAGATGTTTTCATAAAATGAATGTTCTACAGATGTTGATGGCAAGATGTTTTCATAAAATGAATGATCTACAGATGTTGATGGCGAGATGTTTTCTTAAAATGGGTAGCTGTTAAAACCTTGCTACAAAGCTTCCTCCAAAAAAATTGCTA
Source organism: Altica lythri (assembly GCA_964028335.1). NCBI lineage: Eukaryota > Metazoa > Arthropoda > Insecta > Coleoptera > Chrysomelidae > Altica > Altica lythri. Next base: position 63,263,658 of record OZ034801.1, read on the forward strand.
TTTAAAACAGCCCTATCTTGGGACCCTTCAAAAATTTGGCAATGGCCCAAATGAAGGGAGAAGAAATAAGAAGAGAACTGCTGGCTATGAAGCACAAAATTGTAAAGGAATTAAAAATACCGACTCTCTTTACGAGTGAACAAAAGGTTCCCCGCTTATACGGAAATCAAGACTGCGTCGACTCCACAGAATCGTCGCAGAATCGAAAAACTTAAACCGACGTAGGCCAGGCCAAACAAATAACGTAGTAAAATAGACGAGAAATTGAAGAAATAATATATTATTAGGCCAGGCCAAACAAATAACGATGTAATCGTTACACGGTGTCCAACAGGACGACGAAATTTGTCGAGAAAATTTGTATGGATAGGTAGGGTCTTGTATCGGTAGACTTGTTCAGTAAAACTGGGGCAGTTATTTGTAAAGGGTTTTGAAAGAAATTTTTAACAACTTTTAGCCATTTCTCCCATTGATCTTGTTTTTTGATATCGGTTTTACTAGGGCGGTAAAGAGAGAGTGCACCGATACGACATTCTCCCCTAGTTAGTTTTTTGAACATCGGGGGCAGGTAGAAACAGTGACATTTGGGGAACCACAACGATAACAAAAATAGGATTTTTGTTGATTTTGACAGCTAGAATAAATGTGTCCTTTCTTATGACAATTCCAGCAGGTAACATCCCTACTGTTAGAAATATTAGTTGGATTAGAAGTACTCGACACGTTGTTGGAGGTAGAAGGTAAGTTAGATGTTCTCGGTTAATTAGTTCGTTGTTTAGGACGATGATTAGTAGAGTCAATAGCAGATACTTTGGTTTGGAAAGAAGGTTTTTGAAAAGAGAGTGATTTAGCATCCTCCAATTTTTTGACTAATTGAATTAGATCAGAGACGGTATTTACATTGGAGAGAGTTACGTGAGGAATGTATTCCGGAAGTAAATTTCGGGTGATGTATTTTAGTTTGCTGACTTCAGCTGGTTCACGAGAGAGACGTTTGAAAAGAGAAGTGAGTTGAGCAACAAAAATAATAATAGACTCGTTCTTTTTCTGTTTATAGCCTTTAATTTCCTCCCAGAGTTGTTCATCATTTTCTGGGGGTAGAAAGGTTGATTTAAGAACATTCGTAAGTTCATCCCAAGAGTTAAGAGAGGTTTTGATGCTGCGGAACCATATTAAAGCATCCCCGGTGAAAAGTTCAACCGCTGATTGAAAACGAGTTTCAGGTAGGATGTTGCGGGATTCAGCTAGTTCTTTAATTTTTTCTAGAAATTCAAAAACGCTTTTAGGATCACCGTTAAATTTAATATTCCATTTCGATAAAGGAAAACGATCTAAATATCTAATTTCGGGGGTAGAGACGTTAATTATAGGTACTGTGCCTTCTGTATTCGGAACTGAACTAGAAGAAGGTGAATTATTGAAGGGAATGGTTTTATCTATCATTTCTTGTTCGAGAAGAAGACAAGTGGTTTTAGATTCATCGCGGAAATTTATATCATCCTCGGAAGGATTTTCAGGTAGAGGTAAACGTTGTATTCTGCCTAACAAGTGAGCGATCCTAGATTTTACTCTACGAAAACATGAATCTGAAGCAGAACCTTCAAATTCTTCTATTAAATTGGAAACGCTGTCGATAGAATTTTTAATTGCTACTTTTTCGTCTTCTAAGTTAATGTTTTCTAAAGTGAACGTACCGTTTGTTTCTTTGGTTAACAATCTTTTGAGGACTTTCCTTTTATCCTCTATCTTTCTGTTGGTGGCTGTTCCTCTGATCTTTAACTCGTAGTTAATTTCGTCTGCTGTTAGAAAAGTTACCTCAAAATTGGCCATTGTGATAAGAAAAAGTAACGGAAGTTGTCGATATTAAAAGTGTGTAATTTTATTGTCGGAACAATAGGGATTTTATCATCGGGCCCCACGTTATGGGCGTCAAATTATGTGTAACCTCTTTTTTCTCTAGATGTTAAAAGGCTCGTTTTATCGAGGTTAACAAATGCGAACGGCACTCAGGGGGTAGGAGGAGAGCGAGCGTGGATTCGAACGAGCTCGATGAAATCTTACTAGAAAGATATAAGGGGATATATTTACTAGAAAAAATAAGATATAAGAATTTAAAAGGGACTAAAGAGAAAATGAGAGAAATGATGGAAAAAGGGGAAGGTAAATGGGCGCCACTTATTTTTTTATCTTAAGGATGGGGAAATATAAGAAACCCAGTTGGAAAAAATATTAAATCTAGAAGTTGGATAGAATAATGTATTAGATGTTATAGATAAAGTTAAAATAAGAAAGATATAAGGGACGTAAGATAAGATGCAGTAATATTGAGTAAGCCGGTAGATGTTCTGGTTAAAATTTTAAATTAAACACTTTTATTAGAAAAACTAGAAAGAGAAAGTTATACTTACTTTTTGTTCTTACTTATCACAACAGCTCTATATATTTTGATCAAGTTAAAAGCTAAAATTTATGAGTGAAATACGCCTTATTCTTGTTGTTAATGAGATTAGATCAGAATAACTTACACCAGGTCAGAAAATAAAACATATAAATAAACAATAAACAATATTTATTACTGTGTGTAGTAATAAGTCAAACAGATGAACGAAACAAATAGACATATAAAATATCAACAAATTAAATAAGGTAAAATACAGTAAAACACATTAGTGTTTAATCACATATAGAAACAATATTACACATTCAATAACAGCTAAGTATTTTTATATTGTTATTTCTGTGTACCCATTTAAGCAGAATGTGATGTTAAAAAGAAATTGAAAAGTATCAAACGTTAATAAAAAATTGTAAATCACTTTTAGCTTAAAAGATGTTTTACTCGAGTAAAAAATTGGGGGTACCATATAATAATTTATAATAAAACAATTACATTTAGATAAACATTAAGAAACCAAAAATTTACTATAAATGTGTTACAAAAATATTTACTCCGGCTCTGCGCAACGCTTTCACTGATAACTGAAACATTTATGTCTGCGACGAACTGTTTCGAAATTTGCACACTTTAGGAGTCTGTCGATAAGGTACCGGGTTTTTTATAAAAACCGGTTTCACTGTGGATTCGATTAGCACTTCTTACGTTAATTACCCACACTTAGATATTATTCAGGTGGGTCACAATTAAGTTTTTGTGCCAAAGAAAAAAATGGTATCCCAATCTTTCTGGTAGTTAAGAGATAGTAATTATATTAAAAGACTTACAGTTTGTTTCCTAGATAGGAGATCTAAATGGGGCCACACCCAATTTATACGGTACAGTAGAATCTGGTGATTCTTCGGTAATACTAGACAGATTTTTCATCAGAGAGGTTCTACACTCACTCACTGACTTTAACTTTATTAGAAACACTAAATCGCAAGTAATTCTTTGCAAATCTAAAGGAAATATGCCGGTACTTGAGTCTAAGGGTTGTACATAACGACTTATCAGCACAGCAACCCAACCTAGACTGAATTCTCAAATCGCGGTAAAAATTCAGCCGCGTCGCTTCAAACCACCCCTCTTGCGCCACATGATCTTATTCAACCGATTTGATTGGTCGGTCTAAAAAAATCGATAGTTTTGACGGTTAAACCGTTAAAGCCGAGAATTTTCTGGAAGGTAATATGATCAGGGTCGGCTTGGGTAAGAAAAAATAATAAAAAATAAAAAAAATAAAAATCTGCTGCCTAGAGTTTTTTGGACATGCTACAGTACAACTTTTATCGACAGTCTGACACACTTTATTTTTTCGTATATAATATCATAAGAGAGAAAATTTTGCCGGCAACATTTTCGACTGGTATGAAAGTTTGTTGCTTGGCAATTTACGCGAATGAAATTTTGTCAAAATTTCATGAGGGAAAGTTGCCAAAAAGCATCAAACTTGAATAAAACCATAAGAAAATTTGGCCGGGAAAAATTTTTCTCTCGAGTGGTATTCGACAAGACTATTTCACGAGAAAAACAAGACAATATCAACGTTTGTGAAACTGACAACTATAGAAATACCAGACACCTTAGTAACGGATCTGTCATAATTTTGTCAAAGGCAATACCACGATTCCTTAAAATTTTATCGATAAATTTTTAGTTTCCACAAAAACTTTTTTATTTGGCAAAAATACGAAAACAAACTGAAATGTGATAAAATCACGAGTCCGTAGGACGAGTGATTTTATCATATTCAGTTTGTTTGAGTAGTTTTGCCTAAAATAAAAAAGTTTGAGTCTGGAAAATAAAAATTTATCTAGTAAAATATTACAGGACGAGTGGTATTTGAGAAGATTATTTTTTGAACCATTCTGTACAAAAACTACTTTATTTAAAAAACTTTCTAGGACAACTTATATTTTTTAATTAACACAAACGAAATGCCGTTACCCCGCCTATTAACTTATCCTGTACACTAGATAGTATTGACAGTTGTCAGTTGTGAGCGTCGTGGAAACAGGGTTATAATTTGAATAAATATTTATTTTTATACCTATTTATACAATTATATAATTAAAGAGAAAATTACCAACATAAAAATTATTGGGTATATCTATTTAAAGTTTACCTACAAGACCACATTTGCCTGTAGGCATATAAAAGTTTTAAATGCATGCAGAACCAGGAAGCAGGTTAGTTTTAAAGTACCTACATATTTGATTTTTCATTATCGTTTAGATGAATTGAATTGTGATAATAATAACAAAATATATTTCAGAATATTTAGATAATATATATGAATGTTGATTTATAGTAAGGTACTTATAAACAAGAAAATTGATTGTTCAATATTGTTATTGAATTTTTGACAGTTCTATAATTTTATCAATACTAGTAAAACCACTAGTGGTTTTATCAATATAAACCGGAATAATTGGCTAGATTTAAAACATTGAAGATTAAGCGTTTTCATTGGAAGAAAGAACAAAATTGTGATATTTTGACAGGTGAAAAAAATAATCAAGGGTAATATAACAAGACCTTGACTATAGTCGGCTATTTTTGTGGTATCTAGATTTCAAGAATATTTTAGTATCAATTTGTTAAGACATAATTTGACGTTAATAATCTGATTAAAGTCCGAGAGCTTTAGCTCGAGGGCTTTAATCTTTGATAAACTAAATTTGAAGTAATTTTATTAAATAAAATAATTTTAATTTTCATAAACCTTTGCAAGTAACTAAGATATAAAAAAATACTTGAACATTTTTTATGTTTTATATTATTTTATAAAATTTACGTACCCAACCTGTGTTTATGTTGTAAATATTATTTTCAACGAAATACGAATAAATAAAATGCACAAAAATTACACTAATTTGCTGTTGCAGTAACAAATATTCTGCAATAAGCGCTTCTTTATTCACAATATTCTTTATTATCGACGATATTAATTACTTTTTTAAACATATTTTTGGTATTCGGTATTTAACTGTGGTTAACCTAAAATGTAAATAAAAATAACAATAACAATGGCGTTAACTTCAGACTATAGATATGTCGATTATAAATCGATATAATCAAAGATCGATTAACTACCTCAGAAAAATCGGTATTTAACCGATATCTTTTTTAAAAAAACCGATTGAACTACAAAAGAGATCAAAGAAAAGTAAAAATTATGAAAACAACATAAATATAAATATTACAAAAAAAAACGCTTCAGGGTCCAAATCTAATCCATCATGATGTAATTTTGCAGCTGCGAGGTGCTTGATGGCCATAACCTGTTGTGTATGTTAATGTGAACCTACCTTAAGTATATAGTGAGAACATAGCCACACGTTGTTAAAAAAAAGACATGACATCTGTCAAATAATTTATTCAGTGCGTAGTTGTATTTGGCTATTAATTATTATTTATTATAATGTTTATTATGTTTTAATAAAGAGTTCCACCAAGTTTAGAGTCGAGTCTTAATGAAGTCTTTTGTCAAATACATAGCATAATTCTGGCGACGAGCTCTGGAAACGAATCGCAGCAGTCAAAATATGTGTTCTAGGAAGTCCTAGAAAGAAGTCGAAAGTCTAAGTTTTTAAAGTCTGAAGTCTATTTAGAAGTGTGAAAATGGCACTTATTGGAAATATAGAGTCTTTTAACCCCAAAGAAAGTGAAGTAAGTTCATATATTGAAAGATTAGAACAACTATTCAAATGTAATGACATAACTACAGAAGAAAAAAAAGTGTCCTTGCATATGCGGTCTTGAAAGATTTACTGGCTCCTAATCTGCCTAGTACGAAAACGTATGCCCAGTTGGTAGAATGGTAGAAGAGTTGAAAAAACATTATAGTCCCAAGAGATTAATTATAGCTGAAAGGTATAGATTTCACACTGCATACCAAGAAACAAATGAAGATATTAGATCCTTTGCCGCAAAGTTGAAAAACTTGGCTAAATTTTGTGAGTTTGGGGGTTTCTTGAACGATTCCTTACGTGATAGGTTTGTTTGTGGACTTCGGTCAGACAATATGAAGCGAAAGCTTTTAACTGAAAGTAATCTAACCTTTGATCGAGCATATAAATTAGCTATAGGCATGGAGCTAGCTGAAGGACAAATAAAAGTCATGGGATCCGAGAGTGGACAAGTAAACAAAGTGTATCAAAAGTCATTTAAGAAGCATGGATATAAGTCAAATCCAAGTTATGTTAGTAAATTTAATAATCAGTCATCATCTAAGTCAAATCAGCCATCATTTAAGTCAAATCAGTCATTTCCTCAGTCAAATCAATCGTTTCCTCAGTCAAATAGTAAGAAACCTAAGTGTAAAAGATGTCTCAGGATACATTTTGACAACAGCAAGTGTCCAGCAGTAGCATGGAAGTGCTATTCCTGTGGACAAATTGGTCATACAGCAAAGTCAGTTATGTGTAAAAACAGAGTCTACGAGTTAGAGGAGGAGGAAGATAATATAGAGTCGGGTGAGTCCGATGATAATTTGGAGCTAGGTTTGTTATCTGAGGATGTCGGTGAGTGTATAATTAAGTCCTTAAATACATGTTATAGTGATATTTTGAAAGTTCGTTTGTCACTTGATTTCAAACATGTTGAAATGGAAGTTGACTCGGGTGCAGTGCGTTCAGTAATGCATGAGGAAGACTTGAAAAAGCTATTTCCTAACCTAGTTTTAGAACCAGTTAATTTTAAGTTAAGGGTGCTAACAGGACAAAGAGCTGAGATTTTAGGTCAGGTTTTAATGCATGTCCAGTATTTAAACCAAATATTCCTGTTACCTTTAGTAGTCTTAAAGTCAGATGCTAGATTTGTACCATTACTAGGTCGTAATTGGTTAAATGTTTTGAATGAAAATTGGAGAAATAATTTATTAGATACAAGCATAGTTTTAAGTAAGTCAAAAATGGATAAATTGAGTCTAAATAAAATGTCACAATTAGAATCGGATAATGTCAGACTGAAGTTGATTTCTTCTTTAAAAAAATGATTATCAAAATTTATTCAAAGATGAGCCTGAATCATTCAATAAAGATTTTAAAGCTGAATTTAAAGTCAAGGAGGGTTGTAAACCCATTTTTCACAGGGCATATGAAATGCCTTATTCAATAAAACCAAAAGTTGAGGAAGAACTTTTAAAAATGGTTGACTCAGGTGTATTAACGAAAGTATCACATAGTAATTGGGCAAGTCCAATTGTAGTTGTTCCTAAAAAAAATTCAGGTGATATAAGGTTATGTGTCGATTTTAAAAAAACACTCAACCAAGTCATTGACACAGAACATTGCATATTGCCATTACCAAGTGATATATTTGCAAGTCTGAGTGGTAGTAAATATTTTTCGGTTTTAGATTTAAAAGGGGCATACCAGCAACTCCAAATAAGTGAATCATCAAAAGATTTATTTACCATTAATACCCATATTGGTCTTTTTAGATTTAATAGGTTAACGTATGGGGTGAGTTCTGCACCAGGTATATTTCAGTGTATAATGGAAGCTATTTTATCTGGTTTACCAAAAACCAAATGTTATTTGGATGATATTTTGATCCATGGTTCATCCATTGAAGAATGTAACCAGAATGTCAAAAATGTCTTAGAGAGATTAAAGAAATTTAATGTTAAAATCAATGATAAAAAATGTAGATTTTTTGAACATTCAGTTGAATTTTTAGGTCATAAAATAGATAGTCAAGGCATCCATCCTACAGATGAAAAAAATAGAGTGCATTCAAAAAGCACCCTCTCCCCAAAATGTGACTCAGTTAAAATCATATCTTGGTTTATTGAACTTTTATGGAAAGTTCATTCACATGCTATCTGCAAAATTGAAACCTTTGTATGATTTGTGTAAAAGCAATACTGAATTTGAATGGACAGATGAGTGTGAACGAACATTTCAAGATAGTAAAAAATTACTTACTTCTGATGATGTCTTAACTCTATTTGACCCAACAAAACCTATTTTTATTACCTGTGATTCAAGTGGATATGGTGTGGGAGCTGTACTTAGTCATAAAATTGATGGCAACGAAAAACCTGTTTTATTTGCTTCCAGCACTTTATCAGAAAATGAAAAGAAATACTCAAATTTAGAAAGAGAAAGTTTGGCTATAATTTTTAGTTTAAAAAAATATCATAAATACATATTTGGGCGCAGATTCACACTAGTAACAGATCATCAGCCACTTCAATTTATTTTTGGCAAAAATAAAAATATCCCAGTAACAGCAGCCGCCCGTATCACACGGTGGGCTTTAACACTATCTGCATATGACTATGAAATAGTTTATAAAAAGGGAAGTCTTATTTCAAATGCAGATGGGTTGTCTAGATTACCAATGAAAAGTAATACAGAAATATCAGATTCAATTTTTTCATTTAGTCTTTGTTATGATACACAACCATTAACTTTTGAAAACATAGCTTCAGCAACAAAAAAAGATATTTTACTTTCAAAAGTTGTAGATCTGACTCTAAGTGGCTGGCCAAATTTCATTAAAGATGACAATTTAAAACCTTATTTTAAAAGAAAATTAGAATTATCTGTAGAAAATTGCTGTTTACTTGTGGGAAATAAAGTTGTCATACCAAAAGATTTACAAAACAATATATTGAAATTATTTCATGAACAACACATAGGGATTGTCAGGACCAAAATGCTTATGAGATCTTATTGTTGGTGGCCAGGAATGAATGAAGCTATAGAATCATTTATTGCCTCTTGCAATACATGTCAAGAAAATCAAAATTTTACAAATAGTAGCGTACTCCTTCCTTGGCCTGATGCACCTAATAATTTTTACCGAGTAAATATTGATTTTTTCCATAAAAATAATTACACTTTTCTAATATTAATAGATAGTAAATCTAAATGGCCTGAAGTAAAATTAATGGATGAGGGTACAAATGCAAGGGAAACTATCATCAAATTAAAACAAATTTTTTCAGTTTTTGGTTTACCTGTTGAACTTGTGTCAGATAATGGTCCTTTAACAGTGCTGAGATAAGTTCCTTTTGTCAAGCTAATGGTATAAATTATATTAAAACTCCACCAAAACATCCACAGAGTAATGGCCTTGCAGAAAAAAATGTTCAAATAATAAAAAAAGGTTTGGCAGTGTCTTTGTTTTTAGAAAAAGAGGGGGAAGTTAGTAAAGCAACAATTTTGAATCACTTAGAAAACTTTTTATTTGTACATCGTCACACACCTTCTACTGCAACTGGTATGTCACCTGCAGAATGTTTGTTCAAAATTCGTCCTCGCACAAGATATGACATCTTAAAACCTTGGTCTAAAAAACGAAAGGGGCTTGAGTCTGACATTACCCAGAAATTGAAAATTTATGCTGAAAATGATATTGTTTATGTTAAGAATAAGTATACAAAGTTATGGCAAAAAGGGAAAATTGTAAGATGTATGAGTTATTGCACTTATCTTGTGAAAATTGATAATTCTGATAATATTAGGCTTTACCATGCCAATGACATTCGTCTATGTAAATTCATACCCTCAAAAGTACCAAATGATAGTGAGGTGTCTAACTTTGATGCCCCAAATCTTATTGTGACTAATCACCCCGATGTGACAAATTCACAAATGTGTCAAAATTATAATCAACCCGAGGTTACTGAAGTACCAGTGTCAACAAATCTTAATCCTAACACGGGCTTGTCCCCAAATGTTCAAGCAAAGTCATCTAATAAAGTATCAAGTAGAAGTTCTCCTGTTAACCCTGGTACTACACCAACTTCAAATATTACATCTAGATTTGGTAGAGTAATCAAACGTCCAACAAAACTAGATCTATAATCTTTTAATTAGGGGAAGAAATGTTGTGTATGTTAATGTGAACCTACCTTAAGTATATAGTGAGAACATAGCCACACGTTGTTAAAAAAAAGACATGACATCTGTCAAATAATTTATTCAGTGCGTAGTTGTATTTGGCTATTAATTATTATTTATTATAATGTTTATTATGTTTTAATAAAGAGTTCCACCAAGTTTAGAGTCGAGTCTTAATGAAGTCTTTTGTCAAATACATAGCATAACCTTGAGAAATAGCGTGTTGTAAAGTCATGCGTTGTTGTCAGTTCTCGCGGCGAAATTAAAATGAAGTTCTTAAAGGATGATGAGTTCATTGTTACGAATTACGATATCACTGTTAAGGAATTCAGATGCGCCCTAGCCTCCGTCTATACAGTAAGTTCGTATTGCGGGAACTGCGTAAGCGGTTTCACAATCATGTTAACTGCGGATAACTTTTGCTTTAAATTTTTATTTTTTTCGCCAACTACCTATCAAAGAAAATGTAAAACAATAAATTAATAACCTTTGTCCACAACTGTTCTACAAAACGTTCATTATACTAGTGCTTCTTAAAGAATAATAGTACCTATTACTTAACCACCGCTCTTCCAGCCCCAAAAATGTCTTTAAAAAAAAATTGTTTATACCTAATAAAAGAGCTTAATTTGCACCTTTCAAAAACGTATTTTTCATAATTTGCACCCTCGTACTTTTGTTTAAATTTTTAAATGTTCTTTACAACAGAAATTCTTTTTTAAAATAAAGTTCTTAAATGTATCAGTTTTACTTCCTTTATCTGCGACTTTCTCATTATTTTTAATAATTCTCCGTATTTTCCAAACACTAATCTAAAAAAATTAAGCATTTAGAATGTTTGTCATATTAATTAGTTTCAAAAAGTATACCTCAGTTACACAAAGGTAGATAGGTATAAGATTTAAAAATATTTAACAACATTTTGAATTAAATTATAGTTACAAAATGTTTAATTTAGAAATGTGAAATCTGACAACGTTGTTTATAACTTATTATGATATCTGTCAAAAACGTTTATGTATTATGTTAATAATATAAATTTTATTTAAAAAGTGATACATATTTATAAAATCATTACAAAAACCTCTTTCAATTAATCTAATGCAAAATATATAACTTTATGTTAGCTGTCACAAACTAGAATTCATTTAAAAGAAATAGCAAAATGGTAGACACTTACCTTAAAGATCTGAGCCACTTTCGCTGCTGTTGCTTTATTTCTTAAACATACCATAACATTTAATGATGTTCTTATGTAGTTCTATACTGATTTTTTTGGCATTACTTATTGAATATTTCTATATTTAAAAATTTTAACCTTTGATAATATGAGCTGTCAATATTTCGACAGTAGGACAGGACGTTTTTAGTTTAGGTTCCAACTATGGAGGGTAGAACCCTCCATAGTTCCAACCCAACAAAATGAAGTGCCAATCCAAGAAATAAAATGCATAGTCTACTGAGATTGGAATAAGAAGTGAATGGATAATACCTATAATTCATTCACTTCTTATTTCAATCTCAGTAGACTATGCATTTTATTTCTTGGATTGGCACTTCAATTTGTTGGGTTGGTACCTACTGTCGAAATATTGACAACACATTGTCAAAGGTAAAATTGTTGAAGATTCAATAACGAAATATTTGATGCTTTCTTAGATTCAATATACAATGCCAAAAAAAATAAGTACAGAAATTCACAACAGCATCGTTAGATGTTATGGTATGTTTAGGAAACCAGCTAACAGCTGTGAGAGTGTTTATTTAAATCAATTGGCCGAGGTTTTTCAAGTAAGTACGATTTTATGTGTATTTCTTTTAAATCAATGCTAGTCGCTAACATAAACTTATATATTTTGCATTAGATTAATTGAGAGAGGTTTTTGTAATGAATTTATAAATATGTATCACTTTTTTAAATAAAATTTATATTATTAAAAGAACACATAACCTTTTTTGACAGATATCATAATAAATTATATACAATGTTGTCAGATTTCAAATTTCGAAATTATACATTTTTGTAACTATAATTTAATTCAAAATTTTGTTAAATATTTTTAAATCTCTTAACTACCGTTGTGTAACTGAGGTATATTTTTTGAATCTAATTAATATGACAAACATTCTAAATGCTTAATTTTTTTAGATCAGTGTATCGAAAATACGGAAGATTATTAAAGAAGGATTGAAAAATAATGAGAAAGTCGCAGATAAAGGATGTAAAACTGATACATTTGAGAAGTTTATTTTAAAAAAAGACTTACAGCGACAGATTTGGATGTACCATGCTAAAACTGAACATTTTACTTTAGACAAACTTTTGACTGATGCTAAACAAAATTTTGATTTTAAAGGGGGACGTACGACACTATACAAACTTATAAAATTAATGGGATACAAATTTAAAAAAGTAAATGGACGACATATTTTATGTGAACAACGACACGTTAAAATTAGAAAGATCGCTTTCATTCGGAAATATAAACAACTAAAAAGTCTTGCTGAGAGAGTTAGATTCGTGTACCTAGATGAAACATGGATCTATCAAAATGGTAGTTCAGTGCGTCAGTGGGTGCACGATTCTGACCTAAAAAGTAATCCAGCTCGTGTAAAATCCGAAGGAAAGCGATTTACTATTTTACACGCAGGGACTGATACTGGATTTTTGGAAGGATGTGACTTGTTACTAGACTCTTCGAATACAGACCTTGACTATTACAAAAGTATGAATGGTGACCTTTTTAAAAACTGGGTTGTTAATCAACTCATTCCTGCTCTATCTGTATTTCAAGAAAAATGTGTGGTGGTCATGGACAACGCGCCATACCATTCAGTTCAAATTAACAAACCACCCTCTTTTTCAGCGAAAAAAGCAATGATGCAGGAATGGTTGATTAACAATAACATTAGGTTTGACACAAAAATGACAAAGAAACAACTGTACTCTATAATCTTACCTTATAAAACTGACGAAAAGACATATGTAGTGGATGAAATTTTAAAACAACGAGGACATGAAGTACTTCGACTACCACCATACCATTGTCACTACAATCCAATAGAACTAGCATGGGGGTTTACTAAGACATATTATAACAAACATATTACATCTACTTATCTTGACCAGGAAAGAGTTAAAAAAACTTGGACAGAAGCATTGACTAAATGTACACCAGACATGTGGCAAAATTTTTGTAGACATACAGACGAACTTATTTTGGCAGATTGGACTACTTACATGGGAAACTGCTCACATGACAATATTCCTCCTTTAGTTATTTCATTGGAGGAATCAGATTCTGACGATTCCGATTTTGGATTTGATAGTGACTCTGATTCTTCCAGTGAAATAATGGAAGAGGATTGATCATACAAATACACCGACAACATTTACATGTTACATCTAAATCTGCATCTGTATTTGTTTTTATTTGCTTTTATGTAATTTATTAAAATATTTTTTTTATTGTATCGGTTTGAAATGTCTAACAAATCTTAATTTTTCTGAAAAATTTCTGTTATAAAGAACATTATTAAAACATCAGCATATTTAAGTCAAATGCGACACCACCTGGGGCGGACCAGGAAAATCAAATTTTTACTGGAGTATAGTTTCCTCAATTAACCCATTGGATGTGAAATTTTATTATCCTACAGCCACTAATACAATAATGTTACACTACGATGCCATTTGGATGTAAAATAGAAGACTTTAAAAAAGATGGATACCTATAGACTTTGAGTACTGTGTTTTTATGTTAAACTCAAAACTGATGAAATAATTTTTTTTACCACTGCTTGAATAATTTAAAAGTTTTATTATACATTTGTAAAAAGGATCTTTTACTATTGCTTGAGTAATTTAAAAGTTGTATTAAACGTTTTTATTAATATATGTATATGTGCTACATTTTGAATTTTACTTATATTATTTATTTGTAATAAAATGTAAATATAAAAGTATATTTTTCTACAAGCATGCGTAAAACAACACTTTTCCGCACGCATTTTAATTCAGAAAATATCTCTTTCTCTTTTTTTATTAAATGAATATGTCCTTCAATAACCTTTTTGGAAAATTATTGTATTATTACTTTTATGTTGTTGTACCTACTACATACAAATAGTAAAAAAAAGATTATTTTGCATAAAAATAGAGATTTTTAAAATGTTTGTTCTTAAAAAAATCATAATTTATTAAAACACCTCTGTAAACGTTACTCAAAGCAACAACAAACTTTAATTGTCACAAATTAAAATTTTGTTACATTGTTAGGAGTTGAAAATAAAATTTAAAAAATGAATAAAGTATCTTTTTTATGCTTGTAGAAAAAATATTGATCCTAACTCTTGCGGGAAAGTATAACTTTCCGCACTTGATAGGATAATAACTATTTTCGTTCTAGATCAATAATATAATATGATAATTGACTATAAACAGGGATCTGTTCTGTGCAAAGGAATGTGTTATTTTGAATATCAGTCAAAATTCATGTGAATTTAAATAGACCATTCTTGGATATTAATAGTACCTACTTGCAGCGAAAACTGACGTATGTACTTTAGTACCTATTCAATTTAATATTAAATACATTGACTTATTTTCGGCAAGTTTTAAATTTGGTTTGCAGATTTAATTACTTAAGATATTTGTAATGAATACACATATTTTTATTGAAGACGTGACAACATCGTATTTACAATTAATAAGACCACAGAACAATATGAACAGACGTGTATTATACTGGGCGAATTTCATGTAACTAACAGAGCCTACTGAGATGGAAATAAAAAGTGAATGGCTTATACTCTTTTATAGATCGTAGTTAGTGTGAGTCTTATACATTTGAAACTTCAATTTCTGCGTCAATTACATTAATTAGCGTAAATTTAGAATGTTAAAGTTGCGTTTATAGCAATTTTGTCATGGACAAAATATAGTATTCTACTCGTGTAGGTATAGCGAGCTATATTATTCACGAAGAAGAAGTTTACAACACGAGACACAGGCGAGACCCTGGAGATGAAGGAACGATCGAATCGATCCGTTTTCGATGTTGGGCATTGAACAGTATAAGGGTGCATGGAGTTGGCACGTCGCGTTGCTCTGGCTAGTCTGACAAGTGGAGGCATTATAGAGCGGAGATCAGACACTGCTCTTCGGTGGGACAATGGGGCAAGGTTTTTGGCGATACTGGTGTCGTTTATTAGTCGAACTGCTCTTCTCTGTATTGCATCGAGAATACCGAGCCTTGACGTAGGCGCCGAACCCCATACTTGCGAGCAGTATTCAAGGTTAGGTCGTATTTGGGCTTTGTAAAGAGTAGCTAAGTTAGATGAAGAAAAATATTTCCGTGCTCTAAACAAAAAGCCTAATTTCTTTCCTGCTGCAGTTGCTATGCATGCAATATGTTCAAGTCCTGGGAGATCGTTATACCAACCAGCGTAATGGAGTCGCCCGCTATCAGTGTCTGATCGTTGATTGTAATGGATGAGTCGCATGTTTGCCTCTTGTTGGATGGGCAACATGTCTGTCTTGGAAGCGTTGAAATTAACAAGATTCTTTCTTCCCCACTCGTCTACAATTCTCCGATCTTGATTGAGAGAAGCCGTTGTGGATCTTCTGTCCTCTTCCAGAATATCAAGAGGTATGGGACGGTTGTGCGCTT
The DNA here is from genome assembly GCA_964028335.1 of Altica lythri. NCBI lineage: Eukaryota > Metazoa > Arthropoda > Insecta > Coleoptera > Chrysomelidae > Altica > Altica lythri. The sequence continues at coordinate 63,279,626 of OZ034801.1, forward strand.
TGGTACAGTGTAGGTTGCTATCATCTGCAAAACCATGTATCGAGTTATTAGTGGCTTCTAGTAGATCATAAATGTGTAATAGGAATAGTGTAGGAGCTAGAGCCGATCCTTGAGGAACTCCAGCGTTGATCTTGTAGAGGTTGGAAGTATGTCCATCTACAGCAACTTGGATTTGCCTGTTGGAGAGAAAGTTGGAGAGATTTTGCGAGAGTCCGTATGAAGGCAGTTCAAAAGAGCAGCATGCCCACACTTGATCAAATGCTTTTGAAATGTCTAGTGATACTATTTGAGTCTCCCCATAGCGGTGGATGGCATCAATCCAGACATGAGTTACATATTATGCTAGTAGATCGGCTGTTGGTCTCAAGGTAGCTCAGGATCTCGTGATTGACGTATTTCTCCATAGATTGACGTATTTCTCCTTGCTAATTACAGATAAAAGAGCTATGGGTCTGTAATTAGAGGGCTGGGTTTTAATATACTAGCCTAATAATAAATGATTTCGTTTTATAATTTTACATTTTTCTGTTTCGATATGGTCCAATATTTGTGATATGTTCTCGATTTTTCGTTTTTTTTTTTCAGTTATTTTCCATTTTACTTTCTTATTTTTACCTGTTTTTTTACTTAACATTTTTTCTTGTTTTTTTTTATCTTTCACATTTTCATTAGTTTTTTCTTCAATTTTTTGAATTTTTATCTTTTTTTCCCATTTGTCCATAATTCAATTTTTTCTGTTCGTGTTTCTTTTTTTATTTATTTTTTCCAATTTTATAGTCTTTTCAGTTGATGTGGCGAACTTCGAACCGCCTAACAATTATGATTCCTTTTTATTATTTTACGTTTTTGCATTTTTTTTTTGTGAATACGTTCCATTATTTGTGATATATTCTAGGGTTTTCGTTTTTCAGTCAATTTCCAATTTACTTAAGTTTCTCTTTGTTTATTCGTTTTTTAGTTAATTGTAACATTTTTTTCTTGTTTCTTTTTTTTTTGATTTTTTACATTTTTAATACTATTTTTTTTTCTATTTTTCTGTCGGCGTTTCTTTTTTATCTGTGTTCTCGATTCTTTCATCTATGCTTGTTTTTTCTGTTTTTCATTTTTTTTAATTTCACCATTTTTCTGCTTCTCCCTTGTTTTACCGATTTATCCATTTTTTATTTTTGTTTTGATTTTTTCAAATCTTTTTTTTTTTTGGTTTTACAAATTTTAGCAGTTTTCGTTTACCCCAATTTTTTCCAGTTTTTTTCACATTTTATTAATCTTTTATTTATAATTTTTTTATAATGTTTTAATACTTATTATTCCATTTCGGATAAAGACATATCCAAATAACCTTTCTAAAAGTTTTTTTAGAAATGGAAACACAATGCACGTTAGAAACTTAGATGGCAAATTAACTTACACTTATAAGGAATTCATAGAACTAAATAATAAATACATATTTTGTATTTCAGTTAGTTAGAATTTATATTCTTCATCCTTTAAACTTTTTGTGAACTTTCACAAATATTTCAAGATTAATATTTCTGGACGAAGACAAATCGAAATAATGTTTTTATCTAAATCAAAACACCATATAACGGGCGTCTCTGCAATTTAGATGTAGAATTTTTATTACGGAAATTATAGAAACATATTATTCTGGTAGCTCTATAAAAGAAGAATATCTCACCATAGATTATTTTGTTATAACTTAAAATGTTTTGGCAGCGTTTTCGATAAAATCCTCGGATCGGCTTAATTTTTTCGGACAACTAATATAGTTGTATATTATCGAATTTACACAAAAACCTTAACTAATTATACACTAAAACCTTCCTCATGAATCACCCTACCTGTTGTTGAAAACAGTAATAAAATCCGTTCAGTAGGTAGGTACTTTTCGAGTCAATGGTGCACAAGGGGACAGAAACAAACAGACAGACAGACATAATCCTGCTACAGTTTTGTTATATGTTTGAAAATTTAATACATAAATGTTATAATTTTTACATTGATATATAAATAACAATATCATCATTACAGATAAGAAACAACCCCAGTTTTCTTTTTATCCCAGGCGCCTACTACGCCCGCTCTATCTATCGTGCTAATGCTTGTCACTAAAGCAAAACGATCTGATCCAACGAAACTAACTTTGTGTCCTATTTTTTTTAAACCCTGCGCTACCTGCGGCTCCTAAAACAAACAAAAAGACTTGTGTGAGATTAATTTGGGATTGCTATATATTCAGATATCTATATACATATTCCACACTACAGTTACCGTGAATTTTTTTTAACACTTGCAAAAAAACTGACTTAAGGTGATATACTCCAACATTTTGGCGCGAAACCTAGAAAAAACAACGATACTCAAACAAACCCAGTACAGAGAATAAATGTAAAAATTTTGTCAGGTATAAATTAACCCCGACATTTAAAACAGATAGGTACTGATTCACCGAACTGTACTGGGAGGTTCATAGTAGAGGGCGTTTTAAATCAAAGAATAGAATATTTTAAATCTGTATTGCGTTTTTCTCAAAAATTTCAAAATATTTTGATATGAAATTTTAGGCATGAATAGTTTGTTTCATTTTACGTGGTAGACGCATACTTTTATTTTGAATAAATGATAACTTAAAGAAAATTATGATGGTTTATAGAGAAAAAAAATAATTTTTGTAATAAACACATGCGTCTACCACGTAAAATGACACGAACTATTCATGACTAAAATTTCATATCAAAATATTTTGAAATTTTTGAGAAAAACGCAATACAGATTTAAAATATTCTATTCTTTGATTTAAAACGCCCTCTACTATGAACCTCCCAGTACAGTTCGGTGAATCAGTATCTGTTTTAAATGTCGGGGTTAATGTATACCTGACAAAATTTTTACATTTATTCTCTGTACTGGGTTTGTTTGAGTATCGTTGTTTTTTCTAGGTTTCGCGCCAAAATGTTGGAGTATATCACCATAACTTGCTTGTTTTTAATGATTTAATGTGAATTGGAATTAAACGCACATTCAAAAAATTGGAACTACAAAATTTAATGTTTCCAAATTTTAACAATTTGAATTTGTCCTGACTTGATGGTGTTTCAAAACTTGCCAAAAATTTAAAATGGATCTTAATAGGGATAAAACGCACATTCGATAAACCGAACCAAAAAATTTTAATATTATTTTTATAATTTGTTTTTTTTAAATTTTGAAAAATTTGATTCGCAGTAACACGCCTGCATTTGAATTTATTAAAAATTTGCATTGCTCCTAAAACTAAATAAAATTGCATTGTTATTTTTCGTTTTTAAAAAATACAAAATCGAATTTTTCAATTTTTTTAAATCAATGTTTCTTTTTTTTTAATTTCAAATGTTTGTAACCTTATATTGATGTTAATTGCTTACTAAAGGCTCACTTATGCGACTACACTCAGTTGTTTGGTGCAGAGCGAGTCGAGGATTTGTTCGAGCTAAATAAAATATTTAAAAAAAAAGTTTTAAAACGGGAGTCAAATTAATAGTGCGAGTTGAAAAAAAAATGAAAGAAAAAAATGGGAGCCACTTATTTTTTTATCATATGGATGGGAAAGATAAGAAACCCAGAAAAAAGGTAAGAAAGAAATATATAATTCAGTTAAAGAAAACCCCCTATTTTATTTAGTAAACGATTATTTGAGATTTCTCTCATTGGATTTTTTGAAAATTTTAAAATTTTGAAAGTTTTTGGAAAGTATACAAACAAGAATATATTAAATGACATTAAGGAGAAATTGAAAAAATGTCGCACCCAGCGAGACTCGAACTCGCAACCTTCAGCTCTACGCGCTGACGCTCTAACAACTAAGCTATAGGTGATTAGCGATCGAATCGCCGAACGGTCGTTAATGAGAAAGAGACTTTGACAAATCGACAATTGAAATATCAAACTCTAAGTCATTTTTTTAGTGCCCAGTCTTATATATTTTATACGGTTAGGGCTGAAGGTTGCGAATTCGAGTCTCGCTGGGTGTGACAATTTTTCAATTTCTCCTTTATGTCATTTAATATATTCTTGTATGTATACTTTCTAAAAACTTTAAAAATTTTAAAATTTTCAAAAAATCCAATGAAAGAAATCTCAAATAATCGTTTACTAAAGAATCCATGGTTCCGGTCTCCTAACTGAATAAAAATATAAGACAGGGCACTGAAAAAATGACTTAGAGTTTGATATTTCAATTGTCGATTTGACAAAAACTCTCTCTCTCATTAACGTCATACTATATGTGCTTAAGGAGAAAATGAGTAAGTAACACATGTGGCATGAGTTGAATTCAACGACCGGTCGGCGATTTGATGGCTAAGCACCTATTATAGCAGCGCCAGCGGGTAGAGCTGAACGTTGCGAGTTCGAGTCTCGCTGGGTGCGACATTTTTTCAATTTCTCCTTAATGTCATTTAATATATTCTTGTTTGTACACTTTCTAAAAACTTTCAAAATTTTAAAATTTTCAAAAAATCCAATGAGAGAAATCTCAAATAATCGTTTACTAAATAATCTAGGTGCATACACACTTAAGTTAATTCTTCTTCTAATGCTTAAATCTGTAAGACTGTATGTGCTGTATGAATAGTAATTGCAGCTAGAACGAGGAAAATTGAAAATTGTAAATGAGTTATTGCAAAATTTTATAAAGACATTTATTAACAATAAATAAGCAAGCAAAAACTGGTTCTGATAAGGATTATCGAAATATCACTCGTTTCAGGTAGTCTTAAAAGAGTAAATAAGTGCGAAAATACTTGATAATTATTGGTAACTAAGGATATATAGGTACAATCAAGGTTGCCAAGTTTCAAAATTTGTTGGATCTATTTATAGATATTATTTAAATTACTGAAATTGGTAAAATTATTGTTGGACATTCACTACAATTTGAAACACGATGGTGGTTTGTAGCAAATGCAATGCAGAAGAAACTAAATCATACTCTCATGTAAAATGTGATAAGTGTGAAAAAATACTTTGTGTAAATTGCTCAGGAGTTTCTGCATCTGAACATAAAGGAATTACAGTTAAAGAGCGGTCTCCATGTGTGAAATACAACTGCACAGATTGTCTAAAGTCAACAGCAAAAGACTCAATGCTGGAGATGATGCAGAAAGGTTTTGATGAAGTGAAGGCCTATTTCTTAAAACTTGAAAAAGATGTGTTAAAAATTCTAAAGAATGAAAATACCAACTTAAAAGCAAAATTGGATGACATGACATTAAAATTAGCATCCATAGAATCCAAGCTTGATCTTAAAGATAAGTCAACTAAAGTGCCCAAGGCAAAAAAACAAAGTCATAGTAAAGGAAACGCTGAAGAACAGGAAGGAATCACTTTAAGTCAAGTAGGACGAGCAGTTAATGAGGCAGTTTTAATGAGCGGCATCAATGCTTCTCAGTATCAGCCTAATGAATTTTATGAAATAAACAATAACAATAAGAATGCTACAGATGATAACGATGAAGATAATAATCCAATGCAAAATGATGGAAAACTAACTGGGGTACCTAATAAAAAATGTACTTTGTGAGCCAAGCATCTAGCACATCTAGATGTCAGGATGTAGTATCTTATATAAAAAATAAAATGAATATGAGTGACAATGAAATTGTTATAGTGACCCAGATGCCAACAAAGGGTAACTCAATTGCATTTAAGGTTGGTGTGGAAAGTAAATATGGCCAGGATTTGGAAAATAAAAACTTTTGGCCAGAATTTATTAACTGTAGAAGTTTTGTATTTCATAGGAATAAACCTCAATTTTATCGCAACAATATCGATACAGTAAACAGAAACCGTTTTTTAGGAAAAAGATACCAAGGAAATTATTAAACCATTGTAATGTTTTGTATGGTAATGCGCAAAGTTACTTAGCCCATAAAGATGAAATAAAGCAGGTAATGTTTAGTGCAAGACCCTATGTTATAGTACTAAGTGAAACTAGGATTACTGATGAAGTGGAGGATGTAGAAATAAATGTGCAAGGATACAATACTATAAGATGTGATTCTTTAAATCGGTATACTGGGGGAGTATTAATTTATATCAGAAATGACTTTGTTTTTGAATGTAAAAATAAATATGTTGAAAATGGGAGCTTGTGGTGTCAGTTTGTTGAGATCAATATAAATGAGGCAAAATGGCTAATTGGAGGTATATATCGCTCACCAAGTGGATCCTTAGGAAAATTTATAAATGTATTCGAAGAAATCCTTGAAAATAATGTAAGTTATGTAAAGAATTTTTTATTAATTGGTGACTTTAATGTAAATTATAGAGACAATGATAACTTTTATTGTAAAAAACTGAAAAGCATAATTAGAATGATAGGGGTTGAGCAAGTTGTAGAGGACTATACAAGATGTTGCAATGATAGCAAAACACTCATTGATTATATTTTAACAAATAAAAGCAATATTGAATCTTATGTCTTTCATGAACCAAATTTGACTGATCACTCAATAATAGGTGTTAATATTTATAATAATAAGCAGAATAACGGTGATTATACTAAAATTTTATTCTCTAGGGGCATAAATGAAAAGGAGTATTATGAAATTAATTTAAAGTTAATAGAATGTAATTGGAATAGGGATAGTAATGATGTAAATTTTTTGTATAATGATCTGAATAGTAAATGAGAAGTTATAGTTAATACTTTGTACCCAGTAAAAGAAATTGTAAATAAAAATGTTAATGTACCATGGTATGATAAGGATGTAAAAAAGTTGGCAAATGAGCGAGATAAAGCATATAAATGTTATAGAAATTGTAACAATAAAGATAATATGAAAATATTGTGGTCCAAATATAAACAAAAAAGAAATAGTGTGGTTAACCTATTAAAGCAAAAAAAAATAGTTACTATGAAAACCAAATTGATAAAAATAAAAATAACTCTAAAGAAATGTAGAAATGTTTAAAACACCTAGTAAAAAAGCAAAATGTAGATATATGTTTTAATAGTATTAATTTTGGTACCAAAGATAAAAAACGGTTTGCTGTGAATGAATATCAAGCAGCTTGTAATTTTAATATATATTTTGTAGATAGCATTAGGGAAATAGCTGATAGTATAGCTGTTACAACTAAATGGTCTTGTACAGATTTACCTGTGATAAATTGTAGTTTTGATGAATTTCAGCCACTATAAATTAATGAATTAAAGCACATTATCTTTAAGTTAAAAAATTGTATAAACAATAATATAATTCTTAATTCTAGTTTTTTAAAAGAAACGTTCAGTAATATTGGATATGTAATTTTGAACTTTATAAATACATCTCTAAAGACTGGAGTCTTTCCTAATAAACTTAAAACAAGCACAATAGCGCCTATACAAAAAGTTCAAAACAACACGGATGCTGTAAATTTTAGACCTGTTAATACGCTACCCTGCATAGAAAAAGTAATAGAAAAAGCTGTATATAATCAATTAATTGAATACTTTAATAAAAACACCCTTTTTCTTGGTAATCAATCAGGTTTTCGTTGGGGACATTCTTGTGAAACAGCAATTCAGCTTACAATAACAAAGTGGAAAAGGTTAATTGATAAAAACAATTATGTAGTAGCTGTCTTTTTGGACTTAAGGAGGGCATTTGAGACTATAGATAAAAATATTTTATTACAAAAACTGGAATATTATGGTATTAAGGGTAAGGTTATAAAGTGGTTTGCAGACTATCTTTCTGGTAGGATGCAAAATGTTCATTTGGGCAAAAATAATTCTACAGATATAGCCAATAACTTTGGAGTCCCACAGGGTAGTGTACTAGGGGCGTTATTATTTATTATTTATATGAATGATATTAATTATGTTGAGGGGCTGGAAGTCATCAATTTGTTTGCTGATGATACGTTAATAGCATGTAGTGGGGAGAATTTGGCCAATGTGGTGGGAAAAATGGATCGGTTGCTATTAAACATTGATACCTTTTTCAAGATAAACAAACTAAAAATAAATGCTGATAAGACAAAAGCAATGCTGGTAACAAGTCGGTTTAAGATAAGAAATATTAATATTTGTAATTACAGTTTAAGTATTGAAAATAAGAAAATTGAATGGATCAGTGAAATGAAATATCTAGGTTTCATAATAGATAATACTTTAACATTAATAAGACATTGCGAATATATACAGAAAAAGATTTCCAAAAAATTATTTTTCTTTTCTAGAGTAGCAAAAAATTTATCTCTTTTTTCAAGGATTACTGTTTTCAAAACAATTATACGCCTCACTTTGATTATTATGCTACTTTACTATATATAGCAGAGAAAAGATCTATTGAGAAATTGCAAGTGTTGTTTAATAGAGGCATGAGAATTATTTTAAAATGCAATCGATTCACACCAATCAATTTGATGCTAAATACCTTAAATTGGTTTTCTGTTAGGCAAAGACTTTACTTTTGCTATGATTTTTATATTTAAATTAAAAAAAGGAATGTTACCCTCTTATTTTAAATGAGTTTGTTGCGGTGAGAGGTGATATTCATTCATATTTTACAAGAAGTATTGATAATTTCAATGTAACAAGAACAAAAAACAGGTCAACAATGATATCAATGTTTTACATGTGCATGAATGAATTTAACCACTTACCTAAAGATGTTAAAAACGCCACAATGCTGAAAAGCTTTAAAAAAAATCAAAAAATTTATTTTGTATGAGTTGTTTTATTTGTAATCATAACGATTTGTTTGTGAATTACTTTATGTTATATTGCATGTTTCTTAATTATTATATTGTCAATGTTGCCAATGTTGTCAATGTGATTTTTACTTGTAATTGTTACCTCATTTTTAAAATTTTTAATGTATTTTATTAATGATGATTGAATGTAGTTTTTGATGTTAAATTGTATAGTAGGTTTTTTTCTATTTTTAAAGAAATCATTTTATTTCATTATTATAAATTATTGTAAATCTAATTATTTGTAACATTTATGAGTCAAAATAAATTTGAATTTGAAAAGGGAAATTATGACTCGGATTGGTCAATCATAGAGTTGCACCTGAAAAGCATATGATATAGTCATGTGTCTTTTCACACGTAGGGGAAGTCCGGGCAAAGAGAATAGAGCAGGCAAAGCGAATAACCTTTTTAATTTCAAAACGGCGAGCCCAAGCGCACCTGTCACGTAGTATGTAGTCGCCCACCCACCCCTCAGTCGTAAGCTAGCGAAAAGTCACGCTTGGTTTGTTCAAAAAATTTAAAATAATAAAAAAGTAACATTTGTTACGATATTTCAAGGTACGTACTACAGTAATTACTCATGTACATGTAGTGCTATTGTACTGGCTTGATTTTGTTTTAAAAGTGCATGTTTTCTTGTTGAAATACTGAGAGTTTTATTGAGTTGGTGATCTTAGATTTGGTTCCAATTTAAGTTATGTTCAGCAAGTACCAGTTGGGCAAAGTGAATACGGGCAAAGTGAATACGGGCAAAGTGGACCGAGTATCCGATTTGCCCGTTAGGTAAAATCAAAAGTATAATTCGTTTTTTAATAAAATATTTCCAAAAAACTATTATATAACGCTTATTGGGTATTGGTTTACTGTAGGCGATGGGCTGACTACCTGTTACTACAAATCAAAAACAACTTATTTCCCTCAAAACTTTGTTGAAGGTGGCAGGAAATGATCTTATACATCGTTCGTTCTCTGCCACTCCTTTTAATGGAAAAGGCCTGATAGTTATAAATAAATAAAAAAAAAACACTTATTGAACGTTAATTACTAAAGAATTAGAGATATTAGAACTTCTTTATGTATAAAATTATAAGCATAGCCCCGTCCACACTCTCGTTATTATCGTCGAGTGAATTATCGAAATCGAAGGTTTACTACTGTACCAAATAAACTAACTATCGTAAAGACACTGATGTATATTGTCGTCTCGACGAGAACAGCAATGGTTTGGAAGGGGCACGTCGAATATAAAAAATAATCTAAAACTACCACCATTTTGGATCCAGAAATATCTGAACAAAGCAAAGATATTTCTACTGAACTTCTAGATGCAGAGACTGAACCTAATAATGTCCTGCCGGTAACGAAATCAAATCTAGAAAATCCACTCGGTTATAACGACAACAGAATCGCTACAAAGTCTTTTACTACTGCGCCTGTATCTTATTTGAGTCCAAGAGAAATACGACCATTTCCAAATCCTCATGTCACTGCAGGGACGCGGAAAAGAAAACTGCAAAAGTCTGAGGTGCTTACTAGCACTCCTGTTAAAGAGGAACAAAAAATTAAATTGACTAAGAAAAATACCAAGGTATTGAAAAACATCAACAAAGACTTAGATGATAAACCAAAAACGAAAAAGAAAACTACTACAAACATGATCAAAAATACTAAAACGACTAGAAATACTAAGATGACCGAAAATATCAAAAAGACAAAAAATATAAGAACAAAGAATTCTAACGATCGGGAAAATGATGAAAAATATACCTGTTATTTTTGTGGAGAAGATTACATTGAAATTAATAAGCAGCCAGTTGATTTCATCCAGTGCAATACATGCAAGAATTGGAGTCACGAGAAATGCACGGCTTATGAAGGAAACGGTATATTTCTTTGTGACAACTGCACAGATTTTTAGTTAGTTATTGTTTTTCTTAATATTTTTTTTTCTTTTTGTGTTTTAAGTAATGTCCGTTGGTAATTGTTCCTTTATAAACACTGTGTTCACTTTGCCCTACAATCATATCCACTTTACCCGGTGGGTTGGGCAAAGTGGATCAGACTGCCACTTTTGATCTGCTAAATAATTTTAAGTAAAGTAAAGTAAGTTCGCAATTTTTGTTAATTATGTTAAAAAGTTTAATAAATGTTGATTATGAATCAGTAATTATTTTATTTCTGTGTGTTTCGGGTATGTTATGACAGGCCACTAAACGTTAACGCATCCGCTTTGCCCGGACTTCCCATAGTCCATCTAGGTATTTGGTTGTTTTAAAAAGTTGTGAAAAATTACAAGTAACAGGGCCGCATTATATTTAGAAAAGAATTTATTTAAAAGAAATTACTTTTTTTTGAATGCCTCATGTTTCTAAATCGGAAAAAACAATTAAAAAATTGACTAACAAAGCTTTACCGCATATGTCGAATACAAATTATTTCCTCACCTCTGTTTTAAAAGTGTTATCAAGTTCTAATTGCATTGGCCACAACTGGTGATGCAATTTTTTAGCGTCGAAAGCTTGTTGTAAGTTAGTTTTGTACCATAAATGCCGAATAATCACCTGTGCTATTCCTGTTATAATTTTAGAACCACCTGCAGCACCAACCAACATTTCCACATCACCATCTTCATTAACAATAATGCTAGGCGCCATAGAGGAAAGTGGTTGTTTACCTGGTTGTATAAAATTAGCTAAAGATGGTGGTAGATTGTATTTGTTTTTAAAACTGGGTGATGAAAAATCATCCATTTCGTCGTTAAAATTTATATGTGTACTTGGTGAAGCAAATCCAGCTCCGAAACTGTAAAATAAAGTTTTTATGAATTTTTTTAAAAAATTATTGTACTTACAGATAGTTTTGTGTACTGGTAACAATGATAGCATCACCGTTAGGTGCTAATAAACAAATATTAGCAGTACCATGATCCTCTGGTACTATACTGTTAGCTCCATAGTATTCGATTTCGTTTATAGTTGAATTAAGATTTATTAAACTTCTTATACTTTCAGCAAACTGTTTTGAGGTACTTTCTGACAATACCTAGTACAAAAAATACAATTAGGTATATCAAAAATTAGGTTTAGTAATATGTAATTATCACAGATATGATTTTATAGTTGAGGTAACAAAGCAATGAATACCACAAAACCTATCAAGTAAAGCTATTAGATAAAAATCAAATATATATTTTTAAGTGCATCCCGAAATCATAAAAAATCATAAGTGGAAAAAAATTGACCGATTTCCTTGAATTCGGCTCCAATGCTTTATATCTTTGTAAAATATTTAAGTTATTAACATTCGAAATCTAGAATTAATAGCTAAGATTTAAATAGCGATTAATTTGCCATTGAAGCCGACTTCAAGGTAATCGAAATCAGATGCCTAGTTGCTTTCAATTTCTTTAAGAAATAACGATTTTATTTTTTGTTTTTTAGTGCGTTTTTTTTTTTAAAGGCCGTATAATTTTTTTAAAAAAGTTTTTATTTTTTCCTTTTTAGTTGCTACTTGACTTTGTCAGATGTGGGCGCAAATTCATAATAGTCTAAGATCCGGTATTAGAAAAATATACCCTCATCTGTTATTTAGATGAAACAATTTTTTATAAGCTGATTTCAATATCATGAACTTATAAAAACAACCTCTGCCATCATAAGCCTACTGCAATTAATAGTAATTAATTAATTAACAACTAATTTATTTTTAATTTTTACTTTCTCATGTTAGTTACATGTAGTAAGTTAAAACCGTCAATATTTTATATTATATACCTCACTGTAGTAGGCACCCATCTCTATGATTGCTGTACTTACCTGCAGCCAGGTGAGGAAAGGTAGATAAATGTAACTTATTTCCCTTACATGTTAATTAAAAAATCCAAGTACAATAATAAACGGCGTCGAATTCTAAACATAATAATGTTTGGCTATCTTATAAAAGGCTGATGCAGCCAAAGATAAATAATAAAAATAAAAATTAGCGGCAGCTATAGGAGCTCACTGCGAAGAGAGAGATAGAATAATACATATTCCTTCAACGAACAACGACAGCGTAAAACTCATGCGCGCGCACCACAGGCTCATTTAAACGTACTATAATAGAGAGAGAAGATGAGAATTGGAGTATAAGAAAGATAGACAGAAAGATACGAATTTTTTGAATCTTCGGAATAGTGTGCAATATTAAAGAAAATATACTTTTGAGAAAAATTACCGAAATAGTTTTTACACTTACCGTGAAGTTTTCTTAATGCTTCAATTATTAAATTTTTTTATAAATTTTCTTATTTATAATTTTTATGCGCCGAAATTAATTAAAAAAAAAATTAAAACCAAAGGTTAAAAATGTTTGTTGTATTTTTTATTATTCAAATATTGTATACCAATGAAAAATAGAAAATTAAAGCAATTACATTGTGTTGAAAATAATTGTCCGAATCATCTGAAGTAGCAATGTAATCATCGAGATCTCGGTTATCCACGGCGAATTTTCTCCACCATCATCATCTGAGTTTTTTGCTTCATTTTCGTTATCATCATCATTATTTTTGCAGGTATCTTGTAAAATATCATCAATTTGGAGCGTTGTTGCGTCTCCAACAAACCATCGAGATTTCAAGTGATTTTCCTTAAACCAACCACACTCCTCCGGATTAAGTTTAATGCAGTCCGCATCAGTCGCATTTAACCACATGGAGTTAACAAATTCTCAAGAGTATATTTTCTTTAATATTGCACACTATTCCGAAAATTCAAAAAAATTCGTAAAACTTTAGAGCTATCTTTCTTATACTCCAATTCTCACCTTCTCTCTCTATTCTAGTACGTTTAAATGAGCCTGTGGTGCGCGCGCATGAGTTTTACGCTGTCTTTGTTCGTTGAAGGAATATGTATTATTCTTTCTCTCTCTTCGCAATGAGCTCCCATAGCTGCCGCTAATTTATATTTTTATTATTTATCTTTGGCTGCATCAGCCTTTTATAAGATAGCCAAACATTATTATGTTTAGAATTCGACGCCGTTTATTATTGTACTTGGATTTTTTAATTAACATGTAAGGGAAATAAGCTACATTTATCTACCTTTCCTCACCTGGCTGCAGGTAAGTACAGCAATCATAGAGATGGGTGCCTACTAGAGTGAGGTATATAATATAAAATATTGACGGTTTTAACTTACTACATGTAACTAACATGAGAAAGTAAAAATTAAAAATAAATTAGTTGTTAATTAATTAATTACTATTAATTGCAGCAGGCTTATGATGGCAGAGGTTGTTTTTATAAGTTTATGATATTGAAATCAGCTTATAAAAAATTTTTTCATCTAAATAACAGATGAGGGTATATTTTTCTAATCCCGAATCTTAGACTATAATGTATCTTCAAAACTTTCCGAATACCGTGCAAAAAGTTGTGGGTTCAATTCCCAACAATCCCGACATGAACTAGTGTGTCTTTTCGGAGACATAAGTAAATTCTCTAACACCACGCACGTACAGTGAAGCAAAACATCGTGATGAAACGTGGACTTAATTGTCTGAAATCATCAACCCCCAGTGACCAAGCTTGGTGAATAAATGCTCATTCCTTGTGAGAAGAGGCCTTTGTCCATATAGTGGGAAAGTCACAGGCTGATTATTATGTATTTATGTTATACACCTTTATTAACATATTAACTTAAAACATTTTGAAGATAATTGTATAAATGGAATTGATTTACCTTTGTTATGTCAACAAAATCAGGATCACCTAGAAGAGTTCTTCGTGCGTAAGCAAATTTAAATGTTTCGACAATTTTCTGATAATTATCTAAAGATTCTGGTTCGTCCAGGTTCAAATAATTATCTAACATGTTTAGTATCATGGTTAGAACAGGACCACAACCTGGTGGTGGTTGACTATAAATAATGTGGCCACCTGCCAGAGTTGTGCTTATAGGAGTTTGCCATTTGGGACTAAAAAAATTAAATTTATTTTTGTTTTAATGTATAATTTTTTCAATAATAGTTGGTTTTTCAGCGGTACTATGCGGCAAAGTTTTGCTAGGGGTACCACATTGTAATTAGTTTTTTATTATTATTTATTAATTTATTATTTATTAAATTTTAACAGACTTACTTATTTTGTGATATTTTATATAAAAAAAAATTCGAAAAGAGGTTGACCTTAAAGGCCATCCTTGCAACTTCCCGCTAGTTTTAACCGCAAAGCTATATAGTAACGTGACGTATTTTGACGTTTTTGACTTTTTTTGAAATGTTTAAAAAGCCATAACTTTTTAACGCGTTATTCGATTTTGATATTCAAGATGGCATTCGACGCAGTTTTTTGAGACCTAAAAAGGTTACTGGGAGTGCAAAATCGATTAGTAGAAAAACCTGTAAGTTATTGAAAAAAAAAACTTTTTTTGAAATTTTTCGACAACGATATCTCACGAACGAATCAACCGATTTTAATTTGCAAAACGGCATTCGACGTGGCTTTTTAAGCTTGAGAGCTGATTAGGTTATGAAATTGATCGATGCAATAGCCAAAAAGATATGCCCAAAAAACATCATTTTTACCAATTGTTTTTTTCGGTTATTTTGAAATTTCTCGAAATCTACCGTCTCGAATCGGTTCAAACTTACAGGGAATCTAAGTTAGATGGAACTCTTTGAAATGCTTTTTATTTCATTCCGATCGGTCAAGCCGTTCAAAAGTTATCAGAGGTTTACATACATCCACACACACACACACACACACACACATCCACACGTACATACAGACATACAGACACCCTCGTAAAAA
This sequence comes from Altica lythri, assembly GCA_964028335.1. Taxonomy (NCBI): domain Eukaryota; kingdom Metazoa; phylum Arthropoda; class Insecta; order Coleoptera; family Chrysomelidae; genus Altica; species Altica lythri. The sequence goes on from OZ034801.1 coordinate 63,295,146, forward strand.
TAGTCAGGGGAGGTTCCTAAGACCTCAAAACGTTGAGATCCGATGAAAACTCGATTTTCGAAAAACGGGGTGAAACCAATAACTTCCCGATTTTAAAAAAATTTTAATTTTTTTTAGCGGGAAGTTAAAAACGATTTTATATTGTTAATGCTTTTCAACTAGAACTGTTGTTTTCTTATTATTATAAATCTATCGGTTTTTTCATATTTATGCTTAGAATTTATAAAAATTAAGGGTTATAATAATTCATCTTTATAACCGAGTTAGGTAGTATGTTTGGTCTTACCAAAATTCACCGAAATTATTTGAATGACTTAATATAGAATTAATTTATTTTAATATATTAACAAGAATAACAAAATAATTATTCTTTGCATTAATATTTATAGTTTTCTTAATAATGTAAAGTGTGCAATTGCACGTAGGGGTAATTTATAGTTATCTGCATCATATGTAACCACAACTCTTTTTTTATTTCTTCTTTGTATTGGGCGAGTTATGTCCACTGATTTATTGTACTATTTTTAATTGATTTATAGACTGTTCCCTTTTCAAGACTACTATAAACTTCCAGATAGCTGGATGATGTGCAGAAAGCTGCTGTTCAAAAGCACGATGCTATCCCTCTACAGAATTGTTCGTTTTAAGCAAATTATGTTGGACTCTACTGTAACAATTCCACATATTTATTGGAAATAATGGTTCTCTTCTATTTCTTCATTGTGGGCGTCCAATCCAGGTGTCTTCAAAACAATCGACTAATGGTTATGCTTCATTTGGTAATATGGCGATGTCACATGTTCAAATGCGGTTGCTACATGTGCTTCTGGTACATATGCAAATACAACCAACATTTTAAGACGTACACTGGTAAAACATGAGTAATTAACCTTTTTACTTGCTAAGATGCTTTCTAAATGGTAAATATAGATTTCGGTCTTACTTAATATAAAAAAATGTTTTTGTAAATTCTTAAGAAAATGACTACTCTTCAAATTATTACAATTTTTGTATTCTTGTTTACCTATAGTTTTTCATATCCTCAATAGTTACAATTCCTCCATGGTTTTGTATATCTTTTACAAATTCTTCCGTTAAAGAACCATTATTAAGTGCTTCTCCACCTTCTTTTGCTATTATTTCTAAAGTTTTTGCCATTTTGTATCGGTAATAAATATCGCCTTTTTTCAATAGATCATTAGTTTTATTATTAACAAAAATCTCACTAAAAAAAATTAAATTAAAAAAATTGATCCACAACAAAGTAATGAACAGCTATACCGATTTTAATAATTTCTGATTGGATGGATTTGTTTGTATCCCGAAAAAACGAATTTTAATATATAAAGAAAATTATTAAAAACTAGATAAAAGAGCAAATCAGAACCGCCAAATCAAATGTTTTTACATTTACCAAACCATGTCAAAATTAAGACAAAATCGTATGAAAAAAGCGTTTTCTTGCTCAAAATTCGTTTTTAATCGTTAAAATATAAAAATGTAAGTATTTGGAATAGAAAATGCATTTTTTGGTTTCAAACTGGCATCTTTTTTAGTAAAATAATGCATTTTTTATAAAAAAAGAGATAAATAATTTTTGAGTAACACTTCAAGTTTTATTTTATAAAAAAACATGTTTTATAAATTTAAAATGCAATATAACTTTCAACTAGGGATTCTTCGATATTTGGTACTCAAATTCCAAAATAGAATTTGATTTTTTTAAATAACATAAGAAACCCTCGAGTAATGGTAAAGTTATTAAATTGGAAATTTAACATTGTCAACACCGAAAAAAAAGTGTTTTAAATGAGGAATTTCATTAAGTGCAAAATTGTCCATTGTGCAATCGCTTCTCTAATAGCCAACTAATAGTACACGAAAAAATGTTCAAAGTTAAATAAAATCTTAAATACTCATCAATTGCTAGGCGATACGCAGTTTGCCCTTAGATCTTATACTACTAGAAAAAGCCTTTCGTGTAGCTGGTGGGAGACTGGTATGAAAAAAGCAGAATATTAGGATATGCTATCTCTCTCGCAGCGTTGAAGTGACTGGCTAGTTAGTACATAACTGTCCTCCGTCCAGTCAAGCTAACGGCATGAGGAAGAGAGCATATCCTACTGTTATTTTTTCTCTCAGACACCAGTCTTGCATCTGCAACAGGCTGGGCTGTCTCTAGTTGTATATGTTTGAAGAGTTCGATGGGTTAACTAGTATATGTCAACTACCTTAATACAGGATCCTTTAAAATTATTTCTTTATTATAATCTAGCTTATATGCTACATATGCAGTAACTTTAATACCAAGTTTGCATAAATCTATGGTTGGTTGTATAAGGTTTTTCCATGGTACACCACCACCAAATTTTTTATATAATGCCCAATACCCCCGTACTTGACCAGGAACTGCTACTGATAGTCCACCTATAATAAAAAGAATAATTTTTTAAATTTAAATTTCGCTTTAAAGCAATTCTAATTTGCAATTGATTAAAAAAAATCAATATGGCCCCCGGAAATGGCCGAGAAGGGAAAGAAAAGTTATTATAATCTATCGAAAGATCAAAATGTTCTTAATGCAAACGAACTCAATCATGAATTTAGCTTTTATAATAGTGATGTCAATTTACAATAAATGTTGCAATCTACTTTTTTTTAGGAAACTCTGGCGCTACCTTTTTAATCGGAAGTTACAGTGGAGTAAATTAAACCTTGGTATCTCAAAAACCCAAAAACATACAATTTTGTATAGTATTGAACATTTTATATAAAAGCTGAATCGGCGTTTTTTTTGTATTTTCTTAATTTTTTCTCTTTTCTGGTTTTTATTGTTAAAACTTATAGTTTTTTTGTATCTGTTTTTAGTTTATTACTTATTTTTTCTTAGTTTTTAAGTTTTTTTCAATTGTTTCTGCTTATTTTTCCTTTTTATTCGATTTTTTATAATTTTTGTACATTTTCTTCTTTTTCGTTTTTTTTCCAATTTTTGAGGTTTTTTCTCGTTTCTCGCATTTTCAATTTTGGCGATTTTTTTCCGTTTCTAACTGTAGTATTTAGAAATTTATACAGAGCGCCATCTAGCAACCCAGATGAATTAACTTATTATTAGAAATTCATGGAACTAAATTTACACTATTATAAAAAAATAATTAATTAAGAATCTTGTTAATTTCAACGCTTCCAAGACAAAGACATGTTGCCTATCCAACAAGAGGCAAACGTACGACTCATCCATCGCAATGAACGATCAGACACTAGTAGCAAGCGACTACATTAGGCTGATTGGTATAACGATCACCCAGGACTTACTACAGGAAAGAAGGCTTTCTTTTTAGAGCACGGTAATATTTCTTCATCCAACTTAGCTACTCTATACAAATCCCAAATAAGATCTTTTACTGTTTTACCGATACTTAACCGGATTTTGCTCAGAAGTGCCTCCATGGACCAGCCAGACCAGCCAGAGCAACACGACGTGCCAACTCCATACACCCTTATACTATTCAGTGCCAGACATCGAGAACGTATTCGATCGTTCTTTCATCCCAGGATTCCCAGGGTCTCAAGATGTGGAACTCCTTACCTTCCCACGTCTTGCCCACCCGTCCTAAATTGCAGTCCTTTAAATCCCAAATTAATAAATAGCCTCTTCTGCACCAATAGATATTCTCGGTACATTTCTATTTAGGTCTATGCCCACAAGAACATCCTTATTAAATAAAAAAAAAAGCTTTCGAATGAATTTTAATTCCTTATCAAGACATTAGTCGTTAAGTTCTGGTACAGAAATTTTGAACATAACACTTTACCATAAGATTATACACAAAAAAATTTCTTAAAATTATACATGGTAAAGGATACAATTTTCTAACTGGTGGCCAGTACGATGGTTTTTTTATTAAAAAAAAAATGAAAAAAAAGACTGTGCCTTAATTTTAAGAAGAGAAAAAGAAAAAAGTTTGTTATGTGGTACGAAGTTCGCCGATTCAGCATGTTTTCTAAATGTCCAATTTTCTTTTTGAGTTTTTGAGATACTCGGGAATAACTTTTAAAAAAATTTGAAAACCGAAACGTGTGATCTCATTTGTTTTTTTTTGGATTTTTTAATTTTTAACATTTTTTTAAAAATATTTTCGATTCTTACAAGCCGGTAAGGTTTTCCACCAAATGAATTTTATCTGCTAAATTTTTATTTACTTTAAGAATTTTAAATCCTTTGAAATAAATCAATTTTATGGAAATATTAAAAAAACGTTACTTTTAGGCCAATTAAAGTTGACAAAGCATCTCAGGAAATTACAGAAGAATTTTATTCATTTAAATGTAGTTTTATAGGATGAAATTTGCTTTATTAAATGTAATTGGTATAATTAAAATTGGTTGAAACATAAGAGAGATTTATCTTATGTTCTCATTCAGTAAAAACTGTTTTTTTTTACAAAAAAGTTTTGGTTTTTAAAATTAATTTCAAATAACTCGAAGCACAAAACATAAAAAGTTGCAATTTTGATTATAAATGTGAAATTCATGTATTGTTTCTGCTTTTTTGAATGATTCAAAAAAAAAACTCGTGTTTTCAAAAGTTTCAAAAACCAAATTAAACGTAATTCGTTTGTTTTTACGAAAATTAAAATGTTTTTATATCGTAATAAAACGAGTTAAAATAGCAAATTTTTGGTTTCTGAGATAAGCAAAATCGAATTTTTTAATATTTAAAAGTCACGTATGGTGAAATTTGGTTGTTTTTTAGTATGTTTTAAACTGGAATAAAAACGCATATAAAAAGTTCAACTTTTTTGTTGTAAGATCGCGTTTTTAAAATATTTAGAAAGTGAGGTTCATTTGTTTTTTTAACTAAAAAATATACTTTACCTCGAAGAGATAAATTCGAATCATTACCGAACATTTTTTCTTTAGCTATGCTTGGTGCAGTTTCTCTGGCATTTAATGATATAGCTTCTTTGGTATTTCTGTGATAAATTGTCATTAAAAATCCTGCGCCAAGACTCATTGACTGCGGCATTGTTACCCCTTCACAAAATAAAGCTGCAATTGCAGCATCTGCCACCGTTCCTCCTTTTAAAAAAATATCCCTATAAAATATATCAAATTTAATATCAAAAAATTATTACCCAATGAAGAGGATTTAAATATGGAACTCGGGTTTAAAATATTAGAAGTTTTGTCTTTTCGTAAAAATCTTACATTTTTCTAGATACCTCGGAAATAAAATTCTATACCTATAACAATGTATTAAATAGAATATAACACATTCTTTAAAATGAAATTTTACTTTCATATATTGGAAAGTAAATAAAATATACTAAAAGCAGGATTTATTTAAGTGGCTATATCTTATTATTTGGTACGACATAATTTTGTGTAAATTGATCTCATCGTCACGCGACGCTCCAATGTATCGCATTAGAAAGATCGAAGTGAAGGAGAAAGAAAGAAAGAAAAGTGGGGTCGAGTAGGGGTTAGGTGTACGCATGAAGTTTAATTGTATAACATATATATATATATATATATATATATATATATATATATATATGTGAATTGATTGGTTCCGGGACATTTATGAAGGTGTATATACAGTTCAATAAATTGATATACATTTTAAAAGTATATCGTAAAAAAATATTATTTATTACCAATTTATTATAGTTTTTTAGAAATGATGTATAGATTAGTTCAAGCCCATCTATATCTACGTATTGATTACTTTGGGTACTTAAAATTTTATGTATAATGATCACTTAAGGGTCATTGTTAAATTTAAAATCTAATTAAATAAATTGTAAAATAATACCAAATTAATGTATAAAAATTATATACTTTTTCGATGTATACATTACTTTACAACATTCAATGTATAGGCAAATTCCGGGACATATAATGCTAATTTATGAAGTGTGTCGAAAACGTAACGTAGATAGTTCACTATATAACATTTAAATCAAAATAAGAATTTATCTAAAACAGTAATAGAGTCGGTATAATTTTAATTAATTTATTTTTGCCAAATTTTGATTTTCTACAAATTTTTACTTATACTGAAACTTTGTATACTTATAAATAATTTTTCGTAAATTTGAATAGACGAAACGGATGATCTTTAATTGTAAACATTAAATATATATTTTTTTAATTTTACAGATTATTAGTACTACAGTACTAGTCTTTGAGAAAGCTATATTATCGCAAAACACATTACATAAGTATTACAAAGTAATATATTATGGATACCGTAAAACCGTTTCTGTTTTATTTACTTATTTACAGTTTTTTAATTAATGCAGTTGTAGGATGTGTATTTTCAAAGCAAATAAAATACAGGACCTTTCACAGTGTGAACAAAACTAATTCATATTTCTACATATCACATGTTGATATTTCTGATAGTTGACTTACTTAAACACATGCAAAATAGCTATTTTTCTATGATCAATATGGAAAGTTGGCTTTTGTACATCCACAAACCTAAATATAAAAATGTCGTTTGCCACTATTAGGTATCTATCACTTTGCGGTCTAGAGCTTAAAACTGTTAACTTTTTGATTAGGTACTAATTTTAATTTAAAATTAATAACTTAAGAAGGTACCTATTACGGCATATTAAAGTAAAGCTTAGAATACTGAATATTTTATTTGACTCTGTAATATTTTAAGAAATGAAAATACAATGATTTAATAAAAAAAACTAAAAAATGAAACTATTGAATTTGTCACCTTAATTTGACTGTCAATGTAGACAACACTTTATATACATATATATAACTAGCAGCCCGCCCCGGCTTTGCACGGGGATTAAAGAAAAATATCAAAAGCCATTACATTTATTGGGTCAACGCTTCCCTGTAAACAATATCACATGTTGTTTTATTTTCTGGCAGCAAAATAAATTGATTTTCAGGTACTCCGACCCGCCTTAGGCGGTTGGCCATGAGGAAAACCGATCCCTACTATTTGGAAGGTTTGACTTTAAGACTTATTATTAGTAAAAGCGAAAGATGTTTTGATAGGAAATTGAAGCGGTTTAAATGGATTTGGTAGATCAGTTGGGATCATCGGTATACTCAGTGTAGGGGTTAGTTGACCAGCTGGTGGTTCAGTTATATTGGTTGCTACAACTTAATTGTCCTTTAATTCCTTTATAAGTAGCCTCGTCCCATTACACATGCTAAATTTGTGATATCTGTCGTGATTATGAAATCAGTTATTTTGATAAGGAATAATACCAAGATAAAAACTTTTAAAAAATTAAAAATTAGTTATTGTGACGTAACTATAACAGTTAGACATATGCTGTCGCGGCATTTTTTGTAGATATTTATATATTCTTCAAAATCGTAGTACATTATTTTATTCTATAATCAATAGTATTCTCAGCGCACGCGATGTAAGGATTTTAAGGTCATTTTTGGTTACATTAATGGCATTTTAGTAAGGATCTCTATTTTTTTTTAAATGAAACATAGCCTATGTCACTCGGGAATAGTGTAGCTTGCCAACGGTGAAAGAATTTTTGAAATCGGTGCAGTAGTTTCGGAGCCTATTCATTTAAAAAAAAAACAAACAAACAAACAAAAAATCAAACCTTTTCTCTTTATAATATTAGTAAACTAATTTTTTTTTTTTTGTAATTTCATGTGATTGCGATTTCTTTAAATATCAGATAGTCTAATCAAATAAAATATTCAGTAGTCTAAGTTTTATTTTAATATACCATAGATAATTTTACCTTTTTTATTTACTTTTTTTGAATTAAAATTTTTAAGTAAAACATTACTAGAATAAACTTCTAAGGAGTTGTCTGAAAATTTCACTAGAGAAATCATATTTACCATGTGACACTATACACTGCGTTGTAAGAAATAAACCAAATAATCGTTGTGTGTGTGACAAAGGAATATTTTGACCGTTAAATTTTTTACGGGATGTATGCAAAAAAAGACTTAAAGCGAATATGTTAGCTTATGGATTTTATAGTTGTTCTTAAAGATGGGTTTTCCGTGATCAGATAATGTTAGGCTGAGATTTCGCCTGTGACAGCGAGTCCCGGAACTTATCTTAACACAGTTTACAAACTGTTCTATAGTTTTAAGCTTTTAAGCAGTCGCGTTATACAAAAATATATTTAGGAACTAAATATTGAAAATAATCTAATAGCTTTTAATTATTTTTATTTTCTCTTGGCTTAAAAATATTACTAACAAGATTTTTATATCACATTTTCGAAATTGTTAAATACGATCCTAAATACTCAAAGCTAAAAAAAATTAATTAATATTAGATAACAGTTAAGAACAAAGAAAAAACTTAAAACTTTGATTTGGTAAAAAATATTTTACAACAGATACAGGTGTCTGAGTATGACAGTACATTAGTACAAACTTATGCTGTATAATTTATCTGGATATTTATTAGAAAGTAATTATAGCTACTACAGATTACAATAACTATGGTATGGGTTGCTAGTGGAATTTGAGTAAGACGATTCCATAAGCCAAGAATAGCAAACCGTACCCCGTATAATAGGTGACAAATTATATCGAAAAAAACCACGAGATAACTTGTGCTGAATTTTTACGTGCGCTTTACAGGATTCGTTAGTTTAGGTCGTTTTCTGCATCATACCTTTGGTAGGACAACCAAGACAGCAGAACCACGTTTTTTGAAAATTTTAGAAAGTATAAAAAACAAGAATATATTAAATGACATAAAAAGGAATTTAAAAAATGTCGCACCTAGCGAGACCCGAACTCGCAACCTTCAGCTCTACGCGCTGACGCTCTAACAACTAAGCAGAACCACGTGTTTAGACTGTCTAGTATCACTGTTGAGTTATCGTGCCATACAGCTGTGCGTCTTTTGTGTATTTTATTGGTGAATTCGTTGTATCTTCCTCTTTTTTTATGCAATATGTCCAGAAAACGAAACTTTAGAGAAACACGAAAATTATGTGAACATGAATGAGTCTTAATGAAAAGAGTTCCAGAAGGATAATTCAGATAACGACACAGGGTATGATCAGGGTACAACAAGTAGTAAAGCTAGCGATCAGAAATGTTTATCACAAATAGAATTGGACTAACCTACTCTAAAGCCAAACGCTGAATTATTCAACGAAGTAGATTGGTATGATGTTGAGAATGACTCACCAACTTTTAATTTTTTGGCACCAAATATTGGGATAAATCATCAAGGTCAACTAACTATGGACTATCTGGTTCACTTGTTTTCTTCTAATAAATTTTTGAACATCTTGGTTCAACAAAAAAATTTACATACCACCCAAGAAATCAAAAACATCCACTTACAAGGTCACCTCGACTGACTAGATGGGTTGAAACTGACAAAAATAAACAGCGAGTTTTTATTACCCTCTGTACATATGAACCCATGCACCTTACCATCAATCAAACATTACTGGTCTCAAAATATTATTTATAAAATGCTATTTTGGGGATAAGTAATGAGTAGAAACAGATTTCAGGTACTTTTACTTTTTTTGCATTTTGCTGACAACTCGGAACAAACATAATAAGGCCAGTCCCAAGTAATTTTAAAAAATAATTAAAGAACATTATATTCCAGATATATTCTAATGACTTGATGAATTAATGATCTTCTGGCGCGGTAGAATATTTTTTCGTTAATATATAAAAAACACAAAACAAAAGTACGGCATGAAGCTATACGAACTGTGTTAATCCAATCAAATGGTTCTGAAAATAAGAATATATTGCGTCAAATCTCAAATCTTAACCCAACGACGCCGCCACCTGATTGTTGGATTTAATTTAAATATTGGAAATCCAAAGAAAAAACGTGAAATTTTTTTATAAAATGCAATATTCTTTCATTTCACTAAACGTCACTAAAAGTAATTGTAATTATGGTACTTTTACTAGAGTCCAAACTACAGCTGCTCGTAGTAGTATCACTATTTTAAAATCCATTGTAAAACGGTTTAGTTACCACAAGTACCTGAACATTTGACCGATATGTATTTTGTTTAGATTAATTTAAAAAACATCGTAAACTAAAAAAAGTGAAGAAGGACCCAAAGACATCATTCTACGAAAAAATTTATTAATTTAAAATATGAACCAGATGCTTTTTATTTCGGGTATGTGCTTTCTAACATCACATTAATTTTAACAATATGTATAAAATAAATTTGAAAATAAGACAAACAAAAAAAACAGGGAGGAATCGAAATAATGTCACAACCGGCAAGACTCAACTCGATTATAAGTAGTCGGTAGTGCCTTTAAGCATTTCAGCCACAGATGCAATATGAATTACTTGGCGTTTCTGATCATATCTTTTTTCAACTCATGTCGAATATGACACTTACCTACTCAATTCCTTCTTAAGCACATAAATATAGAAAATATTTGTCAAATCGACAATTGAAACATTAAATCCCATGAAAGATGTCTCAAAATAATAGTGAACTAATATGTAGGTGTAATAGTTTTTAAATATGGGTCAGTTTACAAAAAACAAATTTTAAAATTAAAAGTATTTATTCCAGGAATAGGTTAAATGCTATATTTCCATGTACCAATTGTATATATTATCTTCTTTATCCGCTAAATGTAAATAATTTTTATTTTCTTATGAGAAAACAAATCGTTTTCAAGATTGACCCGGAATGAGTCGTAAAATATACTAAAAAGTTTGTTCCGGTACCGACCCGGAATACAACGTAAAACATATAAAAATTTCAGGACCAGACCCGGTAAACACCAAAAGTCGTCGAAGTTACCATTACATGAAAAAAAATGTCCCGAAACATGTCAATTCACATATATATATATATATATATATATATATATATATATATATATATATATATATATATTGAGATGATATAAGATAATATGCTATAATAGGCATGTTGACAGTAGTTGTTAATCCTTGTAAAGTTAAATTTAAATGATTAATGGTAATATCTAAATACCTAAAAGCATATTTATTAAACGTAATTATTAATATTTTATTAATTAAAATTTATTCAAAAAACTTTATTTAATACACATTATCACGTGACTGTAAACGCCAATCACAGCGCATGACGTCATGAACCGATAAACAGCTTAGCGTCGCTTGGTGTCACTGTGTGAACGAATTATTTCTTTGATTTCTCTCGCTAAATACTCGCTATTAATATTTGTAACTGACTTATTATCATAAACCGAATTATGTTTACATTATGAAGACTGGATTTATCAAAGGAAACAGTTCTAACTTGCCGAGAATCGATTGTTTGATGGTGGCGAATTTCTTTGCTACAAATAAAGATTTTTTTGCAGCGGAACTTAACATAAATTTTTTATTGCCTGTTTTTCTTCGTAATTACAATGTTCAACTCGTATATTTTTTAGATAAGATTTTAAAATATTATCGGTGTATTCGTTTAATTCAGAATCGGTTTCCATTTTTTCAATAAAATTTATATCTGCGATATCTAATTTTTCAATTTTAAAAGGTTTATTAATATTAATTTTTATTGGTTCTTCTCTTAAATTAGTAATGGTGGTTGTTGCAAAAAAAATATTTACGTTTCAACTGCACAGGGTGATTCTATTTGATTGCCAAAATTAATATAATTTACAAGTCCTGTTCCGCTTTCTATGTCAACGGGTAATTTTACAATTTGGGATATCCTAGCGGGAATATTAATAGAATAATTTTTTACTTTAAGTTTCTTTTTTAGTTGTGTTAATTCCTCTAATTCGTATATTATTGGTATTTCTGAATAAGGAGTTTTTTCTTTAAATTTACAGTTGCTTTTAATTGTTTTAATAAATCAATACCAATTAATCCGTCATATTTTTTACTAAAATTAAATAAATAGAACTTATGTCGTTAGTTAACTTTAAAAATTTTAAAAACAGGTATATTTATAACTTCATTTATGTGGTAAGAAATACTGTGGGCTGTTTGAATATTAAAATCTTCATTTTTTACATGTACATCTACATCCACACACACTTTGTATTTATTATTAACTAGTATTAAATCCTAAAAATAATTATTTCTCAAGAAAACTTTCAAGTTCCTCAGAGTTTGACTGATCGCGAGCATTGTTTATCAGTTCGTGACGTAATCAAAGTCACATGACAGTTTTGGGCGTTTTAGCGGGAAATTTTAAATCTATTCTAATTTATCACTTTTTTCTTGAAAATAAAACCATTTTTATTATTAAAATATTTTTTTCGTGGTTATTAAGAGTTTATCTATAAAATAAAAGCAGATCCGGAAATTAGTCAACATCCCTATTAACAAAATAAATTAAATAAAGATTAATAAAGCGAGGATATTCTTGATCCCGGGTAGAATACAAAGTCTTAGAGTTTATAATTTTGTTCAATTTTCTTCAGTACTATAAGTTGTTATTAAGTTATTCTTTCTTCTTTCCTAAAAAGGGAAATCAAAATATGAAAATAGAATATAAAAGTAGAATATATAGGTATACATATATATATATATATATCCAAAGATGATAAATAACGTATCTAGTACCATACTGTCAAAAGTAATAATTTCAGTTTTTGAACTGAAATGGTGTCGGTTAGAAATTTCTAACACTTTCAAAGGCACCTTGGATGCTGCGATATAAATAGATATAAATATCATTCAACCTTTTAAAGTGTTAGAAATTTCTAACCGGCACCATTTCAGTTCAAAACTGAAATTATTATTTTTGACACTATGGCACTAGATACGTTATGTATCATCTTTGGACATTTTCAGACTGTCACAAAACGCTCTGTTCGTTTTATATATATATATATATATATATATATATATATATATATATATATTTGTATCCTAATATGAATTGTATTAAAGTAGTAATAGTTCCTTTTTTCACTGTATTGTAGTTGTGACTGAAGAAGGAATAAAGTCATTCCGAAAGCTCTCACTAAAGTAAAAAGAGTGTACTTTTTTCATCCTACTGGCTGCATCCTGTTACTTAACCCTTTGTTGTTTAACGTAGTCAGCCGTGACTTCCTCTCGGATTACTTTTATATATATATATATATATATATATATATATATATATATATATATATATATTGAGATGATATAAGTTACTATGCTATATCAAATAAGTACATATAAAGAAAATTAATGGAAATAGAGAAAGGAAAATATTCTTATTCCAAGGCAGAGTGCAAATGCAGTAAATTTGGTATAATTTATAATCGTCTTCTTCACAATACCTAAAAAAGAAAAATAAAACAAAATAAGAAATTAAAATATGCAAGTACATCTAAGAGATATTTATTTCAAAGATTCAAAATAATTTAATCTATAATATATAAAATTTTAATGATCATGTATTAAATAGATAATAAGAGTAAATATTGAAAAAGTTTATAAATTTTACGATACATTGGTAATTAAAACCGATTTTAAATAAATTAAGATAAAATGAAATAAGAAAATTAAATGTTAAAACATAAATGTAAAACTTTACATAAATTTTATTATAAAATATTAGAAATCATAGAAGAAATATATAAAAATTTTACTTACTTTCAAAATATACAATGTTTGTTTTCAAGCCATATTGTGATTTGTTCTTAGTTTAATTTCCAAATGAAAAGTTCTGAAAATAGAAAGATATTAGATTATATTATAGATAAGATATTATAAAATTAACAACTCATCAAAAGTTTAGCAAATTTTAAAAGAATGACTATTGTATTAAATGTAAATAAGGAATTAAGTATTAGATTTTTAGTAATTTGATTTGACAAATAATTAGTAGGCGAATAGAGAATAATAATGTATAGTGTAAGTTTGTTTGGAGATTCAGTTGTTGAATTGTTTATTTCTGAATCGCACTCTTGTTTTCTACCTTTTGAAGGGATAAGATGTAATAAAGTTTGCTCCGTTAAAATTTCGATTTTTTTTTCAAAATACTTATAAAAGAAAGTATAAAAGTAGTCAAAAGTGTTAACAAAACCGCAAGACAACTCCTGATAGTATCTGGTAAGACGTAAAGTTTATATTTATGGAGAAATGAATGTTAGAAATTGTATGCTGAGCAGTTCATTTATATAAATGCTTCCTGAGTTAATTTAACGAAAGTAAAACTAGTTTCTAATAAGAAAGAAAGTATTAGTTTACTTACCATTTGATGCAAGAGCGGATTATTTCCTGATTAGAAGCAATTTTATTCGTCTAAATCTCTAAAGTGTCCGTATATCATTGATGTCCTGGGATATGGTGGATTCCAATTGAAAAGGATATCCTGTGCTTTGGCTGTCCCAAGAGAATACAAAATCACCAGAACACGGTATCAATTTACAATTTTTTTAAAATAAAGAACTTTCCTGTGTTTGATTTTTATGTATTTGATGAACATTTAATTTCACTTGTACACTGTTTCACTGTTTAGATAAGTTATTTTTCATTCTTAGATAAGTTTAATTTGATTTATTGGTTACAAAATTCAGTACTTTTCATAACACTTGATTTAACGATGTTTGGTTTTTGAAAGTAATGTGTAAAAACGCACAAAACAATAAGAAAAAGTAAGGTTAAGGTCAAAATAGAATTATCGTTCAAAAAACATAATTTGGTATATGATTGTTGGATTTTATAATCGTTTTGTTGAAATTTTCAATATTAGTTAAATTTGAATCCATTTATTATTTGAAATTTTTGAACTCTGACCCTAAGAAAGAGAATAGCTAGGAGCATATGTTAAAATAATAATCGTTAAAATAAAAGAAATTAATTTGAATCTTACCTTCTTCACATCTATATTAAAATTTAAAAAATTCAAGGTAAGAAGTACTTTATAACATGGTAACTTATAGATTACTATAATAATAGAAAGAGTTATCGTATGTTATAAATTTTGGCGCCCAACGTGGGGCTCTAAATAATCAAAACCAGAGCCTATTCAAATAATAAAAACTTGAGAATTTTTCTTATATTACAAACACGAGTCAAGAAAACTTGGTTAGGTAGTTTTTTTTTTTATTTGTTTGTGTGATTCTGGATTATTCATAACTAATAATAATAAACAGGTATTTGCTTGTAAAATATTTATTGGTATAAAGGTATTCATATAAAAATTTGCACATTATTTTATTTATCTGGGAATTTAAATTGTAAGTATGGATAGAAAAATGAGATTGAGAGATGGTAAGGTAGTAGGAGAGGATAGTGAGAGTAGTGATGGAGGAGAGATTGAGGTTGAGAGTGTGGCGGTACAAGTACATGATGAGAGAGTATTAGGAGCAGGAGATTATCGAGTGGAAGAGCTTATTCAAACAGGACAGACACAGGAGGAAGCAGAGACAGAAGAAGGAGATAATTTAATGGAGATAGGGGGAGAGCAGGATCGAACTATGGTTGAAATAGAGACAGAAGTAACTGCTGGTGGAAATGAACAGGAAGAACAGCTGATACAAGAAAGACCAGGAGAAGAGATTCCTTCTGATATATGTAGGATGCTTCAGAGTATTATGATGAACATGGTTAAAAAAGAAGATAATATGAAGATGAGGGAAGATATTAAAAAAGATATAAAAGAAGATAATATGAAGATGAGGGAAGATATTAAAAAAGATATAAAAGAAGAAATGAAGAATAAATTAGATCAGCAAAAAGAAGATATAACTAAGTTTTTTAGAAGTGAAATTAATAGCATAAAAGAAGACAATTTAAAGATAAGAGAAGAAGTTAAAATTATTAAAAAGGAATGTGACACGAAAATCGAACAGCAAAACAAGAAATTGAGAACTGAAATCCAGGATACAGCGATTGAAATTAGGGGGGGAAATTGAAAAAGTTTTGGAAATTAGAGTAACAGACGTAGGAAAATCAATTAAAGAAAATTTACCTGAAGAAATTGAGCGAGAAGTCAACAAACAAACGGAAGTTATAAAAAAAGAAATAGGACAAATACGTTTACAAGAACAAATTAATGAAGAGGTAGTGGACAATTTAAAAATTAATTTGGGAAAAGAATTTGAAAGACTAGAGGGAGAAGTAGAAAAACAAAAAGGAGTTTGCAGTAAGAATCAGGAATTAACTAGGTTTAAATTAAGTAAGGAAATGGAGGATATGCAAAAGAAGCTACAAGAAGTTATGGAGAATAATGTCAGAGGAAATGCATTGGGAGTTCTTCCCAATATGATGTCACACTACAACAATGCAGGAATTAAATTTGATGGAAACATAAACCACATCCACCCAAAAGTATTTGTAAATATTGTAAAAAGTAAAACAAAGTATACAAGTGATTTCTCGGAACAAAAATTGTTGATCCGTAATATGCTCACAGGACATCCTCTACGGTTTTGCAATAAAGAAAACCAAATTTTTTCTATAAAAGATTTCGAGGAGCAATTTTGTAAATATAAAGAAAGGGGGAAGAAATTTAAATTTGTAATAGTTAGGTATATAGAAAAATATCAAGAAAGAGGGAAGAAATTTAAATATATAATAGGTATTAGGTATATTTGGAATTATCAGGAAAGGGGTAAGGTATTTAGATTTATTAGAAGGTTAGATGTAGAAGAAAATATATTAAATAAGGAGGAACAAGTTTAAAAGTAGAAAAATAAATTATATTTGAATAAATGTTAGAAAGGGGGAAGGAATTTGAGATTAAAAGAATTTTAGAAGCAAAAAAAATTTTATAAAGATGTTAGGTAGATGATATTTAAAACAATTTGTTAATAAACATTATGTTGTAAATAGTAGTTTTAGGTGTACATAGTTTTTTTTTTAAGATAGGCTGGTGTTTATAGAATAAACATTAAGGCAATTCAGTTAAATTTTATATCATTAGGATTAAAATTGGTATGAATAAACAGTCTGAATGTTTTTCATAAAAGATTTTTCCAGGAGATGATATGAGATAAATTAATTTTTTTTGGTGTTCATTGTACATGAATAATTATTTACAAGCAAGCATATAATATATAAACAGATTATAACATGAAATATAGAACAAAGAAATTTGTATAAAATTTATTAAAATATAATAGGACATAATAAAGATAAAAAATATAAAGCAAAGTTACTTAACTTAACAGTTATAAAATTATTAAATTGGGAATAGAAATTATAATTTTTTAATCAAATATGAAAATATGATTGATTCAAAAATTTTAATTGGGGGATTTGAGATGATATAAGTTACTATGCTATATCAAATAAGTACATATAAAGAAAATTAATGGAAATAGAGAAAGGAAAATATTCTTATTCCAAGGCAGGGTGCAAATGCAGTAAATTTGGTATAATTTATAATCGTCTTCTTCACAATACCTAAAAAAGAAAAATAAAACAAAATAAGAAATTAAAATATGCAAGTACATCTAAGAGATATTTATTTCAAAGATTCAAAATAATTTAATCTATAATATATAAAATTTTAATGATCATGTATTAAATAGATAATAAGAGTAAATATTGAAAAAGTTTATAAATTTTACGATACATTGGTAATTAAAACCGATTTTAAATAAATTAAGATAAAATGAAATAAGAAAATTAAATGTTAAAACATAAATGTAAAACTTTACATAAATTTTATTATAAAATATTAGAAATCATAGAAGAAATATATAAAAATTTTACTTACTTTCAAAATATACAATGTTTGTTTTCAAGCCATATTGTGATTTGTTCTTAGTTTAATTTCCAAATGAAAAGTTCTGAAAATAGAAAGATATTAGATTATATTATAGATAAGATATTATAAAATTAACAACTCATCAAAAGTTTAGCAAATTTTAAAAGAATGACTATTGTATTAAATGTAAATAAGGAATTAAGTATTAGATTTTTAGTAATTTGATTTGACAAATAATTAGTAGGCGAATAGAGAATAATAATGTATAGTGTAAGTTTGTTTGGAGATTCAGTTGTTGAATTGTTTATTTCTGAATCGCTCTCTTGTTTTCTACCTTTTGAAGGGATAAGATGTAATAAAGTTTGCTCCGTTAAAATTTCGATTTTTTTTTCAAAATACTTATAAAAGAAAGTATAAAAGTAGTCAAAAGTGTTAACAAAACCGCAAGACAACTCCTGATAGTATCTGGTAAGACGTAAAGTTTATATTTATGGAGAAATGAATGTTAGAAATTGTATGCTGAGCAGTTCATTTATATAAATGCTTCCTGAGTTAATTTAACGAAAGTAAAACTAGTTTCTAATAAGAAAGAAAGTATTAGTTTACTTACCATTTGATGCAAGAGCGGATTATTTCCTGATTAGAAGCAATTTTATTCGTCTAAATCTCTAAAGTGTCCGTATATCATTGATGTCCTGGGATATGGTGGATTCCAATTGAAAAGGATATCCTGTGCTTTGGCTGTCCCAAGAGAATACAAAATCACCAGAACACGGTATCAATTTAAAATTTTTTTAAAATAAAGAACTTTCCTGTGTTTGATTTTTATGTATTTGATGAACATTTAATTTCACTTGTACACTGTTTCACTGTTTAGATAAGTTATTTTTCATTCTTAGATAAGTTTAATTTGATTTATTGATTACAAAATTCAGTACTTTTCATAACACTTGATTTAACGATGTTTGGTTTTTGAAAGTAATGTGTAAAAACTCACAAAACAATAAGAAAAAGTAAGGTTAAGGTCAAAATAGAATTATCGTTCAAAAAACATAATTTGGTATATGATTGTTGGGTTTTATAATCGTTTTGTTGAAATTTTCAATATTAGTTAAATTTGAATCCATTTATTATTTAAAATTTTTGAACTCTGACCCTAAGAAAGAGAATAGCTAGGAGCATATGTTAAAATAATAATCGTTAAAATAAACGAAATTAATTTGAATCTTACCTTCTTCACATCTATATTAAAATTTAAAAAATTCAAGGTAAGAAGTACTTTATAACATGGTAACTTATAGATTACTTTAATAATAGAAAGAGTTATACCATATGTTATAATATATATATATATATATATATATATATATATATATTGTTATGATATGATTGGTTCATAAAATTTTTGTATTTGATAATAGGTAACTGTCTTTATATAGGTGTTTAAAAATTTTATTTCAGAAAGTTTAGAGAGTTGTTTGTTTTGTTATATATTTTGTTTTTTTGAAGAGGTTACCTAGGAACGAGGGGAAAAGAATGATGATTATTATTATGATGGATGGTGATTGAATTAATTTGGAAAAATGTCATAAAAGAGAATGATTATTGATTTTTAATTTGAAGAAGAGACTTGTAATTTGAAATTTTGTAATTGAAGTTAAAGTTTAAAATAAAACTTAAATAATTTGAATATTGTTTCTAATTAGAAGCACGACCCAAATAGCCGGAGCCAAAATAAAGCAGATTTCCATAACAAATTGGCGCCCAACGTGGGGCCCAAAAGAAAATTAAAAGAAAAAAGAACACCCTTAAAAGACAACAGCAGACCAGGCTGATAGAAAAGAAAACAAGAAGTCGCCGAGAGAAAAGAAACCAGGATAGCCGAATTTGAAATTACTTAGTAGAAAAATTGTACTCTGGGGTAAGATTTTTAAATTCTTATATAAAGACAGTTCAGTTTTTTTTAATTTGTTGTTTATATTTGAAATAGGGGGGATACATAATTTAGTAAGACATATTTTATAAAAATTGAAATTTTTTTTGACAGTGACAAAAAATTTAAATTGATATTAGATATTAGATATTAGAATTAATACTATACGATATTATAAATCTAATAAACAGTAAAATTTAAATATTATAATAATAAATTAAATATAATAAATAATAATAAAATGGAAACAAGAAGAAGACAAAACAAGAAACAGGATTTACAGATGCAACAAGGAGATCATCAAAAAGATGATGACATACAGATTATGGAAACAAATGAATCGGGAGATGAAAAAGAGAATACCACAATTATAGAAGCAATTATTGAAAGTTATGGTAATAAACATGAAGAAAGTGACATGGAAAGGATGTTTAAACTTTTAGAAAAAATGAATAATAACTTAAGAGAAGATTTGAAGAAGAATTTACAAGAAAATCAAGAAAAACAAGACAAAAATACAGAAGCAATAAAACAAGATATTAACAAAAATAAAGAAGAAATGAATAAAAATATGGAAGCAATAAATGTAAATATGGATTCTATGAAAAAAGACATGAATAAGAATATGGATTCTATAAAAAAAGACATGACTGAGCAAATTGAATTAATAAGATCAGATTTACATGGAGTTAAAGAAGAAATGAGCAAAAATTAAGAAGCATTTAAAGATGAAATGAGGAAGCAAATGGAAATGTATAGAGAAACAATAAAAGATATGAAAACAATTTATGACAAATCAGTAATTAATAAGGACTATGAAACTGAATCTACTAAAGAAAAAGATATGGGGGAAAATAAATTTAAAAATGAAAATAAACGAGAAAATGAAAGAATACAAAGAGTTATGGAAGTAAATGTTATGACAATAGCAAAGAAATTTGAAGATAAAACAAAAAAATTACAAGAGATGCAAAATGAGAGAACTGAGGATGGTTCATATATGGTAATACGGGAAGGAAAAAGTAAAAATTAATATTATAAAAAATATGAGACATATAAAAACAAAAAGAAACAAGAATATGAAATTATGAAATTAAAATTAAATGATGAATATGAAGATGATAAACATAAAGAATTAATATATGAAGTTAAATTATATCAAGCTGAAGAAAATAAATATGATATTAAACTATATTATGTGAATAAAATGAAATTTGAAATTAAAGTCAGTTACGATTATAAGAATAAAAGGAAGTTTAAACATAAAACATATGAAGATGATGATATAAATTATTTTGAAATAGATGGTAACATTAATAGAAGATTAAGGAAGATTTGGATGAGCATTATATATAATTATAAAAAAAGAAAAAAATAAGTTTATTAAAAGCAAATAAGATTGAGATAAAATTAAAATTAAGATTAAAATTAAAAATAAAGAGGAAGAAATTGATTAAATAAAATAAATAAAAATTTTTAAATTGGTAGAATTTGAAAGTAAATTTAAAATTATAAAATGTGTCTTAAAAGAAAATTTTAATTTTTAAATTTAGGGGGATTTTGTTATGATATGATTGGTTCATAAAATTTTTGTATTTGATAATAGGTAACTGTCTTTATATAGGTGTTTAAAAATTTTATTTCAGAAAGTTTAGAGAGTTGTTTGTTTTGTTATAACTATTATAATATTTACCTACCTGGTACCTACCTATTTTTCGCTCTGTTGTTGTTATTGTTACGTTTCTCTTAATAATAAATTTCACTGGAATTAATAAAAATGTATAATGTCTACACAATCGTTTATTCTACAATACAATTTGTTGTATTGTTCTGGAATCTGTAATCGTTATAAAACGTAGTTAGGAGTATCTATTGTTTACATTTGAGGTGAATTTTTGTCCTTTTTTTCCGATGTGTGTTCGGCTAAAATTTTCTGTGAAGCACCCAATAAAACATATTTGCCAAGAAAGGTAATTTTAGATATATGAAAATATTTAATATAATAGAACATAGTTGGTTTATTACAGGTTGTTTTAATAATTGGAATTGCAGGTTGTAACCTCTTTTTTTCTCAAGGTGTTAAAGGCTCGTTTTATAGAGGTTAACAAATGCGAACGGCACTCAGGGGGTAGGAGGAGAGCGAGCGTGGATTCGAACGAGCTAGATGATGTCGTATCGGAAAGATATAAGGGGATATATTTACTAGAAAAAATAAAAGATAAAAGAATTTAAAAGGGACTAAAGAGAAAATGAGAGAAATGATGGAAAAGGGAAAGGTAAATGGGCGCCACTTATTTTTTTATCATAAGGATGGGAAAATATAAGAAACCCAGATAAAAAAAATATTGAATATATATGTTGGATAAACTGATTTATCAGATGTTGTAGATAAAGTTAAAATAAGAAAGATATGAGAGATATGAGATCAGATAAGGTAAAATTAGATAACCCGGCAGATGTTCTTGCTAAAAATTTAAATTACACACTCTTATTTAAGATACTAAAAAAATGATACTTACATTTTTCTTTTACTCATCCTTATGGTTATCAATCTAATCGGTAAGATAAAGATAGATTCAAAAAAGCACAATCTATTGCTTTAATAAAATAATATATGCTTAAGAAATGAAATCTATTACTTCAATAAGATAAGGTATATTTAAGAAACAAAATCTATTACTTTGGTAAAGTATAGATTAGAGAAACTGAAGGTATTGATCAGAGTAGCAGGCTCTAGCTAGGAAAAGAAAATCTAGTTAAACACTAAACAGACTTTATTATCTGGGTTGATAATAAATAAGAGATACAATAAACAAAATAAAATAAAGAAAATATCTGTGTTATAAACAGTAAATCATATATCGGTATCATAATCAGTAAATAATATTATTAAACACATTTGTGTTTAAATTTAAAAACATAACTTTTACTACCATAAAACAACAGCTAAGTATAATTCTATTGTTATTTTTGGTATGTTTAAAACTAAAAGTGAGAGAGAAAAATTTAGATAAAAAATAAAAAATATCACTTTTGTTTTTGCATTTATCTCGAGATATAAAGTACTCATATTGAAAGGTATAGATAGATCTTAATTAAATGAGGCGAGATAATAATTACAAGATAGAAAAGTATGTAAAACAGTTTACAGATAGTAGACACAAAAAATATATAAGAAATAAAAAATTACAAATAAGCAATACACAAAAAAATCACATCCCGGATATTCTCATTACGGCACTGGCACTATACTTATGGATGTTACAGATAAGTACAATTACGATAAAATGTTCCATAGAAATAAATGGTACTTCTTGCTCGATACAGATATTAAAAAAATTGTTAAAAACTTACATTATCTCTTAAATGTTTCTTAGATACTTTTTTAGTATATGGCTTCATCCTCTAGGTAATTGGTGTTAACGGTACGATATAATCTAAACCCATTCTTGTTTAGATTAATAAATAATTAGAGAAAACCATAAACTCATCCTTCGAAGCGTGGGTTCGAAAAAGGAAGCGGTAAACGTATAACAATGGCGGTCATGCTGTTGTTACGTAGAAAACCCAGTAAGCATAAAGGAAACGCTGTCTGGAATCCTTAATGTGAATCCTCGGTACGATAAACGATAAACGATAACAGAAACACTTAATTGAAAGTAATTTTTAAATATCTTAAGAAAATTTGCCGGGAACTGAAACGAGAAGCGGTGCGAAAGATCTTAATCGCAACACAACCCTTACTCGAATGAATAAAAGTCCTTCATTTCTGGTGGAGCGATGCTTTTTTCGCGCCTAACCAGCTGATCATAAACTCAAGCTCTTATTGGTCGTTACGTTAAGAAAATCGATATTTTAGTACTCAAGACGGCCGTTCGCTTCAGCGTCTAAATAAAATTTAGGGCAGAGTCGGCCTAAGTAAGAATGGACGTTAAAAAAAGGAATTAGAGTTTTTTAAACACGCTACAAGGTACCTGTAAACGCGACAAACTAGTAAAAATGAGCTTAAAAGATATTCAAGATAAAGAATCTTTTTAAAAGCTACCATTCCCGAAAAAAGAAGTAGAATTTTCAATATCACAAATAATACACAAAACAATTCTTTTGATTATTTATCGTTGTACAGAAAATGTTTCTACAAGACCTACGAATAAAAATATAGCATAATTTTTGGAATACAATTAAGGAGTGTTGCAATCAACTAGTAGGTATAAATTATATTGCTAAGATTTCGATCGAAATTGCTAGGTATCTTAACCTACCAGAAAAGACACTGATTCCGACGAACGGCCACTTTATTCGTTAATTATGAAGGTCACATTAGGTATACACTGGGGTTGGAAAAATTCTATAGTCAAGGAAGGTTATATTGATGATACAATTATTAACAAAATTGAAATATCGATGAAAATTTTAAAGGAATCATCAAATACACATCCAGTTGGACAAGCTATTCAAAACAATCAAGAATTTACCATATCTGAATATAGTCACAACACGCTTTCGGGAAAAGGTATTATTATTAAAGAATGCTAGGATTGCACTTTCATCTTCAATATTTTCAATAATAAGTAAATTATCTTCGTTTAGTGTGTAATTTGTTTTTCTATAATAAATTTCATAATCGAAAATTATTTAATTACATTAAGTGATTGTAGAAAAATTTTTGTATGTATTACGAGCAAAAAGTGTCCTTCTTGCTCTTAATACATAAATAACTCTTTTTAATGCACTTTAAATTCCAAGATATCTAGAAAAAAACAACCGAAGATGGTATTTTTTCAACTTACTTGGCTATTGCAGAACATTCTAGTCCATTGGTTACTATAGCACCTTTATACGGTTTCCATAATAGTAATTTTAAGATTACCATTAGTATTATTAATATGGCCGATAATAAACTTGTTGCTATTAAAATATACTCTTTTTTCTTTTGTGATCTAGAAACAAATAAGAAATTAAGTCGAAAAATTATTCATTTATAAAATGGAGCCAATTTGTATTAAATGACACACAACTAATAAAAACCATTAATATAGCTTTTATTATTTATTCACGATAGTATGTTATAAAATGTTTACTCCTCGGTCACCATTGAATGTTTTTCTTCTAAACTAGTATAGTTATTATAGCTTCAGCCATAGTTTTTGGTTAAAGTTGTATTAACATTGAAAAATCGAACTTTAGCCGGCTAAAGTTAGCTTTAGCCAAGGCCTGTTGGCTAAAGTTGCTCCACCCAGTTTGTGCAGATCTACAGAAATGTGCTCGGCCCTGACTAAAAAATTTAGAAAACTGGGCATATTATTTTATATATTGTTATACATTTTTATTACAAACTTTAATTGTTGATAGTATTTAGGTGCCAGTATTTAGAAATAGTTATTTATGCAACTAGTGCGTAAAGTGACCTTTTTTGACGAATGTGAATGTTGTCGCATGAGCCGCAGCCGAAGCTTCGATCGAACACTAGTAATTAAGTTAAGTAGCGAGTAATTTGGTGGCTAAATGTGTGCGACCACAAAAAATTAGTAGAGTATACCTGGATTTGCAGTTCGTTGGCAGCGACGTTATTTGACGTATGTGCAAGTAGACCAATACGCGGTAGGAATGAAGCGTAGTTGCTAGATTTAACTTAGAAAGACTTACCGCGTATTGGTCTACTTGCATATACGTCAAATCACGTCGCTGCCAACGAACTGCAAATCCAGGTATAGTTTAGTGAATGATTTAGTCGAGTCAATCCATTCTACTCTATTTTTATCGGCCGAGTAGCTCCCCCACCACGCGTCTGTGCCTACTGGTTCACAGGCTAAACAAATCCGAACCTGTTGATATTTAGTCCAGTACATTAGTGCACGCAAAAATGTCGTTCCGCTGGAGTCAGGAAACAACTTTACTTGTGTACTAGTGTACTGTATACTAAACCGAGTGCGAACGATTTCTGTGTGCAGACTGCAGTAACGAGTAGAAGCCGCTAAATTACTCGCGACTTAACTAAATTACTAGTCTAGTCCTAGTCCAAAGCAGGTTTTCGGTTGTCAAAAGATTTTTGTCAAAGTTTTTATTTATTTGCTTTAGTCGTTGTGCAGGTTTGGCTCTGTATGTTAGGATCGGCCTAATAATAGATATCTTTTTGGTTTCTGATATTAAATAAAGTCGTATTCATACTTCGGTCCACTTATAATCCATAATGATAAAAACTCTCACGATAATACCTATCTATTTGTAAACTGCACAATATTGCTCAGCTAAACGCCCATCACGAGCATCAGCGGTTATTTCAAAGACATTTATTAGAACCAAATGTAAATTGCACTAATTCAAGAATCATGGTTTCGTGAAGGGCAGGTGAGGGAAAACAAAGTTGATATACAATGTAAGCAATGTGGACATACCGAGAGCTTGTATTTTGATAAAGTAACAGTATTAACCATTGCTGTGTTTCAGAATTCATGACGAGAGATATCGTCCCGATTCAAGCTGGGCTTGAGTTCAAGAAAGGACGTCAAGAAGTCATAATAGCTTCATGTTACTTTGCAGTAGATGGGATGGCACCGCCTCCAGAATTGCAAAAATTAGTAGAATACTGTCATGACAAAAAGGATTACTCCTATTACTCATAGGATGTGACGCCATTGCTCAAAACACCATATGGGGAAGCACAGACACCAACAAAAGAGGTGAGCTAATCATAGAATTTATTCTTAATAAGAATCTTATTCTACACAATATGAACACCCCTACCTGTGTAACAAGAATAAGGAAAAAAGTGCTAGACATAACACAAAGCAAATTTAATCTAAAAAATAACGTGAAAGATTGGAGAGTTTTGAACGAACCGTCGCTCTCTGATTACAGTATATCATGTTCAGATTAGAATGCAATCCTCCTGAACTTATACTCAGGAGAAACCCTAGGAAAACCAACTGGGAAAATTATAACACTAATTTGAACAGAAACCTTGTAGGCTTTTGACCCACAGGGAAAGCCAAAAAGTACTGGTACTAGCAAATGACCTCATTAAACGAGGCAATACTCGATGCCTATGAATCAAGCTGTCCTCTCCACAGAACTAGAAAATAAAACGACGCAATATGGTGGAAGAGTTATCTGTCAAAATTAAGATCCGAAACATAGAAGTTCTTCAATAAAACCAAACGTAACGGAGATTGACAGAGCTACACCGAGAAACTCACAACCTACAATAAAGAAATCAGGAAAGCTAAGAGAAATAGCTTCAGGAAATTCTGCTGCAAGGCTATGCAAGGTCCTGGCAAAAAAGAGTGTAGATACAGTAATTGCACTGCGAAAGCCAGATGATCGCTTCAGAGAAAGCGAAAAAAAGAGCAAAGCTCCTGTTAGAAACTCGCTTTCCTGCAAGAAAAATCACTCAGGAAATACGAGTTACATAACTAAAAGACCAACCAGAGAAAAAACTTCAATGGAAAAATATATATGCAGTGAAGAACGGCTGAGAGGGGCTATGGATACCTTTCAGCCATTCAAAACCCCTGGAACTGACAGAATATTTCCTGCCCTACTACAACAAGGGCAGGAGGCAATTAAGGCAATTATTCCTCACTTGATCTAAATCAATCTGAGTAGTTTTGAACTGGTATATATACCAGAAATGTGGAGGAGAGCTAGAATCACTTCCATTTCGAAGGCAGGGATCCGGGACACTAAAACTCCAAATCCCTTATACCAATCATCCTTACACCGTTTGTTCTTGAGACGATGGAAAAAGCTGTAGACAATTATATTAGAATAGAAGTCCTGGAACAGGTACCACTGAGCCCTCGTCCACATGCGTATCAAGCAGGTAAATCTACTGATTCCGCGTTGACTGGCGAAATCCAACCCGCCCTTAAAAAAAATGAAACCGTAGTATGTGCCTTAATGGACATAGAGAGGGCTTTTGACAATACTCCACACGAGGCTGTAAAAAGAGTACTCAATGATAGAGGAGTAGATTGAATGACTTCCACCTGGTTGTCGCAACTACAGGAATTGCAGAAATGAAGGTAGGCGACTGAACAAAGCAATGGTGTGATTCAGTGGGACTTAATATCAAATCCACCAAGACCGTGTTAGTAACCTTTACAAGGAAAAAGAAACCTTACTTAACACCCGTCAAAATAGGTGAAAATATCGTTGACTGGAAACCAGAGAGATAACAGGTTACTCTGGAACAAACACGAAAACGAAATAATACACAAAGAATTGGAGCTGTAAATAACCCAAAGACATTGCAATGGATGAATACGGCAATAATGAGATCAATCATCACCGATGGGGCCGCAGCTTCGGGCACGAGAGCTAATCTGACCACTGCGAGGACAAACCTGTCGAAGATTCATGCATCACTGGAGCAATGGGAACATGCCCTACTGCTGCAATGGAAGTAATCCTAAATCAATAACATATATAAACAATATATAGAATGGTCAAAGAACGAATAATCAAGGAAAGACCTCGATCATTTCAACTTGATCAAACTTGGGAAATGCCTCCAGATGACATGTCAAAGAAATTTAACTTTTTAAGAAAATTTACCACAAAATTGGGAAGTAAGTTTGAATGGGCCATATTGGGGCTAAGCCAAAACTCTATAAAATGGTATACAAATGGCTCCAACCTGGGACCAGAACCATCCTGTGGAATCAGCAGTAGTACAATCTTAGAAAAAGTAAGAAAAAAAATGGATAACGAAAAATCCAAGTACTGTAATTATCTAGATGGACTAAGACGCTTCTGGGAAAGTACAACCAGAAGAGAATTCTCAGCTGTCTTAACCTTAGTAAGAAGAACCTCCATATTATAACAGGAATATTAAGCGAGCACTGCCGATTAAGAGGACACATGAAGAAACTGGGATTGGTAGTTAAAACGAACTGCAGATTCTGTCAGGTAGAGGATGAAACCTCAATACACATACCTATAGGATCATACGAAATAGAAAAGAAAGATCTACCTAACTTGAAACCAACGATATGCTAAACTTTCTAAGAAAGATAGGACTAGAAGAGCTGCTATAAGTCTGAGGAAATCATCATAAGTATAGCAAGAAACAATAGATCTTATAGGTCGCTGGTGTATCTGCTACCCCTAATTTACTCATAGATACATACATACAAACTGCACAATATTTAGTGTATAAATAAAAATTATACTTACATATAATATAACGACCAAATCGAACATGGAAAAAATTTAGACATTCTGCTTTAATTTTGACAAAAAATAGGATACTTGTCGCGCTTTGACAAAAAAATAAAATAGTTTTCTTATCTTTGTAAACCTATTCACTATTTTTCCCGAACATACTTGATTACATACGAATACGATGAAATTGTATTCATCATAGAAAAATAATAGGTTATGGTGAGACTATTTGACAGACAGATATTATCTGTCCTCAAAGTGGGAGGTTGCTGTAGATGCAGTGGGGTTCACTTTATTTTAAAATCAAACCAACACAACGTACGTACTGACAGTGATCGCTTATTTGACGCACACACAACACAACAAACCTACATATTACGCAAACGTCAATGATTGTAAGAATTTAAATAAAAAAATTTTAAAAATATTCTTTATTGTACAACGAAAGAGTATATTGTTTTGGGATTAAATATCATATTTTCTTATCATTGTTCATAATTTTAGATCTATATCCCCATATTAGGCCACCTAAATAATTGCTTCTTACCAGTAACCTACCAAATCTTATTCCTAGAACATATGCGTGCAACAACCTTTCCGCGACCAAAATAAGAAAAAAAAACATCCAGAAGATTACTGCAAATTTGGAAAAGTAGCAGCTAATGCTTTATAAATAAAGAACACAACTTGATAATGTTGTTAAAGCTAGTTATATCAGGTTTCAGCTCCTTATCTGCAGTTTCGTTCCCTTCTACCCGTGATCTTCTACCCTATGTGTGAGGATAAGTGTTATTTTGTCCTAGTTCATTTTTGTGCTGATTGTGTGCGATTTCAGAGTATTGATCGATGCGTAGCCATCTGACATGATTACAATCTACGATAGTTTCTTCCATATTAAATTTGGATTTTCGCCTAAAAAATGTTTGGGTTTGTACCCAGGCCTTCTAAGTATTTGGCTCTAGAACCAAAAACCCCTGCTTTAGTTCCTTCATAGTCCCATTCAGAATTACTAGCCAATTTTGTGGTGAATTTTCTCACAATTTTTAATTTCTTTGGCATGTCATCTTAGGGCGATCGAAGTTTTTCCTTGATTGTTACGTCTTTGGCCATTCTATATATTGCTTTCTTTTTTACACTTTTTACTTAAATGTGTAGTGGCCAGAGATTTAGGACTACTTCCATTACAGCAGTTATGCAAGCACAGGCTATAGTCTTTAAATCTTTGAGAGGTTTGTCCTTGTATTAGTTCTCGCTCCGCTTCTGCCTCATAAGTAATGATTGGTCTCACTATTGCCGTGTACATCCATTGGAATGTACTTGGATTAAAATACCATTTTTCTTTCAATGTTTCTGCACACCATAAGGGTTTATGTATTATTTTGTTTTTGTTCCAGAGTAACCTGTTATCTAATATTAGCCCTATATATTCAACTTGTGTTTTCCTCTTAACGATACTCTCACCATACTTTGACGGTTTTTAAGTTACATAGGTTCATTTTTCCTTGAAAAGGCTACTAATGTGGTCTTGGTGGCATTGATATTGTAACGGGATAGCCGAATAAAGAAAGGACCTTTACATGAAAGACTGTTTTTAGGTTATTCTAGAATATTCTCACGAGAGAGAAATTTTTACTGATTCGGTTCGACAATGTTCTGCGTAAATTCTAAAATGTTCATTTGTTCTATACACTGAGGTCCAAAAATAACGGATAAATTCATTTTCTCCGTTAATAAGCGTGTAAAGGAAAAATCCTGAAACACATCAATTTTTAAATTTAAAATGGCACTTTATGACGCTAAAAACCCACCCCCAACTTCGAACCCCTTTCCATGGGATGACAGCATCCCATTTTTTTAAATCGCATGAGGGGTCATGTGACACCTCGTTTGAAAGAGCATTTAATTGCCTATTCTGGGAATTTTTTCGATCCAATAAATGACATCGTTAATCTTTTCTTTGATTTATGGTGTATGGACCTTCCCAGTTCTTCTGTAATTTGGGACAAATGCTTTGACGCCGTCGGAGATTATAGAGACAGGTTAAATCTCCAACTTGGTAACTCTTTTCCATTGTCCGTGGGTCATAGTACCTCTTCATCCGATCACTACATAATTGAAGTTTACTATGCCTCAGTTTGTGTATATTCTCCAATCGATTATGAAGATCGGCGACATACTCTTCACGGGCCACTTCTTCACCAGGTTTACAACCACACACCAAGTCACATAGTAGTCTCATTTCTCTACCGAACAGGACTTTCGCAGACGTTTGGCCTTTTGATTCGATCGAATTGCCATTAGGTATATGTCGATCCTTATCCTTCTAACACTGTGACACCACTTTTGATAGATAGTTTATTATAGTCCGATTCATTCGTTCCACCATTCCATCAGACTGCAGGTGCGTTGCTGTGGTTCTAGTTTTGTGGATGCCTGTTTTATTCGTTCTACAGATTTATACTTTATTTTAATAAGAAGTTTGGACCAGTTTTAAATAATTTTTATTTAACCAAGAATGAATATATATTTTTACAACTTATCATAACCTAATCTAAAAATGTCAGTCGTCAAAAAACACATTCTTCTTTTTTCCTAACCTCGCTAAAGGTAGGTTATACAACATCCCCTTCCAAGATGATGCATCTTCAATCGAACTACTGGCTAACCTTCACAATAGCGTAATGGTTTAACGACTGTTCTCCCAGAGCGTGTTATCTTCTTATCTTGCTCGATGTTACCTGGTCTATCAGTTTTTGTTGGCGTTGAAAGTCGTATAGGCGTTGTGGGTCGAACTGGATGACTTTCCTCTACCTGATTACTTTTCCCAATGTTTGTTGGTCTTTGGGGTGTTAGTTGCTGATCAGTCGGTGTAGCTCTTGGAGTCGAATTTGTTTGTTGAATTTCAGGTAGTTGGTTCAATACTCCATCAGGGATATTGCTTAGGTACGGAGCAGGGATCAGATGGAAACGGTTTCTCCTTATGGTACTTACGGCGGTCTTAACTATGTATGATCTTGGGTTAACTTCATTAATGATCTCTCCGTGGCGTTTCAGGTCTGTGATCCATACAAAATCGCCAATTTGAAGTCGACTCAAATTCTTCGCTCCATGTTTTCCATCATAGGATTTTTTATACTTCAAGCGGTACTTCTTCTCAGCCCTTACTAGCTTCTTAGGTGTTTTAATTTCAGAGAATATGATTGATGGTAGATTATCTCTTAATTTCCTTCCGAACATCATTTCAGATGGACTGAATCCATTCTCCAGTGGTGTGTTTCGATAGGATAGAAGTGCCATCTCTACGTTATTCTTGTTTTTCTTTATTAATGTTTTTGCAACTTTCACAGCAGCTTCTGCTGCTCCATTTGCTTGGTGGAATTGTGGACTACTTCTCGATGTAGAGAATCCCAACTCTCTTGCGAACTGTTGGAACTCTGATGTTTCATCACCATGAAATTGTGTTCCGCTGTCGGAACAAACCAGTTGTGGTATGCCATATCTTGCAAATATTGTTTTACAGGCGTTGATTATCTCTCATTCTCTCAATTGGAACGATTTCCATAAATCTGGAATAGTTATCAGTGATGACGATATACCATTTCCCTTCGGTTTTAAAAAGGTCCATTGAAACTACCTGCCATGGATAATCTGGAAATTTAGCTGGCAGTAAAGGTTCATTATGGTTCGTCAAGTTTTGAATACAGACAGGACAAGATTTGACTTTAGCTTCTATCTCTTGAGAAATTCCTGGCCACCACATTGTTCCCTGGGCACGACGACGCGTTTTGGTTATTCCAAAGTGACCAGCGTGCAGTTTTTCCAACATTATTGCTCTGAGCTCGCATGGTATGACCATACGGCTTCCTCTGAGAAGAATACCATTTACGACAGATAGTTCATGACGTACTGGGTAGTAAGGTTTAACATCACACGACAATACAGACTTATGAGGCCAGTCTCCCATTATGTAGTTCTTCAGTTTATTACAGGTTGGATCATTGCTTTGCGAGTTAGCAACTTGTGTTACATTCTCATCAGATGTGTAAATACCTGCAAGAGTGACTGCATGGATGAAGGCATCAATTTCTTCTCCTAATTCATTGTCATCTTCTGAAGGTATAGGTTTACGAGATAAAGTATCAGCAATATATAGATTTTTCCCTGGGGTATATACAATGTTTTAATCATAACGCATCATGCGCATTCTAAATCGCTGAAGTCTTGGGGACAGATCGTCGAGGTGTTTAGTTTTAAATATTTGCAAAAGTGGCTGGTGGTCGGTCTCTATAGTATATTGTTTCCCTATCAGAAAACTCTTTAGTCAATCGCTTGCCCAAGTCAGAGCTAGTGCTTCTCTTTCTATATTTGCATAATTTTGTTCAGCTGAGGTCAATGTCCTGGAGATGTATGCTACGGGTTTCTTATGACCCCCTTCGATTTGAAGTAATACTGCCCCCAGTCCTTTGGTAGATGCATCACAGGATAGTATTGTAGGTTTATTTGGATCATACATTGTTAAACAAGGTGCTGATGCAAGCAGTTCTTTTATTTTCTGGAATGCTTCTTGTTGTGCCGGGCCCCATAGAAATGCATTGCTTGGACTGACTAAACTAGTGATTGGTTGCATAATTTCACTTCTATTAGGGATAAATTTCGCTAGGAATGTTACAGTACCCATAAGGCGTTGAACTTCCTTGACATCTTTTGGTGCTTCCATTTCTATAATTGCTTTCACCTTGTCTGGATCCGGTGTTACCCCTTCCTTTGACAATACAAATCCCAGGAAATCGATCTTCCGCTTACAGAATTCGGTTTTACTCTTATTTAAGGTTATGCCTGCTTTTTTGATCCTCTCAAGTACATTCCTTAGGCATTTATCATGTTCCTCTTTGGTTTTCCCCCAAACCAGCACATCATCCATGTGAACTAAGGTGTTTCCTGCTCCTTCGAGAACTCGTGACATTCTTTTCTGGAATTCCTCTGGCGCTGAGGTTATACCGAAAGATAATTTCTGGAATTTAAATCTTCCAAACGGGGTTAAAAAGGTGGTATAGTCTTTTGATTCTTCGGCTAAATTAAGTTGCCAGAATCCATGGTTTGAATCTAATTTGCTGAAATATTCAGCTCCTCTAATTTCTGCAAGTTGTAACTCTACTGCGGGAATTGGATGAAACTGGCGTTTGACATTTTCATTTAACCTTGATAGATCTACACAGATACGAACCCCATTTCCCCCTTTCTTTATGTTTACTACCAGTGGAGCACAACATTCGGTTGCATGATCTACGGGGACAATGACACCATCTCTCTGCATCTCCTCCAAAGCCTCTTTTACTTGGGCCTTCAATGGAACTGGAACAGTTCTTGGTACAGAAATAGCATATGGTTTGGCATTTTCCTTTATTTCAATTTTGTATTCACCTTCCATTTTACCGAGTCCTTTAAATAATGATGAATACTCTCCAGCCCAATTTTCCTCAGTGTTTATAGCATAAATTCTTTTAATTAAATATAACTCTTGGCATGCTTTCCTGCTCAGCAATGGGACATCGATCTCTTCAGAGATAAAGACATTTTCTGTAATTTCTCTGTTTTTATATTTTAGTTTTAATTTTACTGTACCTAGGATTTTGAATCTCTCTTGCTTCTTTGCACTAAATACTTTATTCGAAGATTTACTCAGAGGTAGTTCATTAATTGCATCACTCAGCACATGGACAGGGACCATCGTTACATCAGCAGCAGTATCCAGTGATAAACGTGATAGGTTCAAGTATTTTATCATTGAAACTTACTTGTAGTTTTTGTGTCCATGCATTTGTGTCATCACTTGCTTTAATTTCATGTACATAAGAGTTTTCATCATTTTCAGACTCTGAATCTTGCTGAATAGCATGTACATTTTTATTTCTGGACTCTTTGTTTTTGTAACACATCTTGCTGTAATGTCCTTCATTTTTGCAAGTACCACATTTAGCATTTTTTGCCGGACAGTTTGCTAATTTATCGTGCCAATCTTATCCATATCTGGGGCATTTTCTTGTGTTTTTTCCTTTATTTGACTGTTGGCTGTTTTGGGGCTTCTGTGATTTTTTGTATGTTGTTTGTTTTCTTATAGCAGAAATATTTGGTTCATTTAGGTTTTGTTTTTGACGGATCAACTCTTCATGTTGTCTTAGACATGTTACAGCTTTTTCGAGAGTAAGTGCAGAATCAAGTTGCAGTTTATCACTTATACTTGTATCTCTCATTCCGATAATTAACACTAATAAAACCATATCATCATTTAAAGTACCCCAATCACATGTTTTTGATAGACTATGTAGATCAGTTATAAATTTTTCTGCAGTATCACTCCCTTGCTTATGATTTAGGAATTTGGCCCTTTCATAAATAATATTCCTACGGGGTATAAAGTAATCTTCAAATTGTTTTAATGTATCATCATATTTAGTTGGAGCTGGTGAAAATGATGAGAATATTTCTTCAGCTCTTACATCCATATAATATATTAGCACATCAATTTGTTTTTCTTCAGATACTTTATCCAGGCCACATCCTCTCCTAAATCGCTGAAAGCGATTTTTCCATTGTGTCCAATCACTTGGATGGAAATTAAATGGTTCGGGAGGTGATAAAGTGAGGTTTATCGTCGGTGATTCTTGAACTGGATCGGTATCAGGCATTATTATATACCTTTCAATCAATGCTTTGTACTAAAATCTAGATTTTTCAGCATTTAACCACTTCTTAATTATACAAGTTTTTCTCAATCCGTATTTCTAAAAATCAGCTGCCACCATGTTTTATTCGTTCTACAGATTTATACTTTATTTTAATAAGAAGTTTGGACCAGTTTTAAATAATTTTTATTTAACCAAGAATGAATATATATTTTTACAACTTATCATAACCTAATCTAAAAATGTCAGTCGTCAAAAAACACATTCTTCTTTTTTCCTAACCTCGCTAAAGGTAGGTTATACAACAATGCCCAACCTTTGACATTTTGAGATTTAGCGTGAATCAGTTATTTTTCTTTTATGTATTTTATTAAAAACAAATACTTTGACATTGATGTAACAACTTTAAGGCACTATAGATATAGGTATTATCATCAGCCATTTTTATTCCAATGTCAATCAATTTACGTGTCAGACCATAGACAACTTAAAGAGACACGTGCAATCGTATTTTGTGGTAAAAATGGGAACTAAACTTGCTGGTAGTGCGAAAAGCGAAAAAGTACTTATAAGGGTATAGTAACAGAGTAAGTACTATTAGCGGTTTTAGTTTAAAATAAATTTAAGGTACTTTAAGCATAAAAAGGGTGTTAAAGTAAAATTTTAAACAAAAACATGGTGCGCTGATGTCGGAACTTGTTGCCAACTTTATATTAACCATTAACACATCTGTTCTATTATCTCTAGTTTTGTGGTTGACATTGGACAAAACATGGCTGACGATAATACCTATGTTTATAGTGCCTTAACAACTTGAATTTGTCACTTGTATATAAAATTCAGCATTGAATAAATTGTCTATGTTTATCGAAATTTCACTTTTATATTCTCTAAAAAATATAAAATGACATACTTCTTGAAACAGCCTGCTCTCAAAATTTCCCCCTTGGTCTGAATGCAATTCTAGTGATACCCAAAACGGCTTACGAATTCTTCAACTAATATACCTGCTAAAGCGATGGCTTCATCAAGGCTTCATGATTAGAAACTGCGTAGGCTTTAACCTATTTAGTGAAGTAGTCCATTACAACAAAGATGTACTTATTTTCTACAGCGCTCTGTGGAAACAAAAGTGGATAACGTCCATGACCAGAATAACATCTTTGTCAACGTCAGCCACCAGCATCGAGTGAACAAGAGAGGTTGAACTAAACTGTAGCATCACCTGTAGGTACCTCGCCGTAGACTCTAGCAGATTCTCTAATAGCGGTACGCAGTCTCCAACTGGTAGGCAACATCTTTTTCAAATAATGATGATTCGTCAGACGGTAGTTTTCCTAGCTCCAGTGTCTACCAGCATTCTGAAGTTTTTTCCATCAATGAGGCCATCTACATATAAGCTACCCACGTAGTGTCGTAGAGTTGCCAAATAAATGGTGTGAAGGACTTCAGGACTGTTTGTGGTAGTGATGGGTTGCGATTTCACGAACTGTTACTTTGTCACTGCTACAACGCTGTCACAGTCTGCTTCAGATGCAATACAATAGGAGTGAAAATTAGTCATGTTCTGCTGTTTTGATTTTGTACCACATCGGTTCCATTCATTGTCAGGGATGTTATCGCGACAGTAACATCTAACATCCTTTGAGACGAAGCAGTGATAATGGTGTAACGTTATTTGTGATATGCGATGGATGTCGCTGCTTAGTAGTAATAATATAATTTAAAAAAATAATTATCAATTTTTTTGTAATATTAAATTATCATAAGGCAAAAAAAACAATCATTAATTAAAATAAAATTTATATTTCTTTAAGGTTGTAAAGGAAATTTATAATAAACATTAACATAAAAAAGTCTTATTAAAATAATAAAAAGTAGTAACAAACATTAAATTTTAATTATAATAAAGTATTTTTGTTCTAACACAAAACAACAACAAACACAAATCTTTAACGGATCTTTATTTCTATCTAGATCTTGCTCCAAGTATCGCTGGAACTCAATAATAGCTTTCGATGTGGAAGAAACTCTGGTCTTGGATGAAAAGGAATCGGCTTTTTTTTCATATAGAAGGACGAACTGCAGAACCCTCTTCGGTGTTATCTGTTGATGTGGAAGGAGATTTTTTGGCTTCTTTGGATTTGAATATTGATTGGGCAATTTTTTGAGTTACCTATTTTATTATCAACTGTTTCGCTCGTTCAACAGAACGATCGCAAGAAAATCCCACATTTTTAAACCTAGAATCAAGAAAAGTAGATACTGGCCAAGGTTGCGAATTTTCTAAGTCCCCCAGTCGATCCGAAATACTTTTTAAAAACTGTCCGACCATATTTTGAATTTAAGGCAAGATATCTTCTTTTTTCATATCAAAATAAATATTCTCAAGTACTTTTGTCAAAATTATTACTGATGATAAAGTAACATATTTTTTGCCACTTATAATTTTAGTTACTTCTTCCATTGATTTTAAGCACCTTCTTAACTGTTGAAGTAGTTGCCATTCTTCAATTGATATAATGGGGAGATTGCTTACATTTAATAACGCCATAGTAGTACGAAATTCGTCCTCCAACGCCAAAATCCTATTGAGCATGTAAAAAGTGGATTTCCATATTGTCACTATATCTTAATATATATATTATATATGTTATATTAAATAAGAATGTAGAAGGAAAATCTAATGGAAAGTAGAGAAAGGAGATTTTCTTATTTCGGGTCAGAGCGCAAATTTAGTAACATTGGGATTGATTATCATCATCTTCTTCATAATTCCTAAAAAAGGAAAAAGAAAATAGAATAATTAAAAAAAAAAAAAAATACAAATACATTTCAAAGATTTTTATTTAAAGATTCAAAAATGATTAATCTACATTATATAAAGTTTTGATAATTATGAAATTGATAAATGGGTAAAGTAGATAATTAAAAGTTTATAAAATTGCCAATACGTTAGAAATCAAACATTAATTTTAAATGAATTAGGGGTGTAAGTAAATGAGAAAATTGAATTATAAAAAAAAGACATCACAAATAGTTAAAATAAATGTCAAAACTTCTACTTACTTTTAAATTATACAAATTTACCAACCATATTCTAATTTATTAATAGTTCAAATGCCAAATGAAATATTCTGAAAAAGAGAAAATTATTAGTTTGTAGTGCTAGTAAATTTCATAAGAATATAAAAAAGAATGATCATTGTTTTAAATTGTAATACTGAATCAGGAATTAGATTTTGTTAATAATTTTATTTAAATAAGAAATTAGTAGGCGATTAGATGGAAAAGATGTATAGATTTAAGTTTGTTGAATTTGTCAGTTGTTTCTTTGTTGATTTGATAGAATCTCTCTTGTTTTCTGGTTGTTGAAATAGAAGTTGTATTAAAAATTTGCTCCGTAGAAATTTTGAGTTTTTTTGAAAGTATTGATAATAGAAAGTATTAAAACAGTTTAAAGTATAAAGAATATCACAAGGTAACCAGAGAAAGCAATTGGTAAGAGAAATTTATATGATTTTATGAAAGAATAAATGGTTAAAATTGTTGCTGAGTAGTTAATCGTTATAAATGCTTCCTGAATTGATTTAAAGAAAGATACTCTAGTTTCTAACAAGAAAGAATAGCATTATTGAACTTACCTTTGGACGTAAGAGCTGATTGTGCAGTGATTAGAAGAAATCTTATTAGTAAAATTTCCAAAGTTCGTGATATCATTGCTGTGCTGGGTAACATAGGCCTGTTGTTGAAAAGGGGATCCTAAGGCTTAGCAGACCGAAGAGAAAACAAGATCTTCATAAAACGGTATCACTCTTCCATTATTATCAATAAAGAACTTTTCTGTTGTTTGATTTTTGTAATTTCCATGAACATTTTTTATTTTCACTGTTTTATGTATTTAACTAAATTATTTTTATTCACTTTTTGTTAAGTTTAATCCAAATTGTTTAGTAACTCAAGACAGAATATTTCATTTATATATATTTGATGCTTGTTTTGGTTTATTAACGGTATTTTTGAAGTTTGACACATTTTGAATTAGAAAGGTTAGAAATTTATATACAATTCATGCCTAGAAAACATTGTTGGTCTAGGATAGTGCGGTTTTACAGTCATTTTATTGCAAATTTGTGTATTAACTGATTTTGAATCTAGTTTGGTTGAATATTTGAACTCTGACCTTGACATAAGGGAATAGCCGGTAGCATATTTAATTAATCATATTGGAAGATAATTACATTGAGTTAATTCTTACCTATTCACTATTTATATTTAAAATTCAAAATTAATTAAAGGTAAGGAATATTTTATAACATAGTGATTGATATTATCAAAACATATTATTATTATTCATACACTCATCATATATGTTATAAATTTATATATATATTTCTTGTGTTCGTGTGTATGTTATTAAACTCCTTCTAAACGGCTGGTCCGAATTTCATAATTTTTTTTGTATATATTTAAATGGATTCGAGAATGGTTTAGATTTACTATTTGGTCCACTATAAAATGTTTTTTAATAATTTTTTTACTTTTTTGTATATTTCGACGGTAAAGTGACAATATCCCCTAAGTGACATTTATTGTTTATTTCTACGAATTCCTAATAGATGACAGTTTAAGTTAATTGAAGTAACTCTACAAACCTTTGACATCTAGGTTAGATAGACACCCAGTAGATGGCACTGTATTTTGATTTTTAGATTATTGAACAGTTACGTTGTGAGAAAACCCAATAGATAATGTTGAATTTCGATTTATAAATAAACGCAAAACTAAAAGAAAAGGGAAAATACTAACAAAACAAAGCCAAAAAATATCTTTCTAAAATAAATGATATGACGCCACCGTAAGGTAGCGTAGTTATTATCTCATATATTTAAACAAGCAATTTTTACTAAATCAAATACTATGACGCCACCGTAAGGTTATTATCTCACATATTTAAACGAGAAATTCTTACTAAATTAAGTACTATGAAGCCACCGTAAGGTGGCGCAGTGGATATCTAATATATTTAATCAATAAATTATAAAATACAACGAAAAAATAGTATAAACCTGATAACGAGAAAATATGATAAAATAACAAAAATCATTGAAAGCAAAATAGTAAAAATTCGAAAAAACGAAAAATAAAAAAAGGTCACGACAGTGTTATGCGGTACGAAGTCCGCCGGGACAGCTAGTCCTTAATAAGTTTTTTTGGATCCTTTCCTGCTTGTCGTTGTACCTCCATTAATTTATTATTCGCATTAGTACTTCTTTTAAAATGTGCTACTAACGTGCGTATTTTGGCGACAATTGGTGACACTACTTTTAAACCATCCTGTACCATTAAATTTATAGTATGCTTCCATGATAGATCATCTTTTATTGCTTTTGTTATATTTGCTGCGTTATCTGACACTGCTAGAAAAATCTTTGATTCCAGTCCCCACATAATACCACGATTGAGTTCAGATGCCAAATTTGTACTTTCCATAGGAAAAGAGCAGCGTTCTAGTAATACTGATTTCACCTGAAAATCGTCACTTATAAAATGGATAATAACTGCCATAAAACTTTGAGTGGTCCTTGAAGTCCAACAATCGGTAGTTACAGTCCTAAAAAATTAGTGGAGATAAAAGCAATATGATTTATTCGAAATTTATACAAAAATAGTCAATATTACTGATTCTTCACCTTATTGCTAGATAATAATTATTTAAGCTATTTTTCGAGACATTGTTAAGATGTTTTCGTGCTAGCATTTTATTTTCTATATATTCTTTTCCGAAACCAATGCTGACCAAATGCTGAGAGGTAGGTACTGACCAATTAATTTTAGATTGTTTTGAATGAAATTTTCTTTTGCTGGATTTATAAACTTGACGTTACCGTTGCTGTTCCCGTTTGCAGTTGACGTTACAGTTTGCTTTTCATACTTCAAGTTTATAAACCTAACGGTGGTCTAGTGCAAATGTCAAATTGCTTGACTTGACAACTGACCCACGCAGCGAATAATAAAAGTAACAAATATCAACACTGCCATTCCTACGAACTTAAAATAGTTGACAGTTGTCTATTTTTAAAATAACGAGATTTGATTGGTCCATTGCCGAACAGCACCGCAACGGCAAAATATAAAACTTGGTCATATTCGAACGGCACCGAATATGTTAATGCTGTATTAGTTAGAATTATAAACTTAAAAGTTCGCTACTTAACTTAACGAAATCTGTTTACAAAATGTTTAAAAAATTACGGCTCCTCATTTAATTTGTTTAAAAATCTCGAACTGGTCTTATTTTTATCTAAATACTTAACAGATGATATAGTGAAAATTTCAAATGGAAATTTTTGTATCGAACAAAGATACAGCGAGTTGCATAAAATTTGATTTTTGAACATGTTCCACCAATTATAGATAAAAATAGATTTTATATTCACATTCAGCGACCTCGAAAACATAAAGAATGAGGAAAATTGGTTATTCACCTAAAAGTTGATATATGAATAAATATTTTCGAATAACATTTTGTTTCAACTAAATTACCGTATCGTATGAATGAGTGCTACGATTTAATTAAAGTATCGTTTCGAATTTAAAAATGTATCGGGCATGCCGTCTGAACGAATTGTTAGTTCGTCCAAAACTGGAACCAAAACCAAGAACGATATTTTAGATAAAATGGAAATGCTAAAAAATATCTTTTATCTGGAATCTGATTATTATTATTTTTTTTTAATTATCCAATGATATAAACATTTTTTTTTATAATCCCTGCTTACAATTTTTTTAACGATAATTTTTGGCTTATTTCGTGTTTTTTTCTTTAGTTTTTTTAGTTATAGA
This sequence comes from Altica lythri, assembly GCA_964028335.1. Classification (NCBI taxonomy): domain Eukaryota; kingdom Metazoa; phylum Arthropoda; class Insecta; order Coleoptera; family Chrysomelidae; genus Altica; species Altica lythri. The sequence goes on from OZ034801.1 coordinate 63,337,403, forward strand.
TAAATGGATGGGTCAATACAGTACATTAGAAAATTTTTCTAAAATAGAAAAGAAACAAACATTTTTTTTAATTTACAAACTAACACACTAATCAGTCAGGTTAAAATATTCATAAAATTCATTGATACTGAAACACTTATGGGGACTTTTACACAATTTTTATTTACAAAATTGTTAAGATACACAGAACTCTGCTGGATAACGTCTAACTACTTGACAATACAATGAACTCTTGTGAATACTTGAACTTGAACTGACGTTAACTGCCCATGCATCCCCTTATATACAACTTTATTTAATCTAGTTAGTGTGTTTAGATCTTTCTAGAATTTTCTAGAAACATTATTTAATCTAGTCAGTGTGTTTAGAAGTTTCTAGAATTTTCTAGAAACATTATTTAAAATGGTCAGTTGATTTTTAGAAACTTCCAAAAATCAACTGTCAATAACAATCTTTCAAATTAAGGTCCCTTTCTTTACGGTTATCCCGTTACACTGCCCCCTCCTTAGATTCATTCCTCCTGGAATGTTATTTCCTACATCGGAATCCCGCACACTCCCTGAGCCAGCCAAACAATCTTCTTGGAGTTGCTGCGCATCTCCACTGTGGTTTCCCTGGTAAGGCGCCAAACGATCATGATGGACCACGACGGGTTTCCCTCTGGGAATTTTCACGATCCGATAAATGACATCGTTAATCTTCTTCTTGATGGTGTAAGGACCTTCCCAGTTCTTTTGTAATTTGGGACAAATACCTCGACGCCGTCGGGGGTTATAGAGCCAGACTAAATCTCCAACTTGGTAACTCTTTTCCATTGTCCGTGTGTCATAGTACCTCTTCATCCGATCACTAGATAATTGTAGTTTTCCACGCACCAGGTTGTGTATATTCTCCATTCGATTCTGAAGGTCGGCGCCATATTGTTCACGTGCCATTTCTTCACCAGGTTTACAACCAAACACCAAGTCACATGGTAGCCTCATTTCTCTACCGAACAGGACCTTCGCAGGCGTTTGGCCAGTTTATTCGTTGATGGCCGATCGAATTGCCATTAGAAATAGTAGAATATGTCGATCCCAATCCCTCTGACAATCTGACACCACTTTTGACAGATAGTTGGTTATAGTCCGGTTCATTCGTTCCACCATTCCATCAGACTGAGGGTGCATCGCTGTGGTTCTCGTTTTGTGGATGCCTAATCTTTGGCAAACTTCTTGAAACAGCTTACTCTCAAAATTTCTTCCTTGGTCTGAATGTAATTCTAGTGGTACCCCAAATCGGCTTACGAATTCTTTAACCAATATATCTGCTAAAGTGGTGGCTTCCTGATTGGGAACTGCATATGCTTCAACCCATTTAGTGAAGTAGTCCATTACAACAAAGATGTACTTGTTTCCTACATCGGTCTGTGGAAGTGGCCCCAATACATCTACTGCGATTCTTTCAAAAGGACTTCCAACCAGGTATTGCTGCATTTCCGCCTTCGGTTTTCGGTGCGGACCGTTACTGGCAGCACATGTAGTGCGTTTACGACACCAATCTTTAACATCATTAGTGCAATTTACCCAGTAAAATCTATCTCGGATCTTTTGCAGCGTTTTCGTGATACCCAGATGTCCTCCAGAACTATCATTATGCATCTGTTTTAAAATTTCCGGTACAGCATTTCTTGGGACCACTATTTGTTTCCTTGTTTCTGTGCCCTCGAAATTTTCTACAAGTCTTTTAACGAGCCCACCGTCCAAAACTAAAGAATTCCATTGGAGAGGATGAGGATATCTCTCTCCACAACGAACGACGGTTCATTCTCTTCCACTCCCGAATCTTTCTCAGAACGGGATCGTTTTCTTGTTGCTCCTCCAGCATAGAGCTCTCGTCTTCTGGCACAACCTTAACTAAGGTTTTTCCTCGTTCTGCTCCATACGGGTACAATGGGGGCAATCTGGTCGACATGGTCTTCTGAAAAGTGCATCAGCATTACGATGTCTTGTTGCCACGTATTTTAATGAGTTTAAAACATAAATCAAATTAAGAATAATAAAGAAATTAACTAAAAGAAATACAACTCCAGCTGAGTTCGGTAGTGGTCTCTCTACTGGCAAATTAGTGCCCAGCTCAGCCGTAGAGGTAAGTAAACAAATACTAGTGAGTCGCGCCACCGATTTAGACGGTTAAAATCGGAAACCCCTGATGTCCCAGGCACCACTTCACCCACTGGAGATAATCAAGTAAATTTAGAATATTTAACGGTTCTAATTGAATTAAATTATAACTGTAAATAACGATAAGTGAGCTAAATAAAACTAAAATATCAACTAGACTCTTCTTTAATAAATAAGTTCTAGAATACAGACTGTCAAGCCTCGTGCCTGACAACACAATTGATATTTATATAAAAATAAATTAGGCGAACAACAATAAAAAAAAAATTATCCAAATGTGTGATCACACGCAACACAAAAACAAGGAAAAATAGCTTTAACTAAAACTAAGTCCGACTTAAAACTAATATAGCTTATCTGTAAGTTTAAATGAATTGCCGCAGTCCTAGGCTTCTCCAATACTTAGGCCGGCACCAAAATCAAGCCTTATCCAAACCAAAAGGCTTGCTCCAAACACAATAACCAAAGCTCGTACCAAGTATTAGGTCAGCAACCAAAATTCTGCCTTACTCAAGGACTTAGGCCTGTATCAAGGACTTATGCCCGTAACTAAAACCCTATTTAAAATAGGGTTCTTTTACTCCGTTAGACGATATCCCAGCTGATAGTTGGGTAACTTTTAGGAAAAAACAATTTCCTCGCTGCTAAATGCAATGTCGAACAAATTCCAACCACGATGGTTATCCAAAAAGGTTTCAAAAGTACCAGACTCCGCTACTGTCAATAGAAAATCTCACTAAAAAGCCGGACAAGCCGTAGTCTCCACCGAATTTACCAAAATCCAGAAAATACCTTCTACACAGTTTTCGAAGGAGACAGATTAAACTTAATTACGCAAATCCAACCTAAGTTGTCCCCGATGTACAAGGATGCAATTAAGTTCTCAAAAATTTTCTGATTAACACGCGTTCACTACGAGAGACAGAAGTCAAAAAAGGAAGAAGGTCCTCGATTATCAAACTTCACTTAGATTTGACAACTTCAAAAGAAATTGATGGCCTCTACTACGATACGGACAATAACCATAGCTTATTCAGCCAACAACTTACGAACAAACAGAGGTCATTTAATATGACTAATCTTGTTATTTATATAGACGACAACAAAAATCCCAACATTAACTAATTTCCCTATTTATTTTCGATTTTAATAACAAAGTTATAAATATAACGGAACGCTGGCTGCAAAACACTATACGTCAGGCTATTGACAAAAAGAAAGAAGTAGCACTTTCAGACGAAAGCGAAAAATGACAGTAATTCAACATTCTAACCCAACCTTTGGTCTGAATTTTAATAAATAAACTTCAAAACAATATTAGTAGCAATTTATGGCCAGAATATATTTATAAGTCGATAATTAACTATAAACGAACTTAAATCAACCGATTTCTTACTTGAATAAACACTACAATGATAAAAAATTAAGGTAAGCAATTTAGTTATTTACTATAGTAAATTTTGACCCGTGACAACATCCCCTCCCCTAAGAAAGGAGAAAATCTACCGAAGATTTTCGACGATAACTCAATAAGTGCCAAATAAGCCAACAGTCACGATAAAAGGGACAACAAGCCCAAACTATAGCTAACGACAAATTGCTGTAGCAGCCAAACCAATAAAACGCCATATTCGCATTCTTAACTCGTAAAGAATAACAGCTCACAACACAACAACACCAAAGAAAGAAAGAAAAAAAAAAACAAAGTTTCGAGTAATACTCGGGAGCAAGCACCCAGTGCGCTGAAGTACGACCAGACTGAAACGACATTGGTCCTTCCGTTTCGGAGGACTGTATTCGAAGTCCGCTTAGGTAAGCGGAGCAGTGCACACTTCCAGGGGCGACCTCGCGAAGGATGTTAAACGCGTCATGGTTACACACCCCTGGACCTCACACCTTACAGTGTACAAAGCCCTTTCACCCAGCAGCCAACGAACACAATCCACACCCACTTCTAGACCTCCGCCGGTGAATAATAAAGGGACAAGTTAAAAGGTATCAAAGATTCCGGTACTGCTGAGACTTCCACGGGAGGCCCCGCAAGGTCATCTGACTCTGACAGCAGTAGTGAACCCCCGCATAGTGACAGTTTTCCCACGGGTCCCTGCCAGCGAGCAATCCACCTCCCACTGACGGAGCGTAAGCAATGCGGTTCCACTGAAGGCGACACCCCGTGCAGCCCCAGCACCCACCGGAGCCTAAGGCCGTAAAGCAAAGAAACACGGAGGGACATTTTGGGCCGAAGCCCGGGACCTGAAGGGACCCAGAGTGATAAAGTTCACCCCAGACTAATAACCACAGAAAAAAAAAGAAACCCCCCCAACTAACATAATTCCTAGTAACCTAGGGACTAACGATATAACAAAATTAACAGTCCTAACGTACTCCTAGTACTAAACCGCAAAAAGGACACCTAAACCAGACCACATCCAAACTAAACTGGACTAATATCCACAACACAAACCCAACAACAACATTACCCCTAAACTATAAACTCGTAGGGTACCAAATTCAGGTACGGTATGCCTAATCCTCGCTCGAGACACAAATAGGGTAACGCAGTGATCAATAAAACACAAAAAAAATACTTGGGAGGAGGAAAGAGACGGTAGCATACTAGAAAATGCTGATGGAAGCAACAATACAATTACCGATGGAAGTAACGTAAGATAATATGGATTCGGGGACTGGAAACAAGATCAAATGAAAAAAACAGATAACAGAAGTTCCGAATCCTGTAGTGTTAAGGTTAGGGGACTCTTACCCGCTCCGCCTGGAATATCCTCGGGTGGTGAAATTCTAAGGCCTCCAGCCACAAGGCACAAAAGGAGTCAACGATGGTCGTGTTGACAAGGTTTGAATCCAAATAACGAAAGATACCATAAGTTTACAAAACCTAAGTTCCTACCAAACAGACTGAAAATTTCCTCAATAAATCCCAACGAGTGGTTTTCACCGGACACTTAACAACCAATGGCCCGGTCGGAAAATCAAAGGTTCGGCCTCGAAATCCACAAAATGTGCCGTAGAACCACTACGAATGAAGCCAAAACCATAAGGTCATTCTAAAGCCAAACAAGCAGGAAACGATAGAAAATAATATAGATAAGGTAACGATAAGTTACTAAGGTAGAACGAAATTTAGATCCAGAAAGTGTTAAGGTTAGGGGACTTTTACCCACTCCGCCTGGAATATCCTCGGGTGGTGAAATTCTTAGGCCTCCAGCCACAAGGCCAAAAGAGTCAACGATGGTTAAGTTGAACAAGGGTCTGAATCCAAGCAACGAAAGATACCTATAGTTAACAATACCTAAGTTCCTACTAAATTAACTCCGAAAAATTCCTCTACAAATCCCACCATGTGGTTTTTCCACCGGACACTCAACAACGAATGGCCCGGTCAGAAAATCAAAGGTTTGGCCTCGAAATCCACACAAAACGTGAAAAATAGCACCACGGCCAAAAAAAGAGGCCCAAACCATGAGGGTAATTCAAAGCCAACGGAGCAGGAAAACGATGTAACAAAATATAGATAAGGTAACGATAAGTTTACTAAGGTAGGACGAAACTTGAACCCAGAAAGTGGTTAGGTTGGGGGACTCTTACCCACCCCGCCTGGAGTATCCTCGGGTGGTGAAATTCTTACGCCTCCAGCCACAAGGCGTGAAAAAAAAACAAACATCAAAAAGATACAACAATAAAAGAGTAAAAGAACGTACAACAAAATTCAAAGACAAACAGGTTCTGAACTCGCAACGTGTGAGTTATGTCCCAGCAAAGATAACTATATAAAATATCACAGTTGATATACGGTAAATTACGATAAGCTAATAGATATGATAAATCATAACAAACAAAATCCATCATAAAACTCACACAACGTAACGAATTCAACAATAAACGTATAAAAAAACTACTACAAAGCTTTTCACCTAACAGACAACAAACTTGCGGTTCAATGCAAATTAGCAACGATGAATAATAATAAACAAACTCATTAAAGATATTAAAATCCATAATCTATAAAAAATTATTTCGCGATTGGTGTGATCAAAAGTTAATATCGCCAGATTACAAATATAAAAAAAAAATACAGTTATTACTTAGCTCACTTATATATTGCATTTACAAAAATTACAACTACCGGGATTTAAATCCACCCAAACAAAATTACGCCCCAAATTACAAAATTGGCATAATGACAAAAATTAGCCCCAATAAACAACATGGCCCCAAATAACAAAATCGGCCCCACTTAACAAAACGGCCCCAATTACCAAAACGGCCACAATTAACAAAAGGCCCCAATAAACAAAATTGCCCTACGTTGGGCGCCAAAAATTTGCCACGTATTTTAATGAGTTTAAAACATAAATTAAATTAAGAATAATAAAGAAATTAACTAAAAGAAATACAACTCCAGCTGAGTTCGGTAGTGGTCTCTCTACTGGCAAATTAGTGCCCAGCTCAGCCGTAGAGGTAAGTAAACAAATACTAGTGAGTCGCGCCACCGATTTAGACGGTTAAAATCGGAAACCCCTGATGTCCCAGGCACCACTTCACCCACTGGAGATAATCAAGTAAATTTAGAATATTTAACGGTTCTAATTGAATTAAATTATAACTGTAAATAACGATAAGTGAGCTAAATAAAACTAAAATATCAACTAGACTCTTCTTTAATAAATAAGTTCTAGAATACAGACTGTCAAGCCTCGTGCCTGACAACACAATTGATATTTATATAAAAATAAATTAGGCGAACAACAATAAAAAAAAATTTATCCAAATGTGTGATCACACGCAACACAAAAACAAGGAAAAATAGCTTTAACTAAAACTAAGTCCGACTTAAAACTAATATAGCTTATCTGTAAGTTTAAATGAATTGCCGCAGTCCTAGGCTTCTCCAATACTTAGGCCGGCACCAAAATCAAGCCTTATCCAAACCAAAAGGCTTGCTCCAAACACAATAACCAAAGCTCGTACCAAGTATTAGGTCAGCAACCAAAATTCTGCCTGACTCAAGGACTTATGCCTGTATCAAGGACTTATGCCCGTAACTAAAACCCTATTTAAAATAGGGTTCTTTTACTCCGTTAGACGATATCCCAGCTGATAGTTGGGTAACTTTTAGGAAAAAACAATTTCCTCGCTGCTAAATGCAATGTCGAACAAATTCCAACCATGATGGTTATTCAAAAAGGTTTCAAAAGTACCAGACTCCGCTACTATCAATAGAATATCTCACTAAAAAGCCGGACAAGCCGTAGTCTCCACCGAATTTACCAAAATCCAGAAAATACCTTCTACACAGTTTTCGAAGGAGACAGATTAAACTTAATTACGCAAATCTAACCTAAGTTGTCCCCGATGTACAAGGATGCAATTAAGTTCTCAAAAATTTTCTGATTAACACGCGTTCACTACGAGAGACAGAAGTCAAAAAAGGAAGAAGGTCCTCGATTATCAAACTTCACTTAGATTTGACAACTTCAAAAGAAATTGATGGCCTCTACTACGATACGGACAATAACCATAGCTTATTCAGCCAACAACTTACGAACAAACAGAGGTCATTTAATATGACTAATCTTGTTATTTATATAGACGACAACAAAAATCCCAACATTAACTAATTTCCCTATTTATTTTCGATTTTAATAACAAAGTTATAAATATAACGGAACGCTGGCTGCAAAACACTATACGTCAGGCTATTGACAAAAAGAAAGAAGTAGCACTTTCAGATGAAAGCGAAAAATGACAGTAATTCAACATTCTAACCCAACCTTTGGTCTGAATTTTAATAAATAAACTTCAAAACAATATTAGTAGCAATTTATGGCCAGAATATATTTATAAGTCGATGATTAACTATAAACGAACTTAAATCAACCGATTTCTTACTTGAATAAACACTACAATGATAACAAATTAAGGTAAGCAATTTAGTTATTCACTATAGTAAATTTTGACCCGTGACATTGTTCCAGGTCTGTGCTCGATTTCAACATCATATTCCTGCACTTTTTCGAGCCATCTTGCTATCTGTCCTTCTGGGTTCCTAAAGCTAAGTAACCACTTTAAACTAGCATGGTCTGCTCTGACCAGGAATTTTCTGCCATACAGATATTTATAAAAGTGTTCGACGGATTTTACAACTGCTAACAGTTCCCTCCGAGTTACACAGTAGTTCTTTACAGCTTTCGATAAAGTTTTACTGAAGTAACCAACCACTCTTTCCTTACCATCTTGTAGCTGTGACAAGACGGCTGCAATTCCCACATTGCTGGCGTCGGTGTCCAGAATAAGCTTACCATCAGGAAGTGGATAAGCAAGAACAGGTGCTGACGTAAGCTGTTTCTTCAATATTTCAAACGCCTCTTGACATTTCTGATCCCAACAGAAGGACTTATCTTGTTCTGTCAAACGTGTCAAGGGTTTGGCGATGTCTCCAAAATTCTTGACATATCGTCGGTAATAGGAACAAAGACCCAAGAAACTCCGGAGCTGATGTTTGTTTATAGGGATTGGCCATTCCTGAACGGCTTGTATCTTAGCGGGGTCAACAGCAACGCCATCCTTGCTTACGTTATGTCCTAAATAGTTGACCTGTCTCTGGAACAAGTGGCCTTTCTCAACATTCAATGTTAGATTAGCGTTCTGTAATCTTTTAAAAACTTCTTCCAGGTTAGATAAATGTTCCTTAAAGGTCTTACCCATTATGATGATGTCGTCTAGATAAACTAGACAAGTTTTCCATGACAAACCCCGCAGGATGTTCTCCATTAGTTGTTCAAACGTCGCAGGAGCATTACAGAGGCCAAATGGAAGGACCGTGAATTGCCATAACCCTGATCCACTGGTAAAGGTAGTCTTTTCTTTGTCTGCAGGATTCATTTTAACTTGCCAGTATCCGCTTTTAAGGTCCAAGGTAGAAAACAGAGTAGAACCCGCCAAAGCGTCGAGGGCATCATCAATCCTTGGCAGAGGATAACTGTCCTTCTTAGTGACATCATTTAGCTTTCGATAGTCGACCCAAAACCGCATTGATCCGTCTTTCTTTCTCACTAATACCACAGGAGAAGCCCACGGACTACTGGATGGTTCGACTATGCCATTTTAAATCATTTCTTCAAGGCCTCTGTCGGCTTCTTCCTTCTTAACTTGAGGCATCCTTCGGGGTACCTGTCGAATCAGACGTGCATCACCAGTGTCAATTCTATGTTGTACAACATCAGTTCTTCCCAGTTTACTTTTAGAACCAAATACAGGTTTATAACGGTAAAGTAGATCTCTTACCTGTTTCTTTTCTAATTTTGACAAAAAGGGATCTAATTTTGTCATTAATTGTTCAATTCCGTTGGTCTCATCTGTTTCCGTAGCGTTTACCTTGTGAATTATGGCCGTTACTGGTTCTAAACTTCCCATTTCCGTGTCCTTTCGAAGAAGAACTGGATGATCGTTCAAATTGATAACTCGGATAGGTACCTCTTTGGCGGATCTAACAAGAGTCTTACCCACAAGGAGCCTTTTTCCCAATTCATGGTCATGGTTCTTCGGCTCTATCATGGCTGGGGCACCATCTGGCTCCAGTCCATCCAACCGCGCTGTGACGACACATTCGCAGCTCGCCGGAAGTTCGATATTATCGATTAGGTTAATCGAGGCATTGTCAACTTGTTTTCGGTGCAGGAATATTTCTTCATTACCAGTACGAAGGATACGTCGGCGAAGATCCAAATGAAAACCACAGTGGAGCATAACATCCATGCCCAGAACAACATCTTCATCAACGTCAGCCACCAGCACCGAGTGCACAAGAGAGGTTGAACCAAACTGTAGCGTCACCTGTATCTCACCGTAGACTCTAGCAGAATCTCCGGTAGCGGTTTGCAGTCTCCAACTGGTAGGCCACATCTTCTTTCGCATAATGATGGATTGTCGAACGATAGTTTTCGTAGCTCCAGTGTCTACCAGCATGCTAAAGTTCTTCCCATCAATGAGGCCATCCACATATAAGCTGTCCACGTGATGTCGCAGAGTTGCCAATTTAATGGTGTGAGGGGCTTCGGGAATGTTTGGGGTCGAAGTCGCCCTCCAGGAGTCGACACGTTTAAAGTTTTCCTGCTGCTGGGGTACTTCAGCAGGAGATTTTTTTTTATGGGGGCAAGTATTTCTTATATGGCCTAGTTCTCCGCAGTTCCAGCATCTCACTGGGCGCCTTCTTTTTGGAGATAACTTCATTAACCTCTCTACTACCGCTTCAACGTCGCTAACGAAATGAACAGCATGGTCGTAGTTACCGGTGACTTCCCTTAGTCGAGCAACTCCACGTGAGGCCTCCGTCGCCGCCTCAAACTCCAGGGCAATGGTCAAGGCGTCCACAAGAGTCTTCGGCCGCGCCAACCGTACAGCGCGCTGCAACTCCACGTCTCGAAGACCATCGGTGAAGGTTTGGACTGCTAGGCACTCCAGGAAATCCTCCGCTGCATTTGAATACGCAAGTCGTACCATTCTTGCTACATCCGCCTCAAATTCCTGGATAGTTTTTCCATTTTTCTGTTTTCGGCTCTTTAGTTTGAGCATAACGCATCTCTAGACGATTCACCAATAACTCGAAGTTGTCAGCTTCATCCGGTGTCAATGATTGCAAGACGTCTAAAGCTTCGCCTCGCAGAGCTACGGTTAGGGACAATGCCTTCTCCTGGGATGACCATCCATTAGCTCTGGCCGCTGCGTCGAATTGTTTCAGGTAATTTAGCCAGGAAGTCTTCCCGTCGAAGGTTGGGGGTTTCATCGTAGTTCGTACTTGGGTCGCCTCTTCCTTTTCTCGTTGGTCGACGTCTACGTGGCAGGTCTCCATCCTTTCTGCATCTCCGTCGCCGTGGTGGATGGGCTGGTTTCGACGACAAGCTTCCTGTTCTTGTTGAAGCTTTCTTATTTCGGACTGCATTTGCTGGTTGATCTCCTCTCGGATGTTGGCCACTTGCTGGTTCAAGTTGTCCACTTGCTGATTCAAGTGGGCCACTTGCTGGTTTTGCTCGTCTCGCAAGTTGGTCACTTGCTGATTCATGTTGTCCACTTGCGGATTCAAGTTGTCCACTTGCTGATTCAAGTTGGCAACTTGCTGATTTTGCTCGTCACGAAGATGTGATATTTGCTGGGAGAAGGAACTGGATAACTCTTCTGGTAGGGTAGACATCCGTTGTGATAGCTGGGACACCTCTTCGCGCTGGCTTCTTATCTGACTGGATAGCTCCCCTTGTTGGTTCGTCATTCGTTGCGCCAGCTGGGACATATCTTCGCGCTGGCTTCTCATCTGACTGGATAGCTCCTCTTGCTGGCTCGTCATTCGTCCTGATAGCTCCTCTTTCAGCTGGGACATATCTTCGCGCTGGCTCTTCGTCTGACTGGATAGCTCCTCATGTTACCGGGAAAGTTGTTGAGTTAGTTCAGAATTTGCTTTTTGAACTGGGTCTTCGAACTCCACAGCGTCAGGGTCCAAATTATTATTTCTCAACAATACGGATTTGCTCCCAGTAGTTTCCAATTCTAATTCTTCGAGCTCACTTCTGAGCTCAGCCACCAATAGTTGATTTATCTTTTTTCCAGGCATTCTTGTATCTTCACCCCACACCTGACACCAATTTGAAACACTTATGGGGACTTTTACACAATTTTTATTTACAAAATTGTTAAGATACACAGAACTCTGCTGGATAACGTCTAACTACTTGTCAATACAATGAACTTGAACTGACGTTAACTGCCCATGCATCCCCTTATATACAACTTTATTTAATCTAGTTAGTGTGTTTAGATCTTTCTAGAAACTATGGAGGGTAGAGGTAAGGAGAACGATCTTAAATGGGAAATGATTAAAAATGTGTCCACTTTTTAGAGGAACATAACACTTCTCAAACTTGCCACTACAATGGCGCTAAAATAGATGTAGGGTACAGAATGAATGTAGCAGTTTTTGACAAATTGATTGAAATGTCGTATGATTTCGTAATATAAGTCACAAATTATATAAGTGCTATAAAAAAACGTGGTCAGCGAATTCAGTTTAGTGTATTTTAAATTCGTTTTATACTTTATGATTATCTTATGTATCTTATGATTATTTTAAAAATGGTGTCATAATAAAGCGGAAATGTGTCTTTCCTTGTTTATTTATCTATCCTACTCTAAGAAATTATGGCGCTTTTTTTAAAATTTACCCTACTACGATCGTAGCGCCACCCTTATTTACCACCTTTTGACGGACACATTCAATACACGGAGACAGTTCTCCTTACCTCTACCCTCCATACTAGAAACATTATTTAAAATGGTCAGTTGATTTTTAGAAACTTCCAAAAATCAACTGTCAATAACAATCTTTCAAATTAAGGTCCCTTTCTTTACGGTTATCCCGTTACAATACTATAGAAAACATTTTCTTTCATATATTGTTTGATTTTAAATTTTAACATGGTGAAATAAGAATGAATTTTGAATAATCGTTAATCGAAAGAGTGGTAATCTTACTTGCATTTTTCTTGTTTTATAGACATTGCATAAATTAGAGTTATTAAAATTTATTTTTGCAAATATTAAACACTTATAGATATAATGACTGACACATGTGAATATACCTAGTTTTTTAAACAACGGACGGCAGCTGTCTCTGAAAGTTGCTTGAGATATGATTCGAATTGCTTTCTTTTGTGTAATTAAAATTTTACTTATATGACATGAACCTCCCCATAAAAGAATGTAACACATAAGACTCAACGGACTCCGTTCGTTTGTGTTGTGCAGCTCTTAGGTTCAACTCGTCGATTACATAAAAGACGGATTCAGACAAAATCAAGCGACAGTACTTATGGCCCTCGACATGGAAAAAGCCTTCGAAACTGTACGGACAGACGGACTAACCTACAAAATGTTAACAAAGAAATTTCCGGAATACATAATCAAGACAATCCAATCCTACTTACAAAACAGGACATTTACAGTCAGAATAAATAACACACTTTCGGACAAATGTGTGATGCAGGCGGGTGTCCCACAGGGATCGGTAATATCGCCAACATTATATAATATCATGACACATGATATTCCGATCGATAATGCTGTAAAAACGGCATTATACGCAGATGACACCTGTCTGTATAATGGATCGGACATGGCTGAAATTGCGGCAAGAAAAATCGACATACATACAAACAGAAGACTAATACCATACCTCAAACAAAACAAAATGACAATAAATCCCAGGAAGACAGAACTATTAGTAATGACAAAACGTAAAACAAACAATAAAATTTTTAAAAACATAACAATAGAAGGACACGACATTACTGACAAACTACACATTAAATACTTGGGATTTTATCTTGATAAAAGACTTAACTATAACGAACACTTTAAAGACAGAATAAACAAAACAAGAGCCATGACGGCAAAACTTTTCCCCATACTCTGCCGCAACAGCCAAATGACAAAACAAAACAAAATCCTAATTTACAAACAAATCCTCCGCCCTACCCTAACATATGGACATCAAATATACTGTTCGACAAGCAACACAAAAATTGAAAAACTACAAAAAATCCAGAACAGATGTCTACGCCTCATACTGGACAAAAAACGATATACACGAATAGAGGAATTACATCGTGAAGCGGAAATGGAAACAATAAGAGAATTCATAATTAATTCATCCAACAACTTCTATCAGGAGAGCCTACCAGAGGACATTAAAACCAAAATCCTAAGCGTCAGAGCCCACACGCTTCCTGATAGAAGACATGGATTGCTTCACGAGAAACTTCCTCTATTTACTAACTAACAGACAAACAATTGACAACAAACATAAAACAATACAATAACATACATACGTAGGAGGTGTGTCCGTCGACAATTGGCCGGCGCAATTCTTGAAATCATCTGACGGAGCCGGCTACTTGCAGAGGGACACCCCCCCGCACCACAAAATGGACACCTGACAGAGGTGTAGACATAAAACATAACATTAACGTACAGACGTGGTTTTTAAGATTTTTCCACGACATAACAACCCACAACAACAAGACAAACTATAACATTGACTAAAGACACCCTACTAGCTAATGATAACCACCTCATTATGACATTTTAGCAAGGAGGGGGTGCAAAAGGACAACACAGAAGCAAGGAGAAGAATACTAATGACATATTTGTATTTTTGTCTTTGTAAATAATAATCATTTACTATGAATAAACGATTTATAAGGAAGGGTTCAACTCCGTTATCATCAGTTGTTCACGTTCAGCCTGAAGTCAAGTTATGTTGTCCCTTCTAACTACAAACCCAAATGGTTGGTTTAAATTATCTTTAGATATGCCAACCCCGTTTGACTTTGAAGTATAATTCAATGTCCGTCGGGGCACATAGATCGGGAAGTAGTTGTTTCTTCTTAGTTAAATAGTCAATGTCTTTGAAAATGTTTTTCAAAAACTTGTAAAGCGATAGAATAATTAATATTCTGCATTCTGCAACATTTGTTAACTTTTTTGTGGTCTTCTGTTTATCAAAGTTTTAAAAAGTAAAAAAAATACGATATGTCTAGAACCACAAATTTATTTCAGAAGTTTTATTTTATTTTTTCTACAATTTGTACGAAAATAAAATTAAAAAATAACGATTCGCACACACATATTTAATATTTTTAAATATTTACTTAATTTTTTTTCATCTGATTTTTTATACGTTTTACAACATTTTTCTTTAATAGTGTACGATAGTTTCCAATTTTAATGTTTTTTTTTATATTTTTAAACAATTTTTGTGATGTTATTCCGCAATATTTTTAACATTTTTTACGAAAATATTATATTTGAACTATTTTCACCAGGGTGATTTCTCATAATATGTTTTTGTAAATATCTTGATAGTGTAAAACGTTTTGAACAAATATTGCATTTAAACGGTTTTTCACCAATGTGAATTTTTAGATGTTCTGTTAAATAAAAGTTTTGTGTGAAAAATTTTAAACAAACATTACATTTAAACGGTTTTTCACCTGTGTGAATTCTTATATGAGACTTTAAATGAGTTTTTTCTCTGAAAAACTTTGAACAAATATTACACTTAAACGGTTTTTCACCAGTGTGAATTCTTAGATGTTTTTTTAAATTAGATAAGTATGTGAAGAGTTTTGAACAAACGTTGCATTTAAACGGTTTTTCACCAGTGTGACATCGTTGATGATTCTTTAAATGACTTTTTGCTCTGAACAGTTTTGAACAAATATTACATTTAAACGGTCTTTCACCTGTGTGAATTTTTTGATGAGTCTTTAAATGGGTTTTTTGTCTGAAAAATGTTAAGCAAATATTACATTTAAACGGTTTTTCACCAGTGTGAGATCTTAAATGCTTTTTTAAATTACATAAGTATGTGAAAAGTTTTGAACAAAAATTACATTTGAACAATGTTTTAGTACGTAGTTTTCGACGTGTTTTAAAAAAAAGATTTAGCTGGTTTCTCATTATTATTAAATATATAGTAATTCAGTTTACTTTTAAGTTTAAACACAAATTCTATGACTTTTTGATCACGGTTAAAAAAATCTGGTTTCCTATTTTTAATCACTGTGAAACAATTTTGCTGAAACAGTTTCAAGCAATTCTTGTAATGATTTAGGTTTAAGCACTTTTTGTTGTTCTTCTTGATAGAATTATTCCTCCCAACTTTAACAGTTGTTGTAGTTTGTTGTACATAGTGATACAAATAGAAATGATGCACCATCAGTTGTTTATGAATAAAATATTTTAAACAAAAGTAACATGTCCAAAATATTCCATAATATTTTGCTTTTTTTGGATTGATTAAAGAATCTGAAATATATAAAATTACATTAATATTGTATTTTTTAATCTTACTTATTGTTTGCTGTATGTAGATACTTTAACCTAACCAAAAAAAAAACAATAAAATATATACAAATTAACACGACACAATTTATTAATGAAATTATCGTTAATACACAACAAAATATAATAATAATAATAATCATTGGGTAAGGTAATAATCGCCCGATAATAAAACAAACGAAATGAATAGGGAGATGAGACGCGTTGCGGTTATCCCGAAAATAGTAATACGATTAAAACAAAAGTAAATATGAAAGCAGGAGTTTTTGCTTATAAAAAGATAAATTAGTACCTGGGCAACCAAGCTTCCCCCAGGTACTATTTCATATTCTCACAACCATCTTATGTGGGAAAATAATTTTGGATAAAAAAATGAAAAAAAAAACGAATTTTCCCGGAATTGGTACACAGCTAGATCGATTTTTTGCCTCCTTGTGCACCTATATTTCAAATTTTAACGAAATCGTTAGATTCGTTTTCAAGAACCTATGGCAATACATACAGACAGATGCTCGCTTAATATTATAAGATAAATATTCATATTGAAAGTTTCACCTAGAGGCTAGTTACTTATAGAGGACGTCGAAAAAGTTAGCAGTGTCAAAATGGTGAAATTGTAGCACTGCTAGTTTTAACGAATGTATGTATGAATCGAATTCAATAGCTTGAATTAACTGATAAAAAATAAAAAACCAATAATTAGTGCTTAAAAATTGCTATCTTAATCAGCAAGAAAACATCAAAGAAAATAACGCAACACCATTTTTTTTCAAGTCTAACACTGATGGCTTAACCTCTAGTAAGCATTGAATTATCGACAATGAACCAAAGTTTCATTCAAGTCCTTGCTAAACAGTAGTACAATATGGTGCTCAAAGGAAGTGAAACTAATTCAAAAAAGTTAGTAGTTATTATTTTTCAAAGATGGCTTGGTATTCACTGATACAAATTTCAAGCGGATATTCAATATACAGTAAATAAAAAACATGATCATAATTTAGTGCTCATTTTAAGTGCTACTAAAGAAGAACAAGTTGCATCAATGAAAAATTGTTTCTTATTTTAATTTAGGTACAGCGTTCAATTTTTTTTATCAATTATGTGTAAAAATCTTAGGGCGTCGTTAAATACAGTTTAAGAGCGACGTAAACGCATTTAGTCTGCTAAATAAAATTAGCGTTTTGCACAACAAAAATTTAGGTACTAATCACGTTTAACGAACTGTCAAAGTTAAATACCCAACGTCGTTAAATACGTTTAGTAGCAATCGCGCGTCATCATTTTGAGGTTATAGAAATTTTACTATTATTTTATAAAAGATTGTAAAGAGTTCGGTAGAAAGTTTGTAAGATGGATTTGTGGGAATTGTATTCTGACGACGATGAGGAGATTATAGAATATATCAACAGACCGAGGGAATTGTTTGAGAGAGCAGACTTATTTGGATGTATTCGGATGACAAATTCTTCAGGTTTCGTCTAACGAAAGAAACCACTATAATTTTGTTACAGCAAATAGTCCCACATTTAAAAATAAGTTCACCATGTTACTAACCTCTCAACAACTTAAAAGGTTTTCGACACTTCTTGAAACACCTTTTGTGTTGGCATTAAAAACATGAGCGATTTTAACCCAGGCATTTTGCTTTTCAGTCTGTTTAATTTGGTCGGTCTTTTTGCACTCAATAATATGGGTGTATGGTTTCATCGCTGCAATCAGCAATATCTGCTCTTCTTTTGTAAAATTAGGCCCCCGGGACCTAGAAGAAACACTTATTTTGTTTGCCATGGTAATTATCACTGAACTCAACTAAAACAATTATTATCAATAAAAATTAGCACGAGAACACTTCACAAATCACAACAACTTGGTGATGATTCGGTGACGACGGTGAGATGACTGATTTTTCTTGTTGAATATTTTTTTGGAGCCTCAATGTTCCAAGGAGAAATAGTTGAGTGGGAATATTGGGGTGGTGGACAAAATATTACAAAAATTTACCAATAGAGATTGTTTATTGAAATATGGGCAGGTTAAAAGTAAATACTTAAATTTTGTAAAATTCCCAAGGTAATTAACTATATTGCTACAGATGTTTCTTTCAAACAAAATAATAACCCTTGACGAAGAATAAGATTTTTTACGAACGGTTCAAGTTGTAAATCCCATGTCTATATATTTCTTTTGCGGCCAAACCTTTTACAACATAATAAACGGATAAATGTATTGAGGATGAAAAATATTTATAATTTCTAGTAACTAAAGGATTAACCTTTTATGATATGAATACAATAATATACAAAAAATACGTGAGGACAATAGAAGCAACAAAATCTTAAAAAATAAAATTTAAACTAAAAATAATTCTACGAAACAGCAACCTTTTTGCTCTAAGTCAAGTGTTGAACGCACTAAAACGTAAAACGGAACGCAAGAAACTGCTTTACCGACTCCCTAACTACGATTAGTTAAATTACCATCCAAACGGACGTGAGCAAGACCTTTTTAATTTTATTTAGGCTAAACATATTTAGCAAGATAAACGCATTTAACTAAATTCTGTTTAGACCAAATGTTGTTAAGAACAAAATAAAAATCTAATCTCTAAATTTAACTAAAAATAAAAATTCATAATACACCTTTGGAATTAAATGACGTTCCTTTTATGGGAAATTCATTATCCGGCACACTTTTCAAATCGGGTAAATCACAGACCGAATGTAATGGTTCTTTTTTAATAATGAAATCAAGTTTCCCGTCAGTTTGACAGCAATTCTCAATAGCGAGTGGAATCTCGATTTGTTCGACTTTAATTTTTTCTTTGTAAACATCCATTTTGTGATTTGTTTGAGCTAAAACAAATTTGAGGTTATTATTTGTATTGAAATTATTGATTTCTTCTCTAATATTTTTAACATGCCACATGAAATACTTATAAAAATAAATAAATAAAAAAATGCATTGGATATTACTTAATTCCATCTGATAAAAGCAATGAAATTCGGATTTTGGTTCGATGAATATTTCAATTTTTTCTTGTTTAATTGCCGAACTTTCCATGTTTTTTATTTCACCTGAAATCATATTTAAAGTTTATTAAAAAAAAACGGATTGAAAATTTGCAGAATTTAAAAATAAAATAAATTGTTTTCTATATACAAACACTTATGACTTTCATACATAATTAATTCTGTTTTTTTATACAATTTCCTAACTTTCAAATATTTTCTATGGTTAACAAAATAATAAAATAACATCTGAACTTATACAAATTCGATTTTTTTCTTTCCTATTACTTCTATAACATGTGTTCCATACTTTTTGAATTCTTTCCTTATTTCTTCGATTTTTAATTTGTTTATTACGTGAGGTTTATTATGATTTTGAGATGTTATTAGGACATTGACACGATTTTAAACTTATTGTTTTATTTTCAATATATTTGTTTTTTATTTTTTTAAGATTTTATCAAATAATTTTTTGCCTTTGTCAAGTCGTCTTTCATACATTTTCCTCAGATTTCAGATTTCGATACTTATATGTACCTTTTTTTCAAATAGTTTAAGGTTTTAAAATTGTCGTACAATAAATTGATCTAGCTAGATTTCATTTTCATAGAAAACGTCATTTTATCCGTGTTTTCAGGCAATGAAAAAACTGCAACTATATACTGAAAAGAATTACTCTTCCTGACATTTATTAGCGAGTAATAATACTGTTATAACATTTTTATTCAGACCAAGAAAATCAATTGTTTATTTATATTGTTGATATGTGATTTTTTTTAAATAAAATCTTTGAAAAAAACGCTTATAGGTATAAACAATCTATCTTCACGAAGCCGCGACTCATCTGAAGAACACTTTGAAGAAAATCATCATCAAACACAAACAAGTCAAGTTTCTCAAACATAACCCAGTCAATCATTTTCAGAAATTATTCATGAAAATAATCAGGTTTCCAATCGTTTATCCATGCTGCTAAAGTAATGTGTTTGCAAAACTTGAATAACATTATACCAGCAGAAGTGTAATTTAGATGTTTCACGAGCAAAGCTAGGTCATATTAACATATTTTGTACGTGAGTACGAGTATATGACTGATCTCCCAAACGGCTGGACCAATTTTGATGAAATTTCTTGTGTCCAAGAGTTTTTAATTAATTAATTATTTTCATGAATCACTAATAGACGGCGCTACAATGAACTTAATGCATCGATACAAATCTCACACACCCGATAGATGTCACTGTGCTTCAATTTCTAGATTATAAAGTTACAGACGAGAAAATGAGGCAAATTTAAAAGATAGGAAAAATTGAAAACGAACAAATAAGGAAAAACGAGAATTAAACATTGGAAAAACCTCAAAAAATGTGATTAATCAAATAAAAAAAATGAAAAAATTAAGGCGAAGTAGAAAAAAATAGAAAAAAAAGGATAAAAAAGGGAAAAATCTAAAATACGGAAAGATATGAACACACGATAAACTTTCGGAAAATTGAAAAGAAATACGAGAAATTAAAAAAAAAATATGAGTAAAAATGGATACGAAACTGAAAACAAACAAGAAAATAAGACAAAACGGAAAGAAAAAAAAAACGTAAAAAGACGAGAAAAAAAAAGGAAATAGAATCAAAAGATCGGCAACAATTGAAATAATTTTTTGAAAATTCGAATTTAGACAAAATTTATATTGGAAAACAAATAATGCGACGTCTCTATCTTTGGTAGTGTAAAAAACGCATTTCTTACAAAAAAATTCCATAAATTGGGGCCACCTTTTTTTTAAGGGCCCGGATTTTTGAAAATTTGCACTGTTTCTGAATGTAGACTACATTTATATTCAAACAAAAAAGATTCTTTTTTTGGGTTTCTAAAAACCGCAATCAGGTAATTCGAGCATTTGGAAAACCAAAATGGACATAGTTCACTTGTTTTCAAATGTATTTTTAAAATAGTTTTTGTACGAAAATTAAGATTTCCATTCAAATAAAAAAATCAATATATTTCTATCTTTTCTAGGTTTTGACGACAACATTCATTCGGTTTTCAGAAATTTTCAATCGTAAAATGCGATTTTTGTGTGGAAAATTAAATTTGCCGACAAAATGACAAAAAACCTTTTTCTCTGAACTTTTTACAGATAATGGTAAGGAACACGAGTCCGACTCGCATTTGGCAGTTTTTTTTATTTTTTCGTGAGATTCGAAATGTTTCAGAATTTTCATAAAATTTACATTCGAATACAAAAAAAATTATCATTGTTGATTTTTGAAATCAGGGTTTTCAAGATATTGGAAACCATAAAAGTTGAAACTGTTTTAATGTTATATTGTTTCTTACATTACTTATAATAAATAAAATATATAAATGACACAATTTTGAGGTTAAATTGGTATACGATAAGTTAAATTAAACACAAGCTGAAGAATACAGCCTTTAATTTGTAAACTGTAGCTAGTTCTCCAAATATTTTATTACCATTTAATTTGAACTAAATCTTGTCGAGTTATTGTAAATGTTCATAAACTCTTGTGCCCATAAAACTATACCATTCAAAATTTCACTTATATTTAAAGAAACAAAACGCTTATTTTTTCTCACCAGATTTTATATTCACTCGTTTAATTTTGCAAAAGAACTTGATAAGTTTAATTTAAAAACTATTTTTCTATCAATTACTAAGCATAATAAAAATCAGCTGCGCGTTATTGTTCTTCTTCTTCTTTCTTGTTTTATGACTTGCATATGCATACTATAGTGCACCGTGCACCTGCCAACACTACATACTGTCTTGCGTGCTGCAATTATGCAGTGTAATTCTTCTTCTGTCTTCTGTAATATAAAACTGTAAAATTTGACATAATGCACAGACCAAAAACATAAATGTAATAATCATTAAACCATAATATAAAATTTTGTCTATTAGACCAAAACGAACTTTACGTAGCGAGAAATTTGATTAGTTTATAAACTTATACACTAGATTGGTGAGTTAATGTTTTAACAAAACAACAAAGGAATGAACTCCCACATAACAAAAAGGAACATTCACATTCCTGGAATGTGCTCCCAAAGTGATTTAAAGAATATTCTTTTACATATATTCATTTCATTTAACTAGAATATCAATTTGAAGAATATTCCAACAATTACTTAAAAAGAATATTCCGTAATGAATATTCTTTAGTAAATGATTTTGTTACATGACAGGCATGTGCTTATATATATATATATATATATATATATATATATATATATATATATATATATTAAAACACAAGTTAATATACAGAAAAGGTTTACCTGATGTGAATGTTATTAAATAAATTTAACAATTTTTGTCTACAAAATATGAAATATATTTTTAATATAAAATTTTTCAATTAAATGAATACTATGCATATTTTATATTAAATTGGATAGGTTAATAAGTATTCTTCGTTACTATTAGTATATACAGGGGATTATTTCTTTGTGATTACGGTTTGGAAATAATTTGGCTAGCTAGAGTGACTTAAAATACAGAGTCCAGAGAGGAGAGAATTTTCATTAAAATAAAAAAGAAGATTCAACATAACCTTGTTTTCATGTTTAGCGGGCTTTGCTGGTTGTTAAGTTGGTTTTGCGTTTTGATGATCGGGGTTTCATTTGATTGCTGTAGAAGTTTATCATTAAAAATATTTAACATCTGTTCTAATATAAAAGTTTATATATTAATTAATAGTAGAACCTCTAAAGAGGATTACTCCAGACACTTTATTTTCTTATTTGATTTACCGGTTAATGATAAGTGGTTGAATCACGTTAATAGTGCCGTTCTATATATTATTAATTCTAAGGTAAGTACATTTTAGTATTTTAAATTAAGTAACCTAGTAATTATGTCAACTAAAAGAAATAAACCAGGCTATAGTCGGGCATTTCTCAGAAAATTAAAAAATGACAGAGTAGCTGCCACAGTTGCTGCATACACGTCTTTAAATGTAGCAAAATCATTAGATTTATCATTAAGAAATACTCCATCGAAATCACGGCCTAATTCAGAGACGTGTCGTAGAGAAACAATGAATCGCCACGATTATAATTATGCTTTTGTAGATAATGTATTAACTACTGTAAATACAGGTATATGTGATAAATCGACTTTCAAACCACCAGTCAATTTTCAAACAAAATTAGCATCTTGGGCTGTTACTGAAAATATTTCACATAAAGCACTTAGAAATTTATTAAAACTTTTGAAAGATGGTACATCTTTATTGGATCTACAACATTTACCTTTGGATCCCAGAACTCTTTTAAATACACCAGCTATGACTGAAATTATAAGTATGGGTTCGGGCCTCTATTATTATTTTGGGGTTCAATATTGTATCGTAAATTTATGTAATAAATTTTGTGTTCAGCTTAGTAACAATTCAAAATTTTACATTGCTGTCAATATTGATGGTGTACCTTTGTTTAAGAGCAAGAACGAATCATTTTGGCCTATTCTTTGCCTTATAAAAAGTATTGATGTTTTAGATAAGCAGGTTTTTTGTGTGGGGTTATATGCTGGTGTTGGGAAACCTGAAATTAATGAGTTTTTAAAAGATTTTGTTCAGGAAGTTTCTGACCTTATCTTGCATGGTATTGAAATTTTCGAAAATAAGTATGAGTTTAAAATTGAAATGTTAGTTTGTGATACACCTGCAAAAGCATATGTTTTAAATGTAAAAGGCCATTCAGGCTTTTTTAGTTGTACAAAATGTACGGTTGAGGGAGAATTTGACACTAATATTTATTTTCCTGAAGTAGAATTTTTAAAGCGGGATGATCATTCATTTAGACACAGATCACAAGAGGAACATCATATAGGAAGGTCAATAATTGAAGATATCCCACATTTTGATATAATTGCTAATGTGCCTATAGATTATATGCACTGTGTACTTTTAGGAGTTACGAAAAGATTATTGTGCAATAAATATTACGGTTGGGTTTATGGTAAACCTCCTTACAAACTAAGAGCTTCGACTATTAATTCTATTAACATTAAATTAAGGCAAATCAAAGATTTTGTTCCTAGTGAATTTGCACGCAAAACAAGGTCTATCATTGAATGCAAGAGGTACAAAGCGACTGAATTTAGATTGTTTTTACTATATACAGGGATGGTGGTTTTGAAAAGAGATGTGTCGACACCATATTACAATAATTTTATTTGTTTAAGTCTAGCTACAAGAATATTATGTAGCAGTGAATACTGTCAAAATGAGTCA
The DNA here is from genome assembly GCA_964028335.1 of Altica lythri. Lineage (NCBI taxonomy): Eukaryota > Metazoa > Arthropoda > Insecta > Coleoptera > Chrysomelidae > Altica > Altica lythri. Next base: position 63,361,742 of record OZ034801.1, read on the forward strand.
CTGATGAACTATGCAAATGAACTTTACAAATGTTTTGTTGTTAACTGTAAAAATTTATATAGTTCAACTTTTATTTCACATAATGTCCACAATTTGCTACACATTACTGACAGTGCTAAATTGTACGGCAGATTAGATAATTTTAGTGCCTTTCCATTTGAGAATTATATGCCTCATTTAACGAAAGCTGTTAGAAAGGCATCTTGTCCATTACAACAGGTTATTCGGAGACTTCAAGAAAGGAATAAGGTTCAGATTATAAATAATCCTGAAGAAATTAAATCTGTTCAAACTTTATTTGAGCACAATTCTGGCCCAATTCTGTCGCTTTGCACCTCTCCTCAATACAAGGCAATTCGAATTAAAACATTCATATTAAACAGTTCAAAATTATCGGATTCGTTTGTTGAATTAATGGACAACTCTATATATGAAATTAAAAATTTTGCTACTTTTTCGGGAAATTTAGTGTTGATAGGATTTTTATATGAAAGCAAAGGTCCGTTTTTTACAAAACCCATAGATTCTACAAATTTCGGCATTAATTATATTAAAAGACATAATAATTCATTACTCATGGAATATGTAGCAAAAATTAAGAGAAAAATAATGGTTTTACCCTACAAAGATTATTATATTTCTATACCATTAATACATATGAATTAATAATTGCAACATGTATCTCGTTACAATGGGGTTTTTTATTAACAAATTATTATGTTTTTATTTTATTTTAATATTTCGGCTTCAAGGAATTTTTTTTTTTAATTTAATAAGTTATAAGGGATAAAATAATTTCTTAAGATTCGGTCAATTCCATAATTAAAGTAATACGCGTTTCGGCTTTAAGCCATCTTCAGTTACATTAAATTATTATTTTTTAAATATTTGGTATTTTTTTTTTCGATCTATAACATTGCAAATTATTTTTGTATTAACGGAAAATAAACAGGAGAGAGGCATTTAATATTGGTATATCAATTGTTGATAAGATGCATATTTTTGTATACACATGTATTTGCTCTTTTTTTTTATGTTACAGTAATTTATCTCAATGGGTTGGAGAGTAGTTGTTTTTAAAAATGAAAATTCTGTGGAAGCTGTACCACATTCGTGGTACATAGAAGAGTCTTCTGAGTGTTTCTGGCCACCTTCTACATACTCAAAAGAAAAAATTTTAAAGTGTATTTTAAATTGTGACGAAGCCACAAGTGAATGGAAAGTTTATCCAGTTAAATTTTTGGGTTCTTATGGTATGTATTTTCTTGAGTAAAAATCATTATTATTATTTTATTATTTTTCTGTAAAAATTTCAGACAATTTTGAAACTGCCCAACGAAAAGCCAAAAAAGCTACAATATGTTCTGATTTATCATCAACATCGGGAGCGGAATCTAGCTTAGGAAGGAGTCGAAGGCGTAAAAGTAGAAATCCTAAATATCTTTCGGATTCTGATGAAACTTCGTCTGATTTTGACGGAAACATGTATCCTTCAACCAAAAAGAATATTTTCAGAAATTCATTTGGTAGGTGCTGAAATCAGCCGTTTAATTTCTATTTTGATTTTTTATGTACATTTTAGTTTCAAACCGTCGAAAATCAGGAAGCTGTTCCCCACTAAATAGATGCTCATACAATTCTGAAGGTTTGTAAATGCTTATTCTATTTTAATTTTTTTGTCTTATTTTACTTTTTTAATATTGATTTTTTATGAGAATTTTTTGAGAAAGATGCTTAACAAAAATAAAATTTATTTTTCCAAATATTCATGGCGTTTGTTTACTAGGTTCACCCGAACAACAGCCATTTATATCACAAATAATGTCACCAGGAAACCCAATGGATAATTATATTCTATTAAAATACTAATCAGTATAAATTAAAGAATTTTCACAATTATAATTACCGTGCTGAGTTTTTTCTTTTTTTTTTTAGATAAAATTTTAACTTCCAAATCGTCGAGTTCCCTTGAACGTGGACGTTCGAGGTCTAATTCAGGTAAGTACTTTATCAAACTAGTTAACTGTAGATAATAAAGAAATTTAATGAATAAATTTTTCTTAATGAATTCAGATTTTTTTTTTTTTAGATAAAACTTTAACACCCACATCCTCAATTTCACTGGAACGTCAACACCTTACAGCAAATTCAGTAGCATATAGTACTGGTAATTTATCTCTTATTAAACTGCTTAATACAATTCTTACAATAACTATCTAACAGATTCAAATTATAATGGGTAATTATGTATGTATTGTAATTTTAGATAAAACAGCTCGAAAGGTGACCAGAGATGAACAACCTTTAGGTGATGAAGGTAATTCGAATTATTCATTAATTATAGAAGTGATGATTTTATGTCTGTCATTTTTCAGATTTCAAAAAAATGGTGCTAGACGAACTATCTCATTTACATTTGAAAGTAAATAATTTATTGGATAAAGTTAATACTTTAGTAACTTTAAGGAATAACAACGTTCCTTTAGTAATTAATAACGAAAACTTGGAGTTCATTAACAAAAAATTTCCTATTGGAAATGAAGAAAACCTCCAAAAAGTAGAGGAATGGCTGGTTAATGAAAATAATTACTGCTTCTTGGTAGTGTATTTTTTGTATTTATATATAACTGAGCATAACAGAATATAATAATGATTTATTTTTGTACATAGACATAAAGTTGTTAAGCAGTATTCCTTATTTATTCTGTTTATTGCAACAACTATCTGTTCTTAAGGTTGTGATACTTTACTTTTCATTTTAGATATCTGAATTGAAAAGAATTGGGGGACATTCATATGGCCAGGCTACACGAAAAGTGTTATACAGAGTTCTGAGTAATGATATTGCACAGAAATTCTCCTGGGATGGAGCCAAAGGGAAAGAACCCTTTAAGCATTTAAAAATAGCGAAAGGAGTATTAGGTAATATATAGTTTAACATTTTTAACGCATTGTTATTGCACCTTTTTTGTTTTTAGATACAATTAAAGGAGGATATCCTGAAACAACAGAAAACGACATAATTACAGTAATTAAATTCTGGCTGGTCAAAGCGAAACACCGCAATAATTAATTATCATTATCATTTAATTTTTTTTAAATGTTTTTTTCCGTTTTGTGATAATATATTTATAGTTCGAGTTTTTATTGTTTTTTTTTATCAACTCCAAATAATATAGGAATATTTGTGTTACGAATTAGTTATTGTTTTATATTTTATTTTAAACATACTGTATTATTAATTTAGACTGATCATGTTACCCAAGTCTCCCGTTGCTTACTTCTTGAAAGACTAGGTCTTAAGAATAAATAGATTTAAAACTGACACAAAATTTGAAGGGTTTAATTGATTAAAACCTCACCTGACGGGCAAGTGCGACGAGCAATAGTCCAAACTAAAAATGGACTATTTGAACGTCCAGTTGTAAAATTAGCAGTAGTACCAATAAATGATAACAAAAAAAGTTGAAGAAAAATAATATCGTACAGGTTCTCTCCCTATAGAACTGCACGGGGTGGGAGTGTTACGAATTAGTTATTGTTTTATATTTTATTTTAAACATACTGTATTATTAATTTAGACTGATCATGTTACCCAAGTCTCCCGTTGCTTACTTCTTGAAAGACTAGGTCTTAAGAATAAATAGATTTAAAACTGACACAAAATTTGAAGGGTTTAATTGATTAGTGGGTTTTATCAAAATATTTATAAAGCTGGGAACCAGACAGCAAGAGAACAGTAAGTAATGGGAGGTTTATAAATTTTATTGTTTTAAATTGCTTTTTTATATTTTAGGAATTTGAGTACAGATAATGTATAGATAATGTATAGATATAGATAATATACATAGAAAATTTAAATATTGTATTAATAAACCATTATCGTACTGCAAGTCCGTCAATTGCTGTTCTTATAAAAAGAAATTCCCAACAAGTGTTACGAATTAGTTATTGTTTTATGTTTTATTTTAAACATACTGTATTATTAATTTAGATACTGATCATGTTACCCAAATCTCCCGTTGCTTACTTCTTGAAAGACTAGGTCTTAAGAATAAATAGATTTAAAACTGACACAAAATTTGAAGGGTTTAATTGATTAGTGGGTTTTATCAAAATATTTATAAAGCTGGGAACCAGACAGCAAGAGAACAGTAAGTAATGGGAGGTTTATAAATTTTATTGTTTTAAATTGCTTTTTTATATTTTAGGAATTTGAGTACAGATAATGTATAGATAATGTATAGATAATGTATAGATATAGATAATATACATAGAAAATTTAAATATTGTATTAATAAACCATTATCGTACTGCAAGTCCGTCAATTGCTGTTCTTATAAAAAGAAATTCCCAACAAGCTCAAATTCTATTCATCACACTCGATAGCTGAATCACAAATTTGCAAGGTTTACAATGGGTCCATCAGTAGCTGGACGAACCAAAACTGACCTCTGCCCTGTGTGCCACAAGCCATATCGCGAAGAACGGATGGTAGAATGTACAAAATGTAAAAAATGGTGCTGTTTTGAATGTGTCAATGTAAAAGATGATGATGAAGTAACTGGAGACGATAATTGGAAATGCCCTCCTTGTGTAGAAGCAGCTACTAGAACGTCCCAACCAAGAGGTTCTAAATCTAGGAAATCTTGTTCTGTAAGGTCTAAGAAAAGTTCGTCAACAGTCAGCAGCAAAACGAAAATGAAGCTTCAACTTCTGCAAGAAGAGCGAGATCTAATACGACAAGAAAGAGAGTTAGCCAAGGAGTCTAGGAGAATCATAGAAGAAGATGAAGATTCAGATGGTAGCCAAGAACTCGATGAAGAGGAAATAAGTAATACTAACCCTTTGGCCAATAAATTGCTCTCTTTAAAAATAGATCAGCCCTTTATCGACAAAGCTGATCCTTTACCCTCGACTCATTCTAAGCCTTTACCAACTTATAATGAGGACAATAATTCAGGTATGGTATATAAAAAGCATCCAGGTGACCTTCCTATTTTTAATGGCAATCCATACGACTGGCCTATATTTATCAGTAGTTTTGAAAGATCTACTGAGCTATGTCAAGTGGATAACCATGAAAATTTACTTAGGTTACAAAAATGCTTAAAAGGCCCAGCAAAGGTCAGTGTTTCAAGTTTTTTAATTTTACCTCAATGTGTTCCTCAAATAATTGCTACATTAAAAATTCTATTTGGGAGACCTGAGCAAATAATTGAAGCTCATATAAATTCTATTCGTCGCCTACCACCTCCTAAACCTGAAAAACTTGAAACACTGGTAGAATTTGCCTTAGCAGTTAAAAATTTATGTATTTCACTGGAAGCTGCTAAATTAAAAGAATACTTGAACAATCCTCCTCTTTTGCATGAACTTCTAGAGAAACTGCCGTCACAGATTAAAGTTAATTGGGCCATATATCGTAGTACTTTGCAAAATTTTCAAGGGTTAAGTGAATTTGCGGATTGGTTATATAATATAGCTTTAAATGTTTGTTCTGCTTTACCTACACTAGCCCTTACCGACCAAAGTAATAGATATAAGCAATTTAATAAAAATGAACGTACTAATGTACATGAACCAAGTTACTCCAGTGAAACACATAATTGTAAATTATGCACAAATAAAGATTGCACTAAAATTGCAAATTGTTCAGAATTTCAAAAGTATTCTGTACCCCAAAGATGGGATGCAGTCAAAAAGTTAAATTTATGTAGGCTTTGCTTAAAGAAACACAGATTTCCCTGTAAGTATCCTACAAAATGTAATAAAGAGGATTGCCAAAAGAAGCATCATCCTCTTCTTCATGAGTCTTGCAACGAAATATCTAGTACAAATATAAGGAAACTTACTAAAACGGATAGTTCTATGCAAACCGTAGAGTCACACACTTTATCCGCATTCGAGGAAAGTAATGCAACAACAGCATTAGATCAAGGAACACGCTTTAGAATACTTCCTGTTGTTTTAAGGAATGGAAGTAGAGAGGTTACAACATTTGCCTTTCTAGATGAAGGTTCTTCCGTTACCTTGTTGGAAGAAAGTATTGCTCAAAAGCTAAATTTATCTGGAAGCCCAGAACAGCTTTGCTTAAAATGGACAGGAAATCAGCAACGTTTGGAAAATGGATCGGAAAAAGTGTTCTATTCTATTGCTGGTGATTATGTTGGGGCCAAAAACTTTGACCACCGACCAGCCAGAACAGTAAAAACTTTGAGCCTTCCAAAACAAACTCTCGATGCGAAAGGAATTAAAGAAAGCTTTCCCTACCTAAATAACTTACCTATTAAATCTTATAAGAACGCTGTGCCTCAGATTTTAATAGGTCTAGATAACTGGGACTTAGCCTTACCTCTTCGTGTTAAAGAAGGCCTAGAATTTCAACCAATAGCTGCAAAGTGCAGGTTAGGTTGGACTGTATTTGCATTATTTACCAACCAATTTGAACCAAATTACACTTACCATATTTGCGAATGTAGTTCTGATTACATTACTAATCAAGAACCTTTTGATGCAGTTAAAGAATATTTTTCAGTTGAAAGTCTTGGAGTTCAAAATATAAATCCGTCTGTTTCCAAAGAATTAGAAAGAGCTACCCGGATACAAGAAGATACCCTAGTTCAAATTGGTAACCAATATAAAATTGGTTTACTCTGGAAATATGACAACCTGAAACTCCCGGACAGTAAATTCATGGCTATGCAAAGACTGGAGTGTATAGAGAGAAAAATTAAGAGAAATCCAGAACTAGGTGAGAAAATTAATAACCAAATTCATGATTTTCTTGAAAAAAAGTATATTAGAAAATTATCAGAGCAAGAACTCTTAGAACATAATAAAAAAACGTGGTATCTTCCTATATTCCCTGTGTTTAATCCCAATAAACCTAACAAATTCAGATTAGTGTGGGATGCAGCGGCAACCGTACAAGGAATATCATTAAATACCATGTTGTTGAAAGGAGATGATCAACTTGCTTCTTTATTAGGAGTCTTCCTACGCTTTCGTGAAAGAAAGATTGGCTTTTCTGGAGACATCAAAGAAATGTTTCTTCGCGTTGGTATAATAGACGAAGATCAACATGCGCAACGATTTCTGTGGCGCAATGGTTGCTCCGATAATCCTTTGGAAACTTATGTCATGACTGTGATGACTTTTGGGGCTACCTGCTCACCCAGTTGTGCACAGTTTGTTAAAAACACCAACGCGAAGAAATTCAGTGTAGAATATCCAAGGGCTGTTGAATCCTTACTGCATAATCACTATGTTGATGATCTCTTAGACTTAATGGACACTGAGGAGCAAGCCATCAAATTAGCTAAAGAAGTAGCCTTAATTCACGCAAGCGGGAATTTTGAAATAAGGAATTGGACATCAAACTCTGAAAAATTAACAAGAATCATGAACTCCGTCCATGGAAGTTATAAGGAAGTCATCTTAGATCTAGGAAACAATAAGAGCGTGCAGAAAGTTCTAGGAATGTGGTGGGATTTAAAGGCAGACAATTTTGTTTTTAATTTACGATTTAATAAAGGGAACAAAGATGTTTTAAGTGGGTTGAAAAAACCAACAAAAAGAGAAATTTTACAAATTTTAATGTCTGTATATGATCCTCTAGGACTTCTAGCAAATTTTCTAATTTATGTGAAGATCCTTTTACAGGAAATATGGAGGAGTAACATTTCTTGGAATCAACCAATAACCAATGAGCAATATCAAAAATGGCTTATATGGTTACAACAGCTTAAACAAATAGAAAAAATTTCAATTCCAAGATGTTTTCTTAATAAATTAGAAAATTGGAATGAAATCTTAAGCACGCACGAGGTAAAAATTAATGGTTCACCTTTAATAGATTTTGATAGGTTTAGCCAATTTAAGAGAATTTTAAGAGCAACTACATATATGTTCAGATTTTTAAGAATTATTTTTGCTAAATTCATGAAATCTAAAGAGCCTAAAGGAAGTTTAACTTCGGAAGAATTTTTAGATGCTAGGAATATTTTAATAACGCAAACTCAAAGTGAGTATTCTAAAGTATTAAAATTCAATTATTTATACAGAGAACAATTTGCAAATAGATGTTGGCAACGCTTTATTTCTGAATACTTACCTGAATTATTGCAACAACAAGTTGTCCCAGTTAAAGAGGGCGATATTGTAATAATATGCGACAAAGATTTACCAAGGTGCAATTGGCCAAAGGGTAAAGTACTGCAAGTTAAAACGTCACCTGACGGGCAAATGCGACGAGCAATAGTCCAAACTAAAAATGGACTATTTGAACGTCCCGTTGTAAAATTAGCATTAGTACCAATAAATGATAACAAAAAATTTGAAGAAAAGTAATATCGTACAGGTTCTCTCCCTATAGAACTGTACGGGGTGGGAGTGTTACGAATTAGTTATTGTTTTATGTTTTATTTTAAACATACTGTATTATTAATTTAGATACTGATCATGTTACCCAAATCTCCCGTTGCTTACTTCTTGAAAGACTAGGTCTTAAGAATAAATAGATTTAAAACTGACACAAAATTTGAAGGGTTTAATTGATTAGTGGGTTTTATCAAAATATTTATAAAGCTGGGAACCAGACAGCAAGAGAACAGTAAGTAATGGGAGGTTTATAAATTTTATTGTTTTAAATTGCTTTTTTATATTTTAGGAATTTGAGTATAGATAATGTATAGATAATGTATAGATAATGTATAGATATAGATAATATACATAGAAAATTTAAATATTGTATTAATAAACCATTATCGTACTGCAAGTCCGTCAATTGCTGTTCTTATAAAAAGAAATTCCCAACAATTTGGCTTATAAATGAAACGTTCTTTTTATGAATTATGTACATACTAGTAACTAGAATAGAATATTTTTAATAATATTGGGAGCACATTCTATTACTTTGCAAAAATAATATTCTTAACACCTAACAGAAACAAGCTCAAGAACATTCCAGGAATATATACGGAACCTTTAAGTGTGGTCTTGTAACAAGTTCTTATAACCTTCCGGTAATATTCTGAATGATATTACGGCACCTTATTAGAACGTGAAAAGGTACTTGAGGAATATTCCAATCACATATTAAAAATGTAAATTTGTTATGTGGGCTTTTCTCTCTCCGGGGTAACAGCGGAGCATTGCAAATACTCCTAAGGATGTTACCTCGGTAAAAAACCCTAAATTAGGATGAAAATATATTTAGAATAGGAAAGTACATAACACATTTAACAGAATCGCCGCTATGCAGAGGCTGCAAACAAGAAGAGGAAACAGTAGAACACATTATGTATGACTGCTCTGCTTTTTCTGAAATCAGAAGATCCGTGTTGGGCGAGTACTGGCTTACACCAGCCGATGTCAGGGAGATCCCCCTCGGGAGCCTCATCACCTATTTTAAATCACTAGGCTTGGTGACAGCCTGAGGTGAGGATATCCCTACATACGGGAGGATGCACAATGGGTCATATGTGGCCTCAGTGCTGGCTGAGCACTAGCTCGCCCCTCCCCAAATTTCCAGATCCAGGATACATAACACATTTTTGATGAGTATATTTAGTAAACGATTATTTGAGATTTCCCTCATTGGATTTTTTGAAAATTTTGAAATTTTGAAAATTTTAGAAAGCATACAAACAAAAATATATTAAACTAGTTGTACTCGCAACGCCGTTCGCGTGGCGTGTGATAAAAAAAAATTCTTACCCCACCCCATTCAAGGAATAGGAGAGAAATTTTTATACACCAGATGTTAAGTTGAAAGAAGACAAATACATCTGTGAAAACCGCATTCAAATCGGATCAGTAGTTTTCATGTGATGCGCGCACAAACATACAGGAAGACAGACAAAAAAATCTAACCACATTTTTGGGTTCTATTTCGATGTACCCGCGACGTCGTTCGCGTGGCGTGTTGATTTTTGTATCAAAATTTCTTTCCTTACCCCGTTATTAGGGTGTGAGGGGGTAGAAAGTTATATACACCAGATGTTAAGTTGAAAGAAGACAAATACGTCTTGGAAAACCGCATTCGAATAGGATCAGTAGTTTTCATGTGATGCGCGCACAAACATATACATTTCTACAGTTTTATTATATGTATAGATGACATTAAGGAGAAATTGAAAAAATGTAGCACCCAGTGAGATTCGAACTCGCAACCTTCAGCTCTACGCACTGACGCTCTAACAACTAAGCTATAGGTGCTTAGCCATCACGACATTCTGAAGAAAGGATGTAGCAACCAATCTTTGAAAGGCTCTGTAAAAGCTTCACCATCAGAGAAAAACGCGAGATAATTTTACATGCCGAAAATAAGAATGGTTTTGTGCCAAATTGTTTGCTGTTTACGGCCAAAATATTTCAAGTTCTTCTGCAGATTATCATGAAGACATGGCATATCTACATTATTCGAAAAATGGTTTGGAGAGCAACTGTTACCAAAATTACCACAAAATTCATATAGTGATTGGACAATGCTCCTTACCATTCACGACAGACTGCAGAAATTCAGAAAGCTAAATCTCAAGAAAATGTTATTTTTTTGTACTTAGATAGCGTAGGTGTAGCTTATTCTTCAGCATCTTTAAAAAGGATTTGCTTCTTACATTAAAATCTTTAAATGTTAAATCAATATATGATCGATAGTACGCTGAGCAATATGGACATAATGTAATTCGTTTACCACCTAATTATTGTGCATTTAACCCCATCGAGTTGATTTGGAGCAACATTAAAAGAACATGTATTTCAAGAAAACTTTACCAGGAAGTGTGATTGACACTATAAGGGAAATTGTTGCAGATATTTCGCATAAATTATGGTATAATTGCGTTGGCCATGTTCATAAAATTGAAAATAATTATAGAGTTACTTCCAGTTTATTCCTGTGTTATCGATTTTAATGACACTTCTGATAAGGATGATACTTCTGACGAGCGTGGCTCACTTGCGCGGTCGGTCCCTACGAAACGGTCGTGCGGAATTCAGTAATTTTGCTTGAATATATTTTCAATAAGTATATTTTGTATAGCAAGTAATTAAACCCGACAAAATGAGTTCTTTTCGTAACGAAACACTCGTTCTTTTCAGAACTAGCCACCTTCTCATAAGTTATCGTATTTTTTATCCATATTTTTGACCTTATGCATAATGCATGTGCAACTGCATACAGAAAAGAGTCATCGATAATTGCTGCTGCAAAAGTTTGGACTAAAACACGGACCTACGAATCGCTACGGACAAAATAAAACAATTATCCAACAAATGTTTTAAGCAACTACAGTACTAGAGGTGTGTGTGAAGCGAAAGAAGAATGTGAGATTATGAATGAGATAAGGAGATTGCAGGGGTAGTATGAAAAAGAGTTTTAAACTCTCCAGGAAAGCTGGAGCCTAGTTGTACTACAGAATTTATCATCTACCCGGGACAGAAATAAAAGGGCTCTGGAATTCCTGGGCGAAGCAATACCGTGGTATTGTGGAGTTGCTAGACAACATCAACTAGACTCGTTAATGAGGTTGCTTTCATCAAATAATGGTCACAACCAACGGATAAACATCAAATTTGAAGTTTTCTAGGCCTCTGTACTTAATACCGGTGTTGCATAAATAAGTTTGTAGATATTGCTAAGCCATTAACACGACAGACAGAGGAAGCAAGAGAATTCGGCTGGAACCAGGATTGTCAAGCTGCTTTTGAGACTCTAAAGAAACATTTAACGACGGCACCGATATTATGCTATCCACTACCAGAGGGCAAGTTTATTCTCGACACCCATGCCAGTAACGTTAGAATTGGAGGAGTAATGTCACAGATGCAAAAAGGACAAAAGAGGGTGTTAAGTTATTTTAGCAAAGTGCTCTCCAAAGCAGAGCGGAACTACTGTGTGACGAGGGGAGAACTTCTGGCTGTTGGTTAATCCGTCGAGCACTTCTACCAGTATCTTTATGGAAGGAAGACGACCATGCCCAAAAGACTGCTCACATTGTAATAAAGTTGAATCCAACGAGTTGGCTGTATCGAAAACAACTGTAGTACGCGACAATTGGGCACCCTCCAAAATCAGAGAAGAGCAAGAGAACGACTCCGCCTTGAAAAAAATTCAAGAGTGGGAAGAAAAGGGCCATCGACCTGCATGACAGGAAGTGTCAAGGTTCTCTCCAGTATTAAAATCATACTGCGCTCAATGAGATTTGTTTATCGTAGAAAAAGGCCTGCTAAAACGAGTGATACAGAATAATGATGGATCTGAAAATAGACGACAATTGGTTGTATCAAAGACTAGAGTAGTGAAAGTTCTACGCCAGTTACACGACAGTTTATCATAGGGGATCTCTTGGCGTCAAGAGGAACCTTTAGAAAGTCCGTGAAAGGTTCTACTTGATGAACTGTTCCGACGATTTGAAGAACCAAGGCAGAAACTTCAAGAGTCACTTGTTCCAGATGATTTGTGATAGACTTGGCATGAAGAAGACAAGAACTACTGTCCTCCATCCGAAGGGCTATTCTCCGAAAGGACAAAAGGCATGGGAACGTATTTTGATCGTAACGAAAATTAATGACGTCATCTACCGCATAAAGAAGATCCCGAACAGAAAACCGCCTTCGACAAGCGCCATTCGTGGGTGACTATGACCAAGAAGTGGCAGTAAATCAACCTCAAGAAGACCCTGACCGTAGTTTAGAAGATTTGATGGGCGCATATGGAGGTACTGGGAAGGCAAGATTTGACATCACCTTGGAACAGCAGAAGAGTCCGTTCTCTCTTCCGGATGACTATTTGTTGGCCCATACCATTACAACCAGCATTTGCGATACACGAGGGTTGGCATCCGTTTTCCAAGAAAAGTTTGGTAGACTTAAAGACTAGATTCCAAATCCTGGTAAGACATTGAGGTTCCAAGATGATCTACCTGGTGACTAGAGATACTTCTCACCATCGGTCTAGCTATCGTCATGTGTGGGAAACATGCTTATCTTTAGGGAGCACGCCACTAACTGGACTGGAGAATTATCCGAAATATGGTCGAGTAATCTTTTAAGACACCGGCGTAAAAGTACTGGTCTGTAGCCATTGACCCCACGTCCAGGCTAGGGTCAAGACCGTCTCTTGTTATTAACATGCGACAGGGAATTGCACAAAGAGGCCCACTTGCAGATTTTGCTATAGCAGGGTACCAGGAAGAACCATTTATTAAGAGAGGGGCAGTGTTACACGAATACCTATGCCGACTCCTATGATGGCGGTAATAGAATAGAATAGAATAGAAATATGCTTGGTCACTGAAAATAATAAAATTTTATGGACAAAGCTAAATATAAATATAACAAAATAAGTAATATAAATCAAAAAACAAATACAAACAAACAATTTATATGAACTTTCATACGTCGTCGCCAAAGCTAACAAAGAAAAATTAGTAAAAAAACAATATAATGACTACAAAATTTGAATAAATTTAAAAATTAGCAGGTTATAATAATATGCACATAATAATCAAAAATATAAAAAAGATGTAGTCACTGAGAGTGATAACCAACTGAAAATAATACTATTTTATCCCCTGTTATTGATTTTAATCGTTTTATTAGAGAGGTATGCTTTTGTCATATTACGAAATCTGATAAAAGATGTTGCAGATTTAATGTGTATCGGAAGATGATTATATAATCTTTTTGCAGAATATAGTATAGATTTCTTTGCCAATTCCGTAGACGGGATCGGTAAATAAACATCATGATCCGATTTTTTTGTGAAGTAGCCATAATTAGGTCTTGTCGGTAAAACATGTAGGTGTTTGCAAATTAAACAAACAGATTCTAAAATAAATAAAGAGGGAAGCGTCAGAATTCCATGATTTTTAAAATAGCTCTCGCAATGCGCTGTTTGGTCAAGACCAAATATATATCGAATTGCTCTTTTCTGTAATCTGAATTGGGCAGCTGTACCAGAACCCCAGAAAGGAAGACCATATCGAAGATGAGACTTGAACAAAGAGAAATATGCTATTTTGGCAGATGATAAATTGATTTCTTTCGACACAGATCTTATTGCAAAGCAAGCTGAGGCCAGCTTCTTATTCAAGGAATCAGTATGAAGGGACCATTTTAGATTGCTGTCAATAAAAATACCTAAAAATTTTACGGACTCAACTACCCTAGTAGAACCGAATGTTGGATATATATCGGCGCAACCTCGCGCCAATATTAAAATCTTGGCGCTATATTGGTGCACAATATCAATATTCAGCCAATATTGGGCCAATATTGATAATGAATATACCGCCAAGATTCGGTTGCGAATGTTGGCCAGACATTGGTGCAATATTGATCAATATTGCCAATATATAACCAATATTGGATATATATAGGCTCCAGCTTTTTTTGTAATATTGCCTTGGCATTGGCAACCAATATTGGTGGAATATTGGCTAAATATTGGTTAAGCGAAATATTGATAAACCAATGAACTGCCAATATTGGGCCTATATTGCGATCAATATAAACCCAATATTGTGACACAATATTATGTACAGATTGGCAAGCCAACGTTTGGCCAATATAACTAGAGAACATTTTCAACGATGTTGGCGGTTATGTATAAAACCGTATTGTATCCAATATTGGTTTAAAATGGACGTTTTATATTGGCCGTTATTGGGAACCAATATTGGCGGAATATTGGCTAAATATTGGTTGAACAAAATATTGATGAACCAACGAACTTCCTATATTGCGCCTACATTGCGACCCAATATTGTAACAATATTATGTATACATTGGCAAGCCAACGTTTGACCAATATTACTATAAAGACTATTTTAAACAATATTGGTGGTTATGTATAAAACTGTATTGTAGCCAATATTGGTTTAAAATGAAAGTTTTACATTGGCCGTTATTGGGAATCAATATTGGCGGAATATTGGCTAAATATTGGTTGAACAAAATATTGATGAACCAACGAACTTCCTATATTGCGCCTACATTGCGACCCAATACTGTGACAATATTATGTATACATTGGCAAACCAACGTTTGGCCAATATTACTATAATGACTATTTTCAACAATATTGGTGGTTATGTCTAAAACTGTATTGTAGCCAATATTGGTTTAAAATGGAAATTTTATATTGGAATCAATATTGGCAAGATATTGGCTAAATATTGGTGAAACAAAATATTGATAAACCAACGAACTTTCTATATTGCGCCTACATTGCGACCCAATATTATACCTCCAATTGAGATAAAGGACTACTTGCAAACACATTTTATTACAATTTAAAGGTTATTTATCAAATGTTGGAACGAGTACCTATTTCCTTGGGATAACAATAAATAAATTTAAAAGTTTAATTTATATTGGAAATCCATCAATTAAAATAACAGGTATTTATGCAACTAGTGCGTAAAGTGACCTTTATTGACGAATGTGAATGTTGTCGCATGAGCCGCAGGTGAATGCGACAATCACATGAGTCAAAAAAGGAACCTTTACGCACGAGTTGCATACAATATTTTTTCTACAACCGAATTTTTTTACAAGAAATACAAGTATAGGTCTGATTTTTTTTACGCACTAGTGCGAAAAAATCTTGTACGGAACTCGTTATGAAACGCCATTTTGTTTAACTCGTGTTAAAAGTTATTTTCAATCGAACATTTTATTTAATTTAAAAATAATACAAAATAAAAACAAAAGAAATTATTGTTTTTATTTTTTAAATAAGCAACTATTTTATGGTATTTTGAAATATCAATATTATTTTTAATTGTTATATAGAGTAGATTTTAACATGAAGTACACAGACCAGGTAGTATATTTGGTTTTAAATCTTTTAATTTTTCAGAGAAATATGCCGACAGGACATTTTTTGAATATTCTGTAATGTTTTTACTGCTACACACACAATAATTTAACAATTAAATATATTTACACAAATAAATAATAAAAAAAAGTTTCCCTACCCGGAATTGAACCCGAGCCATCCAGGTGGAAGTTATGCACTTTAGACCCTCGGCTAATCTTATTAAAGACAGTGCTTTTTTTACTTGTTTTAACTAGTGAAAAAATAGTTATTTATGCGACTAGTGCGTAAAGTGACCTTTTTTGACGAATGTGAATGTTGTCCCATGAGCCGCAGGCGAATGCGACAATCACATGAGTCAAAAAAGGAACATTTACGCACGAGTTGCATACAATATTTTTTCTACAACCGAATTTCTTTACAAGAAATACAAGTATAGGACTGATTTTTTTTTACGCACTACTGCAAAAAAAATATTATATTTAAAACATATTTTAGATAACAAAATATTTATTTTCTAAATTAATCTTACCTATAATACCGGTACATAGAAACGCGAAATGCTTGAATTATAAATTAATTGAAATGTCAATCAGTCAGACCCTACGTATATTTAAATAAAAATACCTAGGTACCCTTATTCATGAACTGATATTTCTGTCATATTAAAAATCAAATTAAAAATTACTAAATATAATATCTAGTTTTGTATGTATTAAACTGCAATAATTTAACAATTAAATATATTTACACAAATTTACACAATTAAATAATAAAAAAAAAGTTTCCTTACCCGGAATTGAACCCGAGTCAGCTGGGTAGAAGCCAGACACCTTACGTTCTCGGCCAATAATACACTTAAAAATCTTTGCATAATCTTATAAAAGACGGTGCTTATTTTACTTTTTTTTACTAGTTAAAAAAAAACTTTTTTTTTCACTAGTGAAAAAAAGTTAAACTTTACGAACCTTAAACCGTGCGTAAAGATAATACTTTACGCACGGTTGTAGAAAATAGTTATTTATGCAATTAGTGCGTAAAGTGACCTTTTTTGACGAATGTGAATGTTGTCGCATGAGCCGCGGGCGAATGCGACAATCATATGAGTCAAAAAAGGAACATTTACGCACGAGTTGCATACAATATTTTTTCTACAACCGAATTTCTTTACAAGAAATACAAGCATAGGCCTGATTTTTTTTACGCCTTACTGCGAAAAAAATATTATATTTAAAACATATTTTAGATAACAAAATATTTATTTTTTAAATTAATCTCACCTTATAATACCGGTACGTAGAAACGCGAAATGCTTGAATTATAAATTAATTGAAATGTCAATCAGTCATCATTTAAATAAAAATACTTACCCTTATTCATGAACTGATATTTCTGTCATATTAAAAATCAAATTAAAAATTACTAAATATAATATCTAGTTTTGTATGTATTAAACTGCAATAATTTAATAATTAAATATATTTACACAATTAAATAATAAAAAAAAAAGTTTCCTTACCCGGAATTGAACCCGAGTCATCTGGGTAGAAGGTAAACACCTTACAATCTCATCCAATAAGAGTCGTAAAATTATTTGCATAATCTTATACAAAACTTTCACTAGTGAAAAAAAACTTTTTTTTTCACAAGTGAAAAAAGTTAAACTTTACGAACCTTAAACCGTGCGTAAAGGTAATACTTTACGCACAGTTGTAGAAAAATATATTTTTTTTGCTTCTTGTAGCTGGTCTTCCAATCAAACAAATTAACATCAACCATTAAAAAAACCCACTCTTTGCAGTATGTTTTCGAAAATTAGTATAATTCTACACTTTAAAATTACGTGTATTCTATTAATTTTAAAGTCCTTAGAGACTAAAATTTAATTTGAACTTGAATTTTAAAACTGTTTTGCAAAATTATTGTACGATTGTAATATAAATCAGATTTACAAAGTGGCTACAGTAAATTTAAACTACATAAGTACTTGGAAAAATAATTGAAGTACCTGTATTTAAAATTACCTTAAGTTTATAATGCAAATTTACAGACATTTCTAACAGTGTAAGAATAAAAAAATTATCTTTTTTTTAATCACCCTATAATGTTTATGTTGAAAATTACTATTTTACTGTATTGTAGCATAGGTACTGAGTGCTAAACCATTTGGTAGGATTAGTAGCATTATTTGAATTTGTTTAATACATAGGTAGGTATCTACCAAGAAAAATATCAGTCTTAAACATCTGTTTAGTTAGACCATTAGTAGTGTAATCGGGCAATGAAATCAGCTCTTCAGGAATTATTTTCAAGTGTGTAATTAAATCCATCACCCTCTTTAAGCTATCATTTGAACACAAGCATTCACGAAAAAGAAACCTCTAGTATTAAAACTAACTTACTCTTTTGTTCATAAATATACAACCAACAAACAAGCAAGCACACCTGAAAGAAGTTCCACCTACATACTAATTCTTAGCTTCTTCAACTAGTAGTAGTAATTAGGAAAGTATGCCATTGAAAGTTATTTCGATTTTATTATTCTCATTCAAAAGGGGATTTTGTATAAAGTTAATCAATCATATAATATATATTTTAGATTATGTCCCGCTTATTTGAACAACAGATGCCCTAATGTGCAATGTCCACTATTGCACTACTATAGCTACTGCCGAGCATTTCGAGCAGGAAAATGTACATTGGGAGACTATTGTACCTACCTGCATGTCCACTACTTTGAAGAAAAGTATTATACAGATCGGTTGGTTGTTCCTCCAAACATGGAAAAAGAAATTTTTCGAACTATGCAGATGGGTCCTTTGCTACTGGCAATATATGTTTAACAGCTGATTGTTTCAATGGTAATGCTTAATTTGGACAGTAACTTTTACTGTTATTACAGGTATACAAATAGCTAACAATGATTTTATTTTCAGATTTTGTGCAGAAGGTATCCAATGTTATGGAAAGACAGGGAAAATACTTGGTGGCATTCAATATGAACTAAGGGGTCTGCGTGAACAATTGTCAACTTCGAACATAGCTATAGCGAAAAGTACTATTTCACAAGAAGATGTTGAAATAGCTTCAATGTTCCCCATGCATTCTGAAGAAAAGCTTTAGGATGTTGAATTGAAGCTTCAAAATAATGAATTTTTCCAAAAAGTGGTGAGTATATTTTATGGATTATACATACAACTGAATTCGATTATGATGTTACTTCAATAATTATGAATTCTTTCTTTGTTGTGTTTTAGCTTGCTTGTGTCTCACTTGTTGGAGGAAAAGACATGAACAACCTAATTTCGAATATATTGCGTAAAACGTTGTCTAAAGAACTCAGCCTCGAATTTAGCGGTGGTTTTTCGAAATTACAGCTCTACAAGGTTATATTGGCAGCTGTTAAAACACGTTACAACGACGTAGATGATATTGTTATACTAAAAAGAATTTCGTCAGTACTGGCAACATCTGGTGATCGTGATGGAGGCAGAAGAAAGAGATCAACGAAAGAACATGGTGAGTTTAAAATTACTTGATAATGTTTTGTACCTATAAACTTCACGCAAATGGAGAAAGCAGGGTCGACAATCAGCTTAAAATATTCCCAAACATATGCTATTTAACAATTTCTCATGGTTGATTTTATGCAAATTATCTAGTAAGTTTTCTAATTATTGTTTTAGGTACTTCTACTCCGTCTTTTTCTTCAGGAAATTCCACCGCATCTTCAAGAGGTAGTGATACACCGCTGTCGTCGACTCTAATGGAAAGTAACGATACAGATTTGTAATTGTAATACAATATGGGATTTGAGCAGTGTGGTAATGTGCATTAGCAGGATATAATACGTAAAGTATAAATTAATATTTTTATCGCGTTGTAGGATATGTGTTACTTGCGTAGTAGGTTTTTGCAAAAGGATTATTCATTTTTTTGTATTCCAATCATACCAGCTATGTTGTTTTAAACATATTTTCACTTGTCAGAATTGGTATTGTGCAATTATGTTTATTGCCACGAATTTCTGAGTTTTTCTTATTTTTGTATAATTTACAATGTTTTTATTACTCTAAAAAAGTGTTATTTAGTTAGTTATATTTCCCTTTATGTGAATTATATGCAGGGTGTGCCCATTCATTGATATTTATTATTATTTATGGGGGCTTGAAGATTAAAACGAATTAATTTCACTGCTTTAATTTAACTTTATTTTATTTAAACCGCAAGAGAAAAGAATATATCTTTATTCACAGAACTCTCTGTCACGACTACAACTAAAACTTTTTAAGACATATTTATATTTCTTTTCTTAATTAGAGTTTTGGAATATTTCCCATGGTAATCTGATACCTAACACTAATTCTTCCAATACAAACAAACAAGCTTTCTTACTTAGACCCTTAGAGGAACACGTGCTTATCTACTCTCGTTATATAATTTAAACATTTAATACCACACTTGAAAATTTCAAAAACGTGACACATTATACTCGTATATAAACATAACGAAATAATATCCAGCCCATTATACCGTAGATAAATTTTGAACTTATGGTTGTCATTTAGATAATTAAAATAATAATATTTCATTATATTTTCAACAGTTCATATATTAGATATATTGGGATGCTTCTTTTAGAAAGTTACTCTTTTATTTTCGCTCCCGACTCAAAATCATGTTGGAAAAGTCCAAAAAAGAATCCCCTGAAAATTTGACTTCTTCATATGAACTTTTAAGTACTCTCTGAAAGCGTTATACGCAAATTAATATGTTTTTTAAAATATTTCTCTTCACGATCACTTAATAATAAGTCAATATTTTACCTTCAAAGCATTCCGTCACATAGGTGATTTTTGTTTAGGAAATTTGTTTCTGAAATATATCGTTTCGATAAAATATCGGATTGCTCGTTTAATAATATACTTACTCTTAAAAAAATTATCAAAGTTTGCGTGTATTTTGAATGGGAAATCTTTTAGCGCCTTGGGAGATTACTTAGACGTGGTGTTAAAAGCTCACATTTTCAGGGGATTCTTGAACATGCAACACCCTGTTTGTAATTGTGTTCTTGTATGTTGTTATATAATAGTAACATTTTTTAAGCTTACAAAGGTTTGTTATTTGTTTGTTAAACTACTATTTTGTTTTTAATAAATCCATTAAAAACTAACTAATTTGTATATTTCACACCTCCTCAATTACCACAAAAGGGAAATATTAACTTCCAATTTAAGCTAAATATTTAATATAACAAATTGTTTTACATTGTCTATACCTATATATTCGGTACATAATGCATGGTGACGACACTACAGTGGATATTTATTTTTCAGTTTAAGTACGTACATCAAATTGGTCTATTATTAACAAACAAATAGCTTTTGAATTTTTTACAAACCAATACTAGGCCATTATTAAGTATCAGTCGGTATATATATATACAATATATAGCTTATATTGGTTGTTAATATTGTATAATTTTTGAACTTGCAGGTGAGAACAACATTGGCTCAATATGAGCTAGAAACATTGGGGAAATGTATTTTGGAGATATTACCCCAATATTCATTATCAATATTGTGGTTATATATTTTGCCAATATTAGCTCTGAATTGTATACCAATATTGCGGCTATATGTTTCACCAATATTGACGCAATATTCGCCGCCCAATTTTGGGTTTTATTGGTCTGCCAATATCGGCCCAATATTGGCGCAATATCGCCCAATTTTGGGTTGTATTGGTTGCCAATATAGGCACAATATTCGCTTCCAATGTGTGACAGTGAAAACCCTAAATTGACTACCAATATTGGTGCTATATAGCCCCAATATTGGCACGCCATTGTAACCTATCGTGGCTACCAATATTGCGCCAATATTGGCCCAATATTGCGGGCCAATTTTAGGCTACATTGGAAAATCAATATTGGCTAATATTGGGGCAATATCGCTTTCCAATGTAGCCTAAAGTTGGCTATATATTGGCGCAATATTGTGCAATATTGCGCCAATATTGGACGTATATTGGAAAATGTTAACATTTTTTTCTATTTCCAATATTGTCGAATATTGGTTCCAACATCTGGCCAATATCGCGCCAAGATAAATTTCTACTAGGGTATATTGATTTGGCTGTTATTTAGAAGCAATGGTTGAAAGGCTCCCTTATAAGATAAAGCTACTGTCTTATCTACGTTAAAGCAAAGTAAGTTAGAATCAGACCAGGCCTTTATTTTAAGTAAATCGGCGGTAATAATTGCATAAAGAGTTAAAATATCCGAATTGCTCTAGGTAATACTAGTGTCATCAGCAAAGAGAGAAATTTTTCTATTAATGTTTAAGTAAGTGATGTCATTAATGAAGAGCAGAAAAAGAATAGGACCTAATACAGAACCTTGAGGTACTCCACAAGTAGTCGTTTTACAACTAGAATACAACTAGAACGATAAGTACGTCAATTGTTGCGCTGGAGATATATCAAGTAAATATGCTACAGCGTTAAGCTCGAGCGTTAATATTCAAGATGATAATAACCTCTTTAACAGATTAAAAGATTATCTTGACTGTGCATTACAAGATCAACTAGCAGCAATTAAATTTGAAAATGAGAAGCTCATACAGGCATACTCTGAACGTGTTGAGCAGCTAGAACAAAATGTGGCGTCAATGAGACAGGAAATTCAGACTCTAAAAGAACAAGTAAACCAGTCTACTAATATTTCATCAGGAGACAATGATCTACTCATCGAGATCCAACAACGCGTTTTGCGTGCTAATAATATAATGTTGTACAAAGTCGTTGAATCGTCCGCTTCCAGCCTGGACGACAGAATCGCCGAAGATAAATCTACTGTTCTTCGTATGCTTAGCCAAATAAATGTGGGAAATGAAGCAGTCATGAAAATTAGTAGAGTTGGAAGAACTAATGCTGCTGGTGGTAATAGAACAAGACCAATAAAAGTAACTTTGAACAATTCACAGACCGTTCATCGTGTTCTCAAATCTAGACAAAAATTGGCAAGTGCAGGCTTCACCGTAGGCTCGGACAAAACGTAACTTCAACAATTACAATATGAGGAAACACTAGAAGAATTGAAAAGAAGATCAAGATCCGGCGAAAACAATCTTATAATTAAGTATAAAAATGGTTTACCTGTAATTGAAAAACAAAAAAACTAAATAATACTAACAAAATTAACATATATTATCGAAATGTCGGTGGAATGCGAACTAAACTTACAGAATTTTCTAATGCGGTGCTTCAATCTGATTATGATATTATTTTACTAACGGAAACATGGCTAGATAGCTCTATCTCAGATTTAGAACTTAATCTACCTTTATTTCAAATTTTTAGATGCGACAGGAATGAGCTTACTAGCAATAAATGTAGAGGTGGTGGTGTGCTCATTGCAATTAGGAAAACATTTATATCAAAACAAATTCCCACTATCTATAATCAGGTCGAGCATGTTTTTGTTGAAGTTATTGTTGGGAAACGTAGTATGTTGTTAGGGCTAGTCTACATTCCTCCGAGTTCTGATATTAATAAATACAATTACCATAGCCTATCAGTGGATGAAGTTTGCACACACAAAGTTAATAAACCCATTTACCTATTTGGGGACTATAATCTTCCTTCAGTTCAGTGGGTTAATCCATTAAGGAATGACCATGCTCTTAGTGTTATTTGTCAGGGTAATAATAATTGTGCCGAACTTTTATGCCAAAATTTCTCTTACTTAAATTTAAAACAAGTTAACAATATTTTTAATAAACATAATAAACTTCTAGACTTAATATTTGCGGAAGACCCTAATATCATTAGAGTACAAGAGGCATTTGATCTACTACTTCTTAATAATTATCACCATACTGCTATTTGTTCTGAAATCCATTATTATGGTGAACCGTTAGTTAGTGTAGAATACATACGAGATTTTCCTAGAGCAGATTACCATGGTATTAATAACTTTTTGGCGACTATTCAGTGGGAACAATTATTAGGTAACGATGATATTGACTAGATTCTTTTTATAATATTTTAAACCAAGCAGTCAATTTATTTGTGCCTTTAAGGAAGCAGTGTAATTCCACATATCCTGAATGGTTCACTTATGAACTAAAAAATTTAATTCGTAAGAAAAAGTTGGCCCACGCTAGATATAAAGCTCTCAAAAGTCAGTCACATTACATTGAGTTCGACAATTTAAGAAAACAATGTAAAAATCTCACTAACCAATGTAGAAATGCTTATATAAACAACATTAACGATCGCTTAACCAATAATCCAAATTATTTTTGGAAGCACATAAGGAACTTAAAAAGAGATCATTTCATTCCTAAAGAAATGCAGTTAGATAATACGGTTACTAGTAATGGGGAGCAAATTGCTAACCTGTTCGCTATGTACTTTGTCAGAAACTTTTCGAATAGTGTTGATTGGCAAGTTTATCCACATTACCCTTATGAGGTTGATATTCCAATAATTAACATTAGTCGCAAAATGGTCTTTGATGGAATATGCTCTCTTAAGGACAACTTAAGTGCCGGTCCTGATGGCATACCGTCTTTTTTTTTTAAAGATGCGTATTTACGTTATGTGTACCCCTTCATATTTTATTTACCAAATCAATAGCTTTATCGAGATTTCCGAGTGGGTGGCAATCCAGTTTTGTAATACCAATTCATAAAAGTGGCCAAAAAAATCTAATTAATAACTATAGACCTATATCAATTTTGTCAACAATCCCAAAACTGTTTGAAAAACTAATTGTGCCCTACTTATCTTGGCACTGTAAAAATATTATTTCTCCTAGGCAACACGGATTTATGGAAAATAAATCAACGACTACGAATCTTCTCATTTACACAAATGAAATAATAAATAATTTGGAAAATGGTTTTCAGGTGGATTCCATCTACCTCGATTTCTCGAAGGCTTTTGACAAGGTAAACCATAGGATTCTCCTTACTAAGCTTCAGACAATGGGTTTTCCTGATTATTTACTAAATTGGATCAAAAGCTACCTTAGTAATCGTACTGAAATTGTTAAAATAGGGAGTTATCAATCGGACTGTTTTACTGTCACTTCCGGTGTTCCAGAGGGCTCCCATTTGGGACCTCTTCTTTTTAACCTCTTTATAAATGATATTGGTAATTGTATTAACAATAGTAATTATTTGCTATTCGCGGACGACCTGAAATTGTTTATGAAAATCTCATGCATAGAAGATTGTGCTAAAGTGCAAGAAGATCTGAGGTCAATATTTATTTGGTGTAGGTACTCATAATGATATGGTAATAAATTCTTCCAAGTGTTTATGTATATCGTTCACTAAACGTATGACAACTCTTGAATATAATTACAGTGTAAACAATAAAATCATTAATAGGGTACAATAAACCAGAGACCTTGGTGTCATATTTGACAGTTCATTATCATTTATTCCTCATATTAATTTTATAGTTAACAAGTCTTTAAAAATGCTTGGTTTCATAAATCGACACTCTCCCGATTTCACAACTTATTCAATGCGATTAATATACTTATCATTCGTTAGATCAATCCTGGAGTATGCATCTGTTATTTGGTCCACTTATTATAACGTTCATATCAGCAAAATAGAATCACTCCAAAATAAATTTTTAAGATCATGTGCATTTAAACTTGGTGTTAATAAAAGCTATGACCAATTAGGAATCCAATTGGCCTTACCGAAACTACAAATTAGGCGTGATTTATTAGATTTGATGACATTACATAGGATAATAAATGGCACTGTAAATTGTCCCGATATTCTGTCTTCCATACACCATACATTTTAAAGTACCTTTAAGATCTACTCGCAATATAGTTTTATTTGAAATACCCACTTGTACATCTAATTTTAGTTACAACAATCCCTTACGAAGATGCATGCGTCTATGTAATAATAATTATAAGAGCTGTGATATAATAGGTTCGTCGACTAATAGTTTTAAAAATCAATGTTTACGCCTTTTATGCAACAACTTGTAGTACTCGTTCATTCTATAATCTTTATAAGTATGTGTATATATGTGTGTATATATATGTTAGTTTTGTTAGACTGTATATACCTTTTGTTTCTTATACTTTTATATCTTTTATACATATGTATTTTTTAACCGACTTCAAAAAAGGAGAAGGTTATCAATTCGACCATATTTTTATTTTTTTTTATGGATGTTACCGAATATCTCCGGTGTTTATAATCCGATTTAAAAAATTCTTTTTGCATTCAAAAGAGTAGAGTGTCCC
Source organism: Altica lythri (assembly GCA_964028335.1). NCBI lineage: Eukaryota > Metazoa > Arthropoda > Insecta > Coleoptera > Chrysomelidae > Altica > Altica lythri. The sequence continues at coordinate 63,387,859 of OZ034801.1, forward strand.
ATTGGTCCCATAGAAATTTGGTTAAGGTGTGGTCATCAATGTGAAAGATATTCCAGTAAATAAGGAGAAGGGTCTCAGTTTGACCATATTTTTTTATATATGTTACCGAATATCTCCGGTATTTATAATCCGATTTGAAAAAATCTTTTTGCATTCAAAAGAGTAGAGCGTCCTTGTGGTCCCATAGAAATTTGATTAAGGTCTGGTCATCAATGTGGAAGATATTCCAGGAAATACCACAAAAATTAACAAAATAATCTCGGCAGTTAAGAATATCTTCGGTATTTATAAACCGATTTGAAAAATTCTTTTTGCATTCAAAAGAGTAAAGTTTCCCATTGGTCCCATAGAAATTTGATTAAGGTCTGGTCATCAATGTGAAAGATATTCCAAAAAATACCACAAAAATCAACAGAATAAGCTCGGCAGAGTTAAAAGTTCGAAAACTGAGAACTTATTTTTAAAAATTTTATTTCTGAAAGCTACAATAGAACTGAATAAGAATATGGTTGTCTACAATTTATAAGCTTGATTAAAACATATTATATTTCCTTGATAAGGTAGGTTCCTGGAATGTAACTCCTCCATCCCTAGACTGAAGCACAGCCCTTAAGGATGTGATTCAGGACATCAAACAACAATTTCCACCCCTTCAGGTTGCCGATGGAAAATCTTGAGGATTTTTCTCAATAGCCAATATGCCAATATGGTACCAATTAATAAATATAACAGGATTGTCCAAATGCTCGTTCTGGAGTAGTAAACTGGGGTATTTATGTCTTCCAAATTTTCTTTTTGAATTTGTAGTTTAGCTTGAATTTCTTGATTTTCTTTTAAACTAATACTTCTTAGGTCCAGTGACGGCGGGTCGATTTCTTGAACTTGATTATTTTTAAAATTTACTGTTAAATTCATGATTGGAAGGTGGACATTAATGAATTTTGATTTACTTTGTTTTGTAGAAGTAATTGTTATAGATTTCATTCTAACGGTACAGTCAGGATCGGATTCCAATAAAAAGGTCCCATAAATTGGAAGATTATCCAATCAATTGCTGCTATTTCTTCTTTTGGAGTCGTGATGAGCCATTGACCATCAGTAATTTTGGTTGACTGAGTGGTATGTAGTCGAATACGGAATGGTTGACAGGTGGTGATTTCCTTTTTGTAGGTTAGAAGTTGGACAGCACATGGTGATTTCTCTGTGGTAAGGCTTTTGTGAGCTTCTTTACAAACATACTCCTTGGATTGTATCTGAGTACAGGCCTGGTCCATGTAGGTATGAGCGATGTCCGTAAGTGCAAGGAAGGGTTTATAAGGGAGGTGGAGATAAAATTTGGAATCATTTCCAAGGATGGGTACAGGAAATAATTTGTAATAGTGATATGATTCTGATTCTACTAGAGGCATTTCTAATATAAATGTTACAACAAAATCTTTAGAATAAACTTTTACCTGAATTAATTTTTCAATTTTTAGAATATTTTCCAAAATGGGTTCAAATGGTAAAGGATTTGTATTTAATTTTAATTCTGGCCTTTTCATTTCGTTAAGCAATTCTGAAGGATTTACTATAGAGTTATGCAATGTATTGATTTTGGCAAAAGATATAGCAGTTTCAATTTTTTCAAAAATATCATATATAGCTTGGTATAACATTGTAATTTGATTTATTACTACAAATGATTGGAAATAGTCGTAATAATAATTGTCTAGAAGAATCTGTTCTTTTATTTTATATTCAATTGCTTCTATCTTTGATCGCAAGTTCAATTGATTGTGTGAAATGTTAGAAATCATATGATTAAAATTATTAATTGTACTTTCCAAAAGTGAAATCTGGTTTTTAGAATTTATTTTTAACTTATTCTGATTTTCTTGTAATTGTTTGATTTGGTTTTCATAACGTTCTGCATCTTCTTGATCCAAATTACCGGTTATGCATTTTAAAAGTAAACCTAAAGGGTTGAGCAACCCACGCTTAACCTTATTTTCAAATTTAAAAACAGGGTTTATTTGTTTAATTTGTGATAATATTTTGTCTTCCAAAGACAAAAGAGGAATAAAAGAATTTTCAAATTCTGAATGATATTCAGTGTGAATTTTAAAGTTTTTATGCAGTTCTTTCGCTTGATTTCTTATTGTTGAAAATTCAGTAATTATTGAAGTTAGATTAAAAATTTGTACAAAAGACCAATGACTTGTTACTAATTTAGTTGTCCCTAGTTTATAAGGGAGGAGTCCAGGGTAATCATTTAGGCTATGGAACTTGACTCCGGCGGCGGCGAGTCCGACGAGCCATCTGAAATTTTAGGTAAAATTTTAGTTTCATTAATATGCACAATTTTTTTCTTTTTATTTTTTGGATTTTCTATTTCTAGTTTTCCATTTTCTAAAATTTTAGTTAGTATATAGGGTCCATTGAATCTACGATTTAATTTACCTGCTCGATTTTCTATTTTTCTATAAACTTGTGCACCGACTTGAGGTCCTATAGATTTTTTATTTTCATTAATGCGATTTATAGTTTTTTCTTTAGCCCTTTGGGATTCTTCATGTATTTTAGAGTATAAAGCTTTAGTATTATTTTGGTGAGAATTTATATATTGCGTATAGGCTTGTGCCGGTATAAGTGCCATGGGATCGCGACTATTAGTGTGCCCTAATACTAATTCATGAGGGGTATACCCTGTACTGGAATGATTGGTACTGTTATAAGCTATAATTGCGTAAGGCATCAATGAAAGTACATCAGCATCTTTATCCTTTTCCTTTAAAAGACGTAGATGTTCCGTTAGGGTAGAATGAAATTTTTCTACGGGTCCATTTGATTCGTGATGATAAGGTGTTGTGAAATGAACGGTAATTTTATGAGATTTAAATAATTCTTTAACAACATCATTTTGAAATTCTGTTCCCTCATCTGATACAATTTGTTTTGGAATGCCGAAAAAAGAAAAGAAATGTACTAATTGCTGACAGGCTGAAATAGAAGTACCAAAATATGGTAAGGCTTGTCCAAATTTCGAAAATTTATCCAAAATTGTTAGAAATCTATAAGTCCCTATTTTATAAGTATCTATGTGTACAATTTCAAAGGGTTTAGAGGGTGTTTTTGTCAAGACTAAAGGCTCCTTAGGAGGGTATCTATTATATTTAGCCCTATGGCAAATTTCGCAAGCGTTAATGTAATCAGTTACATCTTTTTTCATTGATTTCCAGTAATAATTTAATTTTAAAGATCTTAAGGTTTCCTCAATCCCTCTATGGTTGGTTTTACCCTCATGTTTATATTTTAAAATCGTATTACGTTCCTCTGGTAGCACATTATTAACTATTTTAGTACATTCGATTAATTTTATTTTTGTAAAATTTTTTGATACAACTTTTTGAAAAATAGGTCTAAGTTCTTTAGACAAAAAATATATATACATAGTATTTTTTGAAGCGTTTTCCCTAAGAAACTTGGTAATGACCTTTTCGTCAGCTGGGATTGTAGCGCGAACAATTTTGTGACCATCAAATGTTTCAAAGTCTCTTTCGAGATAAGGCACGTATGGAGATTTTTTTACAATTAATTGAAATCCTTTATTATTAATAATTATATCATCTAACAATCTGAGGCATGTATTTTGAGAAGATTCGCAGCTGTGAGCCGTATCTGTATCTGAAGTATCATTTTCTTGAATTTGGTATTCATTACTATTTAAATCTTGGTTATTAATTACCGGGGGTAGTGAATTATTAGTTTCAATCTCTTTTAAGGTATTATCTATTTCTAGAGGATCTAAATTATCAGGATTAAATTTTTCCAAAAAATTTCTTATATCGATATCAATATCTCCAGGGTTATTAAAATTTGATTCAGTTTCTAAAGCGTTTAAATTAATTCTAAATAAAGGATCTGCAATATTATTTTTTCCTGGCTTATATTTTATTGTATAGTTAAATTCCTCTAACTTGAGGCGCCATCTTAAAAGTTTTGAATTGTGTTCCTTTAAATTGAATAGCCACACAAGAGGACGATGATCAGTTAAAATTTCGAATTTTCGGCCATATAGATAATGACGATACATTTTACAAGCCCAGACTATAGCTAATAATTCCTTCTCAATGGTCGAATATTTTTGCTCGGTTTGGTTTAAAGTTCGTGATGCATATGCTATGGGGTGATCGTTAGGGATTGTACCTTGTGACAAAACGGCACCCAAGGCTACATTAGATGCATCTGTCGTTAGTATGAACGGTTTAGAGAAATCTGGGTATGCTAGAATTGGGGCATTTATTAAAAGTTCTTTAAGATGATTAAATGACTTTATGAATTCTGGGGAATGAAAAACTTTAGCGTTCTTTTTAAGACACAAAGTAAGGGGTTTCGCAATTTTGGCAAAATTATTAATAAAACGCCTATAGTAACCGGCTAGTCCTAAGAATGACTTAATTTCCTTTTGTGTTTTGGGTATTGGAAAGTTTTTTACAGCACTAATTTTATCAGGGTTTGGTAATACACCTTCCCTAGTGATTTTATGACCTAAGTACATGACTTCTGTATGCAAAAATTCTGATTTTTCTAGCTGAACTTTTAAATTAGCTTGTCTTAATCGCTCGAACACAGATCTCAACCTTTCTATGTGTTCCTGTAACGACGAAGAAAATATAATTATATCATCTAGGTAAACATAACAGATTTCATTTTGAAATCCTCTTAAAACGTTGTTCATTATTCTTTGAAAGGAAGCAGGGGCATTTTTTAGTCCGAATGGTAGTCGCAAAAATTCATAGTGGCCTGTTTCTGTGGAAAATGCAGTCTTTGAAATATCATTTGGGTCCATCTCAATTTGATGGTAGCCATTGGCTAAATCCAATGTCGTGAAATACTGCGCATGCCCGAGTTTGTCTAAAATATCAGAAATAACCGGAAGTGGATGCTTATCTTCGATCGTCTTTTCATTTAGTTTCCGGTAATCTATTACTATCCTATACGTTTTTTTGCTATTTGAATTTAACCGCTTTTTCTCTACTATCCAGATTGGCGAGTTAAATGGGGACTCCGAATGTCTAATTATACCATCTGACAGCATTTTATTTATCTGCCTATCTACCTCTTTTCTAAAGATTTCCGGATATCTGTAATTTTTTGTATATACAGGACTATCATCGGTTAGATTAATTTTATGCTTTATTTGATTTGAAAATGTAAGGGGAACTCCCTCAACATAAAAAATATCTCTATATTCGTAGCAAAGATTTCTAATAGCATCATACTCTTCTTTATTACAATGATCTAGCCTAATCCTATTTAAAATTTCTTTTTGTAATTGATCAAGTTCATCCTCATCTATTTCCATTTTTTCAACAAAGTTTAAATCAATGGTAGGTCGTAAATCATTTTCTTGTACTAATTCTATATCAAATGGTTCAGTAAAGGTAATTCGAATCGGATTTTCACAACTATTAGTAATTACCGTAAAAGCATACGAATCTATAATTTTTACCAAGCACTGAGGCATCTCGGCTTTTCCAAAATTTACATAATTCAATATACCTATACCGGAACTTTTATTTACAGGTATTTTTACCTTTTGCGATACTCTCGGTGGAATTACGATTTGGGTAGGTTTAAAAGGTTTGGGTTGAAAATAAAATAAGGGTAATACAGCACTAGGGGTTTCCAAGGAAAAATCTTTAAAATTGATATTAGCACCAATATGTTTAAAAAAATCATACCCTAATAGGCCGTCAAAATTTGGAGAAAAATCGAATAAATAAAATTTGTGATTACCACTAACATTGAATGAAGGAAAAATAGGTATTACCATAGTTTCGTCATGGAAAGAGGTTGCGTGAGCAGTGCGCACAGAAAACTTTTCCGGTTTGATAAATCTTTTATAAATTTTATGAGCTAGGTCAGGTTTAATAAAACTTTGGCCTGCCCCCGTATCTATAAGAAACTTAGCGTTAATTTCTGGTATAACAATCTTTGGCAAAGCTGAATAGACAACATTATTTATATTTATCATTTTATACTGTCTCCTGAGGCCGTTTGATAAAAATTTTCATCATAAAAATCTTCACGATTGTTTTCTTGGAAATTTGAATTATCAACTAGTGTGGAAGAATTAGCATTATTTTCATACTCATTTTCAAAAGGTAAAGAATCTACGCATTGATTAAATAATTCTTCAGAATAAAAATCGCGAGGTTGTTGTGGATTAGTTTTAAAGAAATTTGATTTTTTATTTGTCATTCTACTTATATTAGTAGAGGAGGTATCCATTGGCTCTGGTTTTGGGAGATTTCTATTTCTTGATTGTATTGATCGGTTTTGATTAAAGTTTTGTTGCATTTGTGAATTAAAGTTTGAATTAAATTGCCTGGGAGAAAATTGAGAGTTTACGTTCGGGGAATAAGGTCTTGGATTTTGAAAGTTTGGTATTTGATTTGAAAATCTTTGAAAAGTTGGTCTTGGATTTCCAAAATTTTGACTAAATGGAAGATTTCGGGGTTGTTGGGGTTGAGCATTAAAATTTGGATAAGAATATGTATGAGCATTAACTGGATAACGCCCTGGTTGCGGTTTTGGTCTAGATTGAAAGTTTTTATTAGAATTTGAGTTTGAATGGCTACGATTTTTAAAATTTAAGAAATTTTCTTCTTCCTTGGCATAGGCCATGGCTTGCTCAACTGAATCAGGGTTTTTTAACCTAACCACTAGTTGCATATGATAATTTAGACCATTTATGAACGTTTTCAAACACAAATCTTCATATTGTTGAATTTTTAATAACTTGACATTATTTGGTTCGTTTGACATATTAATTTTAGAAACTAAAATACTACGCGCATCTTGAATTCTTAAGCCGAAATTTTGAACGTCTTCATTTCTTTCGGGATGCATATGAATTATATCCTGAATTATACAATCAACTGATCTCTGATCAGAAAAAGTGACTAAAAGTGACTCTTTAACTCTGGCCCAAGTATCTAATTCTATTCTAGAAGCTATTAAATCGGCAGCTCTTCCTGTTAGTTTCCCAATGACGGTATCAAATAGACAAATATTTATTTGAGCATTTGCATCAGCCCGATTTTGATGATTGGATAGAAAATTCTCACAAGATCTAATGAATCTATTTAACTGTTTTGGGTTTCCATCAAAATTGGGGATATTTTCTGCTTGATATCTAATTAATTGATAGTTAGGTTGTGCCATTTCGTTTAAATGTAAGTTTATAAATCTTTCTAAAATATCCTCCACAATGAGAATCAGAATATAACACTTTTACGTAAAATAAAATAAAAGGATATGTAAAAATGGATACACTTACAGCAAAAATATTTTTCTCATCTATCCTTAATTATGGGCGTCCGACGATTTTTGTTCTTCTGCCCTCACCAAAAGGTCTGTGGACGATTTTGTTCCGGGACCCTGGTCACTGAGTTCTTTTGAGCACCAGAATTTAGTAGATTCGCACCAACTAACCGTTAAAACGGAGAACTGTACGAATTTCGGACCGTTCGTACAATTTTGGCAAATCCTACTGACTGCGCCAGTTAAAAGTTCGAAAACTGAGAACTTATTTTTAAAAAATTTATTTCTGAAAGCTACAATAGAACTGAATAAGAATATGGTTGTCTACAATTTATAAGCTTGATTAAAACATATTATATTTCCTTGATAAGGTAGGTTCCTGGAATGTAACTGCAGTTAAGTTAATATGTAAATAATGATGTAAAACATAAAAACATAATATTTGGCGCGTTACTGTCGCACTATAACCGATTTAAAGAAGGAGGGGTTCTCAATTCGACCGTAGTTTTTTTTATGTTACCGAATATCTCTGGTATCTGTAATCCGATTTAAAAAACTCGTTTTCCATTCAAAAGAATAGAGTGTCCGTGTAATCCCATAGAAATTTAATGAAGGCCCGGTCATCAATGTGGATGATATTCCAAGAAACACCACAAAAATCAATAAAATAAGTTCTGCAGTTAATTTAATATGTTAATAATCATGTGTAACATAAAAACATAATAATTAGCCCGTTACTGTCCCACTCTAAAGCCAAAGACCTCTTCTCACAAGGAGAAGAAATGAGCATTTAATCAATTCTCTTGCTCACAGCGTGTTGGTGATTTCAGACAATTCAAGTCCATATTTCATCATAATGTTTTCCTTTACCGTACGTGCTTCGTGTTTCTAGGTGTTACTTATGTCTCCAAAAAGTCACATTGGTACATGGGATTGTTGGGGATTGAAATCAGTACCTCTTGCATGGTATTTTTTAAGGTTTTTAAAATATAGTACATCATGAATCAAGTAACTAAAAATGATAAAATAAAAGCTTTTTTAAAAAAATTAAACCTCCTTCAAAAAAAATGCACTAAAAACCCAGAAATAAAATCTTTATTTCTTAAAAAAAATTGGAAACAACTAGGCATCTGATTTCGATTTCCTTGAAGTCGGCTCCAATGGCAAATTACCCTCTATTTTAATCTTAGCTATTAAATCTAGATTTTGAATGTTAGTAACTCAAATGTTTTACAAAGATATAAACCATTGGAGCCGACTTCAAGGAAATCGAAATCAGATGCCTAGTTGTTTCCAATTTTTTTTTTTTAAATAAAGATTTTATTTCTGGGTTTTTAGTGCATTTTTTTTTGAAGGAGGTTTAATTTTTTTAAAAAAGCTTTTATTTAAGTGTTAAGTTAAGTTTTAAACCAATGCTTGCTATATCTATATTGTTTATTAATAATTATTGTGAAAAAGGATATTTCCGTTTAATAAATAAATAAATCTGCACCATTTGCTCTAACCAATTGTTTCCTATTCCCCAAATATGACTTGAACCAGCTTAAAGAAATTCCCCGAATCCCATAGAAATTTAGTTTTTTTAATAAAATGTCGTGATTAACACAATCAAAAGCTTTAGCATAGTCACAGAAAACAGTGGCTGTAAAGAGATTTCTGTTTAGTGCTAGATACACCTCATGTAATACAGAAAACATGGCATCAGAAGTACAATTATTAGACAAAAAGCCGAACTGATTTTGTGATAAAATGTTGTGTTTAAAGAGAAAGGGCATAAGTTGGATTTTTACAAGCCTTTCAATAATTTTGGATAGTACCGGAAGTAAGGCAATAGGTCTATAGTTACAGGTGTTAGATTTTTCGCCACCTTTATGAAGAGGTATTATAATGGCTGTCTTTAGGCACTCTGGAAATGAACCTTTTTCCAAGGAATCGTTAATTAGGAAGACTAAGATACTAACACATTATCCGGAAGGTTTAAGAAAATTTTTGCTGATAGTCCATCAGTACTACAGGACGATTTGCTTTTAATACTTTTAATTGTTTGCATTAGTTCAGATTTACCAACTGTTCTTATAAAGAATGTATCAACGATATTTTTTGAGTTGGGGAGGTAGGAAATAGGATCGTTTTGTGGCAAAATAGTTGACGTTAAATTTTTACTAACATTAATAAAGTAATCATTTAAATTCTCAGGGTTCGGAAAGGAAAAAGTATGATCCGTCGTATTACTTTTATTTCGAAGGTCGTTTATTATAGAACAAGTTTCTTTTGAAGTATTTTTGGAGTTTACTAGACGATTTTGATAGTATGTTTTTTTTGCTATTTTGATTAATTTTAGGTAAGTTGCTCTATATTTGTTAATATAATATATTCGATCACTGAGATGCTGTCAGTAAATTTTTTAATATTTAGTAATGCACGCATATTTTTGGCTGAGATGCGGATACCTTTAGTAGTCCAAGGTTTGTGATGTTTTGGCCTAATGGTTATTAAAGGAAATGCCTTATTAAAGTTAGCTACTAATTTAATCAAAAATTTACTGAAGTTACTGTCAATGTCGCTAGAAGAAAAATTCCAGTCAGAAGTCGAACATAAATTATGGAATTTATGGAATACTGAAAAAGAATATTCTAGGGACGTGGATTCTTAGAACAAGAAAACCAGAAAACACTCTTGAACTTCTGACTTCCTGGAATTCGCAGAAGTTATGCGGAAAAAAATACTCTAGGGCCCGCAGTTGTGAGAATGGACAGTTCCAGATTTTTCCCTAGGCATGTATAATCAAAACCGGAGCGTCCAGAAGTTAGTCGAGCGTGAAGATTTCTTCAGATAAATCAGAGTTATGGTTTTATTGTACAAATAAATTAAGTGTCGTGATTAGTTTTATTCTAAAATAAATTAGTTTAAACATTACAATGCAAAGTTTTAACCCCTTATTTGCACCCTTAGGGACATCTGTCTAAATTTCTCGTTTCCACTATCATTGGTTACGGCTGTTCGTGCGTGTAAACCTCAGTCAGTGGGAACTTCTCCTTGAATATCTTTATATATATATTTCTTGTGTTCGTGTGTATGTTAGTGAACTCCTTCTAAACGGCTGGACCGAATTTCATATTTTTTTTTGTATACAGGGTGTCCCAGAATTAACTACGGAAACTTCGTATACGTATTCCTTGATGACAAATAAGTAGGGTCTTTCCTATAAAAAAAATTTTTTTAGAGACTCCTGTCAGAGTTATAACCTACTTTGCAAATGTGCGCTACTTGATCGCGATACACGATACTCAATTGACATGGTCCTACTTTTTATTTTTTTACTCCAAACCGAAACGATTTCGCAACAAACGACAAGGAACAAAAAAGTTTCTAAATAATCAAAACTTCCTAAAATAATTTTTTGTTATTGCAAATATTAATTGCTAAGAAAGTTACAAAAAAAATTAAGAGGGGTTCCTTGATTTGCACCCTTAGAATGGGGTAGGGCAGGTGAAAAGTGGCAGGAGAAATGCGTCTTTATTAAAATGATGTTCACCCAAATTTTTAATTTTTTATCTTGGACCAATCAGAAGATATTAAATTAAAACCGTATTTTACCACCCCTCTTTAAAGGGTTATAACTCTGACAGGAGTCTCTAAAAAAATTTTTTTTATAGGAAAGACCCTACTTATTTGTCATCAAGGAACACGTATACGAAGTTTCCGTAGTTAATTCTGGGACACCCTGTATAGTTAAATGGATTCGAGAATGGTTTAGATTTACTATTTGGTCCACTATAAAATGTTTTTTAATAATTTTTTTACTTTTTTGTATATTTCGACGGTAAAATGACAATATCCCCTAAGTGACATTTATTGTTTAGTTCTACGAATTCCTAATAGATGACAGTAGTTTAAGTTAATTGAAGTAACTCTATAAACCTTTGACATCTAGGTTAGATAGACACCCGGTAGATGGCACTGTATTTTGATTTTTTGATTATTGAACAGTTACGTTGTGGGGAAACCCAATAGATAATGTTGAATTTCGATTTATAAATAAATAAATAAACAAAAAACTAAAATAAAAGGGAAAATACTATAAAAATAAAGCCAAAGAATATCTTTCTAAAACAAATAATATAACGCCACCGTAAGGTGGCGTAGTTAATATCTCATATATTTAAACAATAAATTTTTACTAAATCAAATACTATTACGCCACCGTAAGGTGGCGCAGTTATTATCTCACATATTTAAACGAGAAATTCTTACTAAATTAAGTACTATGGATGTCTAATATACTTAATTGATTAATTATAAAATACAGTGTTATGTGGTACGCAGTCCGCCGGGACAGTTAGTAATATATAGATTTCAATAAAATCTGTACATATAATATGAAAAATGCGTTTTAGATTTTTTTATATCGATAGGTATCCCGTTTTTTATAAAATTTCAGACAATGAAGTTTGCCGTTACCTCCTTTTTTAATATTGGAAATCGACTAAATTCGTTTTAATTGCTAAAATTCGCATTTTGATTTATATCTTGTTTGTTGACATATAGAGATCACGATTTTTGAAAAAGTACAAAAGCCTAAAATATTGTTCTTACTCATTCAAATTGTTAAAAAGTCTAAACCGACTAAAAATAAACATAAAATCCCAAATCATACTTACTTACTTACTTACTTACTTACTTACTTACTTACTTACTTACTTACTTACTTACTTACTTACTTACTTACTTACTTACTTACTTACTTACTTACTTACTTACTTACTTACTTACTTACTTACTTACTTACTTACTTACTTACTTACTTACTTACTTACTTACTTACTTACTTACTTACTTACTTACTTACTTACTTACTTACTTACTTACTTACTTACTTACTTACTTACTTACTTACTTACTTACTTACTTACTTACTTACTTACTTACTTACTTACTTACTTACTTACTTACTTACTTACTTACTTACTTACTTACTTACTTACTTACTTACTTACTTACTTACTTACTTACTTACTTACTTACTTACTTACTTACTTACTTACTTACTTACTTACTTACTTACTTACTTACTTACTTACTTACTTACTTACTTACTTACTTACTTACTTACTTACTTACTTACTTACTTACTTACTTACTTACTTACTTACTTACTTACTTACTTACTTACTTACTTACTTACTTACTTACTTACTTACTTACTTACTTACTTACTTACTTACTTACTTACTTACTTACTTACTTACTTACTTACTTACTTACTTACTTACTTACTTACTTACTTACTTACTTACTTACTTACTTACTTACTTACTTACTTACTTACTTACTTACTTACTTACTTACTTACTTACTTACTTACTTACTTACTTACTTACTTACTTACTTACTTACTTACTTACTTACTTACTTACTTACTTACTTACTTACTTACTTACTTACTTACTTACTTACTTACTTACTTACTTACTTACTTACTTACTTACTTACTTACTTACTTACTTACTTACTTACTTACTTACTTACTTACTTACTTACTTACTTACTTACTTACTTACTTACTTACTTACTTACTTACTTACTTACTTACTTACTTACTTACTTACTTACTTACTTACTTACTTACTTACTTACTTACTTACTTACTTACTTACTTACTTACTTACTTACTTACTTACTTACTTACTTACTTACTTACTTACTTACTTACTTACTTACTTACTTACTTACTTACTTACTTACTTACTTACTTACTTACTTACTTACTTACTTACTTACTTACTTACTTACTTACTTACTTACTTACTTACTTACTTACTTACTTACTTACTTACTTACTTACTTACTTACTTACTTACTTACTTACTTACTTACTTACTTACTTACTTACTTACTTACTTACTTACTTACTTACTTACTTACTTACTTACTTACTTACTTACTTACTTACTTACTTACTTACTTACTTACTTACTTACTTACTTACTTACTTACTTACTTACTTACTTACTTACTTACTTACTTACTTACTTACTTACTTACTTACTTACTTACTTACTTACTTACTTACTTACTTACTTACTTACTTACTTACTTACTTACTTACTTACTTACTTACTTACTTACTTACTTACTTACTTACTTACTTACTTACTTACTTACTTACTTACTTACTTACTTACTTACTTACTTACTTACTTACTTACTTACTTACTTACTTACTTACTTACTTACTTACTTACTTACTTACTTACTTACTTACTTACTTACTTACTTACTTACTTACTTACTTACTTACTTACTTACTTACTTACTTACTTACTTACTTACTTACTTACTTACTTACTTACTTACTTACTTACTTACTTACTTACTTACTTACTTACTTACTTACTTACTTACTTACTTACTTACTTACTTACTTACTTACTTACTTACTTACTTACTTACTTACTTACTTACTTACTTACTTACTTACTTACTTACTTACTTACTTACTTACTTACTTACTTACTTACTTACTTACTTACTTACTTACTTACTTACTTACTTACTTACTTACTTACTTACTTACTTACTTACTTACTTACTTACTTACTTACTTACTTACTTACTTACTTACTTACTTACTTACTTACTTACTTACTTACTTACTTACTTACTTTAAATCTTTCTAAGCTAACTTTATAAAAAGTTGCTCGTATTTTGTTTCTTTACAAAATCTGCAACATTTAAAAAAAAAAAAAAAATTACCCTTTCAATAATTTTACCTTAATATTTATGCATTAAATGTGGTTATAAAAATGGTAATTAATTGTTTGGAAACATTCTCTATTCTCAAATAGAAAGAATTTTATTGATATATAAATTATCAGTTAGAAAATTTAATACATCTATGTTATGATTTTTATATGGCTATACAAATAACAATATCATCATTACAGATAAGAAACACTCCCACATCGTCTTTTATCCCAGACTCCTACTACGCCAGCGCCACCTATCCTGCTAATGCAGGTAACTGCCGAAAATCCACGTACTTTAATGACTCTAATAGAGTGTCCTAATTTTCTCAAACCCTCCACTATATGTGGGTCCTGAAACAAACGTGTGTTAGATTACGTTATGAGATTATTGTATTTTTCCTCTACATTGTGATTTTCGTAAGATTTTGTTTGAACAGTTGCAAAAAAATAAAATAAAATTTTAAAAAATCGAGATTGAAATATCTTGCTGGCTTTTCGAAATTTTTTAAAAAATTAAATATTTCTATAAATCGGTATAAAATGCAAATACAAAAAAATCTAAACTAAAAATTTTCATATTCTTTTTGGATTTTAAAATTTTCAAATTTGAGTTCTTTTAAAAAAATTGATTCGATGTAACACGCCTCTTTTTGATAATTTATAAAATGCAATTTGTTTCAATCGGTTTATATCAATTTTACCGCAACTCTCTGATTCTTTGTTTTTTTTTGATTCAAATGTTTCTAAATATGTAGGAATAAAACAATTAAAAACTGAGTCAAAATGTCAAATTCAAATTATTTCTTTACCTCTGTGTTAAATGGCGGTTCAAGATCCACTCTCATGGGCCACAACTGGTGATGTATTTTTTTAGCGTCAGAAGCTTGTTGTAAATTTTCTTTGTACCATAAATGCCGAATAATCACCTGTGCTATTCCTGTTATAATTTTAGAACCACCTGCTGCACCAAATAACATTTCCACATCACCATCTTCATTAACAATAATGCTAGGCGACATAGAGGAAAGTGGTTTTTTACCTGGTTGTATATAATTAGCTGGAGATGGTGGTAGTTGGTAAACGTTTGTAAAACCTGGTGATGAAAAATCGTCCATTTCGTCGTTAAGTATTATACCAGTACTTTTTGATGCAAATCCAGCTCCGAAACTGAAAATAAACTGTTTCTATAAATTTATTTAAAAAATATTCTACTTACACGTAGTTTACTGTACTGGTAACAGTAATAGCATCACCGTTAGGCGCTAATATACAAATATTAGCAGTACCATGATCCGCTGGTATTGTAGTGTTAGCTCCATAGTAGTCCACTTCGTTTATGGTTGAATGTAGGTTTATTAAACTTCTTATTCTATCAGCAAACTGTTTTGAGGTGCTTTCTGTTACAAGCTAATACAAAAATTATGTTTAGTAACAAATAACACAGATATGGCCTTATAGTTAAGGCAATAAAGCAATAAATCCCCAAAAACTATCAATTAAAGCTATTTGATAAAAATCAAAATTGCACGTTTGCTTAAAAAATGCACATTTTAAGTGCATCTCGAAGTTATAAAAAAAACTCGAAAAAAATTGACGAACATGAGATCGACTTTAGGACCTTTAGGTTTTATGCGTTCACTCACACGAATATCATGATCATGATGGTATTAGAGATTTCTAGGTCCAAGATGGTTCTCCTCTTCTGAAATTTTATACATAATTGGTTTTTGGGGTCACTAAACACCAATATTATGACGGGGATAGTCTCCGAGGTACCTGGTAACCAGATAAAATCTCGTCTTTTAATGTTTTATAGAAAATTGATAAAAAATAAGTTAAGGTTTTGTGGGGTCAAAGAATACAAATATAATAACGATGTTTGTCTAGGAGGTACATGGTGCCCAGGGTGGACCTCGTTTTTTAAAATTTTAAAAAGTTTGATACACAATTAGTTAAAAAACTCAAGTAACGAGTTTTAATTTGCTTTAAATTCTATGAGATAAGATCTACGCACTGGGTCACCGTCATGATATTTATGTTTAACGGCCCCATAAATCCTCAAGTAACGAGTTTTAGCTTATTTTGTAGGTATTGAATTGATATTGAAACACTTATGGGGACTTTAACACAATTTAATCAATAAAATTGTAGCAGGAACTCTACAATGAACTATTCAAACTTTTTAAACTGGAACAAAGACCCAAGAAACCCAAGAACATATAGACCGTTTACTAAGAACCAACAACTACTTCCCTGGCTATATGCCACGACGGACATTGAATTACAGTTCAAAGATAAACGGGGTTAGTATATCTGCAAGATAGAACTAACCATTTTAGTTTGCAATTCGATAGGATATCACTTGTAGACCGGTTTCGACGTATTGCGTCTCATCAGTACAAGGTAGATATCCATCCAGATGCTCTAAGAGCAACTAGATTGGAGATATGTCTGAAATCACACAAATACATTATCTTTAGATAAGCCGGCGAAGATCCAATTGGAAACCATAGTGGAGTATAACGTGCATGCCCAGAACAACATCTTCATCAACGTCAACACCTGCACCGGGTGAACAAGAGAGGTTGAATGTAGCTTCACCTGTATCTCACCGTAGACTCTAGCAGATTCTCCGGTAGCGACACGCAGTGTCCAACTGGTGTGCAAAATCTTCTTCCGGATAATGATGGTTGGTCGGACGATAGTTATCGTAGCTCCAGTGTCTACTAGCATGCTGAAATTCATTCCATCAATGAGGCCATTTACATATTAGCTGCCCACGTGTTGTCGGAGAGTTGCCAATTTAATGGTGTGAGACTTCGGGATCGTTTGGGGTCGATGCCGCCTTCCAGGAGTTATTCCGTTTTGTCTTTCCTGCTGCTGGGGAACTTCAGTAGGTGATTTTTCTTTCTGTGGGCAAGTATTTCTGATATGGCCTAGTTCTTCGCAGTTTCAGCATCTCACTGGCCGTATTCTTCTTGGGGATACCTTTATTGGAGACCGACCAACTATGTCATGATAATCATAATCATCGATTTCAAAAGTAACCACCTTCGGCTGATCTTGTATCATGGGCATCAGATATTTCTGAAAGTATCGTCATTATGTTTAGGGATTTTTAAAACCCCAAGTTGTAAACTGAAGCTCATTTCCATCATTTTTTATATAACTTTGAGATGCATGTAGGATAATAGCATTTCTTTATGCAAAATGCATTTTATTATGTAATCGCTTTAAGTCAAAAGGTCTTAATACTTCTTTGCCACGTCTATTACAATGTATGTAAAATGCTTACTAAAGGATAAAATGTGGTTTTAATCATATATGTAATGATATATAAATTGAATGAAATTTTAAGAAGTTTTCAATTTTAAATTAAATTAAATAGAAAAAACATAATAAGAAGAATTAATCAAAAGATATAAATAAAACACAGTAGAGGATCAGAAAGAACGAGGTCTCACGTAGAGATTGCAGAAGAAGCTAACAAGTAGGGGAGTAGAAAGACGACCTGTGTGCGTGTGTGTGTGTCTCAGGGGAGAGTTCCAAACCTTTAAATCTAGTTTGGTAATGAGAGGGAACTACATTTGGTTTAAATGGAACTGATTTACCTTTGCTACATCAACAAAATCAGGATCACCTAAAGTGGTTCTTCGTGCGTAAGCAAATTTAAATGCTTCCACAATTTTCTGATAATTATCTAGTGATTCAGGTTCGTCCGGGTTTAAATAATTATCTAATATATTTAGTATCATGATTAAAACAGCACCACTACCTGGTGGTGGTTGAGTGTAAATAATGTGGCCACCTGCTAGAGTGGTGTTTATAGGAGTTTGCCATTTGGGACTAAAAAAATTAAATTTTATTTTTGCTTTAATGTATAGGTAGGTACTTTTATTAATCTTAGTTCCATTTCAGGCGGTACCGTAAGGCAAAGACTCACAAAAAATTATTATTGTTTTAAATTTATTTATTAAATTTTAAGCGATTTCCTCATTTAGTAATATTTTATAAAAAAATTTAAGTTGTTAGTCATGCTTTTTTACTAGAATTTTTTTGGAGATTGTTGTTTTAAATGTCACATACGATGATACTGCAGTTTTGTCTTACAGATCCATTTATTAAGTTTATAATTAACTTTATTGTTTTGTATTACATTTAACAAGTCATAACGTTAGATTTTGACGCGTGCTTAAATAATTTAATTTTTGTTCTCAAGTAGAATATGAATTAGCTACAACAGAGCGCCGTTGAGGTCAGACACAAGCAGTCCGGAGTCTGAGGTTGTCTGTAAGAGTCACCCTTTGGGGTGTCTCAAGAACAGACCCTTTAATCTGGTCGTTGTGAATCTTGATATATAATCGCGAGTAAGTGTGACATGCCACCATGTAGTTTTATTGGTAAGATTAGGTAAAATTATGATTTATTTGTTTGTTTATTATTTATTTATTTATTTATTTATTTATTTATTTATTTATTTATTTATTTATTTATTTATTTATTTATTTATTTATTTACTTACTTATTTATTTATTTATTTATTTATTTATTTATTTATTTATTTATTTATTTATTTATTTATTTATTTATTTATTTATTTATTTATTAATTTTTTATTTATCTCTACGGGAAAAAGTCGCTTTACAATAAAAGTAACAGGAACATAAACATAACAAATATAGTACATAAAAGTGCAACCAATATAAAAGAACAAGAAAAAAACAATGGTATACAGCGCATTCTATTTAACAAGCCCAGGTCGTAATTGACCCATACGTTTTTAAAATTGGGAAACAGAAGTATTTAAAATATCACAATCAAGGCTATAGCTACCTATTAAACAAACGCATACATCTTGATATAGGATTAAAGAAGCCATAATTAGTTCTCGAAGAGGGATCCTGAAGAAGACAACACTACGCTTCATCCTTGAAGACACATGAACAGGCAAAAAGGAAAGCAACTCAATACAATTTATTTTACCAGACACAATTTTATGTTGGAATATTAAGTCGTTAATATTCCTATACGTATATATAAAAATTCCAAATTTAAAAAACTTAAAATGGTTTCTTAATCATAATTACCCAGTTCATACCCCATCCTGAAAGCACAAATTCTTAAAAAACGATTTTGTATGGATTCCAACTTATTGATATGAACTGCGTAATGTGGAGACCAAACTACAGAGGCATATTCAAGCATAGATCTTACATATGCTAAATATAAGGTTTTCAATACTTTTACACATAGAATCTTTCGAATTCCTAGTGATGAAACCAAGTAATTGCAGTGATTTGGAAATAATTGAATTACAATCTATTACAATTTATATTAAGTAATACATTACAGGTACTAAACAAAGGCAAAAAGCAAACGTTTGTAACAGTTTCACGCAGGGAGGTTCTTGATATAACCCTTTGCACAAACAACAACTATACAAGATTGAAGGTTGGTATGTCTTGGACAAGCCTTCAGGGATGAATCACAAGCATGACAGGTTCAATATTGTCACCCCTAAATTATTGAGGTCACGTTTAGAAATCCGCGGAGAATAAATAAGGAGCACAATGTAGATTCCCTCAATGAAAACCATCTGGATAGAATGGTGCCAATAACAGATTTATCCAGTCTGGACCGGGAGGTGCACATGGTAAGGGAGGCTATCGTGTCTTCTTATTACGAAAGCTGCCCGAAACAGACAAGGAAATACACAAGAAAGACTCCCTAGTGTGAAGGGCAAACAGCAAGCTGAGCTGTAAGATTCAGTTAAGGCGGATCAAATAATGAGTATACCTCAGGATAGGATAATCTCCAGACATAACTTTGCCAGTAACTTTCGAGTAGAATTACTGAAAAGGCTTTCATATAACAATGTTGCTGACAGTTTCAGAAATACAGTCATTGGCAAATGGAGGGCAAAGAAAACCCAGTAGTGGTGGGAAAAATCACCGGACAAGCGAAAAGCCAAAGTGTTTATATAAGAACACGCGGTGAAATTAACCGCAAAGCTAATATCACAAAGAAGAAAAAGATGTCAGAATGATTGTCAGTCTCTTGACAAGACATTGTCGACTCAAAAAACAACTGTGTCAGCTGAACTTGGTAGATACTACCAAGAGGAGGAGGAAACCACATTTCATTTCCTATGCTAATGTGAAGGTCACGGTATCTAGTATTGGTACGGGAGCTGCTTCAAGTTACTTGGAGAGGCCACTGTCAAGGTTATCAAGTCTCATTAAAAGGGGTAGACTAACAAGGGGCTGTAATTCTATCCAATAGATGATGGGTGTTCACAATACATCTGTAAAGGTCGCATTGATACAGGCCAACAGCCATACCAATAAATATCTATCTATTCCGGATGTAAAATTATGACTCTCCTACCTCTCGAACATGGTATGTTTAAAGAGCATTTATTTGATTGACTTGACGGTTTTTAAAGATTTATATTTATATTGTTCTTAGTTTTTAGCTAGGGGCGGTGGAGTAGTGCACTGAAGGGTAGGATGGATGCAGAAGCTTGAGTGGCTGACCGCAACTAGGCTTCTGGATCCCCCCCCCAAATCG
The DNA here is from genome assembly GCA_964028335.1 of Altica lythri. Taxonomy (NCBI): domain Eukaryota; kingdom Metazoa; phylum Arthropoda; class Insecta; order Coleoptera; family Chrysomelidae; genus Altica; species Altica lythri. The sequence continues at coordinate 63,408,489 of OZ034801.1, forward strand.
GTACGACCCTGGTGTAAAAGCCTCCCAGAGGCACACCCCGTGCAACGGCAAGCTGGGAGAGGGCCTGATGTCCCTCCCTCATCTTACGGCAAATAATTACACAAACAACCCCAAGTGAAGGTGTGAGGTACCGTGCCGATGTACTGAATGGCCAACGGGTTAAGTTGGTCGCGAACGGTCCCCTGGGGGCACCGGGCGAAACCCCCTTTTAACTAGCCTTACCTGATCATGCGAGGCTCTGATCAGGCGGACCATCCCTTCCCTAGCTTCTCGTGGGATTCATATGGACATGGAAGTGGAAAAAGAAAAGGAAACGAAGCCAGAAGCCGAATGGCAGGTGGCGAAAGGAAAACGTCGGGAAGCAAAAGCCAAAAGGCAAGCTAAAAAGGCGGAGAGGCCAAAACCAGAAGCTGTAAGGCAGGTGGAAAAGGCAAAGGCCCAGAAACCACAAGCCGAAAGGGAAGCGGAAAAGGGCAGTCTGAAGGTCAATTCGGAGGAAGATATTGACCTAATGTCGACCAAAGAAGTTATCCAGGCATGACTATCGGGTACCTCAAAGAACATACTTAGTACAAAGACTTGTGAAGGAAGGTCTCGAATTCTCCGAGGCAAAACGCCAGGTGATAAGAGACAACTTCAGGAAGTCTCTAGAAAAGGGCAAGGCCGAAAATAAAGAGGAGAAGAAGGAGAAGCCAAAGCCTACAGCACAAGTAACTCCTAAGCAGAAAGGCCAACAGCCCAGCACCTCCAAAAAGCGGTCAAGGTCCGATAAAAGTACACCTTTGAGGTACACCTCAAAAAGAGGAATATTGAGGGAAGGTCTTCTAAAGAGGCCTTGATAGCTGTAAGGGTGGCAGTTGTAGAAGCTGGATACCCAGAAAGAAAGCTAGCTCCTACAAGGCTTAAGGTAGTAGACTCAGCAATTGAGAATTCACTGGAGGATATACCGGAAGACGGCCCTCAAGTAAGGCTGGACCAGTGCAAGATGAGGCTGGGTTTTCTGCTGGTCACATGTGCAGATGATGCGAGTGCACAATGGCTAAAGGATGTAGTTCCAAGTCTAAAACCCTGGGAAGGCGCAAGCCTCCAGGCCAAGGACGGGACAGACATCCCAAAGCCGTGTACATGCACCGTGCACATACCAGATAAGGATGGGGTAAGGCTCGATGCCGACCGCATCCTTAGAAGACTAAAGGTCAGCAACCACAAGCTGAACAGCGGGCTGTGGACGGTCTTTGGGAAAACCCAACAGACAAGGTACAGGTATGGACGTTCTCCATGGATAAGGAGTCCGTGGAGGCGCTAAAAGCGCAGGACATGATCACCCACTTTGGGATAGGGAAAATTAAATTCCGTCTAAAGGGGGATGAGCGTCCTGTGACTCAGGGAAGCCCAGAGTCGGAGGCAGGCTTAACGGCCCACCACGACAATGAGCAGCCCGAAGATGGGAGGACCACAGCACCCTCCAGCAAAGGTCGCGCCACAACTGTGGAAGTGATCGCTGGGGAGAGGGAGTGTCAACCTTTCATGGAAATGTAGGTGCAGTCAGGTTCCTGCAGGCAAATCTCCAACATACAAAGGCTGCATCGGCCATAGTGTGTCGGAGATTTGAGAGAGAAGGCGTGGACGTAGCCCTCCTGTAGGAACCTTGGCTATACGGAGGCAGGGTCGCAGGCCTAAAACCGCACCAAGGTGAGTTAATATATGACACAAAGACTACAAGGCCTCGTGCCTGTATATTGTTTACTAAGACAGTTGGATGTAAGCTAATTCCGGTGCTATGCACTGGGGATTTTGTTGCAGCCATACTGTCAATATCAACGGAAAAAGGCATTAGAAGGCTAATGTTCTGTTCAGCGTACTTCCCTGGAGAAGACAGAGTTTGCCCTCCAGGCAACCTAATGGACATCATAAGCTACAGCCGGAGGAAAAACCTACCATTGATCGTGGGGCCGACGCCAATGCTCATCACATAGCGTGGGGTAGCACGGACGTCAGCCCTAGAGGTAATTATCTATTACAATTTATACTTAGTAATAGCTTACAGATATTAAACAGCGGCAAAAAGCCAACGTTTGTAACAGTTTCGCGCAGGGAAGTCCTTGATATGACCCTCTGCACAAACAACATCTATGACAAGATTGAAAACTTGCATGTCTCGGACGAGCCGTCTGGGTCGGATCACAGGCATGTGAGGTTCAATATTGTTACCCCCAAAATTATTGAAACCACGTTCAGAAATCCACAGAGAACGAATTGGGAGGACTATGTAAATTCCCTCAATGAAAATCTCGAGGACAGAACGGTGTCTGGTTTGGACCGGGAGGTGGACATGGTGAGCGAGGCTATTGTGTTGGCTTATCGTGAAAGCTGCCCGGAACAGACAAGAAAGTACACAAGAAACACTCCCTGGTGGAACGAACACCTACAGAAGCTTAGGGCAATAAGGCCAAAACCGTTCATAACTGGGAAGAGTATCGACAAAAGTTAACACTGTACAATAAAGAAATCCGAAATGCGAGGAAGTCCAAACGACCCCGGCATGTTCAAGAATCCACAAGGTCCTGGCTAAGGATGGTACAGCGAAAGAGGTCGACCTTCTCAAAAAGGAGGACGGATCATATAGTAAAACGTTGGGGGAAAGTTTAAGAGTGCTAACATTGGCACACTAATCTAGTTTTTAACTTATAAATCTTTTGATACGTTAAAAAATTACTTTTTTAATAATAATAATAACGTTTATTTGTAACTATACAATAGATTGATACATCAAAAATGACAATAAACGTTCAATAATCGATAAGTGTTTCAACACTTCTTTCGATATAAATAAAATAGATTACAATGGATAAAACTATACTTAACTAGGGAATGGGACGTTTCAGTGCTGCCATTTCAGTGCGGCCGATTCAGGGCCGCCGTTTCAGTGCCGAGACGTTTCAGTGCCAGGACCTTTCAGTGTCGGGACGTTTCAGTGCCAGGATGGTGTCATTCAGGTATATATTAATAAAATTACTTGACTTTAAATAGATCACCCTGTATATTTTTACAAAAATTGAATATATAATAACATAATTAAAGTTTGTTTTTATATTTGATCTTTATTTTTTCATTTTAGATTTGTTTGAATAGATTTAATTAAAAATATTTACATAAATAACCAACAAATTTTTTTAATAATTTTTTATTATTAACTAATATAAAACTATGTATGTATATGAAATCAACTTTAATATAAGTTGTTAGTTGTTATTAAACATATTTACATATATACAATATAAAAAATTTTGAGTTATTCAGTCATTTGATAGTTGTGGGCAATACGTCTCAAATATTCAAGTGGAGCTAATTTTATATAAAGTTAACACAACAACAAATATGGTAAAATTCTAGATGGCTTGATCGTTAAATATCGTTTTAAGAAAAACAATCGTTGTGACACTGAAATGTCCCAGCACTGAAACGTCCGACACTGAAACGTCTACGCACTGAAACGGCCGCACTGAGTCGGCTGCACTGAATCGGCGGCCCTGAAATGTCCTAGACCCACTTAACTATACTACAATTAAAACTAAAATTAACACTTTGATAAACATATACATATACATACATACATACATACATACATACATACATACATACACATACACACACACATATATATATATATACACATATACAAATATATACATACATACATACATATGCACACACATACACATATACATACATATCTATATGCATTAGCCCAATTTAATATAAAAATATAAAAAGTACGTTGAATAATTTTTTTTGAAGAATTATTAATATTCTGCCAAAAGTGATATATAAAATATTAAAAATGATATAAACAATAACCGCCTGGTAAAAATGGCTTACACGACATTATGGAGGGTAGAGGTAAGGAGAACTCTCTCCGTGTATTGATTGTGTCCGTCAAAATGTGGTAAATAAGGGTGGCGCTACGATCGTAGTAGGGTAAATTTTTAAAAAAGCGCCATAATTTCTTAGAGTAGGATAGATAAATAAAAAAGGAAAGACACATTTCCGCTTTATTATGACACATACATAAAATAATAATAAAGTATATAAAATGAAATTTTATTAATGATTATTTTCCAGCAATAAGTGAATAAGTATTTAAAAATTCATTACCACGTTTTTTTATAGCACTTATATTACGAAATCATACGACATTTCAATCAATTTGTCAAAAACTGCTACATTCATTCTGTACCCTACATCTACTTTAGCGCCATTGTAGTGGCAAATTTGAGAAGTGTTATGTACCTCTAAAAAGTGGACACATTTTTAATCATTTCCCATTTAAGATCGTTCTCCTTATAGTCGGGGCAAACTAACATAATTTTAATCGAAATTCGGAAAAATTAATACCTGGACTAGCCCAACTGGAAATGGTTAAGGGGGTTACTGACATCAAAAAAAAATAAATGAACCCACGGCCCATGGGGACTAACTTAGGGGGGGGGGGAGGTTAAGTGAAAAAAATCTGCGGGCAATAGTTTGGACGCGTTTCCTGAGAAAATTTGATGTCGGAGACAAAAATGTTCAACAGCAAAGTTGTAGGTAATAAAAAGATCTTCAATTTTTGTTAAGTGTACTTTTTGACATAACCTCAAAATTATCGAGAAATTTGCAAATTTTCCAAACAATAGCCAAATTTTCGTTTTTCATTTTTAATTTTTGTAAAAATAAATGAATTAATATGAAACTTAGTAAAAAGATACCTTTATGTATTACAAATAACCAAAAAAAAATTCAAAAGCAAATAATAAAAAATGTTTGAGTTTGAACTTTTTCAAAAAAAAAAGAACCCATTTTTCAGACAAAAATTCTCCGGTGAAAAATCATCGTAAATGGATTTTTCAAAGCTCGTTTTGTTTCTTTTTACCTTTACTTTTTGATAAAATAGAGAACCAATATAGGTTATATTTAAGAATATGCTAAAAATTGCAATAAACGCAAACACTCACTTTTGAAATTATTTTTTTTCAGTAATTGTTGATAATTTTGTTTAAATTTTAATAAATTGTTATAAATAACTTCACCAATAAATTCTACGGCAAAAAATACTAAAGAAATCGTATTCTATTGTTAATAATTGCTCCAACATTTAGGGACATTAAAGGGTTGTTTTTGGGGAGTGTATAAAGTAATAATTGTTTTCATGCACTTTTCGGCTAAAATTGACGTTAAACGAAAATTAATATTCAGTAAAAGTTGTAGATTTTAACAAATTATACAAGATTTGTATAGGTCATTTTTACCATAAACTCAAAATTTTCCAAGAAAATGTAAAAAATCGAATTTTTGACTTTTTTAAACTTTCTTATCATTTTTTTCTTCTTTTTTTTATGTATATAGTTAAAAAAATATGGTCAAATAAAAGCATTTTTTTTTACTATAATTTTGAAAAAAAATTTAAGAGTTTTAGAAAACGCAATAGGAATTTGATGCGGAAAGTCATATATATGTACCTAGTTATTTTTTAAAAATATGATCAAAACTGTAAAAAAATAACGTTTTATTAAAAAAAAAAATGAATAAATTTAAAAATTACACCTATGCGATACAAATGATAATCTTTTTCTTTTATGTAAATGTATAACTTCTTCTTTTTCTTCTTCGCCCTCTGATTCTTCGGTAGATTGCAAATCTTCCCACTCCCCTTTATCTTCTTCAAAATCATCTTCGACTTCATCTTTATTTCTGTCATTTTCAGAAGTAAGCTCTTCGTCTTCGGCATTGCTTAAATCTTCTAAAACTAGCTTATCATTACAACAATTACCAGAATCTTGACATGTCGTGCACAGATCTGTACATTGTAGACCAACTTTTCTACACCCGCACCTGTTGGTACAACACGTCATTTTGCAGCTGCAACAGACTGTTTTTAACAAGCTTTATGGTATTATTGGCATTTCCGTAAAGCGAGGCATTAGTATTTTTGAGGCAGAGTGAATAACTTCCCTCCAACCCCACTTGGTTGGATCAAGTTTATTTCCAAGCCAACAGTTGGAGGCAAGTTTTCTAATTTAATCGTTTTTTTTGCAGTCAAAATTTTATATCGCTGAAATCTCAAATCATCGAGCGACATAGTACTATTTTTGCATTTATAGATGAATGAAATTATTGCACAACCGTTATTAGCTATGGCGTTCGGGGTTGTATTCGGCTCATAAAAAGGTTTGACTAACTCTGACAAGTTTGAAATTAATTTAATTGAGTCAACTATTGTTTTTTTTCCTTTACCTGCAAATCCAATGATTTTATCGCAACCAGAGAAGCAGTGTAAAAAGGTCCAGGTAAAATAGTTAACTGTCACAAAAAACTTCACAGTTAAAAATATATATATATACATTAAGTCTGCGCATACTCGTTCATTATACCGTATATTTTTTCTAATTTTAAATGCTTATAATTATGACTATAATGCTTTTATTTAACCATTTTTTTTATTATATACACCAAAAAAAGAAGAAAAAAAAGAAAGTTTAAAAAAGTAAAAAATTTTAGAAAATTCGATTTTTTGCATTTTCTTGGAAAATGACCCATACAAATCTTGTATAATTTTTTAAAATCTAAAACTTTTATTTAATAGTGATTTTCGTTTAACGTCAATTTTAGCCGAAAAGTGCATGAAAACAATTATTACTTTATTCACTCCCCAAAAACAACCCTTTAATGTCCCTAAATGTTGGAGCAAATTAAAATACGATTTCTTTAGTATTTTTTGCCGTAGAATTTATTGGTGAAGTTATTTATAACAATTTATTAAAATTTAAACAAAATTATCAACAATTACTGAAAAAAAATAATTTCAAAAGTGAATGTTTGCGTTTATTGCAATTTTTAGCATATTCTTAAATATAAGCTATATTGGTTCTCTATTTTATCAAAAAGTAAAGGTAAAAAGAAACAAAACGAGCTTTAAAAAATCCATTTAAGATGATTTTTCACCGGAGAATTTTCGTCTGAAAAATGGGTTCTTTTTTTTTGAAAAAGTTCAAACTCAAACATTTTTTATTATTTGCTTTTGAATTTTTTTTTGGTTATTTGTAATACATAAAGGTATCTTTTTACTAAGTTTCATATTAATTCATTTATTTTTACAAAAATTAAAAATGAAAAACGAAAATTTGGCTATTGTTTGGAAAATTTGCAAATTTCTCGATAATTTTGAGGTTATGTCAAAAAGTACACTTAACAAAAATTGAAGATCTTTTTATTACCTACAACTTTGCTGTTGAACATTTTTGTCTCCGACATCAAATTTTCTCAGGAAACGCGTCCAAACTATTGCCCGCAGATTTTTTTCACTTAACCTCCCCCCCCCTAAGTTAGTCCCCATGGGCCGTGGGTTCATTTTTTTTTTTTTTGATGTTAGTAACCCCCTTAACCATTTCCCGTTGGGCTAGTCCAGGTATTAATTTTTCCGTGCTCAAAGTTAGTTTGCCCGGTCTATTACCTCTACCCTCCATACACGACATATAAAATACTGATGTCAAAATTGACATAGAAAATAAAGACATTTTAAATTTTATGTATAAAACCACGAAGTATAGATACCAGGAGTTAAAAAAATGGTCTAAATTTAGGGGACAGAACTATTGCCGGTAGAGTGCGCTCGTGTCCAAAAGATGCTCGTTTAAATCCTTACGCGGGAAGTTTGGTTGTTATTGACAGCTTTTATGACAACTAATTTTAAATAAATAAATTAATCTATTCTATACATATAATAAAACTGTAGAAATGTATATGTTTGTGCGCTCATCACATAAAAACTACTGATCCTATTCGAATGCGGTTTTCAAAGACGTATTTGTCTTCTTTCAACTTAATATCTGGTGTATAAAACTTTCTCCCCCCATCCCTTTAACGGGGTGTGGAAAGAAATTTTTATACAAAAATCAACACGCCACGCGAACGACGTCGCGGGTATATCGAAATAGAACCCAAAAATGTGGTTAGATTTTTTTGACTGTGTATGTTTGTGCCAGCATCACATAAAAACTACTGATCCGATTCGAATGCGGTTTTCACAGATGTATTTGTCTTCTTTCAACTTAACATCTGGTGTATAAAAATTTCTCTCCCATTCCTTAAATGGGATGGGGTAAGAAATTTGTATACAACAATCACACGCCACGCGAATGACGTTGCGAGTAAAACTAGTATTATATATAGAATTTAATTTCGCGACATTTAAATGGCATAAACATCGGTTCTGATTACTCGCGCCACCAGTGGCAAAAAAGAGAACTATATGATCTGGGTTGATTATTGAGACCAGAAATATTATGGAAAAAAGCCTATACCGTGTAGACTCCTGGTAGGTATCTAGTCTTCGTGTATAAAACAATGAGTTACGTCAATCTTAAAAATGGCATGTAAGCCATATAAAACGATACTGTCAAAATTGATGTATAAAACAAAGACAGATGTCAATTACTAGCGATTTTGGGAAAGAATTACTCCAGCAATAAAATTTATAGAAAAATTGTTAATGCTCGCTAAAATTTTATTTCTCTCTGTACACTATAAACATTTTTTCAAAATTTTTCAAAATCTAAAGTTGAATATCTTAAAAACCAAACAAGCTACAAATAAATTTGACACTATAGAAATTTAATTCTGAACAAAAAAATATTTTAATAAACTTTGCAAAAAAAATTGCAAATTTAAAAATTCAATTATTTGAATTTAAATATTTTCCTTATTTAGGAAATTTTTGAAATAAAAAAAAAATACAATAAATTATGATTTTCATTTTTCACAATTCCAAATCCTAAAAGTGGACATAACAAACATCAAATATTTACATATATACCTACTAATGTTAAACAAAAAAGCATTTAAAATTTTTAAAATAACGCTTGTGTTTTGAGTTTACACAATTTTTCGTTTTCGTCTCGCAGTATCAATTTCTATTGACACATATGCTTTAGGTATATCGGTTTTTAAAATTCATAAGTATTGCAAAACTTATTTATTTCTAAATATAAAAAGAATTTTTTGCAAATTCTTGAAAAATGCAACCAATTTAAGTCATTACAATATTTATTCTGTTAGTTACCTATAATTGTTCATATCTTCAACAGTTATAATTCCTCCTTGGTTTTTTATATCTTCTACAAATTCTTGCGTTAAAGAACCATTATTAAGTGCTTCTCCGCCTTCTGTCGCTATTATTTCTAAAGTTTTTCCCAGTTTAAATCGGTAATAAATATCATCTTTAACCCATACATCATTAGTTATCTTATTAATATAAATTTCACTAAAAAATAACGTTAAATATATACAGCTGTACCGATTTTAATGATCTCTGATTTAATGGATTAGTTCGATGTTTTTACTTTCACCCAACAATGTCAAAATTGAACAAAATCATAAATGACAAAATGTGTTTTCTTGTTTAAAATTGGTTTTTGATGCTTGAAATATATTTTTTAAAGTTTTTTTTTCTTGCATAAAAAAGTAAGTATTTGGAACGGCAAATGCATTTTTTGCCTTTAACTGGCATTTTTTTGTAAAATTATGAATTTTGATATAAGAAAACAGAATCAAACTATATCGAAATATTTTTATTTTGTTCCTTAGTTTAAAGCAAATTTTTATTAAATCGACCACACGATTTTTTAAATATTTACCAAAACAATAAAGGTATGAAATATAAACAAAAACCTTTGAGTAATATTACAGTCATTATATTGTATATTTAACATGATCAACACCGAAAAAATGTGTGTTAAATGAGGAATTTCATTATGTGCAAAAATGTCCATTGTGCATTCGCCTCTCTAATTGCCAACGAAAATAATAGCTATATTACACGAAAAAGAGTTAAAAGTTTAGTAAAATCTAAGACACTCATTAATTGATAGGCGGAACGCAGTTCGCTCCTAGAAGTTATACTACTAGAAACAGCTTTCCATTTAGTCGATATAAGACTGGTGTGTGAGAGACACAAAAGAATATTAGCATATACTATCTCTCTCACGGCTTGATAGCTTGACTAGCTGGTGAGGACTCTCGCATTCCTCCATCCAACCAAGCTAATGGCGCGAAAGAAATCATATCCTAATGTCAATTTACTTTTAGATAATCAGCAGTTTGATACATAGGCAATAAGTTATGTAGCAGGTGCTTTGGTAAAAACATTAAATTTGAATTGTAAACATTGTAACAGAAATCTGAAAATTAATTGTTTGGAACTTCACCATACTTTAACGTACTTTAAAGAGAATCATAAAAAGGACGTGTGACTTACGTGACAAAAGAAGTTGTTAACTTTTTCGCAAGTGTACATAAAGCATGTCACCAAATTTTACCTGTATTCGGACATATAAAATGTCTAATTCAAAAAAATAATAATGTGTTTGCATGAATTCATTAACTTTGATTGGTTTACTTGCTAAAAAAGTAAGTGGGATGTTTTTTTGAAACTTTTAAAATCACAGATCATCTAGTAATTAAAAAGTATTATATTGATTTTTTAAGATCGAGGAGCAACATTTAAAATTGTATATAAAATAAATAACGTACTGCGGTAATGTTTTTTAAGTTTTAGGTTCCTGCATGTACACAAAGACCTGATGTATTATTTATTTCAACCTTTCCAGTAATAGTATATTACTTTACGAGTGGAGTAAATTGCATATTACAGCGAGTGTGTTTGGCCCATGAGCGAGCTTGCGAGCGAAGGGGCTAAAGAAACGAGCTAAATATGCAATTTGTTCCTCGAGTGAAGTACTATGCTTTACCCACGACTTACCAAATGGTTTTGTATAAAACTAAAAATAACAAATATAAAATTTAAATTTTGGCATAAGTTGTCAAAAATATTCGATTTTGCAGACAGTTCTGTCTGAGAAATGTCAAATGTTAGTTTAATTTAATGTATACAGTAGGCAACCCACATAATAATACAGGTTTCTATTTACTTACTCCACTAGTTTAGTAAATGAAACTATAACACAACTACTCAATAATTTGACACTTACTGACAGAGTTATAGGTTACAAAATACGCAATTTACTTATGAGTCGTGGGTAAATAAACGTCCCTATTATTAATTCGGAGCCGGTAAGTAAAACGATACGGTATCATTTAATGTAATTTGTTGCCTAGCAATTCTGCTCTGATTGCTTAAGGGCAATTTGACAGTAACTGACAGTTAAGGCAATTTGACGTAACTAGTCAATTTACGAACTATTTTTAAAATTTTTATGAATTTATTAATTTATAAAAACAGGATCAAATAAAATATAATACGATACATGGTCGTTAGGTGTTATTACAGTACTCGTTTTTATTTTCAGACTCGGCTCCTACGTCGCCTGGTCCGTAAACTAACTCTTACTGTAATAAGTCACCTACCGACATACTATTCCAATACCGCACCACACTACACAAAGTATTGTTGAACGATGCCAGTATATCTGTTAAAATTGTGTTTTTATTAAAATTTATTATTTGTTTTTATATTTATTTACCGAAATAATTTAGGATAATATGTACTTTCAAGCATGTATTTTAATACTGTATATTCAATGGCGGATTAAGGTTTACTGCCGCCCTAGTAATGACAAGCTGCCCTTTTTGATAAATCAAATTTAATACATTTTAATTCACATTTGTTATTCAAATATATTCTTTTTATTAAAACAGAAGTAATAAACAATACAAAGAAATATTTATTAAACTCTAAAAAAATATCGAATTCTCATGTACTGCTTTAGTTGTAATTTTTTCTGTTAAAGAATCTTTGAAGTCACCCTGTGAACAGCAGACGGTCCATAAATTAGACCCTTTTCTTGGCCCTCAACTCTCGATCCAGCATGTGGTTGTATGCACTCATAATTTTACAATCTATTTTTTAAATTTAAAAAATATATGTAAATAATTTTTTATGAATAAAAATAAACAAATAAATACCTTAAACATAAAGATATTTTTTTCTGATTTCAACCATATATAATACTTACGAAAAATTTTGAAGACTTCAAACACTCTTTAGCCGTTTTTTTCCTTCCAGTTTTTGAATTAATTGAGCTTCAATAGACAGTAATGCCAAAGCATTAGTTCTATCTGGGCCCATACGATCTCTCTCCTAAACAAGTCGTAGCAGAAATACTTAAAAACATACATAGAGTAATGTTTATATTTGGTAAACTTCTCGAAGATTTTAAGAATACAATACACTGCATATCTCTTGTGCGGAACGTACATACCTATTCTGTATTCGCTAGGCAATGTTTAAAGTTGATATCCTAAATGAATACATTCATTCCCTATCATTAGGATACTTCTTAACTAATTTATTTGCAATATTTTTCAATTAAATCGTATCTATTTCAGATAACTGGTCAAAAACATTAAAATTTTCGTTGAGATTTTGATTTCCAGCACTTTTATGTTTGGCCAATTGTACGTTCAAAGTATCTAAAATTCAATAATACACATTGCTGCGAAAAAATTTGGTGACCAGATAAAGGTATCCTTTGATTCATTCGTGACTAATCTGCCTGATTTTTTTCTGGTTTGCTTGCGATATGTATTATAACGATAATAAAGTTAAACTCCAGATAGTGCTTTGGCTTTTTCTTCATATTCAGAGAATTGTTTGTCACTAATATTTTGAATAAATAATGCCAATGAACCATAGATTTGTACAACAGATGATAAATCCAATAGAAATTCCTGAAGCTTCTTGTAATTTTGACTGCAATCCTGTAGCTTCAGATCGCGTAGTCGATTTCCATAACTATTGTAAGCGATAAATTTTAATGCATTATCTAAGTATTTCAGGCTACTCTTTTTCTAATGCATAACATTGATCATGTCAGACAAATACTCTTAAGTCTTAAATTTGTATGATGCACTAAGATCTTCCATCGTAAAGTAGAAAAAAAAGTCAACTGTATCAGTTACTGATTTAGCTGCAAAAGTTTCTACTAAATTTAACGAATAGGCAGTACAAGGAATATATTCTGCTAATGAATTAATCATTTTGATTCTTGACTGCACACCTGAATATAAACCTGACATGTTGCTTACGTTATCATAAGACTGGCCACGACGGTTCATTATGTCTAAACCATTGTTTTCAAGAGATTTTAATAGAGCATCTTAGCCTTATGGCCACCAATTGGCAAATATTCTAAACCCCTCAACAATTTCACCGTTACCATGGATATATCAAATAGTTATCGTAAGCTGATCGACATGTGCAACATCAGGAGTAGAATCCACAATCACACCAAAATAATTAGCAGATTGCACTTCGACTGTTTCATTTAATAACATTATTCAATCAAGACCATAATTGATTTATCAAAATATTAAAATTGTACTCACAAATTAAGAAGTCACTGGGAAAAGGAACGATATAATCGTCTATAGAAAGTTTTCTATAAATATTAAAAAAAAAAAAAATTAAAAAAATCGGTATATATTTTGGCTCTAAAATTTTAACGTTCCGAAAATTTTTTCGCCCCCCAAATCCTGCCGCCCTAGGCTCGGGCCTCATGGGCCTATGCGGAAATCCATCACTGTGTATATTCTTACGCAACAGTTAAAATATTTTAAAATATGAGCTTTAAAAGTGTATTTTTTATATGAAACAGATTTTACACCGTCTATCGCCAATTTTTTTACACAATTAGTTACTTTCCACTATTAATGGGGCGCCACCGTTGGCTCCAAACGTCAAAACTTTAAGACAATTGTATTTAAGGTTTTAATACACCTCTTTATTATATATATTATCTCTGGACAGGACTGTCCCTAGTAGTTTATGCTCGAAGAGTTCGCTGGGTCAAATAGTATATGTACTACCACTACCTTAATATAGGATCCTTTTTAATTACGTCTTTATTACACTTTAGTATATATGCCATAACTTTAGTAACTGTAATACCATAATTGCATAAATCTATGGTTGGTTGTATAAGGTTTTTCCATGGTAAACCCCCACCAAATTTTTTATATAATACCCAATAGCCAATTACTTCACCAGGAACTGCTACTGATAGTCCACCTATAATAAAAAAATATTTTTTTAATTATTTTAAAAATGTAATTTGCAATTAAATAAAAAAATAAAACATGGCTCTCCGGAAGTAGCCTAAAATGGAAAGTAAAGCTATTATTCCTGGAAAAAATTATTTGACCGAATATACGTATAAATACATGACGTACCTAATACAAAAAAAATTGTTGACATTTGTTTAAAAGATGATAACATTTAACAACAATATTTTTTTAATACAAATAAACACAAACATGAAGTAAGCTGTTATAGTTCGGGACCACAGAGGGTTTTCGTAGCCGTTAAAGAGACAAGGCTCCACCAAAGTTTTTTCTATGTATTTTGACCCCCTGGATTCCCGAGAAATGGTTAGGAAATTTGTTATTAACAAATAATTTGTTACTAATAAAAAAATTGTTTTTTCGCAAAACAAAAAATATTACCGTAATCCTTGACTGATTTTAAGCAAAAAAGTTTTCTATGTATTTTTTCATCAGACGCACTGTTTTTAAATTAAAAATTGTTAAACATTCGAAAAATAGCATTTTTGACATTTTTCAAATTTGCATAACTTTTTATATAATTAATATTTTTTAATTCGTATTAAATGTCAGAAATGTATACAATGTGTAGTGTTGATAAACAAAAACTGTCTTCAAGTGAATTTAATGTAATTTTCTAATTGTTTCTAGTTTCTTAAGTGCAGTAATAAATATTCGTCAATGTACCCTATTCGTATATACGTTATAATCCATACCACTTTGCGAATAAGTATTTTTTCTGGTTTTCTTTAATTTTATTTTTTGTTGTATGTGTATATACGCTCTAGTAAATGTTTTATTTTATTATTTTTCAGCTAGTTGTGCATTTAATTTCAAAATAGTAAAACTGCACGCACAGTAATAATTCAAGTTCAGATTTATTGACATTAAACCTTTCTTTTTACTTATTATTTATCTTCTTGATTAGAGATTTCAAGTTTTGTTAATCTAATTAGGTAGTAAATTCTGTATCTTCCTAGTATTTTTTTTAATATGTCGTGAATTAGGAAACAGACACCACATATTCGATATAGTCAATTTTTTTTAACTTTAAAGTAACAAAGGTGGCATGTCAAGAGTAAGTAAGGGTACAACGAACCAGAAACTTCGAAAATCCAAAACATGGTCGTTTTTTCTACACTGTAAAGATTAGAAATTTAGTATTTTTTATTGTAGTACCTATAGAATCTTTAACATTGGGTATAAATTTTATTGAAGATGTTTGAAAATTGTTATATTTTGTTTAATCTTTATTAACTTGGTATTTAAGGTTTCTATGGTGTTACTTAAAAGGATTTGGTTATTGTGCTAGTAATGGGTGGGTATTTAAAATATCAAGATCTAGAAAGAAGCGAAAGGGAAAACATTTTTTTTTATCATTTAATATTTTTGTTTTAAGATTTTAGAACAAATGACTATCAAGGATAATTTTTAAAAGGAAAAGTTGAATGAAGTTGAAAGATGAGACTGAGTGTGATAGAGTGAATAAACCAAAGGTATTGCAAGGCCAGTATGAGAGGGAGTTTTGGGTAGTCAACCTGTCAAGTAGAAGAATAACATGAATAAGTTTTAAGGTATATTTTAGGTAGGTATTTAGGTATTTAGTTTCCTTTTTTAGATTTGCGAAATTCTGCTGAGAGGCAGCAGAAAATTGAGTGTGCAGGAAGCACGGAAAAGTTTTTTTAATGCAAAGCCCCAAGATGTGCAGTTAAGAGTTCCTGCTAGTATTTTTTTTTTTGATATTATTTCTGTTGAGGGTCAGCAGAAAATTTTGTGTGCAAAGTGTACACAGAGATTTGGTGTTGATGATGATGGTCTCTGCTAAAGGAGAGCGGAAATGTTTTAAGAGCACATAAAGCACAATAGGTGACAATGTCACCAACAAAAGCAGATGATAATTCCTGCTAATGATATTCGATGAGTTTTTTTTAGGTATAATGATGTCTGCTGAGGGACAGCAGATAAGTTGGTGTGCAGGGTGCACATTGTTTTATAATTAAGTTTGATAATGTCTGCGGGGAGATAGCAGGCCAGTTTGTACGCAGTGAGCATATAGTTTTGTATATTTGGGGCGAGAGGTTCGCCCAAGAGTTTTATATGCCATGGTCCCACAAAGAGGACTGGGACAATATGTGAAAATATAAATATAACACTCACTGACGAGTGTTCAAAAAAAGGGAGACTAATGTGGAAAGGTGTTCGTACAGGAAGTCGAATACCCGTATCGGTATAAGTTTAACTTTAAGTTTAATGTAAAGAATAATAATTCAATAATGCCCTTACTAGACATATTCTAATAGTATTTGTTTTTGTATGTTTTAGAACCGAGTAATTGTTTTGATGTTTAAATGTTTAACGTTTTCCCCACATCTACTCAAGAAAGACGCGATCCAGGAGATGCTTGCTCGGTACCAGAATTCTAGATATGTATATATATATATATATATATATATATATATATATATATATATATATATAGAAAATCTAACCAAACACCAATCCATTATTGACAGCACGGCACTAGATACTTTTGTATCATCTCTTACATATTGTTATATAAGACTGTCACAAACGCTCTGTTCGTTTTTTATATATATATATATATATATATATATATATATATATATATATATTATAACATATACCTGATTAAAAAAATAATACTTTGTTTTGATTATATAAATTACTATGTTATAAAATATTCCTTACCATGAATTAATTTTAAATTTAAATATAAATATTAAATAGGTAAGAATTAACTTAATTTAATTAATTTCCAATATTATTATTTAAATATGCTACCGGCTATTCCCTTATATCAAGGTCAGAGTTCCAAATATTCAACAAAATTAGATTCAAAATCAGTTAATATAAAATTTTTCAATAAAATGACTGTAAAACCACACTATCCTAGACCAATGATGTTTTCTAGGCATGAATTGTATATAAATTTCTAACCTTACTAATTCAAAATGTTACAAACTTCAAGAAACCGTTGTTAAACCCAAATATGCATCAAATATATGAAATGAAGTATTCTGATTTGAGTTAATAAACAATTCAAATTAAACTTATCAAAAAGTGAATAATAATAATAATTTAGTTAAACATGTAAAACAGTGAAATAAAAATGTTCATCAAAATTACAAAAATCAAACACATAAAAACTCTTTATTGTAACGAGTGAAAAGTGGTTACCATTTGTACGAAGCTTCGCTCCTCTTCTGGAAAACCAGGATTCGGAATTCACTTCTCAGGACAATCTACTTTCTTCCCCGGAACAGCTAAGATTTCAGGACACTTTGTAGAGATCGAACAATAAATTCTTCTTAAATCAGAAGATAAGCTGCTACAACCTCCTCTGGTAAGTGTAATTATGACTTTCTTTCTTGTTATATATTAGTTTAATCTTCATTAATTTAATTAAAATGCAGTTATACCATATACTGCTCAACCCCCAATTCAAGTATCTATTTCTTCATAAAATAATGTAATTTTCTCTTACCAATTGCTTTCTCTGGTTACCTTGTGATAATATTAATACTTTAAACTGATTTAATACTTTCTTTTATCAATATTTTCAAAAAAAACTCAAATTTTCTACGGAGCAATTTTTAATACAACGTACATACCAAGAACCAGAAAACAAGAGAGATTCTATCAAATCAACAAAAAAACAACTGAAAAATTTAACAAACTTAAATCTATACATCCTTAACACCTAATCGCCTACTAATTCCTTATTTAAATAAAATTACTAACAAAATCTAATTCTTGATTCATTATTACAATTTAAAACAATGATTATTCTTTTTATTTTTATAAAATTTACTAGCACTATAAACTAATAATTTTCTCTTTTTCAGAATATTTCATTTGGCATTTGAACTATTAACAAATTAGAATATGGTTGATAAATTTGTATATTTTAAAAGTAAGTAAAAGTTTTAATATTTATTTTAACTATTTGTGATATTTTTATAATTTAATTTTCTTATTTCATTATACCCTTAATTCATTTAAAAATTAATGTTTAATTACTAACGTATTCGCAATTTTATAAGCTTTTAATTATTTACTTTTCCCATTTATCAATTTCATAATTATTGAAACTTTATATAATGTAGATTAAACCATTTTGAATCTTTATAGTATATTAAAGTATAAGTGCATAAAAAGGTCTTTAAAACACGCGCGATTTTTCAAGCACGACGGCGCAGCCGGAGTGCTTGAAATAGAGCAAGTGTTTTTAAGACTAGTTATGCACGAATACTTTACGCTATTTTTTTTTATTGGTGCAGTTTTAAATCATAAATACTGGTATTATTACTAAAAAAAATGGGAGTTAAAAATGGTCGAATTCGTGATATGAAATAAATATACCTTTGGTTGTTATGGAAATGAGAATATCAAAAATTGATCGCAATCTGTCATCAAAGAATAATTGTTGTCACCGCAGTGCTTAAAAATGAATTCTAATATCGATTTTTTAAATAGTAAAGCAGAATCGCGGTTGATACCGCAAAAATCTAAAGACGCATATGAAAAAGAATACGCCAAGTTTATCACATGGTTGGAAGATCAAAAGGTAACAGATATAAATGAACGAGTTATGCTTGCTTACCTTCAGAAAATGTCGGAGCAATACAAGGCGTCGACTATGTGGGCTATCCATTCGAAATTGCAATGTTTGTTGAGGTTAAACAAAGGAGTTGATATAAAATCATTTGTAAAAGTGCACGCATTCATGAAGGCAATTAGCAAGAATGATGTAGCCAAGAAGGCGTATGTTTTCAAAGAAAATGATTTGCGGAAGTTTTTCATAGATGCGCCGGACATAACGTATTTATTTTTGAAGGTGGTAGCCATTTTCGGCATCTTTGGGTCTTCTAGAAGATGTGAATTATGCGATTTGCGCTTACATAATATCAAAGAAGAAGGAAGCGTATTGGTTATTACTATCCGACCGTCTAAGACAATAAAGGCTCGGCGTTTTACTGTAGCCGATAATGATGCAATTAGTTATGTGCGTTTGGTGAAGCAGTATTTATCATTGCGCCCGCAAAATGTAAGTACAGACCGAGTTTTCTTACGATATGATAAAGGGAAATGTACCAATCAAGTAGTTGGTATTAATACATTTGGATCATGTCCGTTGCAAATTGCACGTTATCTTAAATTGGATGATCCTGAGAAATACACGGGACATGCATTTCGACGTACGTCCGCTACCATTATGGCAAATAGTGGCATGACAATAGATCAAATCCAACGACAAGTAGGATGGAAATCGGCAGCTGTAGCGAGTGGTTACGTTGAAGAGAGCATTAACAATAAGAATCATGTTTCAAACGTTATTGGTAGTGCCATTAATGGAAGTGAAACCTCATTGTGTTCAGAGAGTGTTAGCGGTATTAATTTAAATAGCATTTCCTCCGATTTAAAAAATCGACAAATTACTATATCAAACAATACTAACTGCACTATTCATATTCATTTAAAAAATTAAAATTACTGTTAAATAATGTTTGAATAAAGGTTTTAAATTTGTTAGTAATATTTTATTTGACGTTACAAGTATACTCCTGTCAAATCAATAATAAAAAAATTGTCATTTACAATGAACGTTTTTGAATTTGTTATGTTGCCATGGTAACTTTAAAAAACGCGCGTGTTTGAAAGTTCGATTTAAACACGCACAGGCGTGCTTTAAAAAGGCAAAATAGGGTCCCAATAAAAAAAAAAAAAATCTTTGAAATGAATTTGTAATTTTTTCTTTCTTATTCTATTTTCTTTTTTTTTCTTTTTTAGGAATTATGAAGAAGATGATGATAATTAATCCCACTGTTACTGCATTTGTGCTCTGACCCGAAATAAGAAAATTTTCCTTTCCCTATTTGCCATAAGATTTTCATTATACATTCTTATTTAATATAACATAGTAACTCATATCATCTCAAATCCCCCAATTAATAGTATATTACGTATCAAGAGTGGTAAATAGGATATTACGTACGAGTGGAAAAGTTACGCACGAAGCCGCGTAGCGGCGAGTGCGTAATTACACGAGTACGTAATACCTCTTACCACTCGAGTTACGTACTATGCTTTTTCTACGACTCAATATTTTAATTTTAATTCTAAATATTTGACATCTCTTAAAAAATATATGACAAAATTTGCCGTTTAAAATAACATTTATCAAAGTAGTGACAATAAGTAACATCCTAGATTAAATAATAATTTAAAATGTAATGTATGTTGCCGATATCTGTTTTATTTTTATTTTATTTTTAAATAAAAACTATTATATATTTATGTTTTTAAATTGACTAAAAGTTTGTAAATAGACCAAATAAAGTAGTACGTACATAAAAATTTTATTGCAATTTGATTAAACAAAGAAATTTAAGTTTTCTTATCTAAACGCACATGTATGTTATGAGATCTCATTACGTGCATGTTATTGTTAAATGTCACTTACACGGAATGTCTACAGTGCGATTTTTGACGTTTACAGTCATGGGCGTAGAAAAAATTTTTTTATAATCACTCATATGTCCATATTTGATTAAAAAAAAATTATAATTTCTATTCCCTCTTTAATAATTTCCTTGCTATCAAGTAACTTTGCTTGATACATTATATCTTTAATATTTTAGTTTATTTTGTAAAGAAAATTTAACTTTATTTTAATAAAATAATACAAATTTCTTTGTTTTACATTTCATTTTATAAAATGTTCATTTGATGTAATTGCTTGTAAATGATTATTTATATTCTAAAACTATAAATCAATAAACATTTAATTTATCTCATATTCACTTCAAAAAAAAATTCTTTAACCAAGAATATTTAAATTTATTATTCATACTAGTTTCAATCGTAATATCCTTTCATTCCAGGAACTGTTTTAATGTTTATTCCATAAACATTCCAGTATTTTTCACAATAAATAAAAAAAAACTATGTACACCTTCAACTACTATTTACAAACTAATATCTATTTACAAAACTGCTTGAAATATCATCTACCCTTCTGCAGGTGTAAATTTATATACATCTTTAATATTAAAATTCCTCTCAATCTACCTGTACTAGGGCAAATCAATCTATAACTGTTTTGAGCATTCTCGTTATCTACCACATATGGTCCCTCAAATGGCATTAATAATTTAGCACATTGATTTTCCCTTTTGTTAGCCACTTGTAATGCTCTAATGATAACCAAGTCCCCCTTTTTGAATTTAGTTTTCTTTTTAAATTTCTGTTCCTGTCTTTTAATATATCTATCAGCATTTCTTTTCAGATTTTTGTTGACCTTTTCTAAAATCTCATCCATTTCTTGATTTCTAACTACCTTCCAACTCCTTTCCGGTGCTCTTCCTTTAAATAATAATTCCGGGCATTCTTTTGTAATTCCATGCGGAGTTTCATTCACAAATCTCTGAACTTCTTCCAAGTTGTTTTCCCATAATTCGTGATCTTGGCTACATAAAATTCTTAAGTATTTTATAATTTCTTTAATGTAGGTATCTCTCTGCTGGATTTGAAGAAGGGTTTCTTATACTTATAAAATTTACGTTTATGTCAAATTGCTGACAAGCTGACAAAAATTTATTATTCTCAAAATAGGTAGCATGGTCTAAGATGATTCTTTCAGGTTTTCCATGTACTTGTATGAAATTACTAGTTTAGTATTAGTTCTTGAGCATGGATATAGCTGCACATATTTGGTAAACACATCCACCATTACCAAAATATGTTTCTTCCCTTGGATACTTGGCACTAGGTTGCTTATGAAATCCATAGCTACTATTTGTAGAGGTCTCTGAGTGGTTATTGGTCTATTTGTATTAATGTTATGATAATTTTTTTCTTTTGCCAATTGGCACATTGTACAAGCTTTACAAATTTCTTTAGTTTTAGTTAAATCGTTCTTTGCATAAAAATTCTCTCTAAATAACATCCATAACTTCCTCACCCCAATATGTCCATATTCCTGATGTAAATTGAATAAAATGTTTTTAGCATAGTCTGATGTTATTACATAGGCATCCCAGTTTTCTAGCTTCTTATATATGATGTTATCTACTACAAAAGTTCTTCTCTTTTCTACATCACTTAAATATGCCTGATCTCGAATAATGCTTTCTAAACTATACAACCCCTTTTTGTTCAATAACTTATTAATCCCAATTTTAAATTTAGTATGATCCCCTTGCTCTTCCACTTCTCTACTTAATGCATCAGCTATGATGTTGTTCTTTCCAGGTATGTATTTAATTTCAAAATCATATTCTTGCAGTAATAATAGCCATCTGTGTACCCTATTATTTGCATATCGATTCTTTAACATTGCAGTCAACGCATTGTGATCACTTTCTACCACAAATCTAGCCCCTAGTAAGAAAAATCTTAATTTTGTTATACAAAACACAACACTTGCCATTTCCAATTCCGTTACAGTGTATTTTTTTTTCACTATTTTTCGTAACTCTTGAAACAAAACTAATGGGCACTTCTCCTTCTTCTTGAATTTGTATCAGCACTCCTGCTAATCTATCTATAGATGCATCAGTTCTAAGTACAAAAGGTTTATCATACTGTGGATGATATACTTTTAAGTTATTGGTGAAAATTTGTTTCAGTTCTTTGAAAGCTTGTTCTCGTTCTGGTGTCCATTTCCATTTAACATCTTTTTTTAGTAGTTCAATTAAGGGAACTTCTTTGCTCGATAAATCCGGAATCAATCTCTTGTAGTAGTTTAAAATTCCAAGGAATCCTCTTAATGTTTTTAAGTTCCTGGGTGTTTGATAATTCAAAATCGCTTGTACTCTTTCTGGATCCATGCTTACCCCTGTAGTATTTAAAACATATCCTAAATATTTTATTTCTTGTTGGTAAAATTTACATTTTTCCACATTTAATTTCAAACCCGCTGTTTCCAGTTCCTTTAAAGTTATTTCCAAATGTTCTTTATGTATTTCTTCATTTTCTGAATACACCAAAATATCATCAATATAATGTAGTATAAATGATTCATCTTTATTTAATATAGTATGTAACGTTTTTACTAATGCTGCACAAGAACTTTGTAATCCATAGGGTACAACACAAAATTGGTATACAATTCCATCCACCATAAAAGCTGTGTATTGTCTACTACTTTTTTCTAAAGGAATTAGCCAGAAACTGTGTTTAAGATCTAATTTTGAGTATATTTTAGCCTTTGTTATTCGGCCAAATATTCCCTCTACATTCATAGGACTTTCATATTGTTTTACTGTGTAAGTATTTATATTCCTAGCATCCAAACATAATCTTATTTCTCCAGACTTTTTTTTAACACACGTAATTGCATTTATATACGGTGAATCTGACCTCTCTATAATTCCATCTTTCATCATTTTGCTTAATTCCTGATATACTTCATCCTTCAACTTATACGGAATTGGATAAGTCTTAATCTTAAAATTCTTAATCTCCTTGTTCATCTTCAACTTATGGGTATAATTTGAAGCTATACACGTTTCTTCATTAAATAGTTTACAATACTTTTTACACAACATTTCCACTTCTTTTTGATGTTGTCCACAGTTTCCTTCTAACTCATTATAATCTACCTTGGCAATATTATTATACTGTCTATTCGGATCAGCTTCCTGATTTGCATTATTTCCTAAGGTAAATGGTATTCTCTGTTGTTCCCATTTCAAACATTCTTCTTCATAATCTATTACTACTTTATGATTATTCAATTCATCTGAACCTAATATAATGTCATAATTTAAATTTTGAATAAGTAACATTTGGATTTTATATTTCTTAATACCTATTAGTATTTCTCCCATAATCATGTTGTTGGTATCATATAATTTTTTATTATTCGCTCCCACTAATGATAATTTATTTGTTTTTATCATCATAATATCATCTTGTTTAACTTGTGACACTATTTTTTGACTAATTAAAGTAACCTCTGAACCAGTATCTATCATAATTTGGCATTTAATATTTTGAAAAACCCCCTCTATAAAAATTAACCTCCTAAGTTCATTGGTTTTAATTTCATCATCATTAACAAGAAATTCTCTAGGATGTTCATACCTAGAAGAGTAGATGATATTACGCACGTGGAAGCGACTTAGGCAAAATCCACGTTCTGTTCCTGGCCTTGACCAGTCACATCACCCTGATTTGCATTAATAACATTCACCTGTCGATTATTCTCACCTCTCTCTCTCCATTCATTGTTTTGATTACCTACATTACGATTATCTTCATTTCTATTCCATCTATTACCTGACCCTCTATTCCTATCATAATTATTGTTATTTGAAAAATCCCTATTTCTCCTATCAAAATTCCTATTTTCCCCATTTCTACCATTACTATTATCATTCCTATATTCATTTGCTCTTGTTTCATTCCTATTAAAATTTCTATATCCTCTATTAAATTCCCTATTCCTATTATTAAATCTGTAATTACTATCATTCCTATTCTCATTTCGATTCCTTTCATTAAATCTATTACCTCCAGAATTCCTATTATCATATCTATTTCTATCATTAAATCTTTCATTCCCATTCGTTCTACTTTCATTCATTAGACTTCGTTCTAGTCTCTGTAAGTAATTTGATAACTGTTCCATTGTTTTAATGTTATGTATTGCTATTGTTTCCGTCATTTCATGTTTGTACTGTCTCGCCACATACAAAACTATTTCCTCTTCCCTCATCGCAGGTTCCAAATATTGTGCATTATTATATAGTTGCATTGCATATGCATTAAAATTTTTTCCTTTATTATAGTCATATTTTCCAAAATACAGTTTTTCTCTAAAGGTAGCTTGTTGGATTTCCCCCCAGAAATATCTACAAAATTGCTCTTCGGAATCTTTTATTGACGACATTTGATTTTCTTTATTGCAGAACCATAGTAAAGGATGTCCTGTTAACATATCACGGATCAACAGTTTTTTCTCCGAGAAGTCACTAATATACTTTGTTTTACTTTTTATTATATTTACAAATACTTTTGGATGTATATGATTAATGTTTCCATCAAATTTAATTCCGGTATTGTTGTAGTGTGACATCATATTAGGAAGAACTCCCACCATATTTCCTCTGACATTATTATCCATAATTTCTTGTAACTTCTTTTGCATATCTTCCATTTCCTTATTTAATTTATACTTGGTTAATTCTTGATTCTTGTTACAAACTCCTTTTTGTTTTTCTACTTCTCCCTCTAGTCTTTCAAATTCTTTTCCTAAGTTAATTTTTAAATTGTCCACTACCTCTTCATAAATTTGCTCTTGTAATCGTATTTGTCCTATATCTTTTTTAATGACATCAGTATGTTTATTGACTTCACGTTCTATTTCCTCCGGTAAATTTTCTTTAATTGATTTTTCTACTTCTTTTATTTTAATTTCCATACCTTTTTCAATTTCCCCCTTAATTTTTACTCCAGTATCCTGTATTTCAGTTCTTAATTTCTTGTTCTGCTGTTCCATTTTCTTGTCAAATTCCTTTCTTATAGTTTTAACTTCTTCCCTTATCTTCAAATTGTCTTCTTTAATATTACTAATTTCTCTTTTAAATATTTTATTATCCTCTTTTATTTCATCCAATTTTTTATTGTTTTCCTCAAATTTCTTACCAATATCTTCCCTCATCTTCATATTATCTTCTTTTATATCTTTGTTAATTTCTTCCTTTATCTTCATATTATCTTTTTTAATATCTTCCCTCATATCTTTTATTTCTTCAAATTTTTTATTTTGTTGATCAAATCCCATCTTCATGAATTGTAGTAAGCTGTTCATATCAAGTTGGGTCTCTTCTTTTGGCCTTTCATGTACCACCTGTTCTTCTCTTGATTGTGCTTGTAACACCTGTTCTCCTTGTACATTTCCATCAGCAGATGCCTCTATCTCTATTTCAACCATGGTTCGATCCTGTTCTCCCCCTATCTCTACCAAATTGTCTCCTTCTTCTGTCTCTGCTTCTTCCTGTGTCTGTCCTGTTTGAATCAGCTCTTTCACTCGATAATCTCCTGCTCCTAATACTCTCTCTTCATGTACTTGTACCGCCACACTTTCCTTCTCAATCTCTCCTCCATCACTACTTTCACTCTCATCTCCTACTACCTTACCATCTCTCAATCTCATTTTTCCATCCATATTTACAATTTATTTTATCGAGATAAATATAATTAATGTTTAAAATTTTTATTTACAATACCTTTATTTTAATAAAGATTTACCAAGCAAATGTCTTTTAATTATTTTATTATTCTGATCAATCAGAATCACAAAAAAAAATTACCAAACAAAGTTTTCTTGACTCGTGTTTTTAATATCCGAAAATTCTCAAGTTTTTTTATTATCTAAATAGGCTCTAGTTTTGATTATTTAGAGCGAAATAATGAAAAAAAAAATTTTAACAAAATTCTCAAGTTTTAATTATTTGAATAGGCTCTAATTTTGATTGTTTAGAGCCCCACGTTGGGCGCCAAAATTTATAACATATATGTGAGTGTGTAAGAATAATACTTTGTTTTGATTATATAAATTACTATGTTATAAAATATTCCTTACCATGAATTAATTTTGAATTTAAATATAAATATTAAATAGGTAAGAATTAACTTAATTTAATTAATTTCCAATATTATTATTTAAATATGCTACCGGCTATTCCCTTATATCAAGGTCAGAGTTCCAAATATTCAACAAAATTAGATTCAAAATCAGTTAATATAAAAATTTTCAATAAAATGACTGTAAAACCACACTATCCTAGACGAATGATGTTTTCTAGGCATGAATTGTGTATAAATTTCTAACCTTACTAATTCAAAATGTTACAAACTTCAAGAAACCGTTGTTAAACCCAAATATGCATCAAATATATGAAATGAAGTATTCTGATTTGAGTTAATAAACAATTCAAATTAAACTTATCAAAAAGTAAATAATAATAATAATTTAGTTAAACATGTAAAACAGTGAAATAAAAATGTTCATCAAAATTACAAAAATCAAACACATAAAAACTCTTTATTGTAACGAGTGAAAAGTGGTTACCATTTGTACGAAGCTTCGCTCCTCTTCTGGAAAACCAGGATTCGGAATTCACTTCTCAGGACAATCTACTTTCTTCCCCGGAACAGCTAAGATTTCAGGACACTTTGTAGAGATCGAACAATAAATTCTTCTTAAATCAGAAGATAAGCTGCTACAACCTCCTCTGGTAAGTGTAATTATGACTTTTTTTCTTGTTATATATTAGTTTAATCTTCATTAATTTAATTAAAATGCAGTTATACCATATACTGCTCAACCCCCAATTCAAGTATCTATTTCTTCATAAAATAATGTAATTTTCTCTTACCAATTGCTTTCTCTGGTTACCTTGTAATAATATTAATACTTTAAACTGATTTAATACTTTCTTTTATCAATATTTTCAAAAAAAACTCAAATTTTCTACGGAGCAATTTTTAATACAACGTACATACCAAGAACCAGAAAACAAGAGAGATTCTATCAAATCAACAAAAAAACAACTGAAAAATTTAACAAACTTAAATCTATACATCCTTAACACCTAATCGCCTACTAATTCCTTATTTAAATAAAATTACTAACAAAATCTAATTCTTGATTCATTATTACAATTTAAAACAATGATTATTCTTTTTATTTTTATAAAATTTACTAGCACTATAAACTAATAATTTTCTCTTTTTCAGAATATATCATTTGGCATTTGAACTATTAACAAATTAGAATCTGGTTGATAAATTTGTATATTTTAAAAGTAAGTAAAAGTTTTAATATTTATTTTAACCATTTGTGATATTTTTATAATTTAATTTTCTTATTTCATTATACCCTTAATTCATTTAAAAATTAATGTTTAATTACTAACGTATTCGCAATTTTATAAGCTTTGAATTATTTACTTTTCCCATTTATCAATTTCATAATTATTGAAACTTTATATAATGTAGATTAAACCATTTTGAATCTTTAAATAAAATTTTGAAATGAATTTGTAATTTTTTCTTTCTTATTCTATTTTCTTTTTTTTTTCTTTTTTAGGAATTATGAAGAAGATGATAATAATTAATCCCACTGTTACTGCATTTGTGCTCTGACCCGAAATAAGAAAATTTTCCTTTCCCTATTTGCCATAAGATTTTCATTATACATTCTTATTTAATATAACATAGTAACTCATATCATCTCAATATATATATATAAATATATATATATATATATATATATATATATATATATATATATTATAACATATATGAAAATGTAAATGTATATTATTAATTGTTTATAATTTTGTGTTGTTTATCTGATTATATGTTATATTTAAAATGATGTAAATTTAAAATAATTATATTTAACTTTAAAATTTGATGTGAATTGAATTATTGTTTATAAAATTTTTTATCAACGACTCTATCTCAGGGCAGAATCCAATGTTTTATTTTATTAATTTGATATTGTCTTGAAATTATATGCATAATAACTATTATGTACCAAATGATACCTATGGATGTTTAAATTAAAAAGAAGAAGATCTGTAACCTATCTTCTCGTCAATGTGAGATTCTATGATTACTAATTATGTGAGTAAAATGATATGAAAAGATTAATAAATGGTGGTATTATACATATCAAAAAATTCTTAAAACTAATAAAATATGTGAATAGAGTAAAAGTGACAATGAGGAAATTAATTGTTCATCCAATTATATATATATAAAACACAAGAAAGTTCTTTATTAAGGTGAATAGTGCAATATTAATACCGTGACTCCAGGATCTATGAATTCTCTCAGCTAGTCTGCTACAGGATTATCAAAAGAAACCATAAACTCGTTCAGGAAAAAGGTCTTCTAACTGCTTAATGAACTCTGCAACGCTGGTATGTACTTATTCCTTCTTTCTATTTAACACGTACTTGGAAATTCAAGATTACATTCATAGCACCATTTGCTATCACGTTCTCATCTTCTGATTTCTTTTATTTATATAAAATTTAACTTTCTGCTTACCAATATACTTTAGTTTTCTTCTTACAGACGTTTATAATAATATTCAATTACTCAAGACTGATTTATATTGAAATTTTTTAATAACAATCGTAAAAAATTACAAGAGCAAATTTAACACGTCTTTCCTCTTTCTGAACAAAAAACAAGAGAGAGTCGTTTAAAATCAACAACTTCCCAAACAAAAATAACAAAAAACAACTATCCTAACAATTCTTATTAGTATCTATCTGATGCCTACTTGATAATAACTTAATTTATGACATCCGTGCACTTGATTAATTTCTATTTACAATTTATCTTATACCTAGGATTCTTATACAAATTTATGTTTTTTATTTATTACTATTAATATTAAAACTTATCATTTCATTCTTTTAATAAATTTTTTCATTTAAAATTTAAACCATAATAATAGCTTTTAAATACTCATATGCATTAGTTAATACAGCATATAATTCTACATTTAATTTATATTTGAACTTATTCTTTGCATAAAAAAAAATATTATTTCTAGCATACTTTCTCAGACAAATTTCTTGTTTTATAGAAAGAAAATTACATGATTCCTTTTATTTATAATTATGAATATATCATGGTACTCCTTATATTTTATTTTTAAATTTATGTTTCCTTTTTTAGGAACGAAGAAAAAATTAAAACAACACTAAAACTAAGGAACTTGAAGAAAATTAATACTATTTATATACAACCTAAACTTTGTATTCTGCCCAGGATCAAGAATATTCCTTTTTTTTAGTGAATTTATTAATAACTTAATTTGATCTGTTCTTTAATTTATAACATATAATAGGATAATATCACAAAATATATATATATATATATATATATATATATATATATTTATATATATAATAATAATAATAATAATAATAATAATATTTATTCAACTTTAAAAAGATTTACAATAGTTTAGACTATAAAATCTTATCAGTCTTGTCGTATTGCACACACTCACAGATACACACTTAGAGAAACAAACATACAGTCATACACACTTACAGAAACAGATATAAGTACTTTATTCTATGGTAAATAAAAATTAAATGATATCCGAGATATATACAAACCTAATTAAAATACAATGTCAAAATACAATATCAGTGAGCATTAAGTGGTGTACTATATAGAGTTCAAAAATTCCTCCAGTGAATAGAATGCATTTGTGCATGTCTTACATCCTGGGCTTGGAACGGATCAAACACAATGAGTCCGTTTCGCCAACGCGGCGACGCTGTTCGTAGCCCCGAAATGTGGGCACAGCTGGCCGAAGCCACAAATGGCGATAGGACTCTTGTGTGAGTTTCGTTGTTTGTGTTTTTTGGTTTGTAATACATGTTTCCCTACCATCCTTTGCTTCCAAGTACTCAACACTTTGGCTGGCCAAGTGCAATACCTTACTTGGTTATGCCGCACTGATGACGGCTAACGAGCCAGAAACATGCATGTCTGCGGTTACCATTCCCTATTCGTGACCCTATGATCCTTTTTGCGTACATGCCCATTAATTTTCCCCCTTTCGTTTGTTATAGGTACGCATACTTGGCACCCTTTTTTGTCTTACATCCTGGGCTTGGAACGGCTCAAACACAATGAGTCCGTTTCGCCAACGCGGCGACGCTGTTCGTAGCCCCGAAATGTGGGCACAGCTGGCCGAAGCCACAAATGGCGATAGGACTCTTGTGTGAGTTTCGTTGTTTGTGTTTTTTGGTTTGTAATACATGTTTCCCTACCATCCTTTGCTCCCAAGTAGGTACTCAACACTTTGGCTGGCCAAGTGCAATACCTTACTTGGTTATGCCGCACTGATGACGGCTAACGAGCCAGAAACATGCATGTCTGCGGTTACCATTCCCTATTCGTGACCCTATGATCCTTTTTGCGTACATGCCCATTAATTTTCCCCCATTCGTTTGTTATAGGTACGCATACTTGGCACCCTTTTTTGTCTTACATCCTGGGCTTGGAACGGCTCAAACACAATGAGTCCGTTTCGCCAACGCGGCGACGCTGTTCGTAGCTTCGAAATGTGGGCACAGCTGGCCGAAGCCACAAATGGCGATAGGACTCTTGTGTGAGTTTCGTTGTTTGTGTTTTTTGGTTTGTAATACATGTTTCCCTACCATCCTTTGCTCCCAAGTACTCAACACTTTGGCTGGCCAAGTGCAATACCTTACTTGGTTATGCCGCACTGATGACGGCTAACGAGCCAGAAACATGCATGTCTGCGGTTACCATTCCCTATTCGTGACCCTATGATCCTTTTTGCGTACATGCACATTAATTTTCCCCCTTTCGTTTGTTATAGGTACGCATACTTGGCACCCTTTTTTGTCTTACATCCTGGGCTTGGAACGGCTCAAACACAATGAGTCCGTTTCGCCAACGCGGCGACGCTGTTCGTAGCCCCGAAATGTGGGCACAGCTGGCCGAAGCCACAAATGGCGATAGGACTCTTGTGTGAGTTTCGTTGTTTGTGTTTTTTGGTTTGTAATACATGTTTCCCTACCATCCTTTGCTCCCAAGTACTCAACACTTTGGCTGGCCAAGTGCAATACCTTACTTGGTTATGCCGCACTGATGACGGCTAACGACTCAGAAACATGCATGTCTGCGGTTACCATTCCCTATTCGTGACCCTATGATCCTTTTTGCGTACATGCCCATTAATTTTCCCCCTTTCGTTTGTTATAGGTACGCATACTTGGCACCCTTTTTTGTCTTACATCCTGGGCTTGGAACGGCTCAAACACAATGAGTCCGTTTCGCCAACGCGGCGACGCTGTTCGTAGCCCCGAAATGTGGGCACAGCTGGCCGATGCCACAAATGGCGATAGGACTCTTGTGTGAGTTTCGTTGTTTGTGTTTTTTGGTTTGTAATACATGTTTCCCTACCATCCTTTGCTCCCAAGTACTCAACACTTTGGCTGGCCAAGTGCAATACCTTACTTGGTTATGCCGCACTGATGACGGCTAACGAGCCAGAAACATGCATGTCTGCGGTTACCATTCCCTATTCGTGACCCTATGATCCTTTTTGCGTACATGCCCATTAATTTTCCCCCTTTGGTTTGTTATAGGTACGCATACTTGGCACCCTTTATATATATATATATATATATATATATATATATATATATATATATATATAGCGTGTCAAATCTTTTTGAGTTTTCGAGATATCTAATAAATGTAATTATTCTCGATTGCTTGTTTCAAAAATGCTAGATTTCGGTCGTTTTTTAAAGCATATTGTAAATGCGTTTAAGAAAAAGCTTCTCCGTTAAATGAAACTAGTACGGGGATAAATGTAAATATTGTAATAACTGGAAAAATTTCAAAAATCGTTATAAAACAAGGTATATTCAAAAACTTAAAATAGCAAAATATTCAGAAAACGCGTGTGTTGTAATTCGTTTGAATTATTTTGAATTTTTTAAATCTTAAAAATGTTTCTAAATTGAATAGAAAATTACAATTTTTAAAATTATTTAAAAATCGAGTGCAATTCACTTGTTTTTTTTTAAATTTAATAAAGCAAAAAAATTAAATTTTTAAACAACTAAAAAAAATTTACCTCTTAAAGATAAATTTCGATCACTACCGAACATATTTTCTTTGGCTCCGCTAGGTGCTGTTTCTCTAGCATTTAATGTAATAGCTTGTTTGGTATTTCTATGATAAATTGTAGATAAAAATCCTCCGCCAATACTCATTGAATGCGGCATTGTTACTCCTTCACAAAATAAAGCTGCAATTGCCGCGTCAGCCATCGTTCCTCCTTGTAATAAAATATCCCTATAAAATGTATGAGATTTAATACAAATAAATACGATTTAAATTATCGAACTCTGGTATGAAATAAGAGAATTGTATATTTTCGTATAAATCTGTAACGTTCATTTTTTTCGTTGTCATTTTAATTATTTCGGTTATTTGTACAATTATATGTGTACAGTTTCAGAAATTCAAAATGTATTTAACTTAATTTTATATTCCTTGTTATCGTGGCAAGGAAAATGCTAGAATACTATTTTTTCTTTATTACAATGTGTTATTTAGTATAACTTATATAGCTTCATTTGGATAATATTATTATTCGACTTGTATTTTTGGTTATTGAATGATTCGCAATGAACAAATTTAATTGATATTATTCTGGTTTTATATTTAAATCTTTTTCTTCGTTTACATTTCTAACAATTATATCAAAGGTTAACGGTACGTGTGTCATCGACTATAGTACCAACTCTAATTTATGAGTCCCGTGGTTGTGTTCGGAAAGTTGAGTCCGGTGTGTGATGTCATGATCTGTCGAAGGCTGAATTTTTTACTAAAAAATCGATTTTACGTTTGTTTGTTTGTTATCTAAGTAACTATTCCCCGAGTCCCAATTGTCTATTATCGACGTAAATGTAAGTGGAACCAACGCGAGGTTCTAATGAATGCTAGTTATTACCATGTTTAGGTAACTTAGAAAGACTTACTATCTTTGTCTTATTAACGCGCTATAGAAAGAGATACTTTTAAGTAGAATGTCAACACTGGACAACATTATTAAGTGTGCTAGTACCGCTTGACATTTTTCTTAAAAGTATCTCATTCTATTGCACATTAGTAAGACAAAGATAGTAAATCTTTCTAAGTCAAACATGGCAACTACCATTCATTCGAACCTTGTATTGGTTCCACTTGAGGTATAGAGCGTGCCAACAAAGATTCCTTTTTCTGGTTTTATTTTAACCACATTTATTGGATTTTCAGGCAAAACATATTTTTTAACTAGGTAGTTACATCTTACCGTAGTTATTGGTATTTTTTTGGTTATTTTGGTTCTAGTTGAAAAAAAAACTTGTGGGATTTGTTAAGAAAATTTCTGTTGATAAGTAGAAATTACCTCGGAAAGGTAAGGACAAAACCACCACTACTTTTTTTGGTCGAGTCTAACGCGCAGGTGCGCCATTATCTTTAACACTATAAAACTTTGGGAGTTTATTGGACGTGTGTTCAAAATTAGCTTCACTAGTTTTTGGGACGGTAGCTCAAACCTAGCTTCTTTGGTTTTCTGGACGAGAGCTTAATCGTAACTCCATAATTATTACGAAGTTGTTGAATTGCGTTGGACTGTATTCAGGAGCAGCCCACCATCGGTCAAGTCATTAGGAGCGGCATGGCACAAAACAGCACGGCCAAAAGAGCGCGGCCATAAAAGCGCCGCCGAAACAGCGCGAGACAAAACAGCGCCGACCTTAGGCTGGGCGCAAACGCTCGGTTTCCTGATTCGGTTTCCGGATCAGGAATTCAGATTCTGAAACCTTAATGCTTCATTTACATACAAAATGTTCAACAAGGCGCACATGTCCCAACCATTTCCAACCGGAAAAAAATTCCGACGTTCGTTTCGGAATTCATTCCGTGCGTTTGGGTCGTAAACGGAAAAAACCTAATAACGTCGTTTTCTCTTCTTCTTCATGTCTAGCGCCAGTAAAAGTGCAATAGCAATCAATTCATCGTCGTCGTCCATTTATGCTTTTACAGAAACGTCGCTATTCGAACTGACAGTATAAATTCCTAATACAAAAAAAACGGATGTTTGCGCTAGCACACAGAATTCCGAATCTGAATTCCTGATCCGGAAACTGAATCAGAAAACCGAGCGTCTGCACCAGAGATAATATATAATATATTATATTGTCTCTGGTCTGCACCCAGCCTGAAACAGCGCCGACTGAAAACAGCGCCGTACTATGGAGAACTGACTCCGTGCATTGAATGTGTCCGTCGAAATGTATTAAATAAGGGTGGCGCTATGATAGTAGTAGGGTAAATTTTAAAAAAAGCGCCATAATTTCTTAGAGTAGGATAGAAAAATAAACAAGGAAACACAAATTTCCGCTTTATTATGACTACGCAAATAGTTAATGTTTTATTTACTAAATTATTATTAACTACCTACTCTAATCACCAAAAATATTAAATTTATTAACTCGACACACTTCAATTCGTCAAAAACTGCTACATTCATTCTGTACTCTACATCTGTTTTAGCGCCATTCTGGAAAGTTTTAGAACTGTTGTGTACTTCTGATAGCTGGACACATTTTTAATCCCTTCGCATTTCCTTATAATTTGTCGTTTTTCCTAAACTAATATAAGAAACTAGCTGTACCCGGCGCGCGTTGCTACGCCAGCAACTAAAATAAATTTAATAAAAATAAAAGAGAAGAAGAGATAGAGAAGGAAAAAAAGGTTATAGTTATGTTTTACTTATCGCACCAAAAATATATTTTTCGAACTTATATTTATACGAATTCGTGTAGATATCTATTAATCAGTATTGAATTTAATACATGGAAGCGCCATCTGGTGGTAACTTCCATTAATACGAATATTATATTCATCTTACCCGTTAAAAATACATCATCATACTGATTTTCCTGACAATAGGTTGAACCGGACAGAAGTTGCTAGTCTGCAGCGCTACCTGGTGGCGAGTGGCATTAATGAGCATATCATACAAACCTTCTCAGTGGAAAAATACATATACATACCAATTTTCATGACAATCGGTTGAACGGGAGAGAAGTTGCTAGTCTGCAGCGCCACCTGGTGGCGAGTGGCATCAATGAGCATATCATACAAACCTTCTTCGTGGAAAAATACAGATACCTACCAATTTTCATGACAATCGGTTGAACGGGACAGAAGTTGCTAGTCTGCAGCACTACCTGGTGGAGAGTGGCATCAGTGAGCATATCATACAAAACTTTTTCGTGGAAAAATACATATACATACCAAATTTCATGACCATTGGTTGAACGGGACAGAAGTTGCTAGTCTGCAGCGCCACCTGGTGGCGAGTGGCATCAATCAGCATATCATACAAACCTTCTTCGTGGAAAAATACATATACATACCAATTTTCATGACAATCGGTTAAACGGGACAGAAGTTGCTAGTCTGCAGTGCCACCTGGTGGCGAGTGGCATCAGTGAGCATATCATACAAACCTTTTTCGTGAAAAAATACATATACATACCAAATTTCATGACAATCGGTTGAACGGGACAGAAGTTGCTAGTCTGCAGCGCCACCTGGTGGCGAGTGGCATCAATGAGCATATCATACAAACCTTCTCGGTGGAAAAATACATATACATACCAATCTTCATAATAATCGGTCCAGTAGTTTTTGAGTTCATTGAGTACATACAGACATACAGACAAACATTCATTTTTATATATATAGATATGGTGAAAACGAATTTATACCTTTTAAAAATTAAAAATAATGTGAATTTCAGATTAAAAATATTTACATTTTTTTAAAATAACATGTTTACACATAGAACCCAAAATTTATTCTTAAAATCTAAGAATCCATTTCATAATTATAAGCTACTGCCCCTAAAAAATTCCACAATTTTAATTTTAAGCCATGAAAATTATTATTTAAGTTCATAGCTTTAATGTGAATACAATATAGCGCTGTTTTGTCCCGTCGCTGTTTTGTCCCGTCACTGTTTTGTCCCGTCGCTGTTTTGTCCGGCGATGTTTTGGGTCGGCGCTGTTTTGTCTCGCGCTGTTTCGGCGGCGCTCCTATGGCCGCACCCATTTAGAGGGCTCTCCTAATCTTCTTTGTTTTAACGTAATTTAATTTATTAATGATTAAATTATTTTTTAAGCGATTTTCCGTATCGTCTTCGCATTTGTTATTAATTTTTTCAATTATGTTCATTAAACCATCTTGTTTTAGTGCGTGGGTATCTTTCGCGACGCGATTATCAAATTTTAAAGTAACAGGGGCACACAAAGAGTCTGACTTTAAACTAACATATGGATTTTGGAGCTAAGAAAAAAATATATCTTTCTTACAAATTTTTAAAAAAAACGAAAACTTAAAAAGATATATTAACACGGTTTTTTATATTTGATTAAAAATTACAATTATATTAAAAAGAACACCTTAATTTTCCGAAATATATAACAAACAATCGAGATATAGTCATTTTAAAAATTTCGGAACTAAACAAAATATGGAAAACGGTTTATTTTATGGAATTATTATATAATTTCAAATTAAAATGAAGTTTGTTTCAAATTCTTTAAAATACATTTAAAATTTTTTTTAAAATTGACTCTGATATGTTTTTTCGTTAGTTTAATCTTACAGTTTTTTAGATATTTCAGAAAATAAGTATTTTTTATTCAATTGAGAATTAAATATCATTTAAATTATACTTTAATTTTCAAGATATCTAGAAAAAAACAAACAGTCGAGAAATGTTTTTTTAACTTACTTGCCTATTGCAGCACATTCTGGTCCATTGGTTACTATAGCACCTTTATAAGATTTCCGTAAGCTCAAGGTTAATATAAGTATTATCAGTATTGCTGCTAATAAGAATATTCCTACTAAAAGGTTTACTTTTTTCATTTTTGGTCTAGAAAAAAATAATAAATTAGGTAGAAAAAAATATTTATTTATAAAACTTAGCCAAATTTTAATTAATTTTTTATCAAGTGACACATAACTACTAAAAACAAATTATCAGGGATACCGAGTTGATCCATGAAACCAGATAGATTTAATCCTTCTCTGATTTTCTAGAGAGGATTAAAGGTTTAGTAATATAATCTTACAACAAGCTTAATAGTTTTATTATAAATTCGATAAATACATATTTAAAATTTACATTTGCATTAAATATATTTTGCTTTAGGTTAGGAGAAAGAGAAGGACCTTTAGGTCTCGATATGGTGCTCCTTTCACCACGATGCAAAAACAGAACCAAGGAGGCATCTCTTTGTCTTTGGAGTAGGGAATGAGGACTTGACTACCCTCAAACGAAAGTTGATGAGGATGAGCTAGGCGTTCACCTCATTGACTATGCGGGTAAAGGCCGAAGAGGTCAAGAAGGGAGGTCAGGATGAGACCAACAGTGCCGTCGAGCCAGGAAGTCTGACGGTCGACAGCGGTGCAGGCAAAGCACCCGAGAAGGCATCTGAAAAGATGCAGACCGACGGGTCCTTAGAAACGGTCTCCCTGACCGAATAAATAAATTGAAAAAAAAATGGATCTTAGAGGAGGAGCCGACACGACACGACTTCATTTATTTAGTTTAACCTCAAGCACAGCAGAGAGGCCATGGCAACCATCAGCCGCCACCTTGTTGAGCAACAGGACACAATTGCATTAATACAAGGACCATGGATAAGAAAAACCAGAATCAGGGCAACTTGATCAGTGACGGTTATAAGTAGAGTGAGGGGGCTCAAAAACCCTCAAAATCTTTTGCGAAAGCCGTCGCCGCGGACCAGCTTGACCCATGCTAAGGTTTAAGGTAATGTGCAGAGGGCTGAAAGGCCACTGGTTAGAATGTGGTCGCGAACGTTCCCCTGAGGGCACCGGGCGGCACCCTCTTGTATTAAGCCTTCCCCTGGCATGCGGGGCTCTGTCAGGTGGTGACCTTCCCTTTTCCCTTGCTACTCGTGGGACCAACATGGAAACCGAAAAAACTGTAACAAACAAACCAATCACGACTGAGGCTGGACAGAAATGTCCGCCTCAATCAGAAAAACCCAAGCACCGCAGAGGTAAACGAGTCTGCGGTACGGAACTGAAGAGAAGGAGGAAGGCAAGCGAGGCTGGGGGAAACCCCGCAGCGCGAACCGCCTCTGGACCTTCAGAAGCACAACCTTCAGGTAATGTTGCTAGTTCTTCCTCCAAAAGAGGCAAGGAACACAACATACCTGAAGGTAAAACAAAAAAGAGAAACAGGTCAGGTGCCTCCTCATCCGAGGTGACGCCCAAAACCCTGAAAAAGGTTAGGCAGGACACAACGGCCGCTCAACCAAAAAGCTACAAGGAGGTGGCTACCAGTCACCTCCGAGTAGCTATAATAGACAAAAGCAACCCCTACGGCAAAACTTCTGCCGAAAGGGAAGGTCTTGTCCAAGACATGCTGCTGGGAGAGCTGGACAAAGTAATTTTGGCCGCCTCCTCCAGTAACGCCAAGCCACCAACGTTCCGTCAGTGGTCGCACTCTGGTGAAATCATCAGAGTTACCTGCGATGACGACGCGACGTTGGCATGGCTTACCAATACTGT
The DNA here is from genome assembly GCA_964028335.1 of Altica lythri. Lineage (NCBI taxonomy): Eukaryota > Metazoa > Arthropoda > Insecta > Coleoptera > Chrysomelidae > Altica > Altica lythri. The sequence continues at coordinate 63,447,804 of OZ034801.1, forward strand.
TGTTGGCCTTCGACCGTGGGAGGACGCATCACTCGAGGTGGTGCGAGTAGACTGCCTACCGAAGCTGACAAAAGCATCCCTCTGGATCCCGAGTAGATCAACTGAGATACTCGAGGAGAAGGAGGTCGTGCTGCGTCGGCTGAGTGGGCAAAACCCGGACCTCAAGGTCTCGAGATGGTGCTCTTTCCACCACGAGGCCAAAACAGAACCAAGGGGGCATCTCTTCGTCTTCGGAGTAGGGGACGAAGACTTGACTACCCTTAAACAAACGTCGATGAGGTTGAGCTATGCGTTCACCTCATTGACTATGAAGGTAAAGGCCAAAGAGGCCAAGAAGGAAGGTCAGGAGGAGACCAGCAGTGGCGTCGAGCTAGGAAGTCTGGCGGTCGACACCCCTGCAGACGAGGCACCCGAGGAGGCACCTGAAAAGATGCAGACTGACGGGTCCTCAGAAACGGTCCCCCTGACCGAATCAATAATTAAAATAATAATAATAATAATAATAATAATAATAATAATAATAATAATAATAATAATAATAATAATAATAATAATAATAATAATAATAATAATAATAATAATAATAATAATAATAATAATAATAATAATAATAATAATAATAATAATAATAATAATAATAATAATAATAATAATAATAATAATAATAATAATAATAATAATAATAATAATAATAATAATAATAATAATAATAATAATAATAATAATAATAATAATAATAATAATAATAATAATAATAATAATAATAATAATAATAATAATAATAATAATAATAATAATAATAATAATAATAATAATAATAATAATAATAATAATAATAATAATAATAATAATAATAATAATAATAATAATAATAATAATAATAATAATAATAATAATAATAATAATAATAATAATAATAATAATAATAATAATAATAATAATAATAATAATAATAATAATAATAATAATAATAATAATAATAATGGATCGTAGAGGAGGAGGCGACAAGACTTTATTTATTCAGTGTAACCTTCATCACAGCAGAGTGGCCACGGCAACCATCAGCCGCCACCTTGCTGAGCAACAGGACACTATTGCATTAATCCAAGAACCCTGGATAAGGAAAACCAGAATCATTGGTTTAAGTACTTTAACTGGCAAAACTTTTTATTTTACAGCAATGACCAGCCAAGGACTGCCATATACGCACCTAGGCAAATTAAAGTTCATCCTCTGGCACATCTCTCCTGCTCAGACTTGACTGCAGTAAGGATGGAATGTGCTAGTTGTGATGGACAACCAAATACCGTAGTCCTGGCATCAGTGTACCTCCCCTCTGATGCAGCCGCACCACCACCTAGCAGGGAACTGGAGGAACTGGTGAAGTACTGCCAGCACCAGAAATTGGAGCTCATAATCGGCTGCGACTCCAATGGACATCACGTCAACTGGGGCAGTAAGGACATAAACGTTAGAGGTAAGTCACTTTATGACTATATAATAGGGAATAACCTCTGCATTATGAACAGAGGTACCACTCCCACCTTTGTAAACTCTCGAAGTCAAACCATAGTAGATATAATGTTGTGTACAACTAAAATATCAAAACAAATCCGATGCTGGCAGGTGTCTGACGAAGTATCAATGTCAGATCACCGGTGGTTAGCATTTAAAATAGATCTGGGTGGGGTGCCCTCAACTCTATCCCGCGACCCTAGAAAGACCGACAGAGCAGCTTACGCTTCTCGGTTGGAAAGGGCTCTGCGGGAGCGTGAGGTCACCACACCCGGAAATAATAGTGATCTGGAACGGTATACAACAACGATACAGAACACAATCATCAAGTCTTACAAAAGCTCTTGCCCCCTAAGGCTTACTAATAATAAAGGCAACTTCACCCCTTGGTGGTGCCCAGAATTAGAACGCCTAAGGAAGATGGCGAGAAAGGCTTTTAACAAGGCAAGTAGTTCAAAACTCCTCGAGGATTGGAACTTATACAAGCTCCACCTTAAGGAATACAAAAAAGTCGTTAGGCAAAAACAGAGAACGGCATGGGGAACCCACTGTGAAGAAATCGAGGATTTTCCACAGGCAGCGAGACTCCAAAGAGCCTTAACAAAAGATCCATATAGAGATATTGGTATACTTAAGAAACAGGATGGTAGCCAAACTACCAACCTGGAAGAAAGTTTACATCTCTTGCGAGAAATACACTTCCCCGATTCTGTTGCCACAGTAGAGGCAAAGTGGAACGAGGAACATCACATACCCTCGACAGAGGACTGGCACATTGCCAGACTCATTGTTACCGAGGACAAAATTATTCTGCCTACAGGAAAGTTTGAAAGCACCCTTTGCGACAGAATGCAAGTCGCTTTCAGAACTTTAGATACATGGTGTAAAGAGCAATCGCTGTCTATTAACCCCAAAAAGACAGAAATGGTTCTCTTCACGAAGAAAACGAAACCTAGGGGCTTAAACGCACCCAGTCTTTTCAACGTTAAATTAAGCTTTGCTACAGAAGTGAAATACTTAGGTGTTATCCTTGACAGCAAGCTGATGTGGAACTCACACATAGAAGGCAGAGTTAAAAAAGCATTTATATCTTATGAGCAATGCCGCCGAACCATAGGACAGACCTGGGGATTATCCCCCAAGGTCACCATGTGGATCTACACGGCAATCATAAGACCTATGCTAAAGTAAATCAAACGACAGCTATCAAAAAACTAAACCAAATCCAAATATCAGCATGCCTTCTCGTAACAGGAGCCATGCGAAGCACACCGACCAGCGCAATGGAAGTCATACTCGGTCTCACCCCCCTTGACATATTTGTTAAGGAGGTCGCATTGATGACCATGGTACGCTTTCGCACGGTTGGTATCGAACCCACTGTAGGGACTGGCACCCATAGGGACAGTCTGTGGAGGGAATCGATAAAAGTGATACCACTCCTACAGGCAGACACGGATGCCGTCGCACCAAGATTTGTCTTTGACAAACCCTACAAAATATTAACAAACAAGACAGCAGACCCCAACGTAGTGAACGCTCTGAGCGTATATACGGATGGATCAAAAACAAAGCAAGGTGTGGGATGTGGAATTTACTCTAGATCCTTAAGCCTAAAAATAAAATGGGCTATGGATGGCTTGTCAAGTGTGGTTCAGTCAGAACTCACAGGCATAACCACAGCTGCAAAAGAATTAATCAATAGGAACATCACAGGCAGGAATATAAATATATACACAGACTGCCGACAAGCACTACTGACCTTGAATAGACCACGTTTCACTTCAAGTTTAGTACTAGAATGTCACCAATCTCTAACTGAGGCCAGCCAGAATAACGTGGTCACTCTCAGCTGGATCAAAGGACATGGGAACTCTAAAGGCAACCACATTGCGAACAATTTAGCAAGGAGGGCTGCGGGCTACAAATATGTTAGCCCTCGCCCATCTACCAAGCTAACATTGTCCGCAGTCGTGGACCTTATCAAACAGCACTCTCACCAAAAATTTATACAGTGCTGGGATGAAACTACGAACTGTAGACTGGCCAGAGAGTTATTACCTCATCCAGGCGAGGAAACAGCAAAAAAATTTAAGGCATTGACCAGACAACATCTCCGAACAGCTGTGGGAATCTTGACAGGTCAGTGCCAATTGCGACAGCATCTCTTTAGGATGAAATTAACAGAATCGCCGCTATGCAGAGGCTGCGAACAAGAAGAGGAAACAGTAGAACACATTATGTATGACTGCTCTGCTTTTTCTGAAATCAGAAGATCCGTGTTGGGCGAGTATTGGCTTACACCAGCCGATGTCAGGGAGATCCCCCTCGGGAGCCTCATCACCTATTTTAAATAACTAGGCCTGGTGACAGCCTGAGGTGAGGATATCCCTACAAAACGGGAGGATGCACAATGGGGAGGATGCTGGCTAAGCACTAGCTCACCCCTCCCCAAATTTCCAGATCCAGAAGGACCATGGATAAGAAAAACCAGAATCATTGGTTTAATCACTTTAACTCGTAAAACTTTTTACTTTCTCAGTAATGACCAGCCAAGGACTGCCATTAACGTACCTAGGCAAATTAAAGTTCATCCCCTGGCATATCTCTCCTGCTCAGACTTGACTGCATTACGGATGAAGGTTGTTAGTTGCGACGGCCAATTAAATACCGTAGCAGCCGCACCACCACCTAGGAGGGAACTGGTGAAGTACTGCCAGCACATAAAATTGGAGCTCATTATCGACTGCGACTTCAATGGGCGTTAGTTGCGACGGACAATCAAATACCATAGCAGCCGCACCACCACCTAGGAGGAAACTCGTGAAGTACTGCCAGCACAAGAAATTGGAGCTTATAATCGACTGCGACTTCAATGGGCACCCTGTCAACTAGGGCAGTAAGGACATAAAGGACAGAGATAAGTCACTGCATTATGAACAGAGGTACCTCTCCCACCTTTGTAAACTCTCGAAGTAAAACCATAGTAGACACAACGTTGTGTACAACTAAAATGTCAAAACAAATCTGATGCTGGCAGGTGTCTGACGAAATATCAATGTCAGATCACCGGTGGTGAGCATTTAAAATAGATCTGGGTGCTGTGCCTTCAACTCTATCCCGCGACCCTAGAAAGACCGAACATGTTTCTCGGTTGGAAAGAGCTCTGCGGGAGTGTTAGGTCACCACACCCGGCAATAATAGTGATCTGAAGCACCCCTTGGTGGTACCCAGAATTAGAAGGCCTAAGGAAGATGGCGAGAAAGGTTTTTAACAAGGCAAGTAGTACAAAACTTCTCGAGGATTGCAACTTATACAAGTTGTACCTAAAGGAATACAAGAAAGTTATTAAACATAAATAGAGAACGGCAAAGTGAAACGAGAAACACCACATACCCTCGACAGAGGACTGGAACATTAACAGACTCTTTGTTGCCGATGACAAAGTTAAATGGGCAATATCTAGCTTATCCTCCTTCAAATCACAGAGACTGGACGAAGTTTATCCAGCCCTGCTGCAGTGGGGTCTGGAGGAGCTCCTTCCTCACCTAATGCAAATATTCACAGCTTTCCTAGTTTTAAATTATATACAGAAGATGTGGAGAGAAGTAAAGGTTGTCTTCATACCAAAACCTGGAAGAATGAATAACTTCATTCCAAAAGCTTACATCATTCTTATTAAAAACACTAGAGAGGCTAAATAAAAGGTACATAAGGGATACAGTGATTAACACCAAACCACTGCATCCCAATCAACATGCATACACAACAGGGAAATTCACCGATACGGCCCTACATCATGTGGTTGGTCAGATCGAGCAATTATGGGACAGGAAAGAGTCCACCCTGGGCGTATTTATAGATATAGAGGGAGCTTTCGATAAAACCACGTTTCCTAAAATAATGCACTTGCTTACTACACGAAATGTACCTACAACAGTAAGCGGATAAAATCTCAGCATTCTTTCCATGCGTGCTTTAGAAATAACTGTAAATGAAGTCAAGATTCCAGACAAGGTTACGAGGGGCTGTCCACAGGGAGGGGTTTTATCACCTGTACCGTGAAACATTGTTTTAGACAGCCTAATTCACCGCCTTAATGAACATGACAAGATCTACAGTAGCCATACATTCTAATTCTGCCAACAGGAAAGTTTGAAAGAACCCTATTCGACGGAATGCAGGTGGCTTTTAAAACTTTAGGGACATGGTGTAAAGAGCAATTGCTGTCTATCAACCCCAGAAAGACAGAAATGATTCTCTTCACGAAGAAAAAGAAACCTAACTTTTCAGATCCAGAGATTTAGGTTCTACTGCGACAAATAAAGATTAATTGAAGATGTTATAAAATTGAATTTGGTAATTTTATTTTCTTTTAATTCGTAAATAACCGAAAACATTGAATGGTACATAGTTGTTAACGATACTTAGTACAATACTGAAAAGTACCAATAAATAGTATCACAGGAAAACAAAAAATATAGATTTGTAAGGCAAGAAAAGATAATTAAATTGTTTTCTTTATCTAAAGAGAAAAGGAAGTTTTTGTATTTAATTTTAGTTTTTAGATTTAATTTAACAAACGCGTCAAAACCTGATCCCTATTATTCAGTAATGCTTGTAAAACATCCTGCCGTGCTTCGTACATGTTTCTTCTCGCACGTAGTAGATCATCGCTTCCAATGTCTGAAGCACCAGCACTGTTCTAAGATATAAAAAATTATACAGTTAATATTAGTTTAATCTATCGAATATTGAGTACTTACAGTTTACTCCTTATGAATTAGTTTCGATGATCTTTTTGTACAATCCTCTGCAGCCTTTCTTCTAACGCTATTACTAATAGCTTGCGTATAGCAATTGTCAACTCACGTTTATGGTTAGGATCAAGTTGAGATTCCAAAATCGTTTTTTCATCTGTACTTGTATATATTTTTTCGATGCACCTACTTTTGGTATTAGTCCAACGCCCCATTATTTTTTTACACTTCGCAATGTGTGCTTTTTGAAAATTTATAATTATTTAACACTAACAATTTTGCACCCTTTTCACTTTTCCATTGTCTTAAGAAACTTTCAACTGACGACTTACTTATCAAGACTAGAAACTAGTAACTGATCATTTACTTATTAAGACTGTGTTTATGCTCCCTACCCTTATGAAAAATTAAAACTTTGTTATTGTGTCGCTATACACATTCAGTGGGATAGTCATTTATTCATTAATATATTTTAATTTGTTATTTTAGAGCTTTACTATCAACTTACGTTACTTTTTTGGGATAATTAGCTGTTCTTTAAAATATTATTGGTAAATAATAAACAGTGAATAGTACCTACTGTTATCCGTACAGAGATGGAATTACTCTTTACACTTTTGTCCCATAATAAGTAAATCAAGTGTAGGTTGTGTGTTTTTTGGTTTTTGAGATTTTGGTTTTTCAAAATTTTAAAAAAATCTTATGTTTTTGGATTTTTTTTTAATATTACAAGCATTGATCACTTGGGATACAGCACACAGTTAGAAAATCAACATCGTAAATTACTATCTGATTTGGTTGGTGAGCTATGCAAAATCGACTTTCTTAAACTTTTGAAATCGAATTTGGTATAAATCGCATCTTTTTTTTGCAAAATATTACTGCTTAGAAAGTTAAAATCTGATTCTGGTTTCTGATATAAATAAATACAGTTTTACAAAATTTTAATAAATTGAGTTTGACCTAATTAGCTTATTTTTAGAAATTTTTTTAAAGTAAAAATATTACTGTCGGTCTTTCATTAATCTACGGTCAAGTGAAATGTTAATTTTTTGTAGTTCTGATTGGATATTGCTTCTTAAACTTATTCTGGGCCACTCGGGTGTACACTTCTCTGCCGATGCGTCCTCCTACCCCAATTTTACAAATCTTCCGTTATGAGTAACGCTTTTAATCTTGTTGAAAATATCTATTACCAATAATATGAAGTTTCGGAAAGATCGACGTCGTCAGCATATGCTAACAGTACTTTCCGCTGTTCTTACAGCCTTCTCTAACACTAGGCCAAACAGTAGTGAAGATAGGGCATCACTTAGCTTATAATTTATTTTTCATGCGATGTAATATCTCTCCCGTATATTTTAGAAGATCTATACGTATTTCGTTCGTTTCCGTGCTTTTTGATTCATCAGCCTTTTTTGTATGAAGGTTCTTTTTACCCGCATATCTGTTGTGATATGGTATTCCAGTTGTTTTACGTCATTTTTTTAAGTTTCTAGATCCATACCAACTCCAAACTCTCCAGTTCCTATATTCATTGCATTAGGTTTTTTCTCCATTTATTTGTTCAATTTTAAAGCAAACTTGCAACTAGGGTATTTATCCGAGGTTGAGTAGTTCGGAATACGTTCAACCCATCTTAATTCGGACTTGAGACCGACACTGGTAGTAACTGAGCTACACAATGCACTCTGCACTTTCCTAACGCCGGATAAATTGCTCCGAAACATCAATTTTCATTATTTTTTGATTATGGAGAAATACAACATACGAGTTTTTCAAAATTTAGAAAAATCAAATTTGACAAAATTGTTCTTTTATAGATTTTTTTTCAAAAAATAAAACGTTCCTAAATCGGGATAAGTTGTACATCCACAAAATTAAAACCACAGATTTGTATGAATTTAAATTTTAAACTATTCATAAATTCAAATCTTAAAGTTCTTTATACTTATAGAACTTTTACAAAATGTTGGAAAATTAAGTTTAGCATAACTAGCTTTTTGTTTGGAACTTTCAAAAACTTAAGATGTTTCTTAATCGCATTAAAACGGGTTAACGGGTTTTTATTAAATTAAAATCTCTCAGAATAATTTTTTTTATAAATTTAAAAAATTAAGTTTGTCGTTGCTCACCTTTTTTTTTGTAATATTTCAAAAAATTAAAATGTTTCTAATTAGTACTAAAACGCACAGCTAAAAAATTAAATTCCCAAATTTCTATCTTTTTGGTTTCTGATATAAAATAAAGTCCCGTACTTCGGTCATCATCAAATATTGAAATTGGGGGTACACTTTTAGGACTGTGATTGTGGTACTGTGAGACTAAAGAGTGGAGACTGCATGGAAACTTTCTATCTGTGTACTGTATAAATTACACTGCAAATAATTTATAAAAAATTTCGACTATAGATGATAAAAAACCTTATTTGTAAACTGCACAATATTTAGTATATAAATAAAAATTATACTTACATATGTCTTTCTAACCACATTGAATATTGAAGAAGTTTAAATTTTCTACTTTAATTTTGACAAAAAATAGGATACTTGTCGCGCTTTGACAAAAAAGTAGAATAGTTGTCTTATCTTTATATACCTATTCACTTAGTAAATATTTTTCCGAACATAGTTCATTAAATATTCATCATGTACAAATAAAAGACAAGACTATTTGACATGCAAATATCTGTCCTTATGGTGGGACTGCCGTAGATGCAGTGGCGTTCAACATTCCATGTTTTTAAAATCAAACCACCACAACGTACTGTGTACTGTCAGTGATTGCTTATTTGACGCGTAGTCGCCACAATAGTAATTTATTCATTTAACTAGTTTAGGAGTTAGAGATAGTAATAAACATTATAGAATCCAAAATTATTAAACAAATAATAGAATGGTTACAAATATAGACTGTTATGCCCAAAAAAGCTCACTTAAGAGCTTGTCGCTAGGCATGGAGTCAACCTACTACTGTGCATACTTAATTTTGTTACTTTTAAGAACGTTAGTAATACGTTGTAAAGTCTTTGTGCTAAATAGGAGAAATGCTTTTTCTAAAAAAGCATTCTCAGCATTCCGTGTGTTGTACTTATGAATCAGGAGTTTTAGGCTATATTTATTTACATGAGTGTAAATTTTTACAGCTTTAGAGTATACCTGAAGAATATCGAGAATATCGGCTTCTAGGTAAAGCTAGTCAGATGGAAAGGTATGTTGCTTATTATACATTATTTTATTATTTTGATGATTCGTTTTTGCAGTACTTCCAACTGATTTAAAAACTCCTCCCCACTCGAGAATGCCATATTGGATAATATATTCAATTAGGCCATAATACAGTACCTTAACATGGGACAGACCGAAGAAATTCCTAAACTTGTAAATTTTTTTCCATACTGATGATACATGTACACCTTAAGAATAAATCTATGTAAATACCTAGGTATTTTATGAATCTCTCCAGGAAAATCTGTTGGTTTTCCAATTTAATATGACTGTAAGGAGGTAAGCAAAGAAAACTGAATTCGCAACTTCGAATTGGAGACGCTTGGAAAAAAAGACTATATCTCGGTGAAAAATGAACCGATTTCGATGATTATCTTTTTTATCTGGGGTACTTTTTTCAATATTATTAAACATAATATACTACCCAATTGTTATTGATCTCCATTGCTAAAAAACTAAAAAATTCCTATATTCTAATATTTAAGTCTCTTTTTTTTTCTTTCTTCTTTTTATACTTCGTTTATTACTACCACTATTATTTGAACGTCTTTTTAAACCTTTTTTTTTAATTTAATATTTTATTTTACATAGTTATACGAAAATATTTAATTTTCAGATGTTACTATTTCCACGAGCTACCCAGATAAAAAAATAATCATCGAAATCGGTTCATTTTTCACCGAGATATAACAAATTTTTCCGAGCGTCTCCAATTCGAAGTTGCAAATTCAGTTTTCTTTGCATCGCGCAAAGAAATACCCGTTACCCGCCACTACTTCTGTGCCGTCACTTGAAAAGAGGTCAACTTTATTTGTCATTTTTTATTACAAAAAACGCTTTTAATTGTAAATAATTATAAAAAACTATGCTAACTCGGCTCCCATTGGCCATAAAAAACTCTTTTTTTTTGTTTAAATCTTCATCTTGATGTCTGCAAATTAAAAAATTGTAGGATAAGTAGGGGGCGCTGTAGCTCTAAATATTTATAACTGCAATTTTACATCTTCATAATTAACTGTTTTTAACGGATCAAAAATAATTTTTTCATAATTTTCCAATACAATATGAAAATTAAAGGCTTAAGGAAGAAAATGTGACTAAAATTAACCCTTTACCATATTTTTCGGCAATCCTATAGGCACTGAAAGTTGAAGGTCGTGGGATAAACAAATTTATGTATCTCAGCAACAAAATAACCGATCGGGCCCACAACATCTTATTCGATTTGGAATTAAGTAGGCTTGAACGTTATACCTAAAATAAACAAAAAAGTAATTTTACAATAAATATTACGTTTTTTAATTTTAACATTTATTCTTTATTTTTTCAGTTAGATTAAATTAAACGCATTACGGCTCAAAATAAAGATTCTTTAATATACTTTTATAGTTTATACAAAAGATCCTTACAATACTTACTTTAAGTAAGAAATTAAAAAAACACAAAAAATACGTATTTTTCACCTACGAAAGCTCATAAATAAATAATAACCAAACGTTTTCTGTTAAATGAACTGGAGGATTGCTCTTCATGTTTCCCTTTATAATGTATATAATGTCACATTAATTCCTGAATTACAGCCCAAAATCATCCTTATTTTCCCCTACAGCCTGGGCTATATAAAAATTTAACAATTCTTACAACTTTGAAAGAAGGAAAACTGTTTTATCTCTTATATATCTATACTATAAGTAAATTTTAAAAAGAATATAAAATTAAAAAAACTCCAAACCGACCAAAAAACACATGATATATTTATCAAAATATTGTTATATTTTTGTATGAAAATCTAGTTTGTTTATGTTCTTAGTTAGTTCTTAATGTTGTTAACTTATTGTATTAGTTATTTCTATATTGTCATTTATATTTGTTTTTGCACGATTGATCATTTTTGACTGTTTACCGTGACAGATTTTACGTCAGTAGGTAACATTTACTAGCAACTCGACGGTAAGTAATCCAACTCGACGGTAAGTACTCCAACTCGACGGTAAGTAATTCACTTACCGTCGAGTTAAAAAATCTCTTAATTTTAATTTATTTTTTGAAAGAATAAAGAAAACTAACGAATTATTTATTAATATTGAAACTTATGGTACAATTTGTTAAATTATTTAATGAAATCCCACTTATTTGGGCTGTGGTTTCACTTCTAACAGAAACTCCTGCAGAATCGCATACATTAGTAGTATTACTAGTATTGCACAATATTTTTTCGGCAAAATCTATTTTATTTTGAAGAGAATCTTCTACATAGCTTTCTGCCACTGTCGATGAACGCCAACCTCCATGACGCTTTAATCCGAGGACATCAACACCTTTATTAGCCAAAAGCGTTGCTGATGTCCTCCTGAACGAATGGCCAGTATAGTTCTCGGGATTAGGCAAATTTAAGAATTAGGCAATTTGAAAAGGCCAGCCCCCGATTGTCCCTTTCCCTATTACTTGAGCACAACATTTTCCTTTGGCGTATCTTAAGAACAAATGATTTAATTTTACTTGTAATGGACGAAATTTTATATACTTTTGCAGAATTTCTAAATATGGAATTTTATCGTCTGGTTTATTAACGACTATAAAAGTACGCTGGATGTTCGTTTTTGTATTGGGTACTTTTACAATCATTAAACCATCGGTTTGTTGGATGTCATTCATAGTAATATTATATAATTCTTCTCTTCTACAGGCACCAGATATTTCCAACATCATTGCGACCTACAAATTATGAAAAAATCTTCATTAGAGTATTTCTTTTACCTAAACTAGCTTACATTACCTTGTGAATTAGAAATTCTTCATCCGGTGCTTCCATCAGAAAATTTTCAAATTGCTCCCGTGTAAAAATGCTCGCTTTCTTAGGCCTATAGCCAACATTTTTTCTCTTCAAATACGCGATCAAAGTTGAAAACTTGGAAATATCAATGCCATTATAAAGAAAAACGGTGGATTTAATCATTGAATATTCTGCCCAGAGGCTTCCAGGAGCTTTCAACTGCATATGTCTTTGAACGAAATATGCCAATAGAGTCTTTTCATCGATTCTTAAATCCTTGCCTTTGCACCATTTTTTAAAACTTTGGTAGGTATTTTGATAACGGATTTTGGATTTTTCGGGAATAATTGCGGAACACCCTTCTGCCCAAGCCCGTTCAATTTCTTCAAATTCACTTTCGCTCATATTTTAATTTATAATAATCAAAATTGTACTTAAAATTATTGACAACTAAGTAAAAACTCAATTCTTTATTGTTGTTATGCACCCTAGTTACTACCTAACAACCAAAGTATCTATCTTGATAAAATGAATGAAACTAGTCAATATGACGAAAATGTTTAATTTTATAATTTATAATGGTATCAAACGTGCAAAAAAACGTTATAAGCATGTCGAACGTTAAGGGGATCCGATCTTAGACAATAATAAGAGTCGTCGCTCTGCTCCTCCCCCAAACAATTGTCTTCGATCGGTATAAAACCCTTACCGTTCTCCATACTTAATATACCTACTATTAACGTCAAGTTATGCGAATAAAAGCCTAATTCTCTCAAAGGTATTTTACTACAATTTTATTCCCATAAAAAAATGGAAAAATACATTAGACCAGAAAAGCTTGAAGCTGATCAAGATTTCCCAACTGCAAATAAAGAATTCAAACATTGGTACGAAACATTTAAGAACTTTTTAGAAAGTAATAAATCTAAAGATGACAAACTAGAAGATTCAGATAAGTAGTATAAGTACATGCTTTTAATAAATTTTGTGTCACCTACAGTCTATGATTATATAAGCGATTAGAAAACATATACGACTGCTATAAAAATTTTGGAAGGATTGTATTTAAAACCTACTAATGAAATTTACGCAAGACATGTTTTGTCTACAAGAAAACAACAGATGAATGAATCTACAGATTAATATGTACAGCAATTAAAACGTTTGGCTAAAAATTGCAAGCAGTTTCTGCAGAACAGAATAAAAATGATTATGTTCGTGACGCTTTTATTAATGGCCTTGCTCAATCTCATATACGTTAAAGATTGCTTGAGTTTAGCACTTTATCTTTAGAAGATGCCATATCTCTTCCCCACTCGTCCTAACTTGCAGGTCTTTAAATCCAAAATTAATAAATTGTCTCTTCTGCCCCAATATATGTTCTCGGTACATTTGTATTTAGGTCTATACCTACGAGGACATCCTTAATAAAAAAAATCTAAATCCAGATCTTTAGAAGGTTCTCAAAAACAATCAGTTACGTACAATACACCATCAAATTTTGCAAACAATGCAACTTTATCTGATTACAATAATGTTGCTTCCAACGCGCCATCAAATTATGCAAACAATGCAACTTTATCAGATCACAACACTGTTGCTACTGCTCAAATAAAATCTTCCCAGACTTGCTATTTCTTTGAACACCCCAGACATCCGCGCTCTTTGTGCCCTGTAAAAGCAGCAACTTGTCAAAATTATCATAAAATCGGACATTGGGCCAAAATGTGTATGAAATCCAAAAATATACTAATTAAATCAACTTCAGCGTCTACTTTTGTAATAGCTTCGTCAATGAAAAGTCTTCAATCACTTTCGAAAGCTTTAGTAGACGTAACAATTAATAAAATAAACCCAAAAGCTTTACTCGGGCCGTTCAAAAGATAAAATTCAAGGACGCGTGATCAGTGAATACAAGCATCTGGACGGTTTAATCTTACGATGTAACGCCTTCTAAACAGCAATAAACGAAGGACAGTTTAGAGTGTTTAGACTGTACTAATACCAGAGATGATATAAACTGTAGGCCGAAATAAATGAGTACATTTGTCTCGTGATCATTCCATCTTTTGAACGGCCCGACTATTGACACTGGAAGCTCGGATACTTTTCTAGATCATGAATTTGCCGTTAAAAATAAAATCAAGATTTTTACTGCTAATGGTGAAGTTTCTATTGCATTCATGACATGTTCAACAAAAATTCAAGGCTGTTGTTTGGTGTCTCTTCAGATTCAGAAAGAAAAATATCAACAAATAAAAGTTTTAGTTTTACCTAATCATCTTGGAGAGCTCAAGTTTTAGTAACCAAAAATAAAAATCATAAACGTCGTATGGTAATTGATTATTCCCAAACAATTATTAGATTTACTTTACTTGATGCTTATTCTTTGCCTAACATTGAATCACTCGTTTCCAAAACCAAAGTGGAGCATAACATCCATGCCCAGAACAACATCTTCATCAACGTCAGCCACCAGCACCGAGTGAATAAGAGAGGTTGAACCAAACTGTAGCTTCGCCTGTATCTCACCGTAGACTCTAGCAGGTTCTCCGGTAGCGGTACGCAGTCTCCAACTGGTAGGCAACATCTTCTTCCGCATAATGATGGATGGTCGGACGATAGTTTTCGTAGCTCCAGAGTCTACCAGCATGCTAAGGTTCTTCCCATCATAGAGGCCATCTACATATAAGCTGTCCACGTGATGTCGCAGAGTTGCCAATTTAATGGTGTGAAGGGCTTCGGGAATGTTTGGGGTCGATGTCGCCCTCCAGGAGTCGACCCGTTCTAGTTTTCCTGCTGCTGTTCGACTTCAGCAGAGGATTTTTCTTTTTGGGGGCAAGTATTTCTTACATGACCTAGTTCTCCGCAGTTCCAACACCTCACTGGGCGCCTTCTTTTTGGGGATAACTTCATTAATCTCTCCACTACCGCCTCGACGTCGCTGACGGATTGAACGGCATGGTCGTAGTTACCGGTGACTTCCCTTAGTCAAGCAACTCCACGTGAGGCCTCTGTCGCCGCATCAAACTCCAGTGCAATGGTTAAGGCGTCCACAAGAGACTTCGGCCGCGCCAACCGTACAGCCCGCTGCAACTTGACGTCTCGAAGACCATCGGTGAAGGTTTGGACCGCCAGGCACTCCAGGAAATCCTCCGCTGCATTTGGATACGCAAACCGTACCATTCTTGCTACTTCTGCCTCAAACTCCTGGATAATCTCTCCATTTTTCTGCTTTCGGCTCTTTAACTGCATTCGGTATACCGGTTGTAGATGAGTTTGGGCATAACGCATTTCTAGACGATTAACCAATAACCCGAAATTGTCAGCTTCATCCGGTGTCAATGAATGCAGGACGTCTAAAGCCTCTGAGCTATGGTTAGGGACAATGCCTTCTCCTGGGATGGCCATCCATTTGCTCCGTCCGCTGTGTCGAACTGTTTTAGGTAATTTGGACAAGGAAGTCTTCCCGTCGAAGGTCAGGGGATTTATCGTCGTTCGTACCTGGGTCGCCTCCCCGTTTCCTCGTCGTTCGAGGTCTACCTGGCAGGTTTCCGTCGCCGTGGTGAATGGGCTGGTTTCTACGACAAGCTTCCTGTTCTCGTTGAAGCTTCCTCATTTCGGACTGTATTTGCTGGTTGATCTCGTCTCGCAGATTGGCCACTTGCTGATTTTGTTCGTCTCGTAAGTTGACCACTTGCTGATTTTGCTCGTCTTGCATGTTGGCCACTTGCGGGTTCAAGTTGTCCACTTGCTGATTTAAGTTGGCCACTTGCTGATTTTGCTCGTCACGAAGAGTGCACATTTCGGAGCGCAGATGCGATATTTGCTGGGAGAACGAACTGGATAATAGGGTAGACATCCGTTGTGATAGCTGGGACAGTTGTTGCGTCTGTTCCTCTTGTTGGCTTGTCAATCGTTGCGATAGCTCCTCTTGCAGCCGGGAAAGTTGTTGCGAGTGTTCTTCTTGTTGGCTCGTCATTCGTTGTGATAGCTCTTCTTGCAGCCGGGAAAGTTGCTGTGCTAGTTCAGAATTTGCCTTTTGAACTGGGTCTTCAAACTCCACAGCATCAGGGTCCAGATTATTATTTAGGTAGTATTCACGGAGCCTTCTCAACAAAACGGATTTACTCCCAATAGTTTCCAACTCTAATTCTTCGAGCTCTCTCCTGAGCTCAGCCACCAATAGTTCATGTATCTTCTTTCCAGGCATTCTTGTATCTTCACCCCACACCTGACACCAATTTGAAACACTTATGGGGACTTTAACACAATTTATTCACAAAATTGTAAAGATACACAAAACTTTGCTGGTTAACGTCTAAACTAATTGACAATACAATGAACTATTATTTGAACTCCCCTTTACTGCCCATACATGCCCTTACATAAAACAAAAGAACATTCTAGAATGAACGCGAAACATAATTCGAACTTAATCATTATACACTAGAAAGAGAGAGAACATTCTAGAACAAATAACCTGAAAATAGTCTTTCAAGTAAAGGTCCTTTTCTTAATTGGTTATCCCGTTACAATATATACAGTGTGTCCAATTAAGTGGGCATCATATGGGAAACTTTTTTATTCTTAGTTTTATGAAAAAAAGTTATTCCTTATAAAAAGTTGTGCATCGTCTAAAACTTACAATACAACCATCAGATATCAATTTTTTTAATATACGAGGTGTGTCAAAATATATGAATTTTACTCAAGAGTCAAGTACTTTTAAATACCTGAAATTGCGACAATTATTAATAAGAAAAGTTGATCATAATTGAAAACTATTAACAGATATCCAATATTATCTATCCACCATGAGAAAACAGATTTTGTTATTTTTTTATCATGTCATTTTTTTTCAATAAAATTGTAATTTACAAAATTTGCATAATTTATACCGAAAATATTAAATATCGTTTATCATGGCGGATGGATATTATTGGATATCTGACAATAGTTTTTAATTATGATTAACTTTTCTTAATAACAATTGTCGATATTTTCAAAAAAAGGTACTTTTACTCTTGAGTAAAATTCATATTTTTTTACACACCTCGTATACGGCTTAAAAAATTGATATCTAATGGTTGTGTTTTAAGTTTTAGACCATGCACAACTTTTTTTAAAGAATAACTTTTTTTCATAAAACTAAGAATAAAAAAGTTTCCCACATGATGCCGACTTAATTGGACACACTGTATATATGTATAAGAAAAAAAATTGATCTTTTTTGGAGTTGCGGTCCAAAGGCCTAGTGATTAAAACCCTATTGTAGGTGTACTCGTTTATTGAAAGTCGAGCTTTCGAAACTGCTTAGTTTCTTTCTCAAGACAATAATATTTGAGAATTGTAATAATAAAACCTTAAAAACTCAAAGAAAAAATTAATGAAATATCATCTAGTAAGAGTTACGGGTAATGCCCATTTAGATTATGAACAATTTCTGACTATTCTTGTACAGACGGAATCAATCCTAAATTCCCGCCCTTTATGTCCTATAACCAACGATCCCTCAGATTTCGAAATACTTACACCAGAACACTTTCTAATTAGGCAATCACTAAATGCTATTTCAGAGCAAAGTGTATTGGAGCTACCTTTTGGAAGACTAGATCATTATCAACGAGTTCGAAAACTTACTAAGCAATTTTGGCGATGATGGTATTCAGAATATTTACAAAATCTGCATACCCGTACCAGATGGAAGTTTAATGATGAGACGAAAATCAACGTTGGAACTCTGGTTCTCAAAGATGAAAATACTCCTCCTTTACTATGAAAAAGGAAAGAATTTATGAATTGCACAAGGGCAAACACAATATATTAAGAATGGTGTGAATAAAAACCAGAGATGGCACTATAAAACTTGCAATAAACAAAGTTTGTGTTCTACCTATTGATTGGTGACAATTTATTATTCGTTACCTTATTGTTTTTTTTTATATCATTGTTGTTAAATATTGTATCTCATATTTAATGTTTATTTCTTCTTTTGAAACCCGGTACTTTCAAGGCGACCGGGTATGTTATGTGATGGGAACTTGTCATTCTTTCTTTTCTTAATGT
The DNA here is from genome assembly GCA_964028335.1 of Altica lythri. Lineage (NCBI taxonomy): Eukaryota > Metazoa > Arthropoda > Insecta > Coleoptera > Chrysomelidae > Altica > Altica lythri. The sequence continues at coordinate 63,466,148 of OZ034801.1, forward strand.
AACACATGTTTTGTAAAAGTACAAGTTAATTATCATATATCTAATAAATCGAATTACGTTAATCAACAATCATCACAACAAATCACACATATAATATTTATGAAAATAGTATACAAAATGAGTAGGTACAACAATTATATATTATTTCACTTGTTCTATATATTTTGTCTATATACAACATGTTTTTAAATTATTTTTCACAGATAACATAGTAATTGCTTATAACATTGCTAGATTGCCACCATCCTCTGGAAGAAGACAAACCAAAATTCAATGTGATCCCTCTTTCTTCTGCATAATTAGCCGGTTCACCAGTTAACCAATAAAATTGGGATATAGCTTTTCCATTCTTTAACCAAATCCAGTCAGAGATAGTGCTTGTAGATCGCATTGCAGATGTCCAAAATGTGTATGTAGAAGTTTGAACTATACAAGCGAACAAGGAAAATATACAAAGTTAGAAAGCATTATCATAAAAAGAATATTGAACTTTAGTTAGTTCGATTTGACTTACATAAATTCAACAATGTATTAAACAGATACTGATTTTCTTCAAGAGATTCTATAGCAACTAGGTCTTCATCGCGGTCCTTACAAAAACTGTAAGCTTCTAAAAAAGTTTTCTAAGAAGAAAGTATCAAAAGTTAGAAAAATCGTATTGAAATAGTTAAAAAAAAAATTGATTACACTTACACCGCTCTCGGTATATATCATATATGTTTTACTTCCCACTGTAAGAATATGGTTCTGTGTTTCCTTAACAGATGTTTTATTCTCTACAAATTGATAAATATTTTATATTATAATATATTTGTTAAAATAAAAAACTTACTATTTTCATGAGAATCGATTATTGCACTCGTTAAAGAGCCCAAGAACATCAAAACTAGAGTAATTATACTTTGAGTATACATTTTTAGGTATTCACTTAGGTACTGCTTATCGATTGATGTCCTTAAATTTCGTGATGCGCTTTTATATCTTTGACTTATTTTCTAGATAAGATAATAGTTTGGTTGAAAGTGTTAGTAGACGTATTTTGCATTTTTCCTAGTACTAGAATTTTACAATAAAATAATATGTGGCAATTATTGAAATTCACAGACGTTTTTTAGCATATACGGATACGGTTACTAAAACCTTATCAGATTAGTACGCAGAATCATTTCCTCTTTAAATTCTCAAAACAAAGTAAATATATAGTTACAGTGCAACTACTTAGTTTAATATTTTCTAGAAAATAATTAATAATATTTGTGATATGTATTTTGAGATTTTTGTTTCTATGTGACAAATTACTATTTTCCTAACGTTTAGTGTGTACTCTTTTTATCTATTCATCCCTTCATTTTAAAGTATTCTTCATTCTTCCTCTCTAAATTATTGTTGTATAATAGCATCTATATACCATATAGATATATGTAATTTTAGCCTTAAAAAAGACCTCAATTAAACGTCTAAACATCGGCAATTTAGTTATAGCTGTTTCTTTTGCCTGTCGTCAACCCTACTAACATCATTCGAAAATAAAATATAATATTTATAAATTATAATGTAGGGTAAAACTACCCTGTTAGGTTGTGTAATAGCATGGAAAAAACAAACCATCTTTAAAAGGGAGCCTCATCACCTATTTTAAATCTCTAGGCCTGATGACAGCCTGAGGTGTGGATATCCCTACACTTGGGAGGATGCACACATGAGCCATATGAAGCCTCAGTGCCGCCAAAGCACTTGCTCGCCTTTACCCAAATTGACAGATCCAGAATCCTACTTCTTATGTATCAATGGTTTTTGGGCTGTTAGGCCGGCGTCGATTGTCTTGCTGACTTGACGTTTCGCCAACACGAGGGGTTGGCATCTTCAGAAGTTGCTTCCTGGTTGACAGTCTGCGAAATACTGAGCTCTGCGTGGACGGAGCCCGTATTTACACGTCGGGAAGGAAGTGGGCAAGGCCTCAGTTGCTTTCGATTCCAAACGGTTCTGGTTGGTGTTGTTCGTTAAGGGTAGAGTTTTCGCACCCTTAATTATGGTGACCTATGTTTTGTTAATCTTGACTGCTTCCTCTTTTTTATTTAAGTTGTTCGGGTGCTTCTCTATCTCTATGGCTTCTCTATAGAGTCTGGAATGGTATGCTGATGTAGTAGCGAGGACTTGGGTCTCCTCAAACTTAATCCGATGGTTCATAGTGAGGGTATGTTCCGCTACGGCGTATTTGTCCGTCTGCCCCAGACGACAGTTGGCCTTGTGCTCTTTAATCCTGGTGTTGATCGAGCGTTTGGTAGTTCCTATGTACACGCTTCCACATGTGCACGGAATGCGGTAAATTCCCGAAGCCGACAGTGGATCTCTTCTGTCTTTTGCCGATCGAAGACATTCTTTGATTTTTCTCGTTGGTTTGAAAATAGTTTTCACATTTTTCTTTCTTAGCAATCGACCAATTCTGTCTGTCACTCCCGGAATAAAAGGCAGAAATGCTTTTGCCACTGGTTGGATTTGCTCATTTTCTTTGGGTCTCCGATTTGTTGGTCCAATCGATCTTTTGATTTCCCGTTCTGAATAACCATTGGCCCTTAAAGCATCATAAATATGAGTTAGCTCTGCGTTTAGTGCCTCGGGTTTGCAAATCCTTCTTGCCCTTTCTGCTAAGGTTTAGATGACTCCATATTTCTGACATGGGTGGTGGTTGGAATCCCTATTTAAATAACGATCCGTATGTGTTGGTTTTCTGTACACTGTGTGGCTCAATGATCTTCCTTTTCGTGATAATAACACATCAAGGAACGCTAGCTTGTTGTTGTCTTCGATTTCCATCGTAAACTGTATTTTTTCATGGATGCTGTTAATGTGTGTCAGAAATTCTTGCAATTTATTCTGCCCATGGCTCCATATTGGGAAAAACGTTTGACGAACATCTATTAAATTTAAAAGACATGTTTTTTTTCTTTGTTTTTTTTTCCTTTTTGATTATATTTGTTCTTTATTGACGTTGCTAATGTACTTTTGGTATTTTTATGAATATAAAGTTATTATTAAGGATCTTTAGCAGGCTGAGGAATGCCAATTTGTAGCTTAATCCCAAGAAATGTCTCTTCTTTCAGCCTGAGGTCAACTTCCTAGGGCACGTCGTATCCTCGAAGGAAATTGCAACTGATCCAGACAAAATCAAGGCAGTACGAGAGAGGCCAATACCTAAAGACAAGCATAAAGTAAGAAGTTTCCTTGGACTTTGCAGCTACTATCACCGATTCGTAAAGGACTTTGGAAAGATAGCAATACCCTTGCATTCACTAACTGAAAAGAGTTTACCGTTTGTTTGGTCCCCAGAGTGTCAGCAGGCTTTTATTACCCCAAAGAAACACTTTACTTCTGCTCCAGTACTGGCACATCCAAAGGATGGTGTTTTTATCCTAGATACAGATGCTTCTCAGAATGGCCTAGGAGCCGTCTTATCTCAGATACAAGGTGGCGAAGAACTTGTTATTGGATATTTCAGCAAGACGTTGGGCAAGACAGAAAGAAACTATTGTGTCACTAGAAAAGAGTTTCTTGCTGTAGTTAAAAGCATAGAACTTTACCATTCGTTCCTTTATCGCCGGAAGTTTTTGATCAGAACCGACCATTCAGCGTTGTAATAGCTTTTTAATTTTAAGACTCCAGAAGGACAGATTTCGCGATGGTTGGAGAAACTTCAGACCTACGACTTCGAGATACGTCACCGAAAAGAAAAAAGTCATGAAAACGCTGATAGGACAGCCTTTTAAGAAGACCATGCCTGGAGAAGAATTGCAAGTTTTGCGAACGCCAAAAAATAAAAGACGAGTGGTCATACCTGATGACTAATGTGCGAATGTTACGCTAGAAACTGTTCGGCAGATTACAGCTACCCCTGATGACGGATTAACGAAAAACACGGTAAAAGATACACAAAGTCAGTATCCAGAACTGAATGTAATCCGAAAATGGTTCAACAAAGGAGCAAGACCGCAATGGCAGGAAGTCGCGAAATATGGTCAACCAGTTAAAGGTTCAGTGGGACTCACTGTGTATCCGAGATGACCTACTCACTCGGAAGTGGGAAAGCCCAGGTGGAAAATTGGTCCGTTACCAGACCGTTCTTCCAAGAGTATGCGTTCCAGACGTGCTCAAAGAGCTCCATGATAGCGGTTCCGGAGGACACTTTGGAGTAAATAGGACATTGGCCAGAGTACGTGAAAGATACTACTTGACCGTATGCCCTTTGAAGATTCGACTAGAATATATGTGCCAATTATGTTAAATTTGAAATGAAACTTGCATTCTGGTTCTATAGTTGCAAAATTCCGGAAAATGTTGAAACAAAATTATGATAAATTTTAACAAAAGTTGACCGTATGCCGAGGTAATGAGAAGAAAGAGGTTTAGAACCACTTGGAACCAGCCAATCGGTATGCCGTTAGGCATAAGTATATGGTACGTCATAAATAATAAAAATCTCTTAGAGGCATACGGTCAGCTATCATAAAGAAGGTATAACAATTGTCTGCAATTTCAAGGGTTTATTACATACCTTTGGGACCACCCTGCACGTATGCCGACCTTTTTCCGGTGGATTATTTTTTCGTTAACTTTCTTCTCATTACCTCGGCATACGGTCAACTTTTGTTAAAATTTATCATAATTTTGTTTCAACATTTTCCGGAATTTTTCAACTATAGAACCAGGATGCAAGTTCCATTTCAAATTTAACATAATTGGCACATATATTCTAGTCAAATCTTCAAAGGGCATACGGTCAAGGATCGTTCAATTTTTTATACCATGGGCTGACAGTCTATAATATATTTATTAAATAAATGAAACACCCACTTAAAAATCTACACTATTATATTAACTAACGACATATGTTTCTACGCACAGCGTCTTTTTCAAGTAAAATTTTACCTGAACAACAAGCAGTGTTTGTAAAAAGACTTCTTGGTAAGTGTGATTACATAGATTTTCAACTGTTGATTGAGATTGAGAACCAATTTCGGGAGTTTTAACGACTGACGATTCTAACGCTTCATCCTCGGGGCACATCACAGTTGAATGTCGTCGTTGGCATCTTAAACATTCGATTTTTACTTTGCACCTTCGAGCGATATGTACAAATTTAAGACAAATGTGACAACATCCTTTAGTTGCTAAAACCTTCTTCATCTCAATTAACTTCATTTTGGGAGCTTTATCGCAGTCTTCACTAAAATGACTATTTGTAAAAAAAACACAACGAACAGGTTTGTGATTTAACAAGCCAGAAGCAGTAGTAATTGATTTCTTATTATCTTCTTTTTTCTTTGAATTTAGTTCAAAACCAGATAGACCAAGAGAGATTCTTTCTTCATTTTTAACTCTTTTCTCAAAAATGTCATTAAATTCTCTAAGAGATGTAACCCCTAAAGTTTCTAGAGCTCTAAGCTGAGACTCTAATTTATCAAACAGGGTACTCAAGTTAGCTGTAACTCTCAAATTCGTTAGAACTAGTTTTAATAGTTCTCGTACATAAAATTCTACGAGGAGTTTATCCTTACCAAAACGGGTATTTAAACTTTCTAAAGCTTTAATATAATTTTGACCACTAGGAGCATAACTTTCGACAATAATTCTCGCTTTGGATTTCGGTATTGTGGTTTGTACTAAATATTGAAACTTATGTTCCAACTCTAATGATTCATTTCGTTTAAATTGGCCCCAGAATGTAAGCCAATCACTTATATAACCACCAAATCGTTTGAACTCAATGCGAGGAAGTTTCAAATGCGAATGTCTGGATTGGAAAGTACTTTCACTAGGTGTCTTTCGATTTAGTTTTCCTTCTACCATAAACCTCAATTTATTATATTTACTAGTTAGCTCATCAGCCTTTTTAACTTGTAAATCAATAATTTCTTCGGCACAATCAGTGTCTAGAAGCAAATCAAGCACCTGTTTATCTAATTCGTTGATAGTTTCTATTCTTTTGTCAAGAAGAAGAATATTTCCTTGAATATCGTCGAAATCAGGATCGGTGGACTGAATTGTCATTAAAATATCATCATTAACTCGCTGAAATGCTACTCGTTGAACCTCTAAGGATCGTTGTACTCTCTACATTTTTTTAGAATAGTCCATTCACGGTCGCAACAATGTAAAGAATGGTATCAAGTACTTTGCGTAGTTAATCTTCCTTCAAATAAACTGAAGAAACGTAGAGCAATATACTTTAAATTAGCATACAACGTTCTGATGAATTGGCCCGTGCGGGAGCTAATACCCCAATGATTGGCCCGGAACCATTTGGCGGAGTTGCTCACACATTCAGAAAGGCAGCCATTGAGAAAATTAATAAAACATATAAAATGCTTTGGTAGTACAACTTCTATTATTTTGTTTTCTTTTTTTTTTCTTTTTTAATTTATACAATCATTCAATCAATAAGATAATATATATTATATATATATTTCGAAGTTGTTTATTTTCTTTGTAAATGAATCTACAACAAACTAAACAATAGTAACACACACACACTTTTAACCTCACACACGTTGAGAATGTTGATATTAAAAAAAACCAGAAAACTAGCGTAAATACTAAATACATATAACCAAAAAAGCATTTAAGACAATTTTGATTATAAAATGACAGTTAAAACGACACAACTAAAGTAATTTTACTTAAAAAAAAACTTAAGAAATGAAAAGATGACAACCACACATGACAACTGTCTAACGCACTAAAAGCTAAAAGTACCCGATAAAAAAAGTAAGGACTATAAAAATTATCTTTCAACTTTACGAGAACTGACAACAGCGCACGATTTTACAACTTGTGCTGATGGTTCAAGGTTATTGCCGTCAAGCTCAGACTCGTATATTAAAATCACAGATTTAATCTATATTAAAGTGCCTCAAACCTAGGTTCTTATTAAATGAAAACCTGTTCTTTTATGTTTAAAACGTATCATATTGCGCCTTTTGACAAATATATTAATAATAAGGTGTTCAGCAACCTAGTCTATAATTGGTAGACTTGTTAACATGTTAACTGAAGCAGCTGTCTGTCACGTCAATCTGTCAGTATGTTATTGTCGTTTACTTTTTAAATTTTAATTTTTAACAGTTTAGTGTTTTAATATTTTGTTTCTGTTGTTTTTCAATTCTTTTCAGCTTTGTGGTTATGATTAAATATGGAATCAAAGGAAAGTATTCAAGAAATTGAAAACCTAATTTCAGAATTAGAAACAACACATTTGTGGCCAGGATCTTCATATCAAAGTAAGTTCTGTGCTTTAGGTTAATCACAAATATTTATTATCACCATTAATCAGAAAAAAATACACCAATTGGAAATATCTGAGATACTATTTCGGTATTTTATGGATTTTCAGATACTTTTTCAAGTATTGAATATGGGAATTTTTACATAGTTTATAAGGATATTTTTCTACATTTCTCTATAAATTCAAATTACACAGTACGAATAAAAGTATACATCGAATCTGTCTTCACAGAAAATGTGTTGTAACACTATTATCAAACTGGCAGTTGTTGATTTTATGTTGTATCCTAAGGGATAGTCTTCATTATTTAGTTGACCTAGTTATTTTGAACCGCAGTTCTTGAAGTTAAATGATTATTGCAATTTCAGTTATATTATTTTTTTTTTAATTATCTACATGAGTTTTGTTTCTCTAGTTTGTTATAAATTACCAACTAACCTCGATTAAAATACGTTCCAAATGTTATTTCTTAGTTTGAAAAATTTTTAAAAGTAAAGATTATAGAGATCTAGGTAATTTTATGTATTTATATCAAATATCCATAACAAGTATGAATAAAAGTTATTTTGTTTTTTAAATCATTGCAGTAGCTAAAATTATTTGACACTATTTATTAGAATTGTAATTACTGGAACAGTTACAAATACTTTATTTTATTTTTTTATTTTTATACAATCAATTATGAAAAACCATTTTATTGTAAATAGTAAACCACAATGCGATTAAGTTCCAATACTTAACCATTTATTTCACTAAAAACCAAGACAAATGAGTTGATAACCCATTTTTAACTGGTTTTATCCAAATAACTGATACTTGTTTGGTTATTTAAATACAAAAAAAAAATTGATAATCCAGAGGTTTTTTCGTTTAAACTTTATCTAACTTTAATATTATAGACATTTAAATCCTAGAGTGTAATATCATAATACAGTTTTTAACATTTTTTGTTTGTAATTTTTAGGAGTAAATAGCATAAAGGCTTTACTTAACTTAAATAATGGAGGTTCTGAAGTTGATATAATATATAATTTAGTAGAAGCACATTCTCCGAGCCTGAGATATAAAACAGTATCCATATATGAAGATATTCTCAAAACCGAAAAATTGTCTGCTTCAGAAAGAAAACAGTTAAAATTGTGTATTGAAGCTTTAACCACTAAATGTTCTGCAATTCCAAGAGAAAAGAAGATTGATAATATGCTAAATCAAATCAAAGATTTGCCAAAAGGTACAAAGTTTTTAATTTCTATTTCATTACTTATTTTATAGACTTTTTTAATATTTATTTTAGAATGGTCGCTTATACAATTTACTCCACAATTTAACCCTGACGAGGTATGGAATAGTAATAATGATGTGTATTATACAAACTCCATTCATATATCCGTGTTCTTTTCCGGCTCGAAAGAAAATCCCTTTGTTGTTACTGCTGCAGCGCCTATAAGTACTGTTACTGGTAAGTTTATTATTTTAAATAATTCAATAGCATAAGCATATCCACTACAAAATAGTTAGTTTGTCATAGATTTGATCAATTCATGAGGTGGCCAACTTAATTTGATCAGATCATTAAATCGTTAGCATTTCACAATTTGGTTATTCACATTTGACCGAATCATAAAAAAAGCGTTCTTAAATTATTAAATGGAAATCCAGAATATACTAAGAACTTTTTTGTAATTTTAAGTCCCACTAAGACAAAATTAATCAATTATTAATAATAAAATTAAACGGATTTCTGTAAGAAATAAAAGTCCCATCGACAAAATAAAAGCAAAATTAAACAAATATTTGTAACAAATTTCAGTTAGAACAAAACCTTAGCCTTTTTTATTTAAAACTAATCAACTAACGCGTCAAGCTACATATTTATTTTTGAAAAAAAAAAGAGGGAAGTACTTTGTAAGTAGTTACAATTCACAAGGAATGTACAATAAATGAATTACAAGGTCATTTTCACAATCTATCACTAATTTGTTTTCACACTTTGGTGACACTTTGAAGTTCAAAATGTTTGTTTCTTGAAACACGCACATTTCTTTGTACGGTATTGCTTTTGTGTCGGCTTTCAAAAGCATTTTTTTAAACTTTGACCTGTAAATCCTGCCGAGGAAACCAATTTTTAATCGTCTTGAAAGCCGATGATCACCTTATGTATTCTTCGTTTCTAAAATCTGGTATATTTCCATCAATATTTTTGTTGTCAAGAGATCTACGGTCAATTTTCGGTACATTTAAAAAAATGGCCCTTGGTAAGCCAGAAGCATCAGTAGATTTATATCAATTGAATATATTAAAAGTTAGATGAATCCCTTCGCTAATGCTCTAATAACTATGACGTCACATGAGACAGGTTCATTTTTTTCGTACAAGTTATTTTTGCATACGTTTCACAAAAAAAATATTACAGATAAAAGTTGTAGGTCTCTTTAAGACAGACAAAAAAGTCCCCTAACATTTTTTTGTACTGGGTGAAGTAAAAAAGTTACGATTTTTTTTCCATTTTGATTTGATGTCACGCTGGACCGATTTGGCCCATTAGAAACAGATTATATGCTTTATATGATATCATGCTTTATATGATATCACTATTCTTTTTATCTAAGAACTAACATATTTATGAGATGTATGCAGTAAAGTGATGCTCAACTCTTACAATCTGATGTTGATAGCGTTTTTTTATGGTCGATAAATAATGGTTTAGAGCTTAATATTAAAAAATGCTTAAGTATTTCATTTGGCCGTTCTCTGAACTTGGTTGCAAATCATTATACAATAAATGGTCAAATGCTTGAATCTGTTACTACTGTTGGTGTTTTACTAGACAATAAATTAACATTTGTGCCTCACTATAATGAGATTGTTAATCGAGCAATGCTTAATCTGGGTTTTGTTGTGCGTAACTCTGGTAAATTGTCTGTCTTTTGTTTCAAGATGCTTTACTTTTCTCTGGTTCGTTCTGGGCTTGAATACGCCTCGCCAGTGTGGTCACCTTATTATTCTAACCATGTAGAATCAATTGAAACAGTTCAGAAGGTTTTTCTTCGTTCTCTAGCTTTTAGGGCTAACATTGACATTTATCAGGGCTTCCATATCGACTATAATAAAATAAAAGACGTGTTTAAGATCGACAGTCTTAAAGTAAGGAGAACTCGCTCAGAGTTAGTAACATTTTATAAAATATTGAATGGAATTTATCATTGCCTGCGATTTTGGAGAGTGTACCATTCCATATTGGTATTAATCATAGATCTCAAAATCCTCCTATGTTTCGTTTGCCGTTTCATCATGCTAATTACGGTTTCTTCTCACCAATCACTAGAATGATGAGGGCATACAATGAGCTTAATCTTGACCCTTTCATATCCAACTCTTTAAATTTATTTAAACAGCAACTTAGGGAACTAAGCGACTGACATTGGTTTTATTTGTTATAATTTTGAGTTTTTTGTTATAATTTTGTATATTTTATGGTATTGTTTATTTTAATTCTTTATATTTGCCACTATAATATGTATAGTTAAATAGCATAGTCTATTTTGTTTTTTGTAAACTGGCTCTGCCGTTGAAATAAATAAATAAATAAATAAATAAATAAATAAATAAGTGTAAAAGAAATTTAAATTTTAACAATTACAGGTTAACCAATAGGATTATGTGAAGAATTCGGCAAACACTGAATTTCTTAAGTCGAATAAAATTTTCAAAAATCAAAATGAGAAAGTTCAATTTAAAAAAACATATAACAAACATCAACGATCGATTAAAGGTAAAGATATAGGCAATGAAGGACTAAAAATGCCAAAGATAGGAAATCTTTTAGGATAGGACGGATCGAAATGCGTTTTTTTTTCATTTGCTTTAAAAAATTATTTACACCATTCCTACCTAGTACAAACTGCATTGCTGCAGTCCAAAATGCTTTCAAAAAATGCATTTTTTGAGAGATTTTTGACAAATTCAATAACTTTGTAAATAAGAGTCAGAATTGGCCCAAGTTGGGTACCCAGCGGTTTTTAAGGTCGCTGATCACGATTATGATGTTCAAATTGACCCCCCGAACACCTGGAGCTCAGGAACTTCGACGAACGTCATCTCCGGGGGACTATCCCGAACTTCATGCGAGGAAGGAAAGAAACTTATCACCCGGGGATTTTTTAAGTCGCTGAATTCAAATATGGCACCGTCGAACACCCCACGGACACTTGGTGCGCCCTAACCTAGATGCCGACGTCATCTTCAAGAATTTTCCTGGAAATTGCGACAAAAACGAACCGAAAATCATTATGGGGGCATTTTGTGTGCGTTCAATCCGAATTTCATGTGGAAAACGATCCCCCGAACACATGGAAAGCCCTAACCTAGCTCTGAAAGTCGTCCCCAAGGTTTTCCCAGACACAACTGAAAAATAGGAACCGACAATCGTAACGGGTGGTTTCTTGGGGCGCTGAAGTCAAATATGGCACCGGCGAACACCCCACGGACACCTGGTGCTACCTAACCTGGCAAGTGTTTGGGGGGTCAATTTGAACATCATAATCGTGATCAACGACCTTAAAAACCCCTGGGTGCCAAACTTGGCCCAATTCTGACTCTTATTTAAAAAGTTATTGAATTTGCCAAAAAAACTTTCAAAAAAATGCATTTTTTGAAACCATTTTTGGCTGCAGTAATGCAGCTTCCGGTTTGTACTAGGTAGAAAGTAGGTAGAAATGGTATAAATAATTTTTGAAAGCAAATGCAAAAAACCGCATTCCGATCCGTCCTATCCTAAAAGATTTCCTATCATAATGCTTCATTGCCTCGACTAATAGCAAATAGTTTGTTTAAGACATCGTAATTAAAATACTTACATACAATGAAATAATGCTTACTATGCTTTTTAGTATATACTTACATACGGAATATTCTTGAACTAACAAAATATTTATCGTAAAATTGCTAAATAGCAACGCGTTACTTGACAGTACGAGAAACTAGTATTAATATGAAATAAATAAGAATTTTAAATAATGTAAAGGAATTTTTTTAATTCTGACACTGGAATTCTTCAAAAAAACGATCTTTAAATCGTTACAATTGTTACTAAACACTTATTCAAATAAAGGTTCAATTGTTATAAGAAACATATTGTTTTGTTTATATGCTTTATATGATATTACTATTCTTCTTATCTAAGAGCTAACATATTTTTGAGATGTATGCAGTAAACTGTTAAAGTGTTTAAATTTCGACAGGTCAACCTATAGGATTATGTGAAGAATTCATTTCTATTGATACAGCAAACACTGAATTCCTGAAATCGAATAAAATTTTCAAAAATCAAAATGCAAAACTTCAGTACAAAAAACATATAACAAACATCAACGATCGATTAAAGGTAAAGATAGCAAATAGTTTGTTTTAGACATCGTAATTAAAATACTTACATACAATGAAAAAATGCTTACTATTTTTTTCTGTTAACAGCAAGTAATAAAAGATGTACAAAATTTGTGGTTAAAGGAATGGAGATGTCTATTAGTGGGAAAATTTTGTGATGATAATATTGAAATGGAAATAAAAAAGCAATTTGAAGTGGCATTTAAAAAACAGTAAGTGTGTTGTTTTGTTAATAGTAACATAATTTGTTGTTTTTTAATACTTGTACTATTTTATTTCTCTAAAATTAAATCACGAAGTATAGATACCAGGAGTCTACACGGTATAGGCACCTATAGGGATAGTCTGTGGAGGGAATCGATAAAAGTGATACCACTCTTACAGGCAGTCACGGATGCCGTCGCACCAAGATTTGTCTTTGACAAACCCTACAAAATATTAACAAACAAGACAGCATCAATAGGAACATCACAGGCAGGAATATAAATATATATACAGACTGCCGACAAGCACTACTGACCTTGAATAGACCACGTTTCACTTCAAGTTTAGTACTAGATTGCCACCAATCTCTAACTGAGGCCAGCCAGAATAACGTGGTCACTCTCAGCTGGATCAAAGGACATGGGAACTCTAAAGGCAACCGCATTGCGAACAATTTAGCCCTCGCCCGTCTACCAAGCTAACATTGTCCGCAGTCGTGGACCTTATTAAACAGCACTCTCACCAAAAATTTATACAGTGCTGGGATGAAACTACGAACTGTAGACTGGCCAGAGAGTTGTTACCTCATCCTGGCGAGGAAACAGCAAAAAAATTTAAGGCATTGACCAGACAAAATCTCCGAACAGCTGTGGGAATCCTGACAGGTCACTGCCAATTGCGACAACATCTCTTTAGGATGAAACTAACAGAATCGCCGCTATGCAGAGGCTGCGAACAAGAAGAGGAAACAGTAGAACACATTATGTATGACTGCTCTGCTTTTTCTGAAATCAGAAGATCCGTGTTGGGCGAGTATTGGCTTACACCAGCCGATGTCAGGGAGATCCCCCTCGGGAGCCTCATGACCTATTTTAAATCAATAGGCCTGGTGACATCCTGAGGTGAGGATATCCCTACAAACGGGAGGATGCACAATGGGTCATATGTGGCCTCAGTGCTGGCTGAGCACTAGCTCGCCCCTCCCAAATTTCCAGATCCAGAGACGGTATAGGCTTTTTCATAATATTTCTGGTACCCAATAATCAACCCACAACATAGTTCTAGTTTTTGCCACTGGCGGCGCGAGTAATCAGAAGATACCGATGTTTTTATTATTATGACGTTTAAATGTCGCGAAATTAAATTAAATATATAATATTAATTTAAGTATTTCAAATTAGTTGTTATAAAAGCTGTCAATAGTAACAAACCTTTCCGCGTAAGGATTTAAACGAGTATCTCTTGAACACGGGCGCACTCTACCGGCAATAGTTCTGTCCCCTAAATTGGTATCTATACTTCGTGAATTAAATAATAATGAAAGGAAATGGAACTCATTTTCGTTTATTCTGCTCTGCTCGTATAGATACAGGGTAGAGAAATAAAGAAAGCTTCAAGTACTTATCCTCGAGTGGTAATTATTATTCATTCTTTAGTTTTAATTCAAAGACTTCCAAGATTTTATAAATAACAATAAAAAAATACGATTAAAAACTTAACTCTAAATAGACTCAGTTGAAAATCCTGAAATATAAGTAATATCTGCCGGAAACCTACTAGAAAAATCTTGAAATTTGATTTTCCAATTTTTTTAGATATCCTATAGATATTATTTTATTGTTTAAAATTATCCACACATATTAAACACAAAGTTTTGTTCTAGAAATAATGCTCATAGTTCAATCTGTTAGCATTTATGTTATTAATAAAAACGTTAATGTGTTTTTAGTGCACCACAACTACAGCTTTCAAAAAGGGATGAATACATCTTATGCTGTCTTGCAAAAACCTTTAACCAACTAGGTCATATTGAAGTGGAAAATATTGTAAAATACTGTTTTTCAAATGCTGATGAAAAATTGATTAAAACCATGATAATAACAGTAACAAATACAGCACAAAAGTTATATTTAGAATATCGAGAATCAAAAAAATATCCGGTTGTTTTAATTTTGCATGATGTAAGTATAAAAATTGGTTTAATTTGTAATTATTTACTTTAAATTTACCTCAACAAATAATTTTTAAATTGTGTCCAATTTAAAATCTTAAAATTAAAGGTTTTATGTACAAAAACTCAAATTTTACATGTGCAGAAACACAACAAATGTTTCTTAGTGCAGTTCCTTATTTTATTTGGGAAACTACTAAAACGCTTAAAATGTGGTAGTTTTTGCAAGGTTAAAGAGTCTTGGCAATTACCCCTTACCTGGACCCAGTGGGCGGTCTATAAATGAGCTATAAAAAGACCCTTTTTCGACCCTAGACTCGAGATCTGGCATGTGGTTGTATGCATTCATAATTTAGAATCTACTGTTTAAATTTAAAAAATATATAATTATTTTTTTAGAAATAAAAATAAATAAATACCATAAACGTAAAGATATTTTTTTTCTGATTACAACCATTTATAATACTTACGCAAAATTTTGAAGTTTACAAGCTAGACTCCCAAATATTCTACATTACATTGAGAAAAGAACTAGCTCGGTCAATATCGACATCAAACATTGCAAACGCGCATGTAACTAGGATTTTTTTATATGTTGTTAGGTCCCTTGAGAGTAGTTAACACCCAAGTTTGCAACCCTGAAAACCTTGTGCTGCTCCCACGGTGCTCGAAAAACTGCGAAATTTTGGCACATATTTCAGTTGTTTAGAAAAATGTACCTTAACGAAGAGTTTTTCAAGTACGTGTTCTAATACTTTAATAAAGATAACTAAATTTGCTACAATTTCAGCGAAACCTGAGCAAACTATGTTTTTTGGTTGCGAAAATACAGCAAGTCAAAGATGGGCAATTTTCCCGCAGTGCTAGGAAAACTCAATCTGCTAGGTCAATGTCAAATCCAAATCTGTTCAGTAGTTTTTGCGTGAAAGATTAACAAACATCCATGCGTCCATTTCATACTTATAAACTTTCGCGTTTATAATATTAAAGGATGATTAGGTTTTCGCTAAATAATAAAAACATTCTGCTCAATAATATATGTATTATTCATAAAGAACAAAAAGTACAAATTTGGCATTTAAGATGCATGTAAACACAAAAAACAGCAACAAATTAAAACTTTAAATTAACACAAATTAAGAGCCTTAGACTCTTGCCCTTTTGGAAGGACCAGGTCTCAACCACTCAAGATCAGTGGGATGGAGTGGGGGTGGAGGGATAGTGTTTTCTGGAGGTTAGGGCGGGTCGGCATATGGTGTTGGATTGTCCTCATCCTCGTCCTCCTCATCCATAAGTATAGGGATGGCGTTATTGCAATTTTGACCGTGGCCAACGGAACATAAGATAGAGCACTTGAGCCCGGCCTTTCTGCAAGTGCACGAACCTAGGCAACCTTTCTTGCATTTGCAAGCCATCATTTTAAGCAGGGTCTGAGGAGCGGGCTCTGCGCACATTGTGACAGGCATTAGACCTTGTTCGCTGGTCTCCCATCCCCAGTCACACGGGTTCTTTTCAACCCCTAACCATTTTTGTACTTGGTGTTAAGTTCTCCACGAATGATATTTTGCAGCATCTGTAGTTGGGGGAGGCGAGCAAGGTTCACTTTGACCGTTACTGCCGATTTGACAAATGCTGAGTATCGCAAAGTATTCAGTGTCCCTGCATCTCCTCCGTACAGGTTCATCAAGATCTTCTCGCCAGCATTTCCTACGTCTTCCTTGTTGGAGTTTGGGTCAAGGAAAATGTTGGTGAGATCTATCCAGTCGGGTTTTTTTTGAGGATGTTGCACCACTTCATCTTGTCTTGCCAGAAAAGGGCAGAGGTTGTGTCACACCCGCTGTGTACTTTTTGTTCTTTATGAATAATACATATATTATTGAGCACAATGTTTTTATTATTTAGCGAAAACCTAATCATCCTTTAATATTATAAACGCGAAAGTTTATAAGTATGAAATGGACGCATGGATGTTTGTTAATCTTTCACGCAAAAACTACTGAACAGATTTGGATTTGACATTGACCTAGCAGATTGAGTTTTCCTAGCACTGCGGGAAAATTGACCATCTTTGACTTGCTGTATTTTCGCAACCAAAAGACATAGTGTGCTCAGGTTTCGCTGAAATTGTAGCAAATTTAGTTATCTTTATTGAAGTACCAGAACACGTACTTGAAAAACTCTTCGTTAAGGTACATTTTTCTAAACAACTGAAATATGTGCCAAAATTTCGCCGTTTTTGGAGCACCGTGAGGGCAGCACAAGGTTTTCAGGGTTGCAAACTTGGGTATTAACTATACTCAAGGGACCTAACAACATATAAAAAAATCGTAGTTACATGCGCGTTTGCAATGTTTTTTTTATTTTATGTAGATTTTGACCGGTCTAAACAACACTCATAATAACATAAAATACCTTTAGAGCCTGTAAACTTCAAAATTTTGCGTAAGTATTATATATGGTTGAAATCAGAAAAAAATATCTTTACGTTTCTGGTAAATATTTATTTTTATTTATAAAAAAATAAATCACATATATTTTTTAAATTTAAACAATAGATTATAATGCATAAAACCACATGCCGGATCTCGAATCTAAGGTCTCTTTTATAGCTCATTTATAGATCGCACACTGGGCCCAGGTAACTTGAAAGACTCTTTAACCTTTTATAATATTAAATACTGTGAGGTACAAAGATTTTTTTTACAATTCTAAAAAACTTATAAAAACTGGAAATGATTTTCTAGTTGTATACTAAACCAACCAAAATATATGTATTTTTAATTTAAAAAAATTGGTAGCTATGTGAATCGCATTCTTGGTGTTTTTACTATAGCCATAATACATTTAGTCGTTTTTAGAGTTTAGATTTTATTCCCTGGGAAATGATCGACGTGTTACAAAACCAGCCAATAACTCGTGTTCCTTCACTACATTTTTTATACTGTTTATATAAAGAACATGAAAGTGAGATTGTTGGTGGTTATAAAATTGTAAAAGATTATACACAAGGAAGATACCTTGTCAATCCTGGAAAAGACTTGGTGGGAATGGAAGCAAGAATATTAAAGTTTTTTAAGTATTGGACTCCAGATTGGACAGGTATTTCAGGTCGTCCACCAACGAAAGATGAATTTTTCGAATTATTAAGCTTGGGAGAAATATTTTCGTAAGTAAATAAAAAATATTATTAGGACATAACGTTGTTACATTTATATATATATATATTGTGATATTATCCTATTATATGTTATAAATTAAAGAACAGATCAAATTAAGTTATTAATAAATTCATTAAAAAAAAGGAATATTCTTGATCCTGGGCAGAATACAAAGTTTAGGTTGTATATAAATAGTATTAATTTTCTTCAAGTTCCTTAGTTTTAGTGTTGTTTTAATTTTTTCTTCGTTCCTAAAAAAAGGAAACATAAATTTAAAAATAAAATATAAGGAGTACCATGATATATTCATAATTATAAATAAAAGGAATCATGTAATTTTCTTTCTATAAAACAAGAAATTTGTCTGAGAAAGTATGCTAGAAATAATATTTTTTTTATGCAAAGAATAAGTTCAAATATAAATTAAATGTAGAATTATATGCTGTATTAACTAATGCATATGAGTATTTAAAAGTTATTATTATGGTTTAAATTTTAAATGAAAAAATTTATTAAAAGAATGAAATGAAAAGTTTTAATATTAATAGTAATAAATAAAAAACATAAATTTGTATAAGAATCCTAGGTATAAGATAAATTGTAAATAGAAATTAATCAAGTGCACGGATGTCATAAATTAAGTTATTATCAAGTAGGCATCAGATAGATACTAATAAGAATTGTTAGGATAGTTGTTTTTTGTTATTTTTGTTTTGGAAGTTGTTGATTTTAAACGACTCTCTCTTGTTTTCTGTTCAGAAAGAGAAAAGACGTGTTAAATTTGCTCTTGTAATTTTTTACGATTTTTATTAAAAAATTTCAATATAAATCAGTCTTGAGTAATTGAATATTATTATAAACGTCTGTAAGAAGAAAACTAAAGTATATTGGTAAGCAGAAAGTTAATTTTTATATAAATAAAAGAAATCAGAAGATGAGAACGTGATAGCAAATGGTGCTATGAATGTAATCTTGAATTTCCAAGTACGTGTTAAATAGAAAGAAGGAATAAGTACATACCAGCGTTGCAGAGTTCATTAAGCAGTTAGAAGACCTTTTTCTTGAACGAGTTTATGGTTTCTTTTGATAATCCTGTAGCAGACTAGCTGAGAGAATTCATAGATCCTGGAGTCACGGTATTAATATTGCACTATTCACCTTAATAAAGAACTTTCTTGTGTTTTATATATATCATTGGATGAACAATTAATTTCCTCATTTTCACTTTTACTCTATTCACATATTTTATTAGTTTTAAGAATTTTTTGATATGTATAATACCACCATTTATTAATCTTTTCATATCATTTTACTCACATAATTAGTAATCATAGAATCTCACATTGACGAGAAGATAGGTTACAGATCTTCTTCTTTTTAATTTAAACATCCATAGGTATCATTTGGTACATAATAGTTATTATGCATATAATTTCAAGACAATATCAAATTAATAAAATAAAACATTGGATTCTGCCCTGAGATAGAGTCGTTGATAAAAAAATTTATAAACAATAATTCAATTCACATCCAATTTTAAAGTTAAATATAATTATTTTAAATTTACATCATTTTAAATATAACATATAATCAGATAAACAACACAAAATTATAAACAATTAATAATATACATTTACATTTTCATATATGTTATAAAATTGGCGCCCAACGTGGGGCTCTAAATAATACAAACTAGAGCCTATTTAAATAATTAATATTTAAAATATTTTTTTTTTGAAAACTTCATTTGAAAATTTTTTTTTTGTGATTCCGTATTAGTTATAAGCTAAATACAAAGGTAATAGCTTATAAAATATTTATTGGTATAAAGGTATTTCTTTAGAAATTTGCACATTACTTGTATTTATCTGGGTATTTTAAATTGTAAGAATGGATAGAAAAATGAGATTGAGAGATGGTAAAGTAGTAGGAGAGGATAGCGAGAATAGTGATGGAGGAGAGATTGAGGTAGAGAGTGTTGCGGTACAAGTACATGAAGAGAGAGTATTGGGAGCAGGAGATTATCGAGTGGAGGAATTGATCCAAACTGGACAACAGGAAGGAGCAGAATCAGAAGAAGGTGATAATTTAATGGAGATAGGGGGAGAGAATGATCAAACTATGGTTGAAATGGAGACAGATGTAACTGGTGGTGGAGATGAAAAAGAAGAACAGGAGGTACAAACACAATCAAAGGAAGAAAGTCAATTAGACATGCTCAGCATGTTACAAAGGATCATGATGACTATGGACAAGAGGTTTGATCAACAAAAAGAAGATAATGTAAAAATGAGAGAAGATATGAATTATAAATTAGATCAGCAAAAAGAAAACATGGACAAGAAATTGGATCAGCAAAAAGAAGATATTAATAAAAAATTAGATGAAATAAAAGAAGATAATAAGATTTTTAAAAGAGAAATTAGTAGTATTAAAGAAGATAATTTGAAGATCAAGGAAGAAATGAAAATTATGAAGTTAGACTGTGACAAGAATATGGAACAGCAAAATATTAAATTAAGGAATGAAATCCAGGAGACAGGGATTAAAATTAAGGGGGAAATTAATGAAGAAGTTGTAGACAATTTAAAAATTAACTTAGGTAAGGAATTTGAAAGGATAGAAGGAGAAATACAGAATCAAAAAGAAACTTGTAGTAAAAATTTAGAATTAACAGGGTTAAATTTGAATAAAGAAATGGAGGATATACATAAGAAGTTACAAGAAGTTATGGAGAAGGATGTTAGAGGAAATGCATGGGGAGTTATGCCTAATATTATATCAAATTACAACAATAATGGAATCAAATTTGACGGAAACATTAACAATATTCATCCTAAGGTGTTTATCAACATAATAAAAAGCAAAATAAAATATACAACAGATTTTATTGAACAAAAATTATTAATACGTAATATGCTAACGGGACATCCTTTATTATGGTTCTGTAATAAAGAAAATCAAATACTGTCAATCCTTGATTTTGAGGAACAATTTTGTAAATATTTTTGGGGGGAGATTCAACAAGCGATATTCAGGGAAAAACTATATTTTGGAAAATACGATTATAGTAGGGGAAGAAATTATAATAATTATGCCATGCAACTATACAACAATGCTCAATATTTGGAACCGAAAATGAGGGAAGAAGAAATAGTTTTGTACGTGGCAAGACAGTACAATCATGATGTGACTGAAACAATAGCTCTACACAATATCAAAACTATGGAAAATTTATCCAACTATTTGATGCGACTGGAAAGAAGTATGATGAGTGAGAATAGGGATAATAGGAATGAAAGAGGTAATGAAAGGAATCGATATGAAAATAGAAGTAATGGGGGTAATAGATTTAATGATAGAAATAGGGATGAAAATAGAAATAATGACAATGACCGATTCAATAATAGGAACAGAGATTTTAATAGGGGATATAGTAATTTTAATAGGAATGATACTAGGGGAAATGTAAATAGGAATGATTATAGATATAATAGAAATGGGGAGAATAGAAATTCTGATAGAAGAAATAGGGAATTTCCAAATAATAATAATTATGATAGGAATGTAGGATCAGGTGATAGGTGGAACAGAGATAATAATTATAGTAATAGAAATTATGATAATAGAAAGGTAGTAAATCGGGATAATGAAAGGAGAGATAGAGGTGAAAACAGTAGACAGGTGAATGTTGTAAGTGCTAATCAGAGTGATGTGACTGGTCAAGGCCAGGAACAGAGCGTGGATTTTGCATAAATCGCTCTCATGTGCATAATATCATCTACTCTTCTAAGTATGAACATCCTAGGGAATTTATTGTGAATGATGACGAGGTTAAAATTAATGAACTAAAAAGGTTAATTTTTATAGAGGGGGTTTTCCAAAATATTAAATGTAAAATTATGATAGATACTGGTTCAGAGGTTACTTTAATTAGTCAAAGGGTGGTTTCACAAATCAAACAAGATGATATTATGGTGATAAAAACAAATAAATTATCATTAGTGGGAGCGAATAATAAGAAATTATATGAAACAAGTAATATGATTATGGGGGAAATTTTAATAGGGTTTAAAATGTATAAATTTCAAATGTTATTAATACAAAATTTGAACTATGACATTATATTGGGTTCAGATGAATTAAATAATCATAAGGTTATCATCGATTATGAGGATGAATGTTTAAGATGGGAACAACAAATAATACCATTTATAGTAAAAAAAAAATGAAAGTTCGGAAATTAATAAGAATGTTATGTACAACAACATAGAAAATATGGAGTTTGACAAATTAGAAGAAAATTGTGGATTGTATAGGACGGAAGTAGAAATATTATGTAAGAAATATTATAAATTGTTTAATGAAGATATATGTATAGCTACAAATTACACGCACAAGTTGGAGATGAATAAAGATATTAAGAATTTTAAAATAAAAACTTACCGTATAAAATAAAAGATGAAGTATATGAAGAATTAAATAAAATGTTGAAGGATGGAATAATAGAAAGATCGGATTCTCCATCATAAATGCAATTACTTGTGTAAGAAAGAAGTCAGGAGAGATTAGAATATGTCTTGATGCAAGAAACATAAATGCCTATACAGTCAAACAATATGAAAGTCCTATGAATGTGGAAGGAATTTTTGGAAGAATTACAAATGCAAAAATTTATTCTAAATTAGATCTTAAACACAGTTTCTGGTTAATTCCTTTAGAAGAAAATAGTAGACCATATACAGCTTTCATGGTAGATGGTATTGTATATCAATTTTGTGTGGTGCCATATGGATTGCAAAGTTCATGTGCAGCTTTAGTTAGAACTTTACATACAATTTTAAATAAATATGAATCATTCATTTTACACTACATTGATGATATTTTAATTTATTCGGAAAATGAAATTGTACATAAAAAACATTTAGAAATTACATTAAAAGAATTGGAAAGAGCTGGACTCAAATTAAATGTGGAAAAGTGTAAATTTTATCAAAAAGAAGTTAAATATTTAGGATATGTTTTGAATACGACAGGGGTAAGTATGGATCCTGAAAGAGTACAAGCTATTATGAATTATCAAACACCTAAAAATTTGAAGACGTTAAGAGGATTCCTTGGAATTATAAATTATTATAAAAGATTAATACCAGATTTGTCAAATAAAGAAGTTCCTTTACTAGAGCTACTGAAAAAAGATGTTAAATGGAAATGGACACCCGAGAGAGAAAAAGCTTTTCAAGAATTAAAATTTGTCTTTAACAATAATTTAAAAGTGTATCACCCACAATACGATAAAGTATTTATACTTAGGACAGATGCATCGATAGAAAGATTAGCAGGAGTGGTAATACAAGTTCAGGAAGGAGGAGAAGTACCTATTAGTTTTGTATCAAGAGTAACAAAGAATTGTGAGAAGAAGTACACGGTTACGGAATTGGAGATGGCCAGTGTGGTATTTTGTATAACCAAATTAAGGTTTTATTTATTAGGAGCAAAGTTTATAGTGGAGAGTGATCATAATGCTTTAACGGCGATGATGAAAAATAGGTATGCAAATAATAGGGTACACAGATGGTTATTATTGTTGCAAGAATACGACTTTGAGATTAAATATATTCCAGGAAAGAGTAACATCATAGCAGATGCATTAAGTAGGGAAAGTGAAGAACAAGGGGACTATAAAAAATTCAAAATAGGTATAAATAAATTATTGGATAAAGAGGGATTATTTACTTTGGAAAGGGTTATACAAGATCAGAATTATTTGACAGAGGTGGAAAAGAGAAGAACTTTTACAGAAGACAATATTATTTATAAAAAACTAGAAAATTGGGATACGTATGTTATTACAACTAATTATGCAAAGGAAATTCTATATAATCTTCATCACGAATATGGTCATATCGGAGTAAGAAAATTATGGATTATTAGTACACGGTTACGGAATTGGAGATGGCCAGTGTGGTATTTTGTATAACCAAATTAAGGTTTTATTTATTAGGAGCAAAGTTTATAGTGGAGAGTGATCATAATGCTTTAACGGCGATGATGAAAAATAGGTATGCAAATAATAGGGTACACAGATGGTTATTATTGTTGCAAGAATACGACTTTGAGATTAAATATATTCCAGGAAAGAGTAACATCATAGCAGATGCATTAAGTAGGGAAAGTGAAGAACAAGGGGACTATAAAAAATTCAAAATAGGTATAAATAAATTATTGGATAAAGAGGGATTATTTACTTTGGAAAGGGTTATACAAGATCAGAATTATTTGACAGAGGTGGAAAAGAGAAGAACTTTTACAGAAGACAATATTATTTATAAAAAACTAGAAAATTGGGATACGTATGTTATTACAACTAATTATGCAAAGGAAATTCTATATAATCTTCATCACGAATATGGTCATATCGGAGTAAGAAAATTATGGATGCTATTTAGGGAAAATTATTATGCGAAAAAGGATTTAACTAGAGCCAAAGAAATATGCAAAGCTTGTACAATATGTCAATTAGCCAAAGAAAAAAATTATCATAATAGCAATATAAATAAATCAATAGTGACACAAAAACCATTACAAATTTTAGCAATAGATTTTATAAGTAATTTAGTGGAGAGTATTCAGGGATGTAAACACATATTGGTCATGGTAGACATATTTACAAAATATGTACAGATGTATCCTTGTAAAAGAACAAATACCAATACAATATTAAAATGCATTAAAAATTATATACAAATTCATGGAAAACCAGAGAAATTAATTTTAGATCATGCCACATATTTTGAGAATTATAAATTTTTATCTGCATGTCAACATTATAATATACAAGTAAATTTTATTAGCATTAGAAATCCATCGTCAAATCCAGCTGAAAGATATATCAAAGAAGTAATTAAATATTTGAGAATTTTATGTATACAAGAACACGATCAGTGGGAAAATAACTTGGATAAAGTACAAAGATATGTGAATGAAACACCTCATGGAGTGACGAAAGAATGTCCAGAGTTTTTATTTAAAGGTAGAGTACCAGAAAGAAAGTGGGAATGGAATAGAAGACAAGAAATCCAAGAAATATTAGATAAAGTTAATAAAAATTTAAAAAGAAACGCAGAACGATATGTCAAGAGACAAGAAAAGAAATTGAAAAAGAAAACTAAATTTGAAAAGGGAGAACTGGTCATAATAAGAGCTTTACAAGTAGCGGATAAAAGGGAAAATATATGTGCAAAATTATTGATGCCTTTTGAGGGACCATATGTGGTAGATAATCATAATGCTGAAAACAGCTATCGGTTAGTATATCCGGATACAGGGAGATTAAGGGGAGTTTTTAATATTAAGGATGTGTACAAGTTTACACCAGAAGAGGGGTAGATGATATTAATAGCAAAGTTTTGTAAATAATAGTATTAAGATGTAAATATTAAATTAAGATTGAATGGTTTTATTGAAAAAAGGTTTATACAATCTGTGCAAATAATTTTAATTGAGGCTAAAGTTTTTGTTAAATGAGTGTTTATTTATAAAAAAAAATAGATTAAAATTATAATTTTTAATCCAACATCAATGAAATGTTTGATGTAAAAATTTTAATTGGGGGATTTGTGATATTATCCTATTATATGTTATAAATTAAAGAACAGATCAAATTAAGTTATTAATAAATTCATTAAAAAAAAGGAATATTCTTGATCCTGGGCAGAATACAAAGTTTAGGTTGTATATAAATAGTATTAATTTTCTTCAAGTTCCTTAGTTTTAGTGTTGTTTTAATTTTTTCTTCGTTCCTAAAAAAAGGAAACATAAATTTAAAAATAAAATATAAGGAGTACCATGATATATTCATAATTATAAATAAAAGGAATCATGTAATTTTCTTTCTATAAAACAAGAAATTTGTCTGAGAAAGTATGCTAGAAATAATATTTTTTTTTATGCAAAGAATAAGTTCAAATATAAATTAAATGTAGAATTATATGCTGTATTAACTAATGCATATGAGTATTTAAAAGTTATTATTATGGTTTAAATTTTAAATGAAAAAATTTATTAAAAGAATGAAATGAAAAGTTTTAATATTAATAGTAATAAATAAAAAACATAAATTTGTATAAGAATCCTAGGTATAAGATAAATTGTAAATAGAAATTAATCAAGTGCACGGATGTCATAAATTAAGTTATTATCAAGTAGGCATCAGATAGATACTAATAAGAATTGTTAGGATAGTTGTTTTTTGTTATTTTTGTTTTGGAAGTTGTTGATTTTAAACGACTCTCTCTTGTTTTCTGTTCAGAAAGAGAAAAGACGTGTTAAATTTGCTCTTGTAATTTTTTACGATTTTTATTAAAAAATTTCAATATAAATCAGTCTTGAGTAATTGAATATTATTATAAACGTCTGTAAGAAGAAAACTAAAGTATATTGGTAAGCAGAAAGTTAATTTTTATATAAATAAAAGAAATCAGAAGATGAGAACGTGATAGCAAATGGTGCTATGAATGTAATCTTGAATTTCCAAGTACGTGTTAAATAGAAAGAAGGAATAAGTACATACCAGCGTTGCAGAGTTCATTAAGCAGTTAGAAGACCTTTTTCTTGAACGAGTTTATGGTTTCTTTTGATAATCCTGTAGCAGACTAGCTGAGAGAATTCATAGATCCTGGAGTCACGGTATTAATATTGCACTATTCACCTTAATAAAGAACTTTCTTGTGTTTTATATATATCATTGGATGAACAATTAATTTCCTCATTTTCACTTTTACTCTATTCACATATTTTATTAGTTTTAAGAATTTTTTGATATGTATAATACCACCATTTATTAATCTTTTCATATCATTTTACTCACATAATTAGTAATCATAGAATCTCACATTGACGAGAAGATAGGTTACAGATCTTCTTCTTTTTAATTTAAACATCCATAGGTATCATTTGGTACATAATAGTTATTATGCATATAATTTCAAGACAATATCAAATTAATAAAATAAAACATTGGATTCTGCCCTGAGATAGAGTCGTTGATAAAAAAATTTATAAACAATAATTCAATTCACATCCAATTTTAAAGTTAAATATAATTATTTTAAATTTACATCATTTTAAATATAACATATAATCAGATAAACAACACAAAATTATAAACAATTAATAATATACATTTACATTTTCATATATGTTATAAAATATATATATATATATATTTTATTAATTACAATATACTTCTCAGTAAAATAAACGTTGCTAACATGAAAAACTATGAGATAACTGTATAAGTAGGTAATCAAAGGCATGTTAAGAAATTGATTGACAATCAATAAGAAACTTACGATATTCTTGCCTATTAAAAGCTTCGAAAGTAGACAGTTATTAACTACTTTTCCTTTTCTGTTTTCCTAACTTGATTTTTATATCGGTATAATGCATTTGTGCTTTATGTTATTAGCAACTCTAAAAATAAAATAGTATATACCTCGGCAAGAGTACAATTCTCTGAGAAAAATGAAAACCCATCTCTGTATGTAATACACTGTAACATCTGTATAATAAAGATCGATGCGATTAATCTCACAACTCAACTTACTTTTAGCTGCTATCGATGTAAATGCTGCCGATTTGATGTCTTTTTAAAGCGGTGACAACTAGGGACGCTAGGGATAGATGTCGCCTTTTTAGTCTTCATGCTACTATAATCTATGTCGAGAACCATTTTTCCGTTTGCGACAGCCCATTCCTTACCACAACTCTAACATCCTTCTCGCATGCTTGCCCGCTCGTCCAGCAAAGGACCACTTTCGGGACTTTTATGTAAACTACTGTTTTGACCTTGACTTATCGAAATTGTATAGCACAAAAAGAATCAATAGTTAAGAAATTATCCACAACAAAACAGTTCTGGTTTGCAAGTAAAATTACAATAGTATATTGTAATACAAGTGTTACAATGACAGGTTTCGTAGTACGAGTGCAGTTTGTGAAACGAACCGCGAAGCGGTGAGTTTCGCAAAGAACGAGTACTACAAACCGTCATTTTAATTCGAGTGTTACATACTATTTTTTATAATGAACTTTTAAAAGTATAAAAAAATAAATAAAATGAGAGTTTTTCGAAATATTTATTTATGTTGGCAATCTTGACACTTTTGACACTTGACAGTTTTAATGATTTTAAATTTGAATGTTGCTCAAATTTGTATAAAACATTCTGAATTTCGCTGATAATATAGGGACCGAGCCTCCAGGCCGTCACGCCCCTCTGGTGATAGAATTTGTAAACTTATGGGCAAAAAATTAACCAATAGTATGTGATAAATTGTTTATTAACCTTTTATTAAAATAAATTTTAAAATTATTCACGCTGTCTTTATCAATAAAATCATGTTGTATAAAAGGCTGTACAGAA
The DNA here is from genome assembly GCA_964028335.1 of Altica lythri. Classification (NCBI taxonomy): domain Eukaryota; kingdom Metazoa; phylum Arthropoda; class Insecta; order Coleoptera; family Chrysomelidae; genus Altica; species Altica lythri. The sequence continues at coordinate 63,494,551 of OZ034801.1, forward strand.
AAGTCTCGCAGAGAGCGGTATATAAATTTACCTGTGAAATTTTATTGTTTTCCGTTAACTACCATTGGAAAGACGTGGAAAGACATTTTGACCACGAATATTATTATTATTTATCGGTTGAAATCCGTATGTAATTATTTTTTCCATTATTTATTAATTATGACGTTTGTTATTAATAAATTTTTGCCCATTTAATTCCTAATTTCCGCACTAGGGCGCGCGGCCTTCAGTTAAAGTGCTGCCTCTACAGTTGGAGCTCGGTCCCTATAGTTAATAATTTACTACAACATACTTCTTGATTTACTACCTGAACTCTTTCGTTGACAATCAGTGCAGTGCAACCAATTGTGTAAAACAAAAAGTTACCAAAAACAGTGTTACAATGAATCTATTTCGATACTGTTTTTAGTGTCGAAATAGAAACTTTGTGAACGTGAATTATAAAAAATAAATGGGATCCTTTTCTGTCGAAGACTGCGAAAACCTTGTTAAAACTATGCAAGCTAGAATTAATGCTGTTGTTAAGGCAAGGAGAGACGTAACGAGCTATTGAAATGGAGAGTGCGAACATTTATGTGTTAACCAAAAATTGCGTTGTTATCAATATTAGTTTAATTTAATAACAATTGTGATAATACGTTGTCAAACAATATATATTTTAATGTCTAGTAGAAAAAAAAACATAATTTGTAACCATATAAAAATTAAAAAGTTTGAGATAAAATTATATTCGAAGATTATTGTGTTATAAATCCTCTCCAATACTGAAATTTTTTCTAAATATCCCTGAATGAAAATTGATTTGGTAATTTATTCATAAAAGTACATATACTTATCTGCTTTCTAATAGTTGATCCATAAAATCATCGGTTAGCGTTTTTAAAGTAATCTGGAAAATACAGAAAATACCAAAAATCTGTATAGTTAAACTTTACCATACTTGTTTCCGTATACGTAAAAACATTTTCGCGAGTATAAAGGAATTTGGCGTAATAGAAATTTAACTACCATATTTAACTTTTTAATAATAGAAGTTTAGAAGAGTTTGTGAAATATTTTCATTTTTAGCTATAACGGTCACAGCAGTGGAACTCGGTACATGTCAAGACAAAACGTACAAAAATCACATATTAACACAGTTGTATTTCTTTTTGGATGTAGTAGTGTTAGAAGTAAAAGAATTGATCCACAATTAGAAACGTTGACACAGTATGATTCTTTTTTAATTGCACGATGGTAAGTATGAAACTTCTATGCATAATTCAAAAGACATCCTTTTTGTAATAATACTAATTTAACATAGCCTGTGGCTATAAAGTCGTATTATTGATGAAATTACTCGGCCACAGTCAGGACACTGAAAATTAAATGTTCTACGAAGGGGTTGAAAATGGAAGTTCGAAACCATTTGTATTCAATTGGTCTTCTTAGCTGCATCACGGTCCCAATTGCCTGCTAAGATGCTAAGATGTATGCTAAGATGTAAAACGTCTTTAGAACGTTTTTTTGGCTCCTTGTCTACGGAGAACCTCGCGTAGTTCTCCAAAAAGTACACATTTTTCTAGCCGATAGATATGACCTGCCCAACGTAGGCGAGCACGGGAGATCAGAGTCTCTATAGGCAGACACTTAGCCCTTCTAAGAATCTCTCGGTTGTATATTCGATGGTACCAGCGAACACGCATCATTTGATGTAAATGTATTTGTTGTGTGCGCTGAAGAGATTTAATATGTCTTGTATATGGAACCCAGGCCTTGCATGCGTATAGTAGAGTTGGCAGGACAGCTGCTTGGTATAAAGCATATGCCAGTGGGCTGCTCTAGGGTGACGCTGTCATATTGCTATATGTAAAGGGAGGTTTACATTGAGGCAATCATAGGCAATCTAGTTGTTCGCAGCACGTTATTATGGAAAATCTCCTCAATATATTTGCAGCATCGATTTGGAGCAACCACAACATCATGCGATTAATTCTTTTACACATATTGCTACTGGTTGCGTCAACTTTTCAACTCAATTAATCCCGAGATGTCTACGCAAGCGGTAGCTTCCGTAAATGACTTAATTTTTACCAGAAGATTTCGATTTTGTATAACGGTAGCGGTTAAATTGTATCTCACTTTGAGATTTTTGGCTACTGGTTTGCTAATGTACCTATACTTTTCGGGTCCACTTCTAGAAGTAACGTGTGTGAAGCAAAATGTACGCATCGTTCGATTCTACCGAATCCAGACTTTTTCTTTCTATATCGTTCGCAAATTTTTTCCTCCAAATCTTTGATCATGCGTTAATACTTTCCAGATACTGTCTCTCACACCTTCAATTTTTTACGATTGTCTTTATATCGACCGAAATGTTGTTTTCGCGGTAAAAACTTTACCTTCTGTTGATTCCTTGATGCCGCAGGCACACAAGCAACTGTACCCCTATGTGTCGAATAACCTGCAACCTAGAGCAACTAGGAGAGGAAAACGCTGCAAGCTGTATACTACTGTGCGCCTTCTTCAATAACTTCATTAATAATAAATGTTAATGATATTCTCTTACTAAAAGGTTTGGTATTTAGGTATAGAGGTTTTTAAATTGGGTCCTGCTTGATCTGTTTAGAATTGTGAAATGTTATAGTACTTGACATTCTGATGAAAATTTTTCATGGACCCAAAGTGATTCTACGGATAGTTTCAGAGATATAGAGAAGGAAAGTCTGTTCCTAAATAACTAGTTGTAGTGATCAAAAGGTGAAGAGTTTAGTGGCTTCTTAAGCGTTTTTTTGGATTTTCTGAGTCTGAGGATCACCTATCCCAAAAAAGTATATAGAGATCAAGTTCGTTAGGGTTAGTTATCCTTCAACAAAATCGATTTAGTCTACTAAGAACACTGCACACAGGTGACTAACGCAAGATCCTATTTTTTTCTGGTATGGGTTGAGCTACTTTTAAAAGCAATTCGCCGACTGATTTTAAGACAAATAGTTATTTATGATATGAGTGTTAAAAGTGAGGTTTTATTTTGTGAGTGAAAACGTTTGTGAAATGAGCGGAGCGAATTGAACAATTTCACGAACAAAATAAAATCACTTTTAACACAAATACCATACAATGTTTTTTGTACAACTTCCCTATTTTGATAATGAAACGAGCAAATTTGCAATGACAATAAACCAAACCGTGTTAAAAGTAAACTAAACCGTGTTAAAAGTAAACTTGTTTACATGGCAACGTGTTAAAAGTATTTTTAACACGCTGCTATGTAAACAATCGTTTTTAACATTGTTTGCTATCATTAAAAGTGTCACTTTTAATGACTGTTGTACAAAAAGAAGTTTTTATCTTATTTTGATCATGAAATTGTGTTGACTTACTCATTAGGTGATATTGTTTTGATAAAAGTAGCATGATCCGTAATTTAAAAAGCGCAAGCATCCGTTGATTTTAATTTTTAGTTTCTGATTAACTGATTCGACTTGACCTTGAGGGTCATTCCAGAGATATTAGTCAAATAACGTGTATAACTTAGCAATTGTTGACACTAGACACTTCGATTCTTTTATCTCCATCCATGCTATCAAAATATATATGTAGACTAGCTGTCCCGGCGGACTTTGTACCGTGTCTTTTTTTCCATTTTTCGTTTTTTCGAGTTTTTACCATTTTACTTTTTTTTAATGATTTTTTATATTAGATATCCACTGCACCACCTTACGGTGGCGTTATATTATCTGATTTAGAAAGGATTTTTTTGGCTTTATTTTTTCCGCATTTTTTCTGTTTTTAATTTTCCTTTTTCTTTTAGTTTTTCGTTTATTTATTTTTTTATGAATCGGAATTTAACACTATCTATTGGGTTTTCTCACAACCTAAATGTTGAATAATCTAGAAATCAAAATACAGTATTATCTACCGGGTGTCTATCTAACCTACATGTCAAAGGTGTATAGAGTTACTTCAATTAACTTCTATTGGGAATTCGTAGAACTAACACTAAATGTCTCTTAGGGAATATTGTACACAAATATGTAAAAAATTAAATAAAAAAACATTTTCCAGTGGATCAAATTGTGAATCTAAACCATTCTCGAATTCCCTTGAACACACACAAAAAATTTCATCAAAATCGGTCCAGTCGTTTAGAAGGAGTTTAGTAACAAACTCACGAACACAAGAAATATATATTAAGATAAGCAAATAATTGCATCCGAGAATCGAAGTGCCTCAGGTGAACGTGATTCATCACTACTTTATTTAGTTTGACATCAAATAGCCCCAATATGTCCATGTAGGAATGATGAATCACCAGATGGTTCAGCTTCCTTAAAAGCCTATAAAACGTGTTTTAAATCATCACAAGCCTTTTCTTTCTCTCGACCTTGAATGAGTAAGTCAACGCCATTTCATGATCAAACTAATTTTAATCTTCTTTTGTCTTTAAATCAATGGGTGGATTGCTCTTGACGTCGCTCAACCCCCGTCAGAAAAAATTAAGGATTTTCCAGTGGAACATGTGTGACTTGTCCTCTAGATACCTTTTTGGGAAAGATCCTCAGATTTATACTTGGCAAATCCAAAAACAAATTTAGGAACCGAGTAAACTCTTCACCTTTTGATTAATAAAACCAGCGACTTAAAAACGGTTTTTGAGGCCCATAGCCCATATGACACATTTCCAGCTGTATATCAATGAACATATCCATAGAATCACTTTAGGCTATTAATAACTTTACATCAGAACGTCGAAAACTATAACAGTTGCGACTCTGTGTGTTTACACGCAATTTATCTTTCTTTTTTTGAATATTCGCGGTTGCGGGAGAGTACATAGTGAAGGACAAGCGTACCCGAGAGTGCAGATGATGAGGGTTGTTAAAGAGATGTTTCTTTTGTTTGAAGAGAAGCAACGTTGCCTTTATAAACTAACAGATAATTGTTGTGTTTTCGTTGAATATTTCATAAATGCTCTAAACAACCAATAGAATCAGCATTTAGTTAATTTTGTACATTAACATATCGCAATTTTAGACTCAATTTTCATTTATTTAGTGCGGGGTCCTTTAGTACACAGATTTTTAACGGTAACATGATAAAACCGAACAACTGTTTTATATTTCAGTCCTTGTGTGGTAGGAATGTTGTGGAATGTTCCAGATAAAATAACAGACTTGGTTAATGCAGATCTCATGACATTTTGGTTACCTTCAAAAGCAAGCAAACATTGGAAGTATGTCGATAGGCAAAAATGGCTGGATCACCAAGAAAGTAAAAAAGTAAAAGATTTAGTAAAATTGTAATTTAAATTAACATATTTTAGTTACTTTTACAAACAACCCATTATTGTTTGGAGATGAATATACATGGGAACCCGATTTATTACAAGCACTTACTTTAGCAAAAAAGTTTGTGTTATGCCCGAGAACCAAAGGTGCATTGGTAGCGAAAGGATTACCTGTAAAGGTTCATCGAGGGTCCTGATAAAATTTCTTGTTTAGTTCCGTTTTATCTGTGATTTTAGCTGCATTATTATTTTTTTTAGCATAAATGTAAATATTAGAATAAGAAATGATTTAAATAATATTGTTATAGATTTTTAACTAAAATAAATTGTTTAGGTCAATGAAAATTATTTTTATTTATAAATTGTATCAAATCAAATCTTTATTAACAGTGATTGCGAATTTTACAAAAAATATACAGTAAAGAAAACAACTATAACAATAAGTTGGATATATATTTTAAAATAATAAAAAATAAAAAATATCAACTAACGTAACTGAAAAGCACAATTTAATTTTATATGATATTAAATTGAAAAAACAATTTACTATAATCTACTAGGTAGTTTGTTAACAAATGAAGAGTATGGAACGTACATTTTATTTATACTACACAAATATTTATCTGAATGCATCATGATACGCTCTAAAGGTGAATGGTAAATAGTATATTGTGTGGCAAGGGGTGAAACAAGACGATTTCTGACTAGGGCTATCTTTGACTGGTCAGAAATTGTCTTTGTTTCACCCCGTGCCACACACTATATTTTTCATATCGCATTGAAACAGCGAGTTTTGATCTCTGTAGCCAGTTGAAGTAAGTCCGTTGAAGTAGTCCGGCAGCTAGGGGGGTTTCCGTGGCCCATTCTCCTCCTGTTGATCAAGAATGTTTTTTTATGTATTTTTTCTCGCTGAATCCGAATATCAAACCTGTTTTTTTCGAAAAATGGTCGGGTAAATTGTTATTAACAATTTAATTGTTTAAACAATTATAACTAGAAAACTAAGAGAGATACGAAATTTTTTTCAAATACTTTTTTGATCCTTGAGAAAAACAAAAAAAAAAGAGCTTTAAAAAATTAAAATCCGTTTGTTAGAACCCGAGATATTGCAAATATAGTTACAAAATATTGCAAAATATCACTCCTAATGGTTTGGATCGCAGATTTTTTATCATAACTCGGGTTCTAATAAAGCTATCATATTTCACGACATCTTATTTTGAAGGCAACATTATAAGCTTTAAATTGAAATGATATAAATGTCTCTAACAATGTTTTTAACAAAGTTATACCCACTTAAAAGCCAAATCTATATAATATATAAAAATGAATGTTTGTCTGTATGTATGTATGTATGTCTGTATGTACTCAATGAACTCAAAAACTACTGGACCGATTATTATGAAAATTGCTATACATATGTAATTTTCCACGGAGAAGGTTTGTGTGATATGTACATTGATGTCACTCGCCACCAGGTGGCGCTGCAGAGTAGCAACTTCTGCCCCGTTCAACCGATTGTCATGAAAATTGGTATGTACATGTATTTTTCCACGGAGAAGATTTGTATGATATGCTCATTGATGCCACTCGCCACCAGGTGGCGCTGCAGAGTAGCAACTTCCGCCCCGTTCAACCGATTGTCATAAAAATTGGTATGTATATGTATTTTTCCACGTAGAAGGTTTGTATGATATGCTCATTGATGCCACTCGCCACCAGGTGGCGCTGCAGAGTAGCAACTTCTGTCCCGTTCAACCGATTGTCTTGAAAATTGGTATGTATATGTATTTTTCCACGCAGAAGATTTGTATGATATGCTCATTGATGCCACTAGCCACCAGGTGGCGTTGCAGAGTAATAACTTCTGCCCCGTTCAACCGATTGTCATGAAAATCGGTATGATGATGTATTTTTAATGGGTAAGATAAATATGATATTCGTATTAATTGTAGTTACCACTAGATGGCGCTTCCATGTATCAAATTCAATAGTGATTAATAGATATCTATACAAATTCGTATAAATATAAGTTCGAAAAATATATTTTTGGTGCGATAAGTAAAACAAAACTATACACTTTCTTTCCTTCTCTATCTCTTCTTCTCTTTTTTTTTCTTAAATTTATTTTAGTTATTGGCGTAGCAACGCGCGCCGGTTACAGCTAGTTTTTACATAAAAATCGCTAAGTCATTTGTTTATAGCAACTTTTCATTAGGTCAGGAATAAAAAGTCTCAAAAAATGTTTCTGTAATGTATTCTACGATTAAAGAAGAACATTTTACGCTTTGTTTAATATATCTAAGTTATTTCTTTTCTGAGATATAGCACTTTTAAATAACATAGATATGTAGGTGCGCTAGCAAAGCACAGCGCAAGCGCTTTTGTTCGAGTTGTGAACTGCTAAGCTCCTCTTTTTTTAAAGGTATTATAAACATACAAATAAAAAAATATACAGCTTATTCACAAATATATAAGTAAAGATATAATGAATACAAATTCATTATGTATTAATACACTATAGACGGCATACAATGGATACGAAATATAAACTTATATTTTCTTCTTATATTTATATATACCTTAACATTTTAAACATTTTTAACATCAATTATTAATATTTTTACATGTATTATGTTTGTGACAAACACAAAACATACAACAAGGGATGTTTAAGGAGGCACAAATACACCACTTTGTGGTACATTCTTTACATGTACATGAAGGTACAACAAATTCTTTTGAAAGTGGTAATAAATTGGAATTTTTTGTTGGTAAATGTAAATTTTCATCTCTTACCCATCCAAAATTGTCCGGATTAATAAGATTTAAATTTATCTGAAAAAAATTGGTGTGACAGTAAACTATATAAATGGTTCTCAGAATATGCAAATGGATGGAAGCAGAAGTAGGTGGTAACTCTTCTATTAAACTTTTATTTGAATGGAAATATGAATGAAAGCGCAGTTCATCAAATGTTTTACAGTCAGATTTACTACTTATTACTTTAACAAAAAATTCTTCAGCTCGCTTCAAGTCTTTGTCAACTAATTCTTGTAAAACTTCATGTTGACGAATTTTTGCAGCTTCTCTTATTTTATTTCTCCTATTAGATGTGCTAGTAACAACTACATTTTTAACAGCTTTTTGACATCTAATGCATTGATCACGGTTTAATTTAGTTATTTTTATCACGTTTACGTTTTTTATAATTATTTTATTATTCTACAAATAAATTATACAATTTAACTTTTATAGAAGTTACTGATTTGATGTTTTTCGCGATGCACCATACGATATAATAACGCTATTAATATTATAAACGCTCACCTTCTCAAAAACAAGTTGAAGCATGAATTAAATGGGTAGCACATGCTACGCCAATAAATTCAAATTTCAATAATAAGCGCACGAAGAATGATTTTTATCAAATTAGGTAATTAATAAAATAATTATTTAAAAAAATCATAATATTTGAAATAAGTATGGATAATACATAAAAAATATACAAAAATATACATTAATATAGTAATATTTATATTGTGTTATGTACTTACTTTAAATATAAATTGCTAAAGCAGCATAAATAATAAATCATTTAAGGATCTAGCTTGATTACGATAATTATACCTTTAAAAAAAAAAGAGGAGCAGCTCACAAAGTGGTGTATTTGTGCCTCCTTAAATATCCCTTGTTGTATGTTTTGTGTTTGTCACAAACGTAATACATGTAAAAATATTAATAATTGATGTTAAAAATGTTTAAAATGTTAATGTATATATAAATATAAGAAGAAAATATAAGTTTATATTTCGTATCCATTGTATGCCGTCTATAGTGTATTTATAAATAATGAATTTGTATTCATTATATATTTGTGAATAAGATATATATTTTTTTATTTGTATGTTTATAATACCTTTAAAAAAAGAGAAGCTTAGCGGCTCACAACTCGAACAAAAGCGCTCGCGCCGTGCTTTGCTAGCGCACATAAATATCTATGTGATTTAAAAGTGCTATATCTCAGGAAAGAAATAACTTAGATATATTAAACAAAGCGTAAAATGTTCTTCTTTATACGTAGAATACATTACAGAAAATTTTTTTGCGACTTTATATACCTGACCTAATGAAAAGTTGCTATAAACAAATTACTTAGCGATTTTTATGTAAAAATTTGGCTTTTAAGTAGGTATAACTTTGTTAAAAACATTGATAGAGACATTCATATTATTTCAATTTAAAGCTTATAATGTTGTCTTCAAAATAAGATGTCGTGAAATATGATAGCTTTATTAGAACCCGAATTATGATAAAAAGTCTGCGATCAAAACCATTAGGAGTGATATATTGCAATATTCTGTAACTATATTTGCAATATCTCGGGTTCTAACAAACGGATTTTAATTTTTTAAAGATCATTTTTTTTTTGTTTTTTCTCAAGGATCAAAAAAGAATTTGACAAAAATTTCTCTCTTAGTTTTCTAGTTATAATTGTTTAAACAATTAAATTGTTAATAACAATTTACCCGACCGTTTTTCGAAAAAACAGGTTTGATATTCGGATTCAGCGAGAAAAAATACATATAAAAAAAATTCTTGATCAACAGGAGGAGAATGGGCGACGGAAACCCCCCTAGCTGCCGGACTAATCAGACAAATAGCGTAGTAATATCTTGACAACGATTTGACGATAGCTGTCAGACGATTATGATTTTATTCGCTTTTGTTTGTTAAAAATGCGATTCTGATAGACTTGAAATAAATACATAAATAATAAATAAATAAATAAATATGCCGGACAGGAATAACGTTGTTTCTCCCCTAGGGCAGAAAAAACTATCAGTTTCTGACTGACAGTTGCATTGGTCTGAAATTGTCTTGTTTCGACTGACAAAACAGGGATCAAAACAAGCTGTTTCAATGTATGTGATATGAAAAATAATTTGTACGGTTAATTGGTACATAAAAGATATAATTTCTACACATAGAGTACATTGGGTTGTGTAAATTTGATGTAAAAAACTGAAGAATATCCCTACAATTAATTTTATCATTAAACACTTATTAAATAAACTTAAGATCAAAATGGACAGGACGTGTTTTTAAACTGGTACGATGAAACATAATTTCAAACGTCTCAAGGAAATGTTATTGACATTTATTAAATTAGATTTATAGGCAAGATATTTTTAAAAAATGTGTTGGATACTCTCTATTCTGTCATTATGAATCGAGTAATAGGGACATCAAATAGTAGAACAATACTCAAGAGTCTATCTAATAAAGGCGTTATAAACAGTAATTATACAATTAATATTCAAAAAATCAGTAGTTCTTTTCACAAAACCAAGCATTTGATTTGGTTTAAAAATTATACGTTCCACATTAGGTGTCTTTTATTGTTAACATTTCTGAATTAATGATACTTTTTGAAAATGTTACACAATGGCACTTAGAAACATTAAGCGATAAGTCATTCTGCACGCACCAAATTATTTAGGGCTTGTTGTAACTCCATACAATCATCAATGCAAGTGATTCTTTTAAAAAAATTTTAGGTCGTTTGCAAACATTAAAAATTTTACATCACCTAATATTTGCTTAATATCATTAATGAACAAAATAAACAATACTGGTCCCAGATGAGAACTTTGAGGCACGCCCGAAGAGACATTAATATTATCAGAATAAGTACTCTTAAGCTTAACAATTTGTCTACGACCAATAAGATAATTTTTTAGCCAAGAAAGTGGTGAAACAGACAAACCGAAGGATAGCAACTTATCTAAGAGAATACTGTGGTTAACTGTGTCAAGTGCTTTAGAGAAATCTGTATAAATGCAGTCAACTTAGGATTTACTTTCCAAAGCTTCCAATAAAAAATGTGACAATAAGTTAGTTTCAACTGATCGACCCTTAAAAAAATCCATGTTGTTCTGGAATAATACGAACCCTTATTTTACTAGACATATCTTCAGCAACAAGCGATTCAAAAAACTTTGGAATACATGATAAAATTGAAATTGGACGGTAATTCCAAATATTATTCTTTTGGTCGGCTTTGAAAACAGGAGTGATAAAACTTATTTTCTACATATCTGGAAAAAAGCCCGTATGAAGAGAATGTTTAAAAATGTAAAACAGAGGTCTGGATATTAAGAACAGCTGGTATGACCAGGAGAATAATTAATTTTTAGACAGCACAATTTTTCAAAGATATCACTAATATTAATTAAAGGTTCAAGTTAAGTAAAATTATGAAAAGGCCGATTACTAACTTTATAAACAAAACTAATATAACTGGAGAATCCATTACCAATTTCTATGGAAGAGTGAAAATGTTTATCGCTTAAATACATAGAGGATGGTTAACCAACAGTTTTTCTCGTTTACTGTAACTTTATTAAGAGAACTAATATAACTGGAGAATCCATTAACAATTTCTATGGAAGAGTTAAAATGTTTATCGCTTAAATACATAGAGGACGGTTAACCAACAGTTTTTCTCGTTTACTATTAACATATTTCGAGAAAAAAATCGGATTTACGCATATACTATTCTGAACATTATTAATATAATTTTGATAATCAACAGCTACTATTAATTTACAAAGACTACGCAAATTTTTAAATATTAAGTAATCAGTCAAGGAATTTGATTGTTTATAAACTTTGTGCGCAATCTTTTTTTCAAAAGCAGCCTGTTTTAAGTTCTTTGAGTACCAAGATGGAAAATTAGAATTATGAGTTTTACACTTTTTAAGTAGTACATATTTAACTATACTTTCATAAAGAATGGAATATTAATCATTTCCTCAACAGAAATAATGATAGTTTTGGAGGACACCTGGTCCGAGATAAATTTTACTGGGTAAATTGCTCTAACGACGTTAAAGATTGGTGCCCTAAATGCGCCAGTAATGGTCCGCATCGAAAACCGAAGGCAGAAATGCAACAATACCTGGTCGCGTTCGAAAGAATCGGAGTAGATGTATTCGGGTCCCTTCCACAGAGAGATGTAGGAAATAAGTACATCTTTTTTGTAATGGACTACTTCACTAAATGGGTTAAAGCATACGCAGTTCCCAATGAGAAAGCCACCACTTTAGCGGGTACATTAGTTAAAGAATTCGTAAGACATTTTGGAGTACCACTAGAATTTTAATCAGAAATTTTCAGAGCAAGCTGTTTCAAGAAATTTGTGAAAGATTAGGCATCCACAAAACGAGAACCACAGCGATGAACCCTGAGTCCGATGGAATGAATCGGACTACCGTGAAAACCCGTCGTGGTCCATCATGATCGGTTTGCGCCTTGCCACTGAAACCACAGTGGAGATGTGCAGCAGCTCTAAGAAGATGATTTGGCTGGCTCAGGGTGTGTGCGGGATCCCGATTTAAGAAATAACATTCCGGGAGGAATGAATCTAAGGAGGGAGCAGTGTAATGGGATAACCGAATAAGGAAGGAACCTTTAGATAAAAGACTGTTGTTAGGTTATGTACTCCAGAATATTCTCACTTCTTCTATTGTGTAGTGATTAGGTTAGATCATGTTTCTCGAAAATTCTAGAATGTTCATTTGTTCTATATAAGGGGATGTATGGGCAGTTAAGGGGAGTTCAAAGCCGAGGTTTTCTGTGGTTTCCCTCGACCCAAGTTCGACCTGTCTCAGTCTGGAAACAGACTGTTTGAGGAAGAACTTGCCAAATGGTCTTTCTTAAACAGGATAAAGTTGCCACGGACAACTCCTATAGTAAAAGCAGGAAACATTATAATGTAGCACTACCCTGAAAAGGACACTAAGTCCTATAGCAGGGTTTAGGGAAAAATTACAATACTTTATTTAATCTTAAGAAAATATGTAAACTTAACAAATAAACATTTTGAAATTTGAATTTGATTTTGGGAGTTCAAATAGTTCATTGTAATTGTAACACTGTTTACAGGTTATCCAGCAGAGTTCTTGTTTATCTGTAACAATTTTGTTGAATAAATTGTGTTAAAGTCCCCAAAGTGTTTCACTATTGTCTTCGCCCGTCTATCAGCAATCGTTGTTGTTATTTCTACAATTAGTTGTTTATAAGTTGCAAGGTTGTACCTACTTTCCCTGTATGCAACATGTGATTTTACTGGGATGCAAGTTATATTAGTTATCCTGCAATTAGTTTGGCAGTATCTACCACACATATTTTAATTTGTTTGTATGTGCTTTTTTTCTTGTGTGTACTTTCTTTTTTTTTGTTATTCCTTTTTCTTTCTTTTTTTTAGTTATTTTCTTGCTGGTGTATCTCTATTTCTTCTTTCTGCTTCATTGCACCCTTGACCATGTTATGGATGGATCTGTAAACCGCATCCTTTATCATCAAGCGCACAATATTTTCTAACGTGATCTCTATCCTCGCGGATATTTGGGTTTCGTACCTTTGTCTCGAGAACCTGGTGCTCTTTAAAATCGTGTGTTTAGGAATGTCGGTGGTTTCTTCATTCGTTGCTTTGGTTTTTACCTATCCTGAATGGGTAACTGCCGAAAAGGAGCTATATCTTGAGAGGAACTGAGTTAAGAAGTTCTCAGTTGTCCGGTGCTTACATTTAACCGATTTTATAAGTTCTTGTACATCTCTCAATCTCCTCTCCCACTTTATTTCTCTGATCATTTACCTATAATGATTTCTCCTACCTTTTTCTTTGCTCTTATCATAATTCCCTCCTCCCTCTCATGGATGTGTGCTCTCTTATCGAAGAGGGGATCGAACAGGGGGACAATAGTAATCGCCTCCACCGCCTCCGTTAATATGGAGCTCGCTATAATTAGTAGCGCATTTCGTTGTGTTCTGGACAACATGTTTTTATACCTTTTCATAGGCTGATTTTCCTTGTCTATTACTATCTGTCATTCTCTGGGCCTAACTTTCTGACAGCCTGGTCCTCTTCTTTTTTTTATACATGCTTTCTCAATTATTTTATCGTTCCAACAGTAGGGTATTTGCTATTTTCGTCACCGTTCTTACTGTCACCTCCTTGACCACCTTTTTTATGTCCTCCATAAAGGTCTCTATTGGAGATTTGAATGGGCGGTCATAAAACTTAATTAATAAAATGCGTTATTATTACTTAAAATATAATTTCTCATTTTTTCTGCTACAACGTTTGATAATGAGACGAATTAAAAATAAATACATTGAAGGTGTTTAGAAATTTTTTGTCCCTTGATTAGAACAAGACAACTTTTTAGTACGTGGACCGCGCCTAGAATTTGAGAGCGGATGCGCGATGTTTCGAGAACTCGACGATGTAGTATATAAAACCATCGATATGTCAATCAGAGGACAGTCTTTACCGAGTAGTCTTTACGAGGTTCCGAACTTATACATAATTTGAATTGAATATAAATAAGTGATTTATTGTTAGTTATTTATTTTAGTGTTTAATAAATTATAAATAAATCAAACCCTAGTTTTATTATAATAATTATAAATTGTACCGCTAGTGGTGTAACTGATAACTGTCCTTTCTTATTCGATGCGATAGAATTTTGAATTCATTTTACTATCCGATTGCCAAGTGATACCTCCTCTGTAATACAAGTAAGTCGATTTTATTGTTTCATTTAATTATTTTATTTGTACAAGTGTCTTAAATTGATGTGATATTTTATTATTACTATAAACTAATTTTCAAGTAGTTTCACTTTCGCCAAACATCAGTATTTGTGATCTTGAATAAATTTTAGACCGGTTTTTAAACGTGTTTTAAGAATTAATTTACTCTCAATAATATGGAAAAATCCGAGTTGACTGGAAACTGATTCTACTTGATTGTAAATTCATTTAGGGATCGATTTCTGATTACTAAATTCATCATTAGGGTCTGTGAGGAGGGTCACGTTAGAGTTCGATCTTTTTTTTTTGAAGCGATACCAAATTTCCGCTCTTTTTGTGGAGAAAGCCGAACAGATTGGCAACCTTGGTTTCGACTACTATTGAAAATTGAAGAAAATTCTTCCTTGGAGAAACGATCCCGACAACTACAGATGCAGATCTCCTAAAGCAGATAAGAGATAAGTGAGTTTAAAAAAATAACTTTTAACCAAATTAATTTTGTGAGAAAACAACTTTTATTTATAATTTAAATAATTGAATTTATAATTATTATAAATAAATCATTGAAACGGATGTTTGGGTGTAAACTCTGGCGCCCTTATATTTAACGATTGGGGGGACTGGTAAAACTCTTTTAAAAAGCCACGACCTAGTGAGTTAGCTAGGGATGCCCTTTTTGGGAATTTTAATGCTACAAATTGGCGCCCAACGTGCTTAATTAAATT
The DNA here is from genome assembly GCA_964028335.1 of Altica lythri. NCBI lineage: Eukaryota > Metazoa > Arthropoda > Insecta > Coleoptera > Chrysomelidae > Altica > Altica lythri. Next base: position 63,510,148 of record OZ034801.1, read on the forward strand.
TTACATTGATTATTAGGGTTACAAATTGGCCCCCAACGTTTAATGTTTTTAAATTTTGAATTGATTATTAAGGTTACAGTTAGATAGATAGATATTGTTTGGGTTGGCTGTTAGCCTATATCACTGCGACCTTTGCAGATCTATTGTGAACACCCATTATCTGTGGAATAGGATTAGAGCACCTTGTCCAGCTCTGCCCTCTTAATGAGACTTAATAGCCTTGACAGTGGCCACTTCGCATAACTTGGAGCAGCCGGTTTCTCCTCTCCCAGTAATAGATACCGCGTCCTTGCAAGGCCTTCACATTGGCATAGGACATGAAATGCGGTTTCGTCTTCCTCTTGGCAATATCGACAAATGTCTTCATCTGCTAAGTTCAGCTGACTCATGTGTTTTCTGAGCCTACAATGTCCTGTCAAAAGACTGACAATCATTCTGATATCATTTCGCTTTTGTGATAGCAATTTCGATGATATTTTGAAGATAGGATAGTTTTTATCTCGATTAATAAGCGTAATTTTGTTTGCGAATGTAACCTCACCTATAAGTTGATCTATCCTGTTTTTGCAGACGAGACTATGACAACCGCATATGAGCGGTATAACTCCAGTTTACAACCAGCTCTCACAGTTGTGTAGAAGGGTGTAGCAAATAACACCTTGATGGACGCTTAAGCAATGGAAGAAGCCCGGTCGTCTCGATCTATTTCGTGTCATCGGATAACTTCTCTGTTGCTGCGTCCGCAGCTGACTAGAAGCGAACCTGTCTCAACTTAATTACCACGCAGCCATTCACATCCTAGTAAGCGCCTAAATCTCTTTTTAGACGGCAACTACAATCAACTGCCGTCTCTTCAAAATTTTCAATGTTAACAAATAATGATTTGCTCCAATGGGTCAAGAATTTGTTTTAAAACCGAGAAGCTCACCAATCCAACGATTACAGAACAGTTGAAAGCAGCCTTTCGGTAAAGCTTACCTTCAACTATGGAAGAAGCCAGTCGCACAGACCCTAATATGTACTGGAATGAACTAAGGGATAGCATCTTGAAGTCAAGCGAAATCGCTATTGGTATGCCCCAAGGAAAGAAAGCAGAGGATTGGTTTAATGAAAACTGTGTTCACATCGAGGAAATTTTAGAACGCAAGCGCCGTGTATTTCAATCTGCTATATTTAATCCCAACAACTTAAATGCTCTTCAAGAATTTGTCAGTATTACGAATGATGCCCAAAAGAAAATACGAGCTATTAAAAACAAATGGTGGAAAGACAAAGCAAATGAAATCCAAACGTTCGCAGACTCTCGCGATTCACGTCGCTTCTCCAACGCCACAAAAGTACTCTATGGGCCTTTTCACAAAATACTATGTTCACTCAAAAGCGAAAATGGTGACTTAATAAGGTTAAACAGGAAATTTTGAACCATTGGAAGAGAAAATTATCATTGACAACTCTTCTATTGAACTAATTTCTCAATACCAAACGAACATAACAGCCTTACATTGACACAATTCTGATAAATCGGCTTCTGCCTTGTATTGACAAAATTCTTCCTCAGACACAAAGAGGCTTCAGGTCAAATTGATCTACATCTGATCTGATTTTCATTCTACGACAACTGCAAGATGAAACACTAGCAAAATGTGATAACATAGCCTTCATCGATATTAAAAAGGCATTGAATTCTGTAAACAGAGAGGCTCTGTGCAGAATTATTGCAAAGTTTGGCATTCCCCAAAACTTATAGCCGTGTATAACAGCCTTCACAAAAACAACTACGCTAGTGTTCTCTATAACGGAAAAATAACCAGCCCCTCCCATAAGCACACTACCATTCGACAGGGTTGTGTAAGAGGATTTTTTTTTTAATATATAGGTATATGTGGTAGCCTTTTTCATGATTGTTGATAGAAGGTTAGATGAGAGAAGACTGGGTATCAGATACAGGCATGACGGCTGTTTCTTCAATTTGGCACGGTTGAAGGCAAAAACGTAAACTATAAAGTGTTACATAACAGAACTAATGTATGAATCGACTGTGCAATAATAGCCCGTTCTCTAAACCTACTTCAGAAAATAATTGACGTCTACACGGCAGCTTATCAAGCTCTTGGTATTGAATTGAACTCAGTTGGGCAGTTCATGTCTATCGACTGGATGACAATAGGCTTGAAAAATATGTACTTTTTGGTGAACTGAGGCCCGTAGACAAGAGGGCCAGAAAAAACATTATACAAATATAGAAAAAGAAATACATAACAGAATCAGTGCTGCATCAAAGTGCTGTATACCAAGCAGCTGTCCTGCCAACTCTACTGTACGCATGCAAAGCCTGGGTTCCATATACAATACCTACATATTAAAACTCTTCAGCGCACATAACAGAGACATTTAGATCAAATGATAAGTGTTCGATGGCACCATCGAATATCCAATCAAGAAATTCCTAGAAGAGCTAAGAGAATCCGATCTCCCGTGCTCGCCTATGTTGGGTAGGTTATGTCTATCGACTGGATGACAATCGGCTAGAAAAATGTGTTTTTTTTGGAGAACTAAGCGTAGTTGTTCGTAGACAAGGACTCTAGAAAAAACGTTATAAAGACGTTTTACACGAAACACTGAAAACAATCAACTGGGACCGCCATGCAGCTAACAAGAGCATTTGGAGACAAATGGTTTCGAACTTCTATTCTCAAGCCCGATATAGAGCATTTAACTACACACCTGGAAGTTTTCAGTATCCGTACTGTGGCCGCGTAATTTCATCAAGAATAGGACATTATAGCCACAGTTGCACGCACATGCAATAATAGAATAGTGGATAACTTTAAACTCGGCTCGAGTTCCGGCAATAGTAATAAAGTATAATTTTGCATAAAAACTTGTTAAAAATCGTAAAAACTTGTTGACAATGGTGAAAAAATGTCCAAACTCATATCATAACGAAATTCTAAAAAAACTTAAAAACTGTTGCAAATTGTAAAAAATTCTTGAAAATCTTCAAAAATTTTTAAAAGTGATAGAAAAAACTGGTGTGGCAGTCAGTGGTATTGCCGGTAGAAGTTATACTTCTATGCACATGCCCGGATTCATAAATACTGAATATTATTATTAATATTATTAATATAAAATACTGTAACGGGATAACCGTGAAGGGACCTTAATTTGAAAGATTGCTGTTGACAGTTGATTTTAAGAAACTTCTAAAAATAACACTGACTAGATTAAATAATGTTTCTAGAAAATTCCAGAAAGTTCTAGAATGTTCATTTGTTTAATTTTGTAGTATATAAGGGGATGTTTGGGCAGTTAACGTCAGTTCGAGTCAAGTGTTCACAAGAGTTCATTGTATTGTCAAGTAGTTAGACGTTATCCAGCAGAGTTCAGTGTATCTTAACAATTTTGTAAATAAATTGTGTAAAAAGCCCCCATACGTGTTTCAAATTGGTGTCAGGTGTGGGGTGAAGATATAAGAATGCCTGAAAAAAAAATAAATGAACTATTGGTGGCTGAGCTCAGAAAAGAGCTCGAAGAATTGGAGTTGGAAACTACTGGGACCAAATCCGTATTGTTGAGTAGGCTCCGTGAATACTATGTAAATAATAATTTGGACCCTGACGCTGTGGAGTTCGAAGACCCAGTTCAAAAAGCAAATTCTGAACTAACTCAACAACTATCCCGGCAACATGAGGAGCTATCCAGTCAGATGAAGAGCCAGCGCGAAGATATGTCCCAGCTGTCCCAACGAATGACGAGCCAACAAGAAGAACAAACTCAACAACTTTCCCGGCTGCAAGAGGAGCTATCAGGACGAATGACGAGCCAGCAAGAAGAGCAAACTCAACAACTTTCCCGGCTGCAAGAGGAGCTATCAGGACGAATGACGAACCAACAAGAGGAGCTATCCAGTCAGATAAGAAGCCAGCGCGAAGAGGTGTCCCAGCTATCACAACGGATGTCTACCCTACCAGAAGAGTTATCCAGTTCCTTCTCCCAGCAAATATCGCATTTGCGCTCCCAAATGTACAACTTGCGAGACGAGCAAAACCAGCAAGTGGCTAATTTGAATCAGCAAGTGGACAACTTGAACCAGCAAGTGGCCAACATCCGAGAGGAGATCAACCAGCAAATGCAGTTCGAAATAAGAAAGCTTCAACAAGAACTGGAAGCTTGTCGCCGAAACCAAATCATCCACCACGGCGACGGAAATGCAGAAAGGAGGGAAACCGGCCACGTAGACGTCGAACGACGAGGAAACTGAGAGGCGGCCCAGGTACGAATGACGATAAAACCCCCAACCTTCGACGGGATGACTTCCTGGTTAAATTACCTGAAACAATTTGACGCAGTGGCCAGAGCGAATGGATGGTCACCCCAAGAGAAGGCATTGTTCCTAACCATGGCTCTGCGAGGCGAGGCTTTAGACGTCCTGCATGTATTGACACCGGATGAGGTTGACAATTTTGAGCTATTGGTAAATCGTCTAGAGATGCGTTATGGTCAAAGTCATCTACAACCGCTATACCGAGTGCAGTTGAAAAGCCGGAAGCAGAAAAATAAAGAAACTATCCAGGAGTTCAAAGCTGAAGTGGAAAAAATGGTACGGTTTGCGTATCTTAATGTAGCGGAAGATTTTCTGGAGTGCCTGGCGATCCAAACCTTTACCGATGGTCTTCGAGACGCCGAATTGCAACGGGCTGTACGGTTGGCGAGGACGAAAACTCTTGTAAACGCCTTGACCATGGCCCTGGAGTTCGATACGGCGACGGAGGCCTCACATGCAGCTGCTCGACTAATGGAAGACACTGGTAACTTCGACCATGCCGTTTATGCCGTCAGAGAAGTCGAAGCGGTAGTGGAGAGGTTAATGAAGTTTTCTTCAAAAAGAAGGCGCCCAGTGAGGTGCTGGAACTGCGGAGAACTAGGCCACATAAGAAATACTTGCCCCCATTGTACCCGTATGGAGCAGAACGAGGAAAAACTTGCCTTAGTTAGGGTTGTGCCAGAAGACGAGAGCTCTATGCTGGAGGAGCAACAAGAAAACGATCCCGTTCTGAGAAAGATTCGAGAGTGGAAGAGAATGGACCGTCGTCCATTGTGGAGAGAGATATCCCCATCCTCTCCTGCTTTAAAAGCATACTGGTCCCAATGGAACTCTTTAATTTTGGACGGTGGGCTCGTTAAAAGACTTGTAGAAAATTCCGAGGGCACAGAAACAAGGAAACAAATAGTGGTCCCAAGAAATGCTGTACCAGAAATTTTAAAACAGATGCATAATGATAGTTCTAGAGGACATGTGGGTAACACGAAAACGCTGCAAAAGATCCGAGATAGATTTTACTGGGTAAATTGCACTAATGATGTTAAAGATTGGTGTCGTAAATGCACTACATGTGCTGCCAGTAACGGTCCGCACCGAAAACCGAAAGCGGACATGCAGCAATACCTGGTTGGAAGTCCTTTTGAAAGAATCGCAGTAGATGTATTGGGGCCACTTCCACAGACCGATGAAGGAAACAAGTACATCTTTGTTGTAATGGACTACTTCACTAAATGGGTTGAAGCATATGCAGTTCCCAATCAGGAAGCCACCACTTTAGCAGATATATTGGTTGAAGAATTCGTAAGCCGATTTGGGGTACCACTAGAATTACATTCAGACCAAGGAAGAAATTTTGAGAGCAAGCTGTTTCAAGAAGTTTGCCAAAGATTAGGCATCCACAAAACGAGAACCACAGCGATGCACCCTCAGTCTGATGGAATGGTGGAACGAATGAACCGGACTATAACCAACTATCTGTCAAAAGTGGTGTCAGATTGTCAGAGGGATTGGGATCGACATATTCCACTATTTCTAATGGCAATTCGATCGGCCATCAACGAATCAACTGGCCAAACGCCTGCAAAGGTCCTGTTCGGTAGAGAAATGAGGCTACCATGTGACTTGGTGTTTGGTTGTAAACCTGGTGAAGAAATAGCTCGTGAAGAATATGTCCCGATCTTCAGAATCGAATGGAGAATATACACAACCTGGTGCGTGGAAAACTTCAATTATCTAGTGATCGGATGAAGAGGTACTATGACACGCGGACAATGGAAAAGAGTTACCAAGTTGGAGATTTAGTCTGGCTCTATAACCCCCGACGGGGGACAGAAGAACTGGGAAGGTCCTTACACCATCAAGAAGAAGATTAACGATGTCATTTATCGGATCGTGAAAATTCCCAGAGGGAAACCCGTCCTGGTCCATCATGATCGTTTGGCGCCTTACCAGGGAAACCACAGTGGAGATGCACAGCAACTCCAAGAAGATAATTTGGCTGGCTCAGGGAGTGTACGGGATTCCGATGTAGGAAATAACATTCCAGGAGGAATGAATCTAAGGAGGGGGCAGTGTAACGGGATAACCGTGAAGGGACCTTAATTTGAAAGATTGCTGTTGACAGTTGATTTTTAGAAACTTCTAAAAATAACACTGACTAGATTAAATAATGTTTCTAGAAAATTCCAGAAAGTTCTAGAATGTTCATTTGTTTAATTTTGTAGTATATAAGGGGATGTTTGGGCAGTTAACGTCAGTTCGAGTCAAGTGTTCACAAGAGTTCATTGTATTGTCAAGTAGTTAGACGTTATCCAGCAGAGTTCAGTGTATCTTAACAATTTTGTAAATAAATTGTGTAAAAAGCCCCCATACGTGTTTCAATACTAAACTTTATATGTACCATACTTACGTGACAGAATTATAAAATAATCTGTCAAACACAATGTGATACGTCACTATGATATTCAAAACATTAGCTCAGACTGTTTTTTGTATATTTATCTCTTTTCAATGTACTGAATGTTTAAACGGTATTCAAAGGACTTATAGTTATGACTTATAACATTTAGCCCAATTTTTGTAAGTATTTGCTGGGATTCAACTAACCCATTAACAATTTTATAAAATAAAATTAGATTAGAGAGGGTTCTGCCTGATTCCAGTAAAGATAAGTTGATTTGAATATCAATAAGTTCATAGTTATATCCAAAATTAATTATAGGTATTAATAATTTATAACCCGCATGCCGTAGAAAAATATTCTGCACTTTCTCAATATGGTGTTTCTTTTTTTTTGCAAATGTGGCGACCAAAATATACAATGGAGAAAACTAAGGAGATATGAATACTTTTGGTTGTATTAATATTAAATGATTTACAGTGCCTTAAAAAACCCTAATGTTTTGGTTGACTTTACAGGTATAAGCTTAATATGTTCATCAAATGTCAACTTTTTATCCAACACTACCCCTAATACTTTTATTAGCGAGTTTTTATATCGTCGGCATACATTAAGTATTAACTTGTCGTAAGGATTGATCTGATATCATTGACAAATAAGTTGAAAAGTATTGGCACGATATGTGTGCCTTGAAGAACACCTAAAGGGATCTTAATTATATAAGATACGAATTGACCAATTTTTACTTACTGTATTCTATTATCTAAGAAAGTACTTGACCAATTCAATAATTTGTCATTAAAACCCAGAGTTTAAAATTAAGATTTTATGATTAACGTTATCGAAGGCTTTTAAAAATTGCGTCAAGTTGGTAATTATTTTGAAATGCATCAAAAAGTTAGCAAGTTAGTTATGGTTGATTTGTTTGATTTTCGTCTAGCAGCGGTCTACATAACCATTGTAGTTCCTCTGTAACAATTTCATCAAAAAGTTTAGGAATAGCAGACTGCTGACAAACCCCAAAATAGTTTGATTGATCTTTTTTTTCACCAGATTTAAAAATAGGTACTATATAACTCCGTTTCCATATAACAGTCATAAGATCTTGTTTTAAAGAATAATTAAAAAGAATATGCAAGGTTTTGTTAACGTGCAGATGCAATTTTTTAACAGATTGTTAGGATCAAGTCGGGATCAATTTTGTTACTACTGGATAGACTATTAATTATGTTAAATACAACAAACTACTAGAATATGGGAATACAAGTAGGCTACGATTATTCGGTCTACACTCTATCGTTCGCCGATGATCAAGTTTAATTATTTGATAGCTGTCGTTTGTTTTACTTTAGGCCACCACACGACAGCACCATATGTTAGCATAGGTCTTATGATTGCCGTGTAGATCCACATGGTGACCTTGGGGGATAATCCCCAGGTCTGTCCTATGGTTCGGCGGCATTGCTCATAAGATATAAGTTCCAAGTCAGCTTGCTATCAAGGATAACACCTAAGTATTTCACTTCTGTAGCAAAGCTTAATTTAACGTTGAAAAGACTGGGTGCGTTTAAGCCCCTAGGTTTCGTTTTCTTCGTGAAAAGAACCATCTCTGTCTTTTTGGGGTTAATAGACAGCGACTGTTCTTTACACCATGTCTCTAAAGTTCTGAAAGCCACTTGCATTCTGTCGCAAAGGGTGCTTTCAAACTTTCCTGTTGGCAGAATAACAATGTCGTCTGCGTAGGCTACTGTATAGGTTTTGTCATGTTCATTGAGGCGGTGAATTAGGCTGTCTAGAACAATGTTCCACAGTAGAGGTGATAAAACCCCTCCCTGTGGACAGCCCCTCGTAACCTTGCCTCGTATCTTGACATCATTTACAGTTATTTCTATTGCACGCATGGAGAGCATGCTGAGAATCCATCCGCTTACTGTTGTAGGTACATTTCGATCAGTAAGCGAGTGCATTATTTTAGGGAACGTGGTTTTGTCGAAAGCTCCCTCGATATCTATGAATACGCCCAGGGTGGACTCTTTCTTGTCCAATGATCGCTCGATCTGACCAACCACATGATGTAGGGCCGTATCGGTGGATTTCCCTGTTGTGTATGCATGTTGATTGGGATGCAGTGGTTTGGTGTTTATCACTGTATCCCTTATGTACCTTTCATTTAGCCTCTCTAGCGTTTTTAATAAGAATGATGTAAGGCTAATAGGTCGGTAAGCTTTTGGAATGTAGTAATCCATTCTTCCAGGTTTTGGTATGAAGACAACCTTTACTTCTCTCCACATCTTCGGTATATAATTCAGAGCTAGTTAAAGTACTTAAACCAATAATTCTGGTATTCCTTATCCAGGGTTCTTGGATTAATGCAATAGTGTCCTGTTGCTCAGCAAGGTGGCGGCTGATGGTTGCCGTGGCCACTCTGCTGTGCTGAAGGTTACACTGAATAAATGAAGTCGTGTCAGATCCTCCTCTACGATCCATTATTATTATTATTAGGTATTATTTTTTTTTCAATTATTTATTCGGTAAGGGGGACCGTTTCTGAGGACCCGTCGGTCTGCATCTTTACAGGTGCTTCCTCGGGTGCCTCGTCTGCAGGGGTGTCGACCGCCAGACTTCCTAGCTCGACGCCACTGCTGGTCTCCTCCTGACCTTCCTTCTTGGCCTCTTCGGCCTTTACCTTCATAGTCAATGAGGTGAACGCATAGCTCAACCTCATCGACTTTTGTTTAAGGGTAGTCAAGTCCTCGTCCCCTAATCCGAAGACGAAGAGATGCCCCCTTGGTTCTGTTTTGGCCTCGTGGTGGAAAGAGCACCATCTCGAGACCTTGAGGTCCGGGTTTTGCCCAATCAGCCGACGCAGCACGACCTCCTTCTCCTCGAGTATCTCAGTTGATCTACTCGGGATCCAGAGGGATGCTTTTGTCAGCTTCGGTAGAGAGTCTACTCGTACCACCTCGAGTGATGCGTCCTCCCACGGTCGAAGGCCAACAACAGTATTGGTAAGCCATGCCAACGTCGCGTCGTCATCGCAGGTAACTCTGATGATTTCACCAGAGTGCGACCACTGACGGAACGTTGGTGGCTTTGCGTTACTGGAAGAGGCGGCCAAAGTACTTTGTCCAGCTCTCCCAGCAGCATATCTTGGACAAGAGCTTCCCTTTTGGCAGAAATTTTGCCGTCGGGGTTGCTTTTGTCTATTATAGCTACTCGGAGGTGACTGGTAGCCGCCTCCTTGTAGCTTTTTGGTTGAGCGGCCGTTGTGTCCTGCCTAACCTTTTTCAGGGTTTTGGGCGTCACCTCGGATGAGGAGGCGCCTGACCTGTTTCTCTTTTTTGTTTTACCATCAGGTATGTTGTGTTCCTTGCCTCTTTTGGAGGAAGAACTAGCAACATTACCTGAAGGTTGTACTTCTGAAGGTCCAGAGGTGGTTCGCGCTGCGGGGTTTCCCCCAGCCTCGCGTGCCTTCCTCCTTCTCTACAGTTCCGCACCGCAGACTCGTTTACCTCTGCGGTGCTTGGATTTTTCTGATTGAGGCGGACATTTCTGTCCAGCCTCAGTGGTGTTGTTTTTTTGTTCGTTTTCCATGTTGGTCCCACAAGTAGCAAGGGAAAAGTAAGGTGACCACCTGACAGAGCCCCGCATGCCAGGGGAAGGCTTAATACAAGAGGGTGCCGCCCGGTGCCCTCAGGGGAACGTTCGCGACCACATTCTAACCAGTGGCCTTTCAGCCCTCGGCACGTTACCTTACACCTTAGCATGGGTTAAGCTGGTCCGCGGCGACGGCTTTCGCAAAAGATTTTGGGGGTTTTTAGGTCCCCTCACTCTACTTATAACCGTCATTTACCACCTTCCGATAAAAAGAGGTTACAATAATAATAATAATAATATCTATATATATATATATATATATATGAATAGGAATTATTTGCTGACTAATTAATTATAATGATACAAATTTTATTGGGTCTGCAGCAAATTAAAAGAACAAGTGTACTCTTTTAAATTCTTTATTCCGAGCTTTCGGCTGTTGCTACAGCCATCATCAGGGAAGCTACAAACATTATAATTAAATATACCTAATAATATTTAACATAATATAATTTTTACTTACAACTTTTTGAGATTGTAGTTAATTCGATGATAAATAAAAATAAAAACATGGAATATAATTTACAAATGTAAAAAGCAGGTAAATATAAAAACACATATACTTTAAATTAATTGCAAAATAAATTATTTAGTATTTTAAAGTTGATATCAACATTAACAGATTAAAATTGATATTGACACTGACGCATATAAATTATCTAAAAATTAATGTAAGGTATGTTATAAAAATTAGGTGAATAAGTCAAATGTCTTTAGTTAATCTGTTAATACTCTTAATTATTAGTTTACCAAAATTAGCAACAATCAATGTATAAATTAACTTTAATTTTTAATAGAATAACCTTGAATTAAGAATTTGTACGGTTATCTATAGATAACAGATAGGCAAATATTTCATTTAAGTGATGAATATCAGATCTATGATTCATTGATTTAGAAAATTTATTAATAAACACCATCTCTATAAATAGCCTTTTCGTCATATTGCTTTCGCGATAAAGAATACTGACATTGTCATAATCGATACGATGATCATTTTTTAAGACATGTAAACCCAAAGCACTCCTTTCTGGATATAATCTACAGTCAGATTTATGCGATGTAAGGCGATCTTTAAGACGTCTGGAAGTTTGGCCAACATAAATTTGGTCACAATCTAGACAAGGTAATCTGTAAACTACATCAGTCAAGGAAAGTTTTGGTGTTTTATCTTTAAGCTTTGTAAATACTGCATTTGCTGTTAATGCGGTCTTAAAAGTAATTTTAATATTTTCAATAGGTTTGAAAACTCTAGCTAGACTTGGAGCTAAATCTTTGATATAGGGTAAAGACATGTATGAAATTATATTATTATCATTATTATTATTAATGTTGTTGGATGGGGGTTCTGTTTGTGGAGTATTAAACAATAACTTTTTCAACAAAGAGGCAGGATAGCCATTTTCTGTAAATAATTGAAAAAGTATTTTTAAATTTTTATTATGAAAGGAAGTGTCGCTTAATTTTATTACTCGGTTTTTCATACATTTGACCAAATTAATTTTCATTGAATGCTTATGATAAGAATGATAATTTAAGTATCTACCTGAACTTAGAGGTTTTCTGTACCAATCAACAAGAAGTATGTTATTATTACGTACGACTATAGTATCTAAAAATGGAACAGAACCATAAGAGTCTTCTTTTTCTAATGTAAATTGGATGTATTGATTAAAACTATTAAAATAATATAAGATGTTTTCAAGCTCACAGGCTGGAATACTTAATAAAATGTCATCGACATATTTCTTTATAAAAGATATTTTAAAAGGTAGGACTTTAATAACAAAATCCAAAATATAATCCATAACATAGTCTGCTAATATAGGTGAAATTTTACTTCCCATCGGTGTACCAAAAGTCTGTTTATAAAATTTGTTGTTAAAAATAAAATAGTTGTTATTAAATAAAAAGGTTAACAATTCAAAAATTGTGTTTTTAGACAATTCACAATGTTGGGAGATAATTGACCAATTATAATCAATGGCTTTAATACAAATATTAAGATAAACGTTACTAAATAGAGATACTACATCAAGACTAGCGATTACATACCCATCTGGTAATTTTAAGTTGTTAAATAAAGATTTAATTTGAAAAGAGTCAGATATATGATAGTCATTATCAATGTCGTAAGATTTACTTAAAATCTCAGTTAGAAATTCAGCAATGCAGTTAGTAGGTGTGTCTAAAGATGCTAATATTGGTCTCATACTTAAAGGAGTCTTATGGATTTTAGGTAAGGCATAAAATTTACCTGGTACACCATTGTAACTCGAAAGTTTCTTTTTTGTAGTTTCTGAAATATATTGTTTATTAAATAATGATCTTATTAATTTGTTACAATTTTGTTCAATACTTAAAGTGGGATCTTTGTTAAGAATTACATATAAGTAGCATTCTCGCTGATGTTGACTCTCTTCTTTCAAAAGTTAATGACAACTACATAAAAAACATCATGGCAGCTCGGTCAGTAAATATTGTTACAAACTCTGTTCATAACACCAAATTAAATAATTCCATTTTTCGAAAACTTTTTTATAAAACCAAAAAATTCTTAAATGCTAACCCTAACTTAATAGTTACAAAATCTGACAAAGGTGGCGTAACTGTTATCATGGAAAAAGAACAATACATTAATCTTTGTAATAATATCATAGAGAATGATACTTCTTATGTAATTCTTAACAAAGATCCCACTTTAAGTATTGAACAAAATTGTAACAAATTAATAAGATCATTATTTAATAAACAATATATTTCAGAAACTACAAAAAAGAAACTTTCGAGTTACAATGGTGTACCAGGTAAATTTTATGCCTTACCTAAAATCCATAAGACTCCTTTAAGTATGAGACCAATATTAGCATCTTTAGACACACCTACTAACTGCATTGCTGAATTTCTAACTGAGATTTTAAGTAAATCTTACGACATTGATAATGACTATCATATATCTGACTCTTTTCAAATTAAATCTTTATTTAACAACTTAAAATTACCAGATGGGTATGTAATCGCTAGTCTTGATGTAGTATCTCTATTTAGTAATGTTTATCTTAATATTTGTATTAAAGCCATTGATTATAATTGGTCAATTATCTCCCAACATTGTGAATTGTCTAAAAACACAATTTTTGAATTGTTAACCTTTTTATTTAATAACAACTATTTTATTTTTAACAACAAATTTTATAAACAGACTTTTGGTACACCGATGGGAAGTAAAATTTCACCTATATTAGCAGACTATGTTATGGATTATATTTTGGATTTTGTTATTAAAGTCCTACCTTTTAAAATATCTTTTATAAAGAAATATGTCGATGACATTTTATTAAGTATTCCAGCCTGTGAGCTTGAAAACATCTTATATTATTTTAATAGTTTTAATCAATACATCCAATTTACATTAGAAAAAGAAGACTCTTATGGTTCTGTTCCATTTTTAGATACTATAGTCGTACGTAATAATAACATACTTCTTGTTGATTGGTACAGAAAACCTCTAAGTTCAGGTAGATACTTAAATTATCATTCTTATCATAAGCATTCAATGAAAATTAATTTGGTCAAATGTATGAAAAACCGAGTAATAAAATTAAGCGACACTTCCTTTCATAATAAAAATTTAAAAATACTTTTTCAATTATTTACAGAAAATGGCTATCCTGCCTCTTTGTTGAAAAAGTTATTGTTTAATACTCCACAAACAGAACCCCCATCCAACAACATTAATAATAATAATGATAATAATATAATTTCATACATGTCTTTACCCTATATCAAAGATTTAGCTCCAAGTCTAGCTAGAGTTTTCAAACCTATTGAAAATATTAAAATTACTTTTAAGACCGCATTAACAGCAAATGCAGTATTTACAAAGCTTAAAGATAAAACACCAAAACTTTCCTTGACTGATGTAGTTTACAGATTACCTTGTCTAGATTGTGACCAAATTTATGTTGGCCAAACTTCCAGACGTCTTAAAGATCGCCTTACATCGCATAAATCTGACTGTAGATTATATCCAGAAAGGAGTGCTTTGGGTTTACATGTCTTAAAAAATGATCATCGTATCGATTATGACAATGTCAGTATTCTTTATCGCGAAAGCAATATGACGAAAAGGCTATTTATAGAGATGGTGTTTATTAATAAATTTTCTAAATCAATGAATCATAGATCTGATATTCATCACTTAAATGAAATATTTGCCTATCTGTTATCTATAGATAACCGTACAAATTCTTAATTCAAGGTTATTCTATTAAAAATTAAAGTTAATTTATACATTGATTGTTGCTAATTTTGGTAAACTAATAATTAAGAGTATTAACAGATTAACTAAAGACATTTGACTTATTCACCTAATTTTTATAACATACCTTACATTAATTTTTAGATAATTTATATGCGTCAGTGTCAATATCAATTTTAATCTGTTAATGTTGATATCAACTTTAAAATACTAAATAATTTATTTTGCAATTAATTTAAAGTATATGTGTTTTTATATTTACCTGCTTTTTACATTTGTAAATTATATTCCATGTTTTTATTTTTATTTATCATCGAATTAACTACAATCTCAAAAAGTTGTAAGTAAAAATTATATTATGTTAAATATTATTAGGTATATTTAATTATAATGTTTGTAGCTTCCCTGATGATGGCTGTAGCAACAGCCGAAAGCTCGGAATAAAGAATTTAAAAGAGTACACTTGTTCTTTTAATTTGCTGCAGACCCAATAAAATTTGTATCATTATATATATATATATATATATATATATATAACGTGAAGTCAGTCGTGGAGTTGCAGTCAACGTTTGGCCAAGGTAAGTAAAGAAAACTCTTTGATTTCAGTCAAGCTTTCGAATTTATTTAATTCTTCTTCAGGACATCTATGGTGAAGAACAATTTTTATATAATAAAGAAATATTGTTACAAATGTGATGACTTACTAATCGTGAGGTTATAAAAGAAGCGAATTCCGTTTGACAACATTACACTAATAAAACATTTTAAAAATCAGGTACATCACTATTAAAATACATAAAAATATATACATTTACACAATAAAACTTATAATTTTTAGCATTAAGGTTTGTCTGTAAATGATTGAATTTTAATGTGTCTTCCATTTCCTTTTTTTTAACTGTGTGTTTTTTATATACTTATGGTTTTTATTTTAACACAGTAGGAGAGCAAAACATTTGGATGATTTATTTATTTAGATTTAATTATTATATCAAGTAAAATTCTGTAGTCATGAAATGCGGGATTTTAATTTTAAAAATGTATTTGTTAAATTTTATGAACGTTGTTGTGTTTTTATTTTTATTTATTTTAGTGTTATATTAATCTTTATGTTTGTAATCATGTTTTAATTTATTATTACTGTTTATTTATCTTTATATTTATATATTAAATTTTTTTTATTTATATTTATTTTTGAAACGACAGAATGTAACAATAAATATTACTCAGCCCTTCTATATCTGATTTTCTATTAATACATGTTTCCCTTCTGTCAATGTGTGTCATTTCCAAGAATAATCGTTTCTTAAGGTTCCTTTCCCTTTCTAAAATTTTTGTTTCTTCAAATTTAAAACTATGACCATTTTTAATTGCATGTTCAGTTAGTGCGCATGCTTTATATTTATTATTTTTAATGTCACTTTTATGCGAGATGTTCCTGCTGTGTACAGTTCGGCATGTTTCCCCAATATACACCCTTTCACAATCCGAGCAAGTGATTTCATATACTACATTTGAACTTTCTAAATTACTAAGCGGATCTTTGGTTCGGGTGTATAATCTAGAAATGGTTTTGATATTTTTCGTGCCTATTTTGAAATTTTCATAATTTTTGAATAGTTTTAAAAGTTTAGGAGTGAGTTGTGGGATATAAGGTAAAGAACCAAAAATTGGCTGTGAAATTTCATTAGACAAGACACCTCTCTCAATGTCAAATGTTTGTTGTTGATTGAAATTATTGTTGTCACTTATTCTTGCAATGCACGTGGTACTAAAAATTAATTTATTTAATAATCCCAAAGGGTATGAATTATTTAACAGTATTCCTTTTAATTTAAGTAAACCTTGGTTTTTAAATTTTGGGTGTGATAGTTTTAAAACCCTGTCTTTTAATCCCAGAATTAGGTTAATCTTAGTTCTTGGAGGGTGTTCAGAATAAAAATTAATAAACCTGTTGCTGCATATTGGTTTACGGTACCATTCAGTTTGTAGGATGTTGTTTTGTGTGCGATGGACGATTAAATCTAGGAAAGGTAACCTGTTATTAATTTCTTTTTCCACTGTGAATTGCAGTTGTTTACATTGGTTATTAAAAATTTTTAGGACAAGATCAACTTTATTAAATGGTATCGCAAGTATTAAATCATCAACAAAACGTTTGACAAAAGGAATTTTGAATGGTATTTGATTAATACTTCTCTCTACCAAGTCATCCAGTACAAAGTTACAAAGAATCGGGGACAAAGTACTACCCATTGGTGTGCCTAATATTTGTTTGAAAAATTTGTTATTAAATTTACAGATATTGGTGTCAAAAATGAATGTTAAAATTTTTTTAAAATTAGTTAAGCTTAATTTGCAATTAGGTTCAATGTTAATCCACTGTTTTTCAATGCAATTTATTATTAGTTCAGTTGGCATATTCGTGTACATGGAGACAACGTCGAAACTCACTAGAATATATGTGTCAGGAATT
Organism: Altica lythri; assembly: GCA_964028335.1. Taxonomy (NCBI): domain Eukaryota; kingdom Metazoa; phylum Arthropoda; class Insecta; order Coleoptera; family Chrysomelidae; genus Altica; species Altica lythri. The sequence goes on from OZ034801.1 coordinate 63,527,264, forward strand.
CTAATGTTGTTGATGAAATCACTAAAATGGAAAGAGTCTCTTATTATAAAATTATTATTAAAATTATAGGTTTTAGATAAAATAGATGTTAAAAGACTAGCCAATTTACTGTTGGGAGAATCTATAGATGACACAATGGGGCGCATTGACAAAATGGGTTTATGTATTTTTGGGAGTGCATAAAATCTAGGAGCTACTGAATTGTATATTCTTAATGATTTTGCTTCTATTGAGGAAAGTTGTGATTGTTTTTTCAAGTCACTTATTAATTTATTGGCTTTCTGTTGAAATGTACAAGTAGGATCATTTTGTAATTGTTGGTAATACCTTTCGTCATTGAGTAACAATTGACTTTTATATATATATATATATATATATATATATATATATATATATATATATATATATATATATATATATATATTATAACATATATGAGTGTGTATGAATAATACTTTGTTTTGATTATATCAATTACTATGTTATAAAATATTCCTTACCATGAATTAATTTTGAATTTAAATATAAATATTAAATAGGTAAGAATTAACTTAATTTAATTATTTTCCAATATTATTATTTAGATATGCTACCGGCTATTCCCTTATGTCAGGGTCAGAGTTCCGAATATTCAACAAAATTAGATTCAAAATCAGTTAATATAAAAATTTTCAATAAAATGACTGTAAAACCACACTATCCTAGACCAATGATGTTTTCTAGGCATGAATTGTATATAAATTTCTAACCTTACTAATTCAAAATGTGTCAAACTTCAAGATACCGTTGATAAACCCAAATATGCATCAAATATATGAAATGAAGTATTCTGATTTGAGTTAATAAACAATTCAAATTAAACTTATCAAAAAGTGAATAATAATAATTTAGTTAAATACATAAAACAGTGAAATAAAAATGTTCATCAAAATTACAAAAATCAAACACATAAAACTCTTTATTGTACCAAGTGAAAAGTGGTTACCATTTGGATGAAACTTCTCTCCTCTTCTGGAAAACCAGGATTCAGGATTCACTTCTCTGGACAATCTACTTTCTTCCCCGGAACAGCAAAGATTTCAGGACACTTTGTGGAGATCGAACAATAAATTCTTCTTAAATCAAAGGATAAGCTGCTACTACCTCCTCTGGTAAGTGTAATTATGACTTTCTTTCTTGTTAAATATTAGTTTAATCTTCATTAACTTAATTAAAATGCAGTCATACCATATACTCTCAACCCACAATTCAAGTATCTATTTCTTCATAAAATATTGTAATTTTCTCTTACCAATTGCTTTCTCAGGTTACCTTGTGATAATATTAATACTTTAAACTGATTTAAAACTTTCTTTTATCAATATTTTCAAAAAAAACTCAAAATTTCTACGGAGCAATTTTTAATACAACGTACATCTCCAGAACCAGAAAACAAGAGAGATTCTATCAAATCAACAAAAAAAACAACTGACAAATTCAACAAACTTAAATCTATACATCCTTAACACCTAATCGCCTACTAATTCCTTATTTAAATAAAATTACTAACAAAATCTAATTCTTGATTCATTATTACAATTTAAAACAATGATTATTCTTTTTATTTTTATAAAATTTACTAGCACTACAAACTAATAATTTTCTCTTTTTCAGAATATTTCATTTGGCATTTGAACTATTAATAAATTATAATATGGTTGATGAATTTGTATATGTTGAAAGTAAGTAGAAGTTTTAATATTTCTTTTAACTATTTGTGATATTTTTATAATTTAATTTTCTTATTTAATTATACCCTTAATTCATTTAAAAATTAATGTTTAATTACTAATGTATTGGCAATTTTTATAAGCTTTTAATTATTTACTTTTCCCATTTATCAATTTCATAATTATTGTAACTCTATATAATGTAGATTAAACCATTTTGAATCTTTAAATAAAATCTTTGAAATGAATTTGTATTTTTTTTTCTTTCTTATTCTATTTTCTTTTTCCTTTTTTAGGAATTATGAAGAAGATGATGATAATTAATCCCACTGTTACTGCATTTGTGCTCTGACCCGAAATAAGAAAATTTTCCTTTCCCTATTTGCCATAAGATTTTCATTATACATTCTTATTTAATATAACATAGTAACTCATATCATCTCAAAATATATATATATATATATATATATATATATATATATATATATATATATATATATATTGATATGGATTTTTCTTCATGGCCACGTTCTTTCAATGGAATGTTGGAACGTGATTCATTATTTGTAAATTGGTTGTCCAGGTTAAGTATTTTTTGGTATCTTGATTGTTTTTGTTTAGTTTAGAGATTGTTTGATGGATGGGGATTATTATTAGATTATTGATTAGATTGTCATTGAGTTAATTTTGTAAAAGTCAGATGAAATAAAATTGTAAAAAATTAAATATTGAAATTTAAATTAAAATAAGAAGAGTTTATAAATAAAAATATAAATAAATAAAAAGGTAATTGCAATTGGATAAGAGGATACAGAGAGGTCAGAGTTGGAAAATTGTACAAGAAGAAGGTATAGAGAAAGAGTTGAGCAGCAGAAAGGTATTAAATAGATGGAAAGGCAGTAGCAAGAAGGAGTTGGAAAGCAGTTGGAAGAGGTAGATATAGAGAAAGAGTGGAAAAACGGAGGAAAAAGGAATTAGAAAGACGCGAAAGAATTATTTTTTATATTTATAATTTTGTACTTTATTTTTAGGACAATCAATTTAAAAATTCTTGAATCCACGATCGATAATTTTATTGAAAGAGGGTGTTCTGGAAGGAGGATCCATTTCAATATATATACAACAAACAATTCAATACCGGGTCTATTAATTTTAAGTGTGTTTTCATATTTATAATCTCGATATAGCTATACATAAGTAAAGTTTTACTGTCGACAAATCGTCGAACTGCTCATTTTCATATTTATGTCTTAGCGAAAAGATCCGTAATAGATTTACCGCCATTACATTTTTTACTCTCCGAAATACATTTCAGCTGGAAGATCGTTGTCATTCTTTTGAGATTTTAAATAGTTTAAGTATTATTTAGAGTTGGATCGTAAATCCTATTCATTTTTTTGGTAATTGTCATAACACAGTTTAGAGAGATTTAACATTTTGATCTTAGGTTTTAAAATTTAGTATAATTATTAACACCTTTTGCGATAACGCAACATTTATGTGCTGCGCTGTAAGTTGAATTAGCTCATTTGTAAACCACATTTACTTTTTTTAGAAATTTTAGAAAGTTTTTATATTTTCGCCGTGTTCTGTGTCTCTTTGTCATTCCGTGGAATTTTGTAATCGAATTTAAACCTATTTCCCGACTACCTAGAGCTCTGAAATTTTCAGGATAGCTAAGAACTGGATGACAATGCATGTTTCAAGTGTGTTTTGGCATATACATAGATTTTGAAACTTATACTGAATTGATATTAAATATGATATAAGTTGTGTATAGATATTATCATTTTGAAAGTTTTTAAAAAAGTTGTTCACAGCCTATTTGGTTAAGCGGCGGATGAATCCAGTAGTGACAGTTCTGTTACGTTATCATAATGGGATCGATTACGCGAGAGAGAAGTTTTTTTTTCTGTTTTTTTTTTGTTCTGCATGTTAAAACAGTAATTATTATTTTTAGTTAATAAAATAAACTAATTTAGAAAATTTTTAGTAAGTTTTTTAGACTATACTGTAGACTATGCCGTAATGTATCTAGGTAAAGCGCTAGGTATCACGTCAATTAGACGCGGAAAATTGGACGCGGTCAATTGGACGCGGCGACAATTGGACGTGGCGACGATTTGACGCGGCGAAAATTGGACGCGGCGACAATTGGACGCGACGACAATTGGACGCACGACATTTAGACACGGCGACAATTGGACGCGCACGTCAGCTACTTAATAAATAAAAATTATTAATTCGTTCTATTTCAGTAAGATACTACTGGTTGACTTTAAAGTGGTTGTCATAATATATGACTATTTACCTTCTTGCCTAAAATTTTCTTTCCGTATTATTCTGTACACACATTTATTTCTTGGAAACTAAAAATTCGCCATTTCGGGAAGAAACGATTGAAACTTTTCATTGGTCTTAAATATAGCTTGGATATTTGGGAATGTTTAGAATTCGCATTTTATTATTTCCATTCTAAATTTAAAACCTCATTTATGATCTTAGTAGGTACTGCAGAAAATAAAATAATCTTTTTTGCACGATTGATCATTTTTGACTGTTTACCGTGACAGATTTTACGTCAGTAGGTGACATTTACTAGCAACTCGACGGTAAGTAATCCAACTCGACGGTAAGTACCTACTCCAACTAATCGAGTTAAAAAATCTCTTAATTTTAATTTATTTTCTGAAAGAATAAAGAAAACTAACGAATTATTTATTAATATTGAAACTTATGGTACAATTTGTTAAATTATTTAATGAAATCCCACTTGTTTGGGCTGTGGTTTCACTTCTAACAGAAACTCTTGCAGAATCGCATACATTAGTAGTATTACTAGTATTGCACAATATTTTTTCGGCAAAATTTATTTTATTTTGAAGAGAATCTTCTACATAGCTTTCTGCCACTGTCGATGAACGCCAACCTCCATGACGCTTTAATCCGAGGACATCAACACCTTTATTAGCCAAAAGCGTTGTGATGTCCTCCTGAACGAATGGCCAGTATAGTTCTCGGGATTAGGCAAATTTAAGAATTTGGCAATTTGAGGCCAGCCCCCGATTGTCCCTTTCCCTATTACTTGAGCACAACATTTTCCTTTGGCGTATCTTAAGAACAAATGATTTAATTTTACTTGTAATGGACGAAGTTTTATATACTTTTGCAGAATTTCTAAATATGGAATTTTATCGTCTGGTTTATTAACGACTGTAAAATTACGCTGGATGTTCGTTTTTGTATTGGGTACTTTTACAATCATTAAACCATCGGTTTGTTGGATGTCATTCATAGTAATATTATATAATTCTTCTCTTCTACAGGCACCAGATATTCCCAATATCATTGCGACCTACAAATTATGAAAAAATCTTCATTAGAGTATTTCTTTTACCTAATCTAGCTTACATTACCTTGTGAATTAGAAATTCTTCATCCGGTGCTTCCATCAGAAATTTTTCAAATTGCTCCCGTGTAAAAATGCTCGCTTTCTTAGGCCTATAGCCAACATTTTTCCTCTTCAAATACGCGATCAAAGTTAAAAACTTGGAAATATCAATGCCATCATAAAGAAAAACGGTGGATTTAATCATTGAATATTCTGCCCAGAGGCTTCCAGGAGCTTTCAACTGCATATGTCTTTGAACGAAATATGTCAATAGAGTCTTTTCATCGATTCTTAAATTCTTGCCTTCGCACCATTTTTTAAAACTTTGGTAGGTATTTTGATAACGGATTTTGGATTTTTCGGGAATAATTGCAGAACACCCTTCTTCCCAAGCCCGTTCTATTTCTTCAAATTCACTTTCGCTCATATTTTAATTTATAATAATCAAAATTGTACTTAAAATTATTAACAACTAAATAAAAACTCAATTCTCCATTGTTGTTATGCACCCTAGTTACTACCTAACAACCAAAGTATCTATCTTGATAAAATGAATGAAACTAGTCAATATGACGAAAATGTTTAATTTTATAATTTATAATGGTATGAATCGTGCAAAAAACGTTATAAGCATGTCGAACGTTAAGGGTAACCGATCTCAGACAATAATTGGAGTCGTCGCTCCGCTCCTCCTCCAAACAATTGTCTTCGATCGGTATAAAACCCTTACCGTTCTCCATACTTAATATACTATTAAAACTTTTAAACCGGATGTGTTTTTGATTTCTTTTATTTTTCTTTTCTGCAACTTAGAATAATCCCTGTTAATAAATAAATAATTTAGGTAAAGTTGAATCATTAATAATTCTTTATGAAAAATGTTTATATGATCTTAGTAGGTAAATAATCTTTTAAACCTTTTAAACCTGACCTTTTTTTATTTAACTTCTTGTGGTGCAATTTAGAGTACCTAATCCCTGTTATAGACAATAAGTTGGGTAAAGCTGAATCATTAAGATTCAAAAAAAAGATTTAAAGAAAAGTGTTTATACCAGCATTAAGTCGGCTTGTGATTACACATTTGTACCTGTAATAAATTGCAAAAAAAAATAGCTCTTGATCTTAAAAGTATTCCAACGTTTGACTTCTAAACATGGCTTTGCAATTTATGACAAGTGAAAGAGGTAACCCAATGTTAGTTTACAAAGGATTTTTTTTACAGAAAGAGAGGACTATTGGAAACAAGACTATTTGGAAATGTGCCGATTACAATAAAAACCGATGTCCTGGAAGGGTAAGTAGTATATATTTATATATAACCAATTGTTTTATTATATTATTGTCTTCTTAATGTATATAATATGCATTTCATGTTTATTCCGGAAATCTTGAATACATAGTCCCAGAGGCTGGCGACATTAAATATTGATTTAAAAATGTAAATTAAGTTGTATTGGCAGACATGGGAATTTTTCTCAAAGTGCGTAGATTAGTAGGAATACATTAGTTAATGTTGTTCAAATTTTTATTTTCCATAATAATGCACATCTACGAATTTTAAATTTTACAAAGAAGAGATAAACTCGTGCGGAAAGTAGCAGAAGGCTGGCACAACAGTTTCTCATCAATATTACATGCTGTACATTCATAAATTGGGAAATTTATAAACGCAATAAAAAAAGAAAATAATTTAAATAAGATAAAAATTGAACAGTTCATTGCTGGACATCAACAGCCTAGAAAGAAAATTTATAGAGAAGCGGCTCAGCGTATGCAAGTGGTAGTTGCTGATTATGCAAATAGGCCACCACTAGAATACCTTCGAGCAATCGCACACAATTTTCAAATGCAAATTTAATTATAATATTTACTTGTAAGATATTAATATTTGCCTGTTATTTGTTGTTTTACTTTCTCATATTATAATTTTTTTTATATTTTTACATTAAATAAAATAGAAAGAAATTTTAAAAAGAAAAGACAAAAACGGAGATCGATTTTCCATGTATAACTTAAGAACAGTAACATATAATGAACATTTGTTTTCCAGAATATCTAAATTTTTCCCATTTAAATAAATATAAAATACGAAAACTCTCTACCTATTAAGAAAGAAAAGTAACTTTCGCATCCGCATCATCCTTGGGCGTCCAATTGTCGCCGCGTCTAATTGTCATTGCGTCCAATTTTCGCTGCGTCCAATTGTCGCAGCATTCAATTGTCGTCGCGTCCAATTGTCGCTGCGTCCAATTGTCGTCGCGCCCAATTATCCGCGTCCAATTGACGCGCGTCCAATTTTCCGCGTCCAATTGACGTAGATCCAAAGCGCTATTTGCCAAGGGACAGGTTGCACTTAGTAATAATTTAAAATAATTTAACAATAGTAATATCACTTATAAATCACCAAAAACAAACTTTCTACTATAAAAAGTTCTTTTTTTATCACAATTGGAAAAAACAATCGAAAACAGGAAATAAATAAAATATACAAAGAAAATAGGAAAACAAAATAAAAAAGTGTTTATGTACTGCAATAGCTAAAATACAATATATAATATACCAGGAAAGAAAATCGCAAAAATTAAAATAAAGAAAACATAGAAAGTCAAAATAGAGAGTCAGTACAAAATAAAAAAAAATGTTACAAATGAGAAACTAAAGTAAAATAAAAAATCAAAAATAGAAAAAATTAAACCGAGAAAACAGTTGTTAATAGAAGAAAAATGTATAAAATCGAAAAAAAAAAACAAATAAAATATGACAAAACCGAAAAAATTACAAAACACAAAAAAAAATCTAGAAACGGACACAAAAATTGATAAAATCTACAAAAACAAAAAACTCTGAAATAATTGGAAAAAAGCGAGTAAAAATAGTCAAAATTGGAAAAAAACGAAAATGGGAAAAAATTATTAATTGTTAGGTGGTTTGCCGGGTCAGCTATAATATTAATAAATAAATTGAAAATAATAAATTTAAAATTATAGATAACTATCTAATAGGTAGTTACTGTTAAAATTACTTTGAACTAAACGAAATAAATACTACAACATATACTTTTCGATATATAACCGTACAAATTGTACTGTAATTACAAACTAATTTAGTAATGCTAATCGTGGGTGTTATTCATCTAATTATATATAAACAATAATTTTTAGTTTCGGTTGGTTGTTAATTGTTAATTTATCTATATTGACATTCACGTGGATGTTTTATAGAAAGTAGGGTAAGGTTGTACAAAATGATACCTCTCAGCGATAAATGTTTATGAATGTTTAGATGAAAACTATACTGTAAAATTTAAAATGTTTCTGGTAAAACAAGCCTAGTTTTTAATGTACAAATAATTTAATTTAAAATTTAATTTTTTAAGAGTAGTATTGCATCGCTGCTGGTCTATATGGCATCAAAAATTATATAAGTTGATTTAGTCGCATGATTCCTGAATGTTTATAAAATTTGATAACATCATGTGGTTACCGAAATTTGATAAAATACACTCATAAACTAAAATGTAAAGTATAGTGTAGTAAAAGAACTATAAAGTAGATGTTAAAAATGATCTCTACGAACGTCTTGGCAGTATCCTAATCTCAAATAAAACTGTCTTCTATCATTATTTAACGTCTCAGGCGTGACTGAACTAATTGCAAGCGTTATTCGTTCTTTTAGGTCATTTAAATCTAAAGGTTTAGTTTTGTACACATTGCTCTTTACATATCCCCATAAAAAAATCCATTAATGAAAGATCAGGTGATCGTCCTGGCCATTTAATCGATCCTCGCCTCTCTATCCACCGATTGGGAAATATTGTATCGAGGTAAAAGGGATCTACAAGGGAGAGGATAGGGATCAAGCATCCAACTATCGTCCGATCGCTCTTCTTTCTACGTTATTCAAGATTATTGAAAGAAGACTTTTATCATTTCTTTGTAAATATGACATATTGACAAGTCAACAGTTTGGATTCTTTAGTAGCCGTTGCACAAACGATGCTATGTTCTCTGTCTTCCACAATATATATTCTAACTTAAATGACCAACATCCTACAGCTTAAATTTTTTGCGATCTTTCTAAGCCATTTAACTGTGTTAATCATAATATCCTGATCAACAAGTTGCGGTACTATGAAATCCGTGGCACTCCTTTGCAATGGCTCAAGTCTTACCTGAACAATAGAAATCAGCTTGTCAGAATTGATTCATCCACCTCTTCATGCAAACAAGCCCAGATGTGTCAACTCTGTATAGAACTATGTCTAATGATTTGCTGACTATCAAGTCATGGTGCGATGCGAACCTTCTACGCTTTAACGTTGTGAAAATCACATAACAGTACCTACGTTACAACCTTTTGTGCTTGATAACAATTGTCGATGCCGTCGGGTCTGTAAAGTTCTTAGGTCTTATTGTGGACAATTCACTGAAGTGGAAAGCGCACATTGAAAAACTGATTTCGGCATGTTTTGAATTACGATCGGTATCCGGGGAGCTCAACACATCAATAGCTAGAACGGTCTACTTTGCCCTGTTCGAATCACATTTGCGATACGCTCTTTCTTTCTGGGGCACCTGCACTCAATTCGATCGTATATTCAGACTTCAAAAAAGAGCTATCCGCTATGCTCTAGAATAACACAGCAGAACCCACTGCCAAGATATCTTCAAAAAATATAAAATATTAACACTTCCTCCTTTGTTTGTTTATGAAACGATTTGCTTAATCCGCAAGAACCAAACAATTGTTTCGGAAAGGCCTCTCCATTACTATTCAATTAGAAATGCGGATCATAATTTTTGTCTCCCAATCCCAACCTCCGAATTGGTCAAAATTTCGATTCTGTACAACGCAAAAAAATTGCATAATCACCTGCGTTTGCGATTAGCCCCTGATATATTCAGTAAGACACTTAAATCATATTTGCTGGAACGACCATTTTATGCAGTAAGCGATTTTTTGAATAGTACGAGCATTTCGCACTCTGGTTAATAGTCTGATATTCATCTGTTTAATGTGTGATTCATTTTGTTTACTATTTAGACCTTATGTTTAGGAAATAATATTTAAGTTTTTTAAATTGGTTGGTAAAACAATTTTTGTTTTGTTTTGTCAACTGACTATGTTTATAATAAATGTTTATATTTATGTGTATATGAATATGTATATATGGTAGAACTATTTCCTAGTTCTATCTTATATTTATCTGTTATTGGCTTTGTCTACACAATTTTTGAGTAAATTTTTTGACAATAAAACTTATTTAATTTGATTTGATTTGACATTAATTTGGTAATGGCGTGGTGCTCCACCCTGCTGAAACCATATCGTATTCACTGGAACTTAAGGGTTTCCTGGATCAGGATATAAATTTGCCAAAGTTAGAATGATGTTATTTTAAAGTAGTGACAAATAATGATCGCCATTCAAGTTGCCCTCAGTGTAAAAGGGACCAATGATATGGTTTCCTACAATCCCTGTCCAAACATTAACCTTTTAAGGGTTTTGCGTGTGTTCTTCTTTCAGCCAGTAGCGACAATTTTGCCGATTAACATAACCGTTAAGAGAAAAAGTACACTCCTCAGAAAACATAGCGTCTTTTAATTGGATAATATCCATCATTTTTAAAAATTTTTGAAAGTATACACACAAGAATATATTAAATGACATTAAGGAAAAATTTAAAAAATGTTGCTTCCAAATAATTTTTTACTAAAGAATTCATGTTTCCGGTCTCCTAATCAAATAAAAATCTTAGACAGAGAACAAAAACAGTGACTTAGAGTTTGATGTCAATTGTCGATTTGACAAAATCTCTTTCTCATTAACGTAATGATATATGTGTTTAGGGAGAAAGTGAATAAGTGTCACATGTGACATGAGTGGAATTTAACGACGAATAAACGATTTGATGGTTAAGCATTCATAGCTTAGTTGTTAGAGCGTTGGCGCGTATAGCCAAAAGTGGCAGGTTTGAGTCCTGCTGGATGTGACATTTTTTCAATATCTCCTTAATATATTCTACTTTCTAAAAAAATTTCCAAAATTTCAAAATTTTTAAAAATCCTATGAGAGATATTTCAAATAATCGTTTATTAAAGCTTTGAGTTTATTTTATCGAATTTCGGTTACCACATAATTTTAATTTATTTTATCTTAATTGTTGCAATAACATTTTTGAATGGAGAATGAAGAGAACTTTCAAACGATATATGACAAGCCCATACTCCCTTTTAAAAAATTGGGTGTTGTATCTCATTTGAAGGGGGTCGACGGTAGGGATGGCATTTTTACGTTGAAGAATGTCAAATTATAATTTAAATTTGATGTGTTTCGGGATTTCGTAAGTTGTACGTTAATGGAATAACAAAACTTGTAGGTAAAGAGCTGACTTCTATAAATTAACTAACATCTGATAATATATTCAAGTTGACAAATATAAACGATAGCCTAATCTCATTGTAGAGCTTTATATCCGGGAAAATGGCTTATTTATTAAACCCATTAGTTCCCAAGGTTAGAAACAAAATAGTTTCAGTATTTTTTTTTTCGTTTATTAGTATTAAAATATTAAACATGTTTTAAAATAGTAATGTAAAAACTTTTAGTTTTTTATAAGAAATGGTATTTCCTAGACATTTTTTTTATTTATTATAAGATTGTTTTGTTCTGATACTGATGGACTTAGAAAACAGGTATGGTATATACAGTGCTTTGTATTGCCTGCATCTTCTTTTTGTTTTTTTTCTTCCTTTACATTATCGACACGAATTTTTAATAGCAGATTGTTTCTTGATAGTCGTCCGTTATTACTTCTTGAAGGAAAGCTTTTTACAACTTGATCCGTTTGTACCTTCACCTTGAAAATTATAAATAATGCCTGGTTTTTCCATTTTTAAAATTTAACTTTAACTGTGACATTTTTTAATTATTTGCCACTATATATATATTGAGATGATATTAGTTACTATGCTATATTAAATAAGAATGTAAAATGAAAATCTTATGGAAAATAGAGAAAGGAAAATTTTCTTATTTCGGGTCAGAGCACAAATGCAGTAAGGTAAGGAATATTTTATAACATAGTAATTGATATAATCAAAACAAAGTATTATTTTTTAATCAGGTATATGTTATAAATTTTGGCGCCCAACGTGGGGCTCTAAACAATCAAAATTAGAGCCTATTCAAATAATTAAAACTTGAGAATTTTGTTAAAATTTTTTTTCTCATTATTTCGCTCTATATAATCAAAACTAGAGCCTTTTTAAAGAATAAAAACTTTAGGATTTTCGGATATTAAAAACACTAGTCAAGAAAACTTTGTTTGGTAATTTTTTTTTGAGATTTATTTGCTTGATTCTGATTGATCAAAATAATAAAATAATTAAAAGACATTTGCTTGGTAAATCTTTATTAAGATAAAGGTATAGTAAATAAAAAAAATTTTAAACATTAGTTATATTTATCTCGATAAAATAAATTGTAAATATGGATGGAAAAATGAGATTGAGAGATGGTAAGGTAGTAGGAGATGAGAGTGACAGTAGTGATGGAGGAGAGATAGAGGTCGAGAGAGTAGCGGTGCAAGTGCATGAAGAGAGAGTATTAGGAGCAGGAGACTATCGAGTGGAAGAGCTGATTCAAACAGGACAGACACAGGAAGAAGCAGAGACAGAGGAAGGAGATAATTTGGTAGAGATAGGGGGAGAACAGGATCGAACTATGGTTGAAATAGAGACAGAAGTAACAGCTGGTGGAAATGAACAAGAAGAACAGGTGGTACAAAAAAAACCAAGAGAAAAGAGTCAACCTGATATGAACAGCATACTTGAAATCCTTATGATGAGATTTGATCAACAAAAAGAAGATAATGTGAAGATGAGGGAAGATATTAAAAAAGATATAAAAGATATTGATAACAAATTTGATCAACAAAAAGAAGATATAGAAAAGAAGTTGGATCAACAGAAAGTCGATATTAAGGAAGAAATAAATAAAAATTTGCATGAAATAAAAGAAGATAACAAGATATTTAGAAGTGAGATTAATAGCATAAAAGAAGACAATTCAAAAATAAGAGAAGAAGTTCAAACTATGAAAAAGGAATTTGACAAGAAAATGGAACAGCAGAACAAGAAATTGAGAACTGAAATACAGGATACTGGAATAAAAATTAAGGGGGAAATTGAAAAAGGTATGGAAATTAAAATAAAAGAAGTAGAAAAATCAATTAAAGAAAATTTACCGGAGGAAATAGAACGTGAAGTCAATAAACATACTGATGTCATAAAAAAAGATATAGGACAAATACGATTACAAGAGCAAATTTATGAAGAGGTAGTGGACAATTTAAAAATTAACTTAGGAAAAGAATTTGAAAGACTAGAGGGAGAAGTAGAAAAACAAAAAGGAGTTTGTAGTAAGAATCAAGAATTAACCAAGTATAAATTAAATAAGGAAATGGAAGATATGCAAAAGAAGTTACAAGAAATTATGGATAATAATGTCAGAGGAAATATGGTGGGAGTTCTTCCTAATATGGTGTCACACTACAACAATACCGGAATTAAATTTGATGGAAACATTAATCATATACATCCAAAAGCATTTGTAAATATAATAAAAAGTAAAACAAAGCATATTAGTGACTTCTTGGAGAAAAAACTGTTGATCCGTGATATGTTAACAGGACATCCTTTACTATGGTTCTGCAATAAAGAAAATCAAATGTTGTCAATAAAAGATTTCGAAGAGCAATTTTGTAGATATTTCTGGGGGGAAATTCAACAAGCTACCTTTAGAGAAAAACTGTATTTTGGAAAATATGACCATAATAAAGGAAAAATTTGTAAATATAAAGAAGGTAGTTTTAGGTATATAGGAAAATACCAAGAAAGGGGGAAGAAATTTAAAAATATAGTAGGTATTGGGTATATTTGGAATTATCAGGAAAGAGGCAAGATATTTAGGTGTATAGGAAAATTTAATGAATAGGTATTAATATTTCATAAAAAAAAACAAGTTTATAAATATAATAAATAAAGTATATTTGAATAAATGTTAGAAAGAAAGAATAAATGTGATATTAAAAAAAAAATAGAAATAAAGAAATTTATAAAGAAAATGCAGAAGGGTAGATGATATTTCAAGCAGTTTTGTAAATAGATATTAGGTTGTAAATAGTAGTTTTAGGTGTACATAGTTTTTTTTTTATTTATTATGAAAAATACTGGGATGTTTATGGAATAAACATTAAAACAGTTCCTGGAATAAAAAGATATTACAATTGAAACTGGTATGAATAATAAGTTTAAATATTCTTGGTTAAAGAATTTTTTTTGAAGGGAATATGAGATAAATTAAATTTTTATTGATTTATAGTTTTAGAATATAAATAATCATTTACAAGCAAGTACATCAAATGAACATTTTATAAAATGAAATATAGAACAAAGAAATTTGTATTATTTTATTAAAATAAAGTTAAATTTTCTTTACTAAATAAACTAAGAATAAAATAAAATATTAAAGATATAATGTATCAAGCAAAGTTATTTGACAGCAATGAAATTATTAAAGTGGGAATAGAAATTATAATTTTTTTTAATCAAATATGGACATATGATTGATTATAAAAAAATTTTAATTGGGGGATTTGAGATGATATTAGTTACTATGCTATATTAAATAAGAATGTAAAATGAAAATCTTCTGGAAAATAGAGAAAGGAAAATTTTCTTATTTCGGGTCAGAGCACAAATGCAGTAACAGTGGGATTAATTATCATCATCTTCTTCATAATTCCTAAAAAAAGAAAAAAGAAAATAGAATAAGAAAGATAAAATTACAAATTCATTTCAAAGATTTTAGTTAAAGATTCAAAATGGTTTAATCTACATTATATAAAGTTTCAATAATTATGAAATTGATAAATGGGAAAAGTAAATAATTAAAAGCTTATAAAATTGCCAATACGTTAGTAATTAAACATTAATTTTTAAATGAATTAAGGGTATAATGAAATAAGAAAATTAAATTATAAAAATATCACAAATAGTTAAAATAAATATTAAAACTTTTACTTACTTTTAAAATATACAAATTTATCAACCATATTCTAATTTGTTAATAGTTCAAATGCCAAATGAAATATTCTGAAAAAGAGAAAATTATTAGTTTGTAGTGCTAGTAAATTTTATAAAAATAAAAAGAATAATCATTGTTTTAAATTGTAATAATGAATCAAGAATTAGATTTTGTTAGTAATTTTATTTAAATAAGGAATTAGTAGGCGATTAGGTGGTAAGGATGTATAGATTTAGGTTTGTTGAATTTTTCAGTTGTTTTTTTGTTGATTTGATAGAATCTCTCTTGTTTTCTGGTTCTTGATATGTAAGTTGTATTAAAAAATTGCTCCGTAGAAATTTTGAGTTTTTTTTGAAAATATTGATAAAAGAAAGTTTTAAATCAGTTTAAAGTATTAATATTATCACAAGGTAACCAGAGAAAGCAATTGGTAAGAGAAAATTACATTATTTTATGAAGAAATAGATACTTAAATTGTGGGTTGAGCAGTATATAATATGACTGCATTTTAATTAAGTTAATGAAAAATAAACTAATATTTAACAAGAAAGAAAGTCATAATTACACTTACCAGAGGAGGTAGTAGCAGTTTATCTTTTGGTTTGAAGGGGAATTTATTGTTTGATCTCTACAAAGTGTCCTGAAATCTTTGCTGTTCCGGGGAAGAAAGTAGATTGTCCAGAGAAGTGAATCCTGAATCCTGGTTTTCCAGAAGAGGAGAGAAGTTTCATCCAAATGGTAAGCACTTTTCACTTGGTACAATAAAGAGTTTTATGTGTTTGATTTTTGTAATTTTGATGAACATTTTTATTTCACTGTTTTATGTATTTAACTAAATTACTATTCACTATTTGATAAGTTTAATTTGAATTGTTTATTAACACAAATCAGAATACTTCATTTCATATATTTGATGCATATTTGGGTTTAACAACGGTTTCTTGAAGTTTGTCACATTTTGAATTAGTAAGGTTAGAAATTTATATACAATTCATGCCTAGAAAACATCATTGGTCTAGGATAGTGTGGTTTTACAGTCATTTTATTAAAAATTTTTATATTAACTGATTTTGAATCTATTTTTTTTTTGAATATTTGGAACTCTGACCCTGATATAAGGGAATAGCCGGTAGCATATTTAAATAATAATATTGGAAAATAATTAAATTAAGTTAATTCTTACCTATTTAATATTTATATTTAAATTCAAAATTAATTCATGGTAAGGAATATTTTATAACATAGTAATTGATATAATCAAAACAAAGTATTATTTTTTAATCAGGTATATGTTATAATATATATATGAACAGTAGTGGTGTTCCGGGTTTCAATCCGTTGGTTGTTTGTGTCTTCACGACGTTTCGCCAACATCTCAGCTGGCATTTTCAAGTGATGCTTCCTTTGCGCAGCCGCAAAGGAAGCATCACTTGAAAATGCCAGCTGAGATGTTGGCGAAACGTCGTGAAGACACAAACAACCAACGGATTGAAACCCGGAACACCACTACTGTTCATTCTATCATCCGTGAAACACTACATCATACATCACACTGAAAATTATGTGTGCACACACTGACAATTATAAAAGCAGACTGTTTCTTGAAATGTATCACATAAACAAAAACAGAAATACTTTAAATTACAAAACAGACACCGGACAGTTAAGCAACATTTACTGCAATTTATTGGACAAAATATAACTTCTTGTAAAAATATCAGTAGACCTTAATAAACAAGTAATCTTATTTATAAATTTATGATCTATGAACATTTTATCATTACTTTTTGTACAGTATATATATGTATATGTATGTGTATGTATATGTATATGTGTATATATATGTATATATGTATGTATGTACATGTGTGTATGTATGTATATGTGTGTATGTACATTTGTGTATGTATATGTATGTATGTTTATGTATGTATATGTATATATATGTGTACCTATATATCTATTTTTTTATTTAATTACTGTTTTGGACGTGATATGACTTTTTAATTATTTTAATTTAATGTCAACTTGAAATCTTTAAACTTCTGTAAGTCATACGTTTTAATGTGTAATTTTTCTTAGTACCTACATAATATTTTCTTTGTAGTTAACTCCTGATGATGCTGTCAAATAAACAGCGAAATATTGAGTTTTAAGATAATTTAAGATTTTATTTGAACAGACCGCATACCCGAAAATTTTATCTTATTTTATTATAATTGTTCGGTC
The DNA here is from genome assembly GCA_964028335.1 of Altica lythri. Lineage (NCBI taxonomy): Eukaryota > Metazoa > Arthropoda > Insecta > Coleoptera > Chrysomelidae > Altica > Altica lythri. The sequence goes on from OZ034801.1 coordinate 63,544,682, forward strand.
GAAATTACTACTTTTTATATATATATACTCGTATATATATATATATATATATATATATATATATATATATATATATATATATGTATGTATATATGTGGATATAGTGGCAAAGTGGAGCCATCAATAGTAAACTGTCTACAAGTTAAATAAAACTGGCTCAGGTAGATATCAAAGATGTACAAGAAAGTAAGTGTAAATTCGCCTTGCTACATACCGCCCTGAACCAGAAGAGTTGGCAACGTTGTTTCTCTATTTCAATAGAAATTTGAGTAAGCAACAGTTTTACTTATATCTATTTTTAGTACCAATGTCAAAGAACACTAAAAAGACGTTATTGTCTAGACATCAAGCAAAGTGTTTTCTACATATTTAAGAGTATATTTAATAATAATATATAAAAAATCTGTAATATCAGATTAAGACATTAAAGATAATGTTATAACTGTTATTAATTTAGCAGTCTCTCTATTCAATTACATTTATATTACCGTAATTAATCCTCAAAAACTTTAAACTGGAATATGGATTGATAAAGAATTGTTTGATCCTGTCTGAAGTTACTAAGATTTGTCAGATCTTGTCAAAGTATTGTAACGGGAATAAATTGTCCACACAAGTTTTTCAGTATCAACTTTTGTAGTTTTTAGGGGCTTGTCAAGATATATTAGAACCTTCCAATACGTGTCAAAATTAATCTGAACTAGTTTTATACAAACTGTATGTTTTCTTTTGCTTCTTCATACACATTACCATTTTATTATTTATGCAATAAAAGTTTTTCGAAAAAACAATAGAGTGTTTTAGGTTCGTTTTCGAATTTAAAAATGTGCTTCTTCAATATATAGCGTGATTTTTTAATTTATTGGAACGAAGTTCCCTTTCGGGCGTTACGACCAGTTACGACTGGGCTAGAGGCTAGCCGAAAAAAATTCAGACCAAAATATGTCACGACACGACACGACACGACACACGCATGTTTCTCTGTCTGTCTGTCTCTCTCTCATAGACCAAAAAATAAAACTCTCTCTCTCATAGATAGATATGTTACAATTAAAAAGACACTATTTTAAATTAAAAGAAAATGTACATTAAAAAGAAAATACTGTAGAAAAAAAAGTACCTATAATAGTATTATATTTCATTTCAGCCTGTTTTTATAAATTAATAAATTCATAAACATTTTAAAAATAGTTCGTAACTTGACTAGTTAGGTACGTCAAATTACCTTAACTGTCAGTTACTGTCAAATATTTTAATTTTAAAATTTCGTATTAAATTGTTAATTTCTGTTTTAAATTAAATTCAAATAAAAAGTAATTCTAGATATATGTATGTCATCTAAACCTCTGGTATTGTATAAATGGACACTTTTGTTAAAAGAAACGAACTGTTGAAAATATTGAGGTGATAATGGATTTATTATTTTCTATTTTGCTTTGAACAGTGTAGAGTGTAGTGTCGCGACTTTGTTAAGTTTATACAGGTTTTTTGTAAATAATAAATAATAAAATAATAAAAAATAATAACAATAATGTATCCTGACAGTGTTTCTGCAAAAGTTCCGGATATTGCTGATAGAGTTAGGTAAGTAGAGATTTTATACAGGCAATAATAAATGCTTATGTATGTATAAACACTCTGTTGTGTTTACAAAATACAATTCCTTCACTAATTAATCGAAAGGAACTTCGTTCCATCCGGGTGTCCCTTGACACCTCTCACTTTTTTTGTTTGTAACCCTAAAAATCCCTTATTAAGTAAAATTGGCCGGTTGGGCGCCAATTTGTAGCCCTATAATCCTTTAAAAGGGATTATAACCCTTGGCCAGCTCGAATGGGGTCGTAGCTTCTTTCTGAGTTTTATCAATTATTTCCAAACATTGAATTTAGGGCGCCAGAGTACAGACAAAGCAAATAATACGCAAATATCCGTTTTAAAATGATATATTAAAGAAAATCTTTAAAATTTAAAGTTAAAGTAAAATTAATAATTAATTAAATCTCTTTTGACAATTCGGAATAAGTTCGAAATATTCTTCGGGATTTCAATAATTAAATTTCCAATCCAGGGATGGTATGGCTTCTCTAGGTAAATTATCAATTATCCTATCCAGGGAAGGTAGGTTTTCTCGTCGATAAGCTTATCGATAACGGCAAACAAAATGGTTGACGGCTTGTCACGTTCTCTAACAATTTTTGGTATTTCTTTACTAGGGCCCTTCTGGATTTGGCAAAAACCTGTATTCGAAGGGCACCGGTCAGGTATAGAAACAGCTAAGAAATGAACGAGCTGATATAATTTACGCACAAGGAAACCGACGGATGACAGAACGGCACGATCCCCACTTAATAATCGTGGCGCAAAACATGTGAAATAAATATCTACCAATAGTCAGGTGGATTTCGTAACTAAAACAATCTCTGATTGTTACATGTTTTCATATTTTATAATAGTTTTTTATAATTTCTTATATAATTCTCGATAACTTTTTGTTTTCTGTTCATTTTAATTATTTTATCGCAATTTCTTAAACTGAGCTAATTTTGATAATCATTTATCTCTTGATATATTCTGATTCATGAACATATTTTTACTTAGTTCAAATAATCTTGCTTAATTTATTTAAATTATTATAATTAACTATTTTTTTTTTATTTTATATGTTCTTTTTTCATTTTTTTATGAAATTGGTCAATATTTTTTATGAGATACTTGTAATAAAAGGTATTTTATAAAATTTTAATTGTTTTGACGATTTGTAAATCTAAAATATTTAGAAAGTCAAAAATCCATTTGCTCATTTATAGCAAGTAAAAAGTATTGACAAATGTGTGCTGTAAGCCAGAACGATAAAAGCAGCTGTTAATATTACTTTTATTTGTATTTTTTCAGTGGCACCATTTAATTCGTGCAAATATTTTACAAAAATTAAAAGATAATCTGTTTTCTAAATTTTATTTCATTCCGATAAACACCAAAATATTATGTCAAAGATAATAATAGTTTAATACTATTATGACGTTTTACAGAGTCTTTGAAAATCAAAGAACATATAGACCGTTTACTAAGAACCAACAACTACTTCCCTGGCTATTTGCCTCGACGGACATTGAATTACAGTTCAAAGTTAAACGGGGGTATATCTGCAAGATAGAACTAACCATATTAGTTTGCAATTCGAAAGGATATCACTTGTAGACCGGTTTCGGCGTATTGCGCCTCATCAGTACAAGGAAGATATCCGTCCAGAAGCTCTAAGAGCAGCTAGACTGGAGACATGTCTGAAATCACACAAATACATTATCTTCAGTAAAGAAAATGTTAAAAGTGCGATAATAGCGACATCTCCATAACTAATCACAAACTAAAATTCTATTTGACAAAAAACCTTTCGGCTTTGTAGGGTTAAATGCAGGGTGAATTTTCACCCTGGTTAAATAGTATTAAACTATTATTATCTTTGACATCTATTTGATAAACGTTTTACTGAAATGACAATTGATAAGCAGGAAACTGCAAATCAAGTAGTTAACCCTACAAAGCCGAGAGGTTTTTTGTCAAATAGAATTTTAGTTTGTGATTAGTTATGAAGATGTCGCTATTATCGCACTTTTAACATTTTCTTTACTAAAGATAATATATTTGTGTGATTTCAGACATATCTCCAGTCTAGATTCTCTTAGAGCTTCTGGACGGATATCTTCCTTGTACTGATGAGGCGCAATACGCCGAAACCGGTCTACAAGTGATATCCTTTTGAATTGCAAACTAAAATGGTTAGTTCTATAATGGTTCTATCTTGCAGATATACTAACCCCGTTTAACTTTGAACGGTAATTCAATGTCCGTCGAAGCAAATAGCCAGGGAAGTAGTTGTTGGTTCTTAGTAAACGGTCTATATGTTCTTTGATTTTCAAAGACTCTGTAAAACGTCATAATAGTATTAAACTATTATTATCTTTGACATCTATTTGATAAACGATTTACTGAAATGACAATTGATTAGCAGGAAACTGCAAATCAAGTAGTTAACCAAAATATATCTTCATTTTTGTGTATATATTCGTATGTTTTGCTTTCTTTGACAAACTAATAATTTTAAACAATATATTTTATACCTACCTAACATTTTGGTGTATTTATTTATTTTTTGGAATGTACCTACCTACTAATGAGATCCGTAGTTCGAGTTTGGGATTACCTAACCCTACTAATTTGTTTTTGCAGTTCGTGTTGGACTATTTAAGTATTTAAATCCATTATTGCAATTCGAGTATCTACTTTAATTATAGATATTAAAATGTCTGCAGTTCGAGTGCGCTCAAATCCAAACCTTTCTCGACCCTCACAGCAGGCGTTCAGTCCACTCATGATTTTAAATGCTATTGTTTAAATTAAAAAATATATATATATAATTAATTTTTTTTCAATAAATATAAATAAATACCAGAAACCTAAAGATATTTTTTTTTCGGATTTCAACCATATACAATACTGTAACGGGATGGCCGAATAAGGCAAGGACCTTTGCTTGTAAGACTGTTTTTAGGTTATGTATTCTAGAATCTTGTGTATTATCGGTTCACTTCTTATTCCTATCTCAGTAGACTATGCACTTGATTTCTTAGGTCGGTACTTCAGTTTGTTGGGCTGGTACCTAAACTGAAAACGCCCTTTCCTACTGTCGAAATATTGACAGCACATATTATCAAAATTAAAACTTTTAAAGTATAAGTATTCAATAAACAATGCAAAAAAAATCAGTATAGAAATACACAACATCATTAAATGTTATGGTATGTTTAGGAAACAAAGCAACAGCTGCGAAAGTGCTTTTTTAAATCAATTGGCTGAGATCTTTAGCGTAAGTACCATTATTGCTTTTTCTTTTAAATCAATTGGAATTTTTTTAATATAAATATAATCAGAACTATTTATACAGTTTAAAACTATTGGTCAAAGATAATTCATTAAATACAATTCGGATAATTTAATAAGTATCATATATATAAATATGGATAAATGAAATGATTTTAAGTAAAATATTACATAAAATGCCACATTTTTGTAAGAAAAAAATGAAATTCTAATTACCTTATTTATCCTAAGAATTCTGCTTATTTTTCTATTTCTTTTTCCTTCTGTCAATGAGGACAAAGACAAACACTAATACATAACCGTTTTTGACAGATATAATATATACAATGTTGTCAGATTTCAAATTTCGAAATTATACATTTTTGTAACTATAATTAAATTCAAAATTTTGTTAAATATTTTTAAATCTCTTAACAACCTTTGTGTAACTGAGGTATATTTTTTGAAACTAATTAAAATGACAAACATTCTAAATGCTTAATTTTTTTAGATCAGTGTTTGGAAAATACGGAGTATTATTACGGAAGGATTGAAAAATAATGAGAAAGTCGCAGATAAAGGTAGTAAAACTGATACATTTGAGAAGTTTATTTTAAAAAAAGACTTACAGCGACAGGTTTGGATGTACCATTCTAAAAATGAACATTTTACTTTAGACAAACTTTTGACTGATGCTAAACAAAATTTTGATTTTAAAGGGGGTCGTACTACACTATACAAACTTATAAAATTAATGGGATACAAATTTAAAAAAGTAAATGGACGACATATTTTATGTGAACAACGAAACGTTAAAATTAGTAAGATCGCTTTCATTCGGAAATATAAACAACTAAAAAGTCTTACTGAGAGAGTTAGATTCGTGTCACAGCCCTACTCCACTTTAACGTTAAAGTGAAGTACGGCTGTGTTCGTGTACCTAGATAAAACATGGATCTATCAAAATGGTAGACCAGTGCGTCAGTGGGTGCACGATTCTGACCTAAAAAGTAATCCAGCTCGTGTAAAATCCGAAGGAAAGCGATTTACTATTTTACACGCAGGGACTGATACTGGGTTTTTGGAAGGATGTGACTTGTTACTAGACTCTTTGAATACAGACCTTGACTATCACAAATGTATGAATGGTGACTTTTTTAAAAACTGGGTTGTTAATCAACTCATTCCTGCTCTATCTGTATTTTAAGAAAAATGTGTGGTGGTCATGGACAACGCGACACACCATTCAGTTCCACTTAACAAGCCACCCTCTTTTTTAGCGAAAAAAGCGATGTTGCAGGAATGTTTGATTAACAATAACATTACGTTTGACACAAAAATGACAAAAAAACAACTGTACTTAATAATCTTACCTTATAAAACTGACGAAAACACATAAGTAGTGGATGAAATTTTAAAACAACGAGGACATGAAGTACTTCGACTACCAGCGTAGGTACCATTGTCATTACAATCCAATAGACTAGCATGGGGGTTTACTAAGACATATTATAACAAACATATCTACTTATCTTGACCAGGATAGAGTTAAAAAAACTTGGACAGAAGCATTGACTAAATGTACACCAGACATGTGGCAAAATTTTTGTAGACATACAGACGAACTTATTTTGGCAGATTGGACTAATTACATGGGAAACTGCTCACATTACAATATTCCTTCTTTAGTTATTTCATTGGAGGATTCAGATTCTGAAGATTTCGATTTTGGATTTGATAATGACTCTAATTCTTCCAGTGAAATAATGGAAGAGGATTGATCATACAAATACACCAATAGCATTGACACGACTTAAATGTTGTGTTTACGAAAAAGGTTTTTTAAAAATAATTTTTATTATTTAACAAAGTGTAAAATATAATATAATATAAAATATGTGTTTTCTTTAGAATAAATTAAGTCAGAATGAATTATAATTGAATAAAAATATATAATGTAAAGTTTGTTTATGATACAATTTGAAAAAGCTGAATTTGCGTTTCTGATATCTTAGCGGATGTTGCATCTCCTTTCTGTATGATCCTACCAGTGGCGTGGCTATAACTCCTCCACCGCTAGTTCGTGGCGTTTGTCGTAGGGTTGAAAAACGGCATCGGTTGGGTAAATGGGGTTTCTTGAACTGATTCTTCTCTAGTTAAAATGCTGGTCATCTCGACTGTTTCGTCTTTGGATTTTTTCTTATTAAATGGTAAATTTTTTAGGAACCTGAATATAAGAAATGTAAAAATGATAATAATTATGATTATTGTAAATATGTTCCAATGATTGATTGGAGTCCTTGTTGATTGATTCAGGATGAGTGGTTTTATTCCCTCCTGTGTCCTTTGAATTTCATGGATTTTGTCAAGTGTAACGTGAAAATACCCTTGGCTTCCTTCTGGCTTTTTTCTAACTCCCCCCAAACAAATAAAATAGGGCGCCAAATACAGACATACAAATAAAAGAGAATAAATCAGTTTAAAATTGTTTATTCAAAAATTCTAAATGAAAATTTTCAAGAATTATTAGTAAAAAAATAGTGAAAAACTAATTTCTTATCTTTATGGTTGCTGTCCTCGAAAAAGGACGTGGTCGACGGAAAATTCGGTCCACTTTAGCTCCTGGTTAAAGATGCCGATGGCAAGATGTTTTCAAATAAAAAATCTTCAGAAGATTCTTCGGAGAAAAGGCCTTGGGTGCGGTCACAGACAGGATACGGCAGCAAATTAAAATTCGGCTAGGCCAAAGCTTCTCTACCAAAAAAATTGGTTCCTTGTTTTCAGCCCTTTCTTAGGACCCTTCAAATTTGGCAATCGGCCTATGAAATAAAAATTAAAACCGTCAAAATTCCGTCTCACTAAACCTTAATTTCGATTACAATCATTCAAGGTTTCTCCAAGTTCGAGAAAGAAAAAAGTTAATCACTTGAACTGTTTACTTATTTTTAACTCAATAAAAACTGATTTATAACAAATGATTGTAATCGAAATAATTAAATGTTAGTAACAATATAACCAATATAATTATTAAAATAAATTCACCAAGTTTTTGATTAATATTAAAAAATTATAACAATTAAAATTTACTCACTGAAGGGCGAATGTAGCGAAGAAAACTGTTGCTTAGAAGCACAAAAATGAAAAGAATTAAAATAAGACATTTCTAATGATCGAACCCACATTCCGCTTCTCAACACCGAAACCGGCCACGCGGCGAATCCAAAATAGCCGAGAAATTATAAAAATTAAATAGTACGTAGGCCAGGCCAAAAAATAACGTTGCAAACGTTACACAAGTTGTATGTTTTTGAGGTGGATTTCTGATATTTCGTCTTTCTCAGCAGACTGTGGAATTGTAATGTTTGGAAGCAACAATGGTTGGCTTTCGTATACTAATTTCTGATTTACGAACGTCTGATTTTCGGTGCTAAATTGGCATTGATATGGAAGTGTGATGAGATAATTTCCAATTATGGTTTGGAAGTCGGTAGTCCCGCAATTGGTCTTAATTTTCGTTGGCCGTACTAGTATGGCAATATAGTTGGAGTCATCAATTTGTTGGATGAAATTTTCTGTGATTCGGACAGGTGTTTCCCGGCATTCGCTAGGTTTGGATTGGATCTGGAGCAGTTGGAATATGCAGTCTTTATATTCTCTGGTCTTCAGTTGATTTTCAATACAAAAGAAGTTTGGTTTTAGATCTTCGTAAGGAAACGATCAGTATTGATACATATTTTCATCCATTATCAGATAAGTATTAGGTGAAATAATTGTGGTTAGGTTAGTAGTAGGGATTGAATATAAATGGAAATAGGAGAGTTCTTGTGGGTAAACTATTGGAAAGTGAATAATGAAAACAATTTTCGAGTCCGAATAAAATGCTTCGGTTTCTAAAATATTGTAATATTCGTTTATTTTTGAAATGGGATAGATGAGTTCACTTTCTGAGTAGTATTTTATAACTTGATCTAATATGGATTTCATTTCGTTTGTTTTTATAATACTCGTATGTAACATACCTAGTCTAGCAAATATGACAGCGTTTTCTATTTCTGATAATAATTGTAAAATTATGTTAATGCTTAAACTTATTTGGTCTAAAATATTTCTGGTTACAAGAAAATCTTCAAATTCAAAAATAAATTTATTTAAATCTGTTCGGATGGAATTTAATCCTGAAGTTATTACTTCCTGATTACTTTTTATTAAGGATACAGTGTGATTAAAATTTCCTACAATGGTTTTTGATATTGAAATTTGTCTATTTAATGCTACTACTATTTCTTTTTGATTATTTTGTAACTCAGAAAAAACTTGGTCATAACGTTTTGCATCGTTGGAATCAAGATTTCCTGTGATACATTTAATTATGGTTCCTAGTCCATCTATGAGTCCTCTTTTAGTTCTATGAGCAGGTAATAGTGATTGAAGTTTTTGTTTCGTAATTTTAATTTGGAAAAGAAGAGCGCGATCGAAATTTTCAAGTTCTGTATAGTAAGGATGACTTAATCCTCGTTGAATTGCGTCAGCAGCATTTTCATAGGATGTTTTGATAATGTCAAATTGATTTTTAATAGGTTCTAAGTCAATATAGTGTAGGAATGTGTGTATACTGGATTTTACTTTGGCGGTGCCTAATTTGTAAGGAAGGATACCAGGATTATTTTTAAGGTTGGTTAGACTGATCTTCTGGAGATCGGCTAGTCGAACAACCAGGAACAGGATCGTCGTTAGGTGCCTGTAAAAATTGTTTTGTATTATTTTTTGGTCGTCTTAAGGATTGTTTATGTAAGAGTCGATTAGGAGTTTGAATTTTTAAGATTTGGTTGTCAATTACGTTAACTTTAGTGAATTTTCTATTAAGTTTATTTCTTACAAGTGTCCTGTTTTTCCTGTAAGCGTCGGAGTCTTTTGCATACTCAAGTGGTTCTTGTCGGCCTTTATTATGGTAATTAATAGTTTTTTCCTTTTGTTCGATTAATTTTTTATTTAATTCTCTGTAGATCTCTTTCGTTTTGTCGCGATGTTCTTGTAAATAATTATTTATTAATTTTTTATTAAGGTCAATGTCGAATGGGTCTTTGGTGTTAATATGGCCATTAATTATGTCTATAGGTTTTTGTTTAGTCACAGAGTGTATAGTGTTGTTGTAACCCAGTATCGCATAAGGCATTTGGTTTAAGATGTCGATTTTGCCATTATTCTTTTTTCTGATTATTCCCAGAGGGTCTATGAGTGTGGAATGAAATCTCTCTATTGGTCCTTTAGATTGCGTACTATTAACTGTAACGTAATGAATTTTTACATTATGCATGTCGAAAAATTCTTGAACTATGGAATTTTTTAGTTCTGTACCATTGTCCATGGTTACTAATGTTGGTAGTCCATGATGTGTCATGAATGTAATAAAGGCTTTAACTACTTCTAATCCTGAGAGTCCTGAAAGGGGATAAGCCTGACCATATCTTGAAAATGTGTCTATTATTGTAAGGTATTTTTGGCCTTGGCTGGCGAATGTGTCAGCAAAAATTATTTCAAAAGGTTTTGAAGGGGTAGCAGTAGTTGTTCTGACGGGATTCTGAGACCGTGTCTAGCTGGCGGGTTACTGGGACCGATGCCATCCAGTTCAGAAACCCTCCTTGACTCACCTTTACAAGAACTTCCCTGTAATTTTACCTGTCATTTGTGTTACCCTACATTTTTGTTACCCTACCTTGACCACCCCTCATCATCACCACCCCTCGATGTGCCCAAATAAAACTTAGAATAATTTTTATGAATGTAGAAAAAAAAAATCCTGTGTGTGATTGCGGTTGTGGAATTCGAACCCACAAACTCATGTGTAGAAAGTTGACGCTTTAACCAACAGAGCCATCAACTTACTTGCTATAGAAAATTAAAATGTGTAAGACAAACAGCTCCGTCTACGTCATATTGTGTAGCAGAGTTGTTGTTATTTAGGAGAGACGTTCTAACATTAGCGTAGCCTAGCCTCGCCTCATGAAACCTTTTTACTAAGTCAAATAAATTAAAGTATAATTACAACAGATTAAATTAAAATGAAAATACAGTTCTTTTATAACTTTTTTTTTGTTTTTATAATATTTAAATGAAGCAATGAAATGTATTTTTAAATAATAATAATACACACACACACACACACACACACACACACACACTCAAATCTTCTTTTCGCTTCTTGGTGCATTAGCTGGTTCGCGATGTGTGACGTATTCGACTGATGTGTTAGAGTGATAACAGACTTTGCTTTCGCTATTAAGAATAAAACATATCATGGAAAATGTTTAGTTTTAGAATGACTTCTAGAGAATACAGTCAAAAACTTGAAGAGTTTTGTGAAAATATAAGAAAATTAAATAAACAAATTTGTTTGTACGAAGACCAAAAAGAAGTATCAAAAAAAATTGAAAATTTAACTTTGTGGGACAAAGTTTTTGAAAGATATTTGTCACAATCATCAACACCCACAAGACGAATAAAACCATGGCCTTGTTAAAAACAAATTTTGTTGTTTTAACAGCAATATTAAATAACATGCTTTACGTTAACGTTTCGCAAAACGTTGAACATATTGGTGTGTGTTTAGATATAAACGGAACAAAACAAGAATGCAATACATGGCAAAGGATGAGTCAGGTGTCAGTAAATGATGGAAAATTGCAGGTGTTTGCATTAAAATTAGTGGAATCGCCTCTTTACTACAAGCTAAAATTAATCTTTAACGACAACTCTGAAGGAGTGGGCGAGTGGCGATCTAACCTTGAAAACCCCATGCATCAACTAGAAATTACTATGGAGGATCCAATGCAAAAGCAAATAGGTATGTCAAGTAGTTCAGATAACATGGGCAACGTTAGCAGGAGTTTGCTTGTTAATCATGAAAATTTGGGCGAAAGAAACCAAAAGAAGAATGAAGCGATGAAATGTATTTTTAAATAATAATAACAATAAATATTTGTAAACTTGTAAAAGGTGTTTCAATAAAAAACCTTAATTTTTTTATGGCTTTATTTAGGTATTACAGTATAATACAACCAATTATACAATGTAAGAATATTATTATATGCACACATAAATTTGCCGTTGGCGTGGTGAGGACATCCTGAATATACAGCTTCAAAATTTTTTGTTGTACAGGGTGTCCCATCATAATTTACAACATCATAAATTAATACATGGAGTCCAAGTTCTTCGCATTTTGCTTTTAAAAAGTCAATTTTTTGATTTCCTCTAACATAAATCAAATCAACGTTGCCAAGTAGGTGTTTCTCCAAAATTACATTGACATCGGAATAATCTACATCTCCAGAATCGTATCGTATTCCATGTATAAATTTTTTTAAATACCGCGTTGTTTTCTTGTCTTTAGCAGTCAACTCGTGGAATGGTTTAGGTGGTTTAAATAAAAAATTCGATTTTATACCACCAATCTGAATAGCGATTTCTTTTGGATAAAAAACTTCATCGATTATAAATCCTTGGATGTCGACTACTGCAATTCTCATGATGACGACGACGATAAAACTTCTTTGAAGGCTGAGTAAATACTAAATAGGTAGTAGTTTATATCATATTTTTAACTATTTCTGTTAGGGGATAATGCTCCAATAAACAATCATGAATTATGATACAATATGCTTTAGTATTTTTGGGAAATCCTTTATTGGCATCAATTTCCAGACGTACATCAACAGTCGATGATTTCATTGATTCTTCTTGCTTAGAACAATCGATAACAAACAAAGCACGATTTAGGAATGCTAGAAAGTCCATTAATGGTCGTTTTATTGTCACTCTGTTGTAACTGGAATTGAATTCGCTGTAGTTGTAATGAGCAAGCGAAAAGTCGTTTTTTTCAAAATCAAGTTGCATTCTTTCATTGGGAAAATATTCACCATTCAATGCGAGTCTAAGACCTTGTAGATTTACGTGATCAAATAAAGACGGATCTGCAGTTTTCAGATTTCTTCTATTAGTTTGAAAAAATACAATAACATATCGAGGTTTCTCTATTGCAGATGTCGTTTTAACAGCCCAAATTTCTTGTTTTGCTCCAGTGGTCAAAGATGGTAGCTCATGTAGTTCCTATTTTCTAAACGGAATTACGATTGGACGATCGCTTTGAATTGATCGCATCAATTGTTCTTTAACGAAATCATTTGGATAAATATGTTTAACTTTCAGTTCCATCGAAAATACGCCTGGGTTGTGTGTAAACAACTTTTCCAGTAAGTAAACTTTTTACTTTTATCTTTATTTTTTAATGTTTTTTTTTCTTTTTTGGTGAATTTATGTTTATTTCTTTTTCAATATATTTTATTTCTATGACTACAATCATTAAAAACTCGAGTCTAAGGGGATTGATTATTTATTAGTCTAACATGTTCACAATGAAATAAAAAATATAAAATGGACAATATTTTTATATTTATATTTTACCTTTTTCTTTTTTTCTTTTTAATGAATTTATGTTTGTTTCTTTTTTTTAGATTTGGTGTGAAAGAGATATGCATTAGAGACGATAAAATATTTATCACTTTAAATTATTCACCAAAAGCCCTTACGTTAAAACGAAAATTTGGAAATCTACCGGTTCGCTACATGCGAACCAAGTTAGATGACGAAGAGGAGTTTAAAATTTTGGAAAAAATTGTAAAAAAATACAAATTCAATTTATTAGATGAAGAGGGCCAACCTCAAGTTCTTCCCGCAAAGCGTTTTCTAACAATAAAGGAAGTTCTTGAGAGCAGTGATGTAGATGAGGGGGATGAAAATGTACCGGGATGTAGTAAAAAAATAAAAAATAAATAAATAAATGTATATTGAATATGTATTTTATTTTTCACACAAATTATTTAAAAATATTAATCTAAGTATAAATTTATCAAACATTTTTCTATAACGGAGAAGTACAAATTAAACACATTTTCTAATGCACAAAAAAAACTCTTACCATTGAGAAATTAAATATGAATACATATTTTGTAATTTTACCATAGAAATTTTTAACAGTGTACTAAAGAAACTCTATAACAACCAATTGTAGTGACATAATCGCGTGATATTGAAAATTTCTGCAGAATTTGCAAAATCATCGAATACTTTTAGAATAACAACTTGACATTGAACTTAGCAAGAAGTTACAGTCTTTAATTATTATTATTATTATTATACTGTTTCTAAAAGAAAAAATTGAAGTATGTAAAAAAATAAATTTTTAAAAACGTTTTACGTGACTTAAATGTTGTGTTTACGAAAAAGGTTTTTTTAAAAATAATTTTTATTATTTAACAAAGTGTAAAATATAATATAAAATATGTGTTTTTTTTTAGAATGAATGAATCAAGTCAGAATGAATTATAATTGAATAAAAATATATAATGTAAAGTTTGTTTATGATATAATTTGAAAAAGCTGAATTTGCGTTTCTGCTATCTTAGCGGATGTTGCATCTTCTTTCTGTATGATCCTACCAGTGGCGTGGCTATAACTCGTGTTTTATTTATTACCCTACAAATTTTTTACATAAGAAAAAATATAATTTTTTTAACTATAAAGAAAATTAAATAAAAAAATTATAATTGAAATATAAATAGTAAACATAAATCTTTATAAATAAATCCAAGAATATTTCTTTTTAATATGTTCCGTTGAAACGACCAAAATAACGTTCAAATTCGTTGTGTTGACGTCTATTTTTTGTCACTTTGAAATGATGTTTTTCCATAAGAAATACATGTAACTCGAAAATTTCTTTTTACCTATTTTTTAAAACGTTGAAATGACAAATAACATTTTTTGGTGCTATATTTATTGATTTTGAAATAAAACTCATGATTTTTTATAAAAGTTTATTACATGTTTTCTAAATCTCTTATTACATTATCTTTATAAAAGTAAATACACAAAGCATTAGTACATATTTCCCAATGTATACAAAATAAGAAACAAGGAAGTTTATAAAATATTAGATTTTTCGATCCAGCTATTATGCGAACTATCAAACTCCAACCATTTAACGTAGATTTTATTGCCTTTTTTCCTCGGCACTTTTTCAACAAGGTAAACATCAGGATTTTTTGACTTTTGTAGCTCTTCCTCGTAAAATGCTCCTTTAATTGGTGATCCATGTTAATCTTCCAGCATGTATGTTACGGGATTAGTTATGTTCACTTTGGTAATTTTAAAAAGCTCCGTAGTCCAGTTAGGTGTATAGCCTTTATCAAATAGATGCTTTGCCTTGCTTATGCGCACCACATCTCCAATTTTATATTTTCGCGGGCCTGCTATTTTCAAATGATTATAATGTTGCTTCAGAATCTCTTTTTCATTGGATCTGTTTACCTGAGACGGCTTTTGACCAATCGTTCTATGTTTGCTTTCGTTGTACTCTTTTGTAATTTTCGGTAACACATCTATCCACCTGTACGTACCGTTTAAGCTAAAATGCTTGTACAATTTCGTTTTCAGCGTTCTAATAACTCTTTCCGCAATACTTGCTTTCATATTGGTAAATGTACTGTAATGATTTATACCATGTTTCTGCATTAGATTTTGAAATTTTGTGTTGTAAAACTCTTTGCCCTGATCAGATTGAAGATTTTTCAGTTTTCGTTTTCCTATAATATCGGCAAAAGCTTTCGTGATTTCTTCGCCAGTTTTCGATTTCAACGGTCGAGTCCAGAGAAATTTCGAGAAGCAGTCTATTACCACTAGAATCATTTTAAACGATCGATTTTGAGTTGCGTGAGAACTCATTTCAGCCAAATCAATTTGCCATAAATCATCCAAACCTTTAATAATTGTTCGTCGACGAGCATAATTTTACCAAGCCGGTTTATGCAGCTCATTAACGACTTGAACCTTTTCCTTTGAAAACATGACTGTGACTAAATGTTTAGGGATTTTGTACTAAGCGATTCTCCAATGCTTTTATGGTCAAATCCATCGCAGTAATAGTTTCACGAACATCAAGCAGATTCTTTTGATTTATAGTTATTGTATCGATCAAAACAGCAATGTTTTTTTTAATAGCCGCTATTTGTGATTCTAAACTTTTATTCATAGCATTCATGTTTTCAGTCAACTTTTGCACATTATTATCCATATATTTTTTATTGACGGCATCGCTGTCTGAGTCAGGATCTTTAACATTACAAAGTTTTAAATTTTCAAAATCAATATCACCGTTTGCAGTATGAACCAAGGTTGGTTTAGACATCAGCGACAGTTTTTTATTGCCTATATCATGTTTAGTACGTCCGAATTTGTCAACACTCATTGTGGTAATGATGTTTAGACAATAATGCGCGCTTCTTTTAATTCCTCGATAATTGCAACAATTTCATTATCATTCGAAGTATTTCCTGCTTCTTTTGACGCTATTAAAAGCCGAAGCCTGTCAACGAGTTCGTTTGGATCGTCCCAATATTGAAGGTCAATTTTATTATCGTTGTAAACCATTTGCATCCCAGTGCCCGAAGGTTTTCGCAAGTGAGACGTAGCCAGAGGTTTTATGATATTTGTGTATTTGAATCGTTGTGTTCCTTTAAGGTTTCCTCTAATGTTTTTATGAGGATTTGTTAATTCTAGTATTGTTCCATAACGCTTGTAATCGTCATCATTGTAATTTTCAGGTTCATCTTTAAAAATTAATTCATATAGACCCGGTGTACCTTTTATCTGTTTGCCTTCTGTAATAATATATCCATGATTTTTATCAAAGTCGATTTGTTTTCCACCCAAAAACCATTTAGAAGTATGAGCATCGTAATTAGGACCATAAACCGTATCTATATTATCTTTTTTTGCCCAATGATCTATAATATATGGATGAGCCATTGGGGGATACTGATCCAAGTATTCCTTAATAACATCTGCTGAATTGTTAAGATCTTTAACAGCCTGTTCGTCGTCTTCATAGAATACTTCATCATCATCATCATTAGTGGTTTCGGCAACATCTTCAAGTTTTACAAACGCAGGTATGCTCGATTGCTCTTTTTGTTTAGGTGATTCCTCTTTTTGTTTGGGTGGTTCCTCTTTTTGTTTAGGTGGTTTCTCTTTTTGTTTAGATGGTTCTTTTTTAGGCTCTGGCTCGTTGACTGGTTGAGGATGAGAGATCACTGTTTGGTTTAGAGAAGATTTTACAATTTTGTGTAGAGGTTCCGTGACAGGTTTAAACAATTTATTTAGTGTCTCATCCATTTCAACTCTACCCAATTGTAACGCTTTATATTTTTTTCGAATCGATCGAGCAAGTTTGGCAATTTTTCTCTTACGAACGGCTACGTCAACTGGATTGTCTGACATGTTGTCGAATAATGACTGCAATGTTACAGTTTTATGTATTTATCGAAACCGATTCGATATCGATCGTTGTTTAAATCAAAGTCTTTCGCAATAACCATTGTACCATATTTTTCTTGCCAACATTTCGAACACAACTGTTTGAATTCTTCAAAACTCATATCCGGTGACACGTGTTCATCAAAGACATGTTTTAAATTGATAGCATCTTGTTTAAAAAGTACAATTAGGTTACTGTTATCTCTACAAATTTGTTTACAGCATTTCGAGTAGGTCTGCGAAAGAAATGCGCTATCTATATCCCGATGTCGGCCCATGCTGTAGTATTCTCTAATCTTTTGTTGGTTCTCGCATATGACATCATCAAAAATAAAAATTGAATTCGGCTTTGCTTCATTTGGGCTAATAATTTCATCGTTTTCTTTAAACGGAAAATATCCCACAACTTCAACTTTTGACAGCACTTCTTCCAACAATTTATACTTAGGCTGATACAACGACTTTGAATAAACGTAAACATTTTTAAATTTCGCGCCATGCGGATGAAACAGTAATGATAACATAACGTTTGTTTTGCCACACCCACTGGGTCCACAGATTAGCGCTCGAAACGAGTTTGGTAGCAGTGGACCATGTTTACTGCCAGCGATTTGACCGTTTCCTTCATCTAAATTTTTAATCGGTAGCGTCTGGTCTTGTTGAATGATCTTCATTGTTTAACATAATTTTTAATGTTTCAATGTATAAGTAGAGTAGTAATTCTTAAATCATTTCATTTCTCATGTTGGTGTTTGAAGGTAAAGGTGTGCTCAACAGCCTTATCAATAATCTGCCGTTTGAGTTACATTATCCTGGTTACAACTTTTTGGGTCCAGGCACCAAATTACATAAAAGACTTGCACGTGGAGATACGGGGGTTAACCTGCTGGACGACGCAGCCAGAGAACACGACATTGCATATTATAAACATAAAGATTTAGCGGAAAGACATAAAGCGGACGAGATTCTAGAGAATAAAGCGTGGGAAAGAGTAAAGTCTAAGGACGCATCAATTGGTGAAAAGACTGCAGCTTGGTTAACTACCACCGCAATGAAAGCTAAACCTAAACTTGGTATGGGTGTAAAAAAACCTAAATCGTTTAAACGTAATATTATAAGTAAAATACAAAGAGATATAAAAAAAGCTGGTCCTTCGGCTACATTAAAACGAGCAGCCAGTATTGCTCTAAAAGCAGCCAGGGTAGCTGTTCAAAATGCTGGTGGAAAAAAACAGGTTAAAGTACCTAGGATTATTCCCATCGAACCTAAATCTGGAGGCTTTTTACCGTTAATTCCGTTATTTGCTGGACTAAGTGCACTCGGAGCGTTGTCTGGCGGAGCTGCTGGAATCGCTAAAACTGTGATTGATGCAAAAAATGCACAGAAAAAATTGGAAGAAGAACATCGACATAACAAAGCTATGGAATCTCTCGGTAAAGGACTATATTTACGAAAAAATGCCAGAGGAGGCTTTGGTCTCTTTCTAAAGAAGCAAAAAAACTAATTACGCTACCCAATCGAGGATTGTATGATTATGAACTAAAACGATATGCTAAACGTCTAAAAATCCCAAATTTTAGAGGTGTATTTATGCGAGACACATTGCCTAAAACCGGCCCTGCTCAACGCGAATGCGCAATCCTAAATTTGGATGAAAGCAAAAATCATGGAACTCATTGGGTGGCGTATCGAAAGATAAACAATAACGTGGAATATTTTGATTCATTTGGCAAGTTGAAACCGCCGAAAGAACTTGTACAGTATCTGGGACCTACAACGAAAATTTTTTACAACCACGATCCTTATCAAACTTTTAACCAAATCAATTGCGGTCATCTTTGTTTAGAATTTCTATACGATGGAGGCTGTTTTGGCGTACATTAATCGTGAAAAGAACCTGATTGACTTTACTGAACAAGAATTGGCTAGTTTTCCTATACGTTATTTGAAAAGGTACGCAAAACCTTGTGAATTATTACAAGTTTGGTGCAAGTTGCCGCTTGAATATAGATTGGATTTTGAATTGCGAACCTGCCTGCCCTGCTTTGTTCATCATAATCGTCCTGAATGGACCACCTATGTTGACGGACCTGCGCAATCACAAGGAAATTGTCATATATGTAAACTAGGTTTAGAAAAATGTAATGAACTTGTGAACAATTATTTAAATAAATGTTAAAAATATAAAATTTTATTTCTTTGTTTAACCTCCAACAGTTATGTTGTTGACGCTAGAGAGTCGTGATTATCAATTTGATAGGACTCCTCCGGTTCCGTTGAGTTTAGATCCAAAGAAAGAATAAAAGTTGGCATTTCTGTTTTTCTTTTCGTACAACAGTATACCGAATGTAGAGAATGGCAGTAATACTTTTTACTATTACGAAAATAACGATAAAACTAAATTGGAGAAAATAACGTTAAATACAGGTTGCTATGAAATTTCCGATATTGAAGAGACGATTAGAAATTTACTAAATATACCATCAAATGCAAAGATTGAAGATGTTTTTTCATTGAAACCCAACAATAATACACTCAAGTGTGAAATATTCAGTAGTCAACATGCAATAAATTTCGAGCGCGAAGACAGTATAGGCAGAATGTTGGGTTTCTCAAAGAGGATTCTGGAACCGAACGTAAGACAAAGTTCTGATCTACCTGTGGAAATTGTTAAAGTACGAACGATTCGTTTTGAAACAAACATTACCACCGGAGCCTTCTACAACAACAGACCTACTCACACTATCCACGAGTTTGGTATATCCGTAGACCCTGGTTACGCTATCGACGAAATTCCGAAAAATATCACGTATTTGCCTGTGATTGATATACCTGAGATTACAAATATCACTATACTGGCATTAGATCAAAATTCAAGACCTGTAAATTTTCAAGGTGAAAGAAGCATATTGGGTTTGGAGTTGAAAGAATGGGATTAATTTTCAACTATATAGCACCTTCATATTTTCAGAAGCCTGCAGTATTGAACAAGTCGTTAAAGTGTTCAGTAGGACGACGACGACGACTTACTAGAGACAACGTTTTATTTTTGAAAGCTCTTGGTTTCAAAGTTATTAACAATAATAATGAATCGTATACGAACAATTCAAGATCCAATGTTTGATATTTATCGAGAGCCGACTCAGGATAAATCGATTAGAAAATCTGAATACCGATCTTGCACACCGTTCATCAAATCGTTTAGTGTAGAATTTAGTGTAAATCAGGTGGACTCATTCTTTGCAATGCATGATACGTTGTTGGCTATTAAAGGAAAATTGGATATAACTGGTAATGGCGATGTTAGTTTGACACCAAACTTTGGAGCATTTCTATTCGACTCGTGTACGTATAGCGAAAGTGCAAGAGAGATAGAAACAGTTCGAGATCCTGGAATTGTTAGCACTGTAAGAGCTTTAACATGTTACAATGAAGAAGATTCTCGTCACCTCGCCATTGCCGGTTGGAATTATCCCACAAATCCTATTCTCAATGCTGCTGATAAATCATTTAGTTTACTGATGCCGCTTAAACACATCTTCAACATTTTCAATGATTACCCAATGATAACTTGTGGACGACAAACTATTCGATTCGTTCGAGCTCGTAATGATCTCGATGGCGTTATTGTAACAGAAAAACCAGGAACCGGTAACGTAACTACTTCTACAACCGTACAGATTATGATTCATTCGATGGAACTGAAAGTTAAACATATTTATCCAAATGATTTCGTTAAAGAACAATTGATGCGATCAATTCAAAGCGATCGTCCAATCGTAATTCCGTTTAGAAAATGGGAACTACATGAGCTACCATCTTTGACCACTGGAGCAAAACAAGAAATTTGGGCTGTTAAAACGACATCTGCAATAGAGAAACCTCGATATGTTATTGTATTTTTCCAAACTAATAGAAGAAATCTGAAAACTGCAAATCCGTCTTTATTTGATCACGTAAATCTACAAGGTCTTAGACTCGCATTGAATGGTGAATATTTTCCCAATGAAAGAATGCAACTTGATTTTGAAAAAAACGACTTTGCGCTTGCTCATTACAACTACAGCGAATTCAATTCCAGTTACAACAGAGTGACAATGAAACGACCATTAATGGACTTTCTAGCATTCCTATTTGAAAAACTTTCGTTAAATTTCCTCATGTGTTCAAAAAATTCATTACAGTGAATTTCTATGCGAGATAGTGCATCTGCATTGGTATTAAGTTTACCTTTTTTATATTCGATGGTATAGTCAAATTCTTGTAATTTTAGACGCCACCTCACAAGACGTGAGTTAGGTTCCTTTAATGACATAAGCCATTGTAAAGGTTTATGGTCGGTAATAATTTTGAACTTCCTACCAAATAAATAAGGTCTTAAATATTTTGTACAATGCACTATTGCGAGAAGTTCTTTTTCTATCGTGCTGAAATTTTGTTCAGATTGGTTAGAGTCCTTGAGTATAAGCAACAGGCTTATCACATCCATTGGAAAGTTGTGAAAGTACTCCACCAATAGCTACGTTGCTAGCGTCAGTTGTTAGTATAAAGTCTTTTGTAAAGTCCGGATATTGTAATATCGGTTCGTTGGTAAGAACGTCTTTGCAATTTTCAAAACATTTAATGAATTCTGGAGTATGTTCAATTTTAGCGTCTTTTTTCAAACATAATGTCAATGGTTTTGTAATACGTGCAAAATCTTTGATAAATAGCCTAATAAACAAAAAAGCCTTTAATTTCGCGGGTAGTTTTTGGAATTGGATAATTTTTAATTGCAATAATTTTGTCTGGGTTAGGCTTTACACCTTCGTTTGTTACGATGTGTCCTAAATAGGCGGTTTCCTTTTTTAAAAATTCACATTTGTCTAACTGTATTTTAAAATTGCTTTCTTTTAAGCGTTTAAAAACTTTATCTAAATTTACCATGTGTTCTTGAAGAGAAGTCTAAAAAATTATTATGTCGTCGAGGTATACAAAACAAATTACATTTTGGAGTCCTCGTAAAACGTCATCCATAACCCTTTGAAAGGTTACAGGGGCGTTTTTAAGACCGAAAGGCATACGAACATATTCATAATGCCCATTTTCTACATTAAATGCGGTCTTAGGGATGTCATCTGGGTGCATCTAGATTTGATGAAAGCCGCTTGCTAGATCGAGGGTACTAAAATAGTTACATTTACCTAGCTTGTCTAGAATATCCGTTATATTAGGCAAGGGGTAACGATCATCGATGGTTTTTTCGTTGAGCTTGCAGTAGTCTACTACAATTCTCCACTTTTTCTTACCGGAGCTATCTGCTTTCTTGGGTACAACCCAAATAGGTGATGATCACGGTGAATTACTGGGTCTATTAATTTGTTGATCCAACATTGATTTCATTTGTTTTTCCACTTCTGGTTTATGAATAAATGGATATCTATACGATTTACTGTAAACGGGTAGCTCATCTTTAGTTTTTATTGAATGTTTCACTTGATTTGTGAAAGTCAGGGGTTGACCATCACTATGAAATAGACTAGAATATTTTTTACAAATTTTTAGGATGTTACTTTTTTCTTCAGCGTTCATGTGTGACGTACGAATTAATTGTTCTATGTCTGGTTTGTTGTCATTGTCAAAAGGTAATATTTCGGCATGATAAAGTTCGTATTGATTATCATTGAGGGGTATTGTTTCAATTTTAGAGTCCAGGGTGAGAATAATTTCGTTATTTGTACGATTATAAATTTCTACAAAAGCAAATCCATTGTATACTCTTTCCAATCCTAATGTAAAATTTTGTGCTCTTTGGCGGTTTTTAAGTGCCTTTGACGACATTTCCGACCATTGGCGTGGAATTAAATAAAAAGAGTTCATAAATTTTTATTAATTTTTGTTTTAAATTTCAAAAGAAAAACGGTTTTTGTATATTTGTAAATTTTATATCAATTTGAAAATTGTCAAATAACAAATTAATTCTTTCAAATTGAAACTTGTTAATTTTAGTTATTAATAAGAACATTTGGCTCATTAGTCAAATAGTACATAACTTATAATATTTTTATAACAATTGTCTAAAAATAATACTCATTTTATCAGACAATCTTAAAAGATTGTCTGTCCAGCAAGGACCATGAGGAGGTATGAGCCTTCCTTGCCTGGAAAGGAAAGGGTTGGGTACGTTAGTAAGAATATAAAATTAGTTTGTTTTTGAAAACAAGTTTTCAAGATACATCACGATAGTTGTAAAGGAAATTGGTTGGAATTAATAACAAGAATTGTCAGAGTCTTCTGAAGTAGAATCGTTTCCAGGTTGAATAACTAATGGTGCTATTGGTGGTAAAACAGGATATTTCTTTTCTATTTTTATAACATGTGTTTGGCAATTTTTCCATACATCGCTATTAATGTCACTAATTACCTCTCGAATATTATTAAGAACAACTGCGCTTAAGGTTGGTGACTGAATCTATTTTCGTAAACGTTTCCAAACCATTTCGATTGGATTAAAAATACAGTAGTAAGGAGGTAAACGCAAAAGGGTATGACCATGTCTGCTGCAAATGGTGTCAATGACGTATTCATTTTTAAAATTCTGACTTTTGATCATTCTTATTAATTCCTTCTTTACTGGAACCTTTTTAGGAACATCGATATTTTTGATTGCCATAAGTCTTGAAATTTCATTCTTTTTTTTTGTGTTATTAGGTATTTTGTTTAATGTGCGGAAATGATACGATACATTGTCCATAACAATTACTGAATTGTAAGAAAACCCAATAGATAGTGTTGAATTTCGATTCATAAATAAATAAATAAATAAACGAAAAACTAAGAGAAAGTGGAAAATTAAAAACAGAAAAAATGCGAAAAAAATAAAGTCTAAAAAAAATACCTTTCTAAATCAAATAATACAACGCCACCGTAAGGTGGCGTAGTTATTATCTTATATATTTAAACGAGAAATTCTGACTATATTAAGTACTATCAAGCCACCGTAATATATAATATTTCTAATATAAAAAATCAATAAAAATCAATCACGCTACTGTTCTACTGTAATGTGGAAGAAGACTATTGGCGGTATTTGACTGTTGTCGCATTTTGCAATTTTCCTCTTTGAAGTTTTGCTTTGTAAACAGCGCAACGTCGGCATTTCTTTGCGTTAAGATCAATGCGTTACGAACCGACTTAAAAATCCCGACAGTAAATACACAATGTTGCCGGTATTTAAAAATTTCTTTAAGTATAAGTAATATATACAAAATTGATATCATTAGAAGTGAAAACTGTTTAAATAAGAAGAACCTAGTTAATTAATTTAAGTATATATTTTGTAAGAATATTTTTATATTATCTTTCTAAGAGTCATTGACGAACAATTGAATAGTAAAGTAGAGAGAAAATTTTCAAAATATATAAACTTAGGAATATTCGCAAATATATCTGACAACCTAGATTCAAAAGTCGGATTCTTTGTTGGGGTTAAAGGGCGTGGTTATGTTTTCACATTAAGATTGGATAAACTATAAGATTTAGAGATTGTACTGGGTATTTCACAATTTTGAATAATTTGTTTAGGAATTAAAATATCGCCTGAATTTTGAGAAACTGAAATTTTAGTTAAAACGCATGACAAAGGGTCTATTTTTTGTTTGAATATTGAAGAAATGTTTGATTCATGGTACTTAATCGATATACTGGCATATGGAGTATTTAATTTTGAGTTCTTAAAGTCTAAACTGGCTTTAAGTATTTTTAAATTGTCAAGACCAATAAGTCCATCAAATTGTTTATGGAAGTCAAATAAATAAAATTTCATACGATCATTTTGTTAAATTCGGAAAAGACAGGAATTTCAGCACAGAAGTTATGCTTGGAGGATTGAAAAACACCGGAAACAATAAATGGTTCATAATTTATATTATTTTTATAATCAAGTTTTGCTAATTTTGCGTTTAAAAATGATTTGGTGGAACCCGTGTCGATTAATAGTTTTAATTTTGGATTTGAAATTTCTATATACGGAAGTTCTTTTTTATTAGTTGAAATATTAACTTCGATTATGTCTTTTCGTTGGGGTTTTGTGTTTCCTGAAAATTTTGGTTTTGATCGTCATTGTCGTATTCATAATCTTGTTCGTCAATAACTGGTTCTGTATCGTCGAAAAATTCTTGTTCTTCATGGGTTTCATGTTTAGTATTAAAGTTCTTTAGATGTAAAATTCGGTTTTTGGTTATTATTTTGAGAATGATTTACTCTAAATTGTGGTGTTGTCGTAACACTCATAGGTGTAGGTCGGCGGGCGTAATTTCGGCCGGTAATCCCTTGGCCTACCTGCATAAGTCAAGGGGTACCATTTATGACAGGGGAAATTTCGGCCGAGGGGTTGATGTTTACGATGAGATTAAAATATTGGTAATTACGGTTAATAGTTTCTGTAAAATATTAATTGTGTATTTATTTGGAAATACCTAATCCTGTGTACCTGTCGGAAATACCTTTAATTTACTTATCTCTTTATTCTAATAACTATGTTGTACCTACTTAAGATTATTCCTTTAAATGTATAAAATTCACAAATAACAGGTATAAAATTATTATAGCTAGTCAGTATTATAACTTATCTTGAAGCTACTAGTCGATAGAAAGCATAAAATATATTATTTGTATACGATGGCATCAGTTTCAGTAATTAAGAGTTCACGCGGTTGTGACTTACTAGTTGTAGAAAAGTTTCAGTTTTTTAAACAGGACGTATTAAAAAGTGGTGAAGTACGTTGGAGGTGTATAAAGAAAAATTTAAGATGTAGGTTTGGGTTGAACAGAATTTTTATTGGGTTTCCAAACATTTGTAGGGGGTTTTCCAAAAGCTTGGTTATGTGTAGGAAATCTTTGAGTTGGAGGACGTTGATATCTTTGCATACTTATGAGTCCTCTCTGAAATTGGTAGTTATTTTGGGGTTGTGTGTAGTATAAGATTGTTGAAAATTAAAATTTGGTCTTTGGGGTTGTTGATAATTAAAGTTTGATCTTTGGGGTTGTTGGAAGTTAAAGTTTGATCTTTGGGGTTGTTGGAAATTAAAATTTGATTTTTTTGGTTGGCTTGTATGGACATTAGCATGACTATTTCCTTTTTGATAATATTTAATATTATCTTCCTCTCTAATATATTGTACTCCTTGTTCTAAAGATTGAGGTCTCATAGCTCTAATTATAGGCCCTAACAGCCCGTTCAGACGGCATGCACGGGTCGGTGTATCGAATGTCGGGTTTCTTAGTGGCGCATAGTTTTAAATGTGCGTCTTCACACGAGTCGACCGTGCACCGGGCTGGGACATCTTGCCGTTGCCGGCGGTATTTACACCCGGGTTTGTCACTGCAAACCGTGTGCCGTGACACAATAAAAAATGTTTTTAAGGTATTTGAAGGTTCGAAATGGGTATTTGGAAGGTAGTAGTTGAAAAATCCGTATACATACTGCTAATTTTGACCTATTTTTTTTAACAATTACAAAAATCGAAAAAAAAACTTATTGGTTAATAAAATTTTTTCTATTTTATTTATGAGACAAATAGTTAAAATAAAAATTAAAGATTTTAAAAAGTTTTTTAATATAGAAGTTATTTAAATCCATAAACAATTAACCGAGATAATTGAAAAAACACCTCTTTTCGCACTATTTTATTAATTTATGTTTTTTATGCCAAATGACATGTAATAAAACTACTTCAAGTTATAGCAATGAATATCTTAATATATATAAATTACGTGTCACGTTGTTTGTCCGCAATGGACTCCTAAACTACTAAACCGATTTTAATCAAATTTGCACACCGTGTGCAGTTTGATCCAACTTGAAAGATAGGATAGCTT